>JAWWNF010000830.1:0-600000 GCA_034641395.1 Darevskia armeniaca | reverse complement strand
TGGGGGTTTTTTTTATATAATCATTTTTTATTGGTTTTACAGTGGGACCTCGACTTACGAGTAACTCGACTTACGTTGTTTTCGAGTTACGAGTGACTTCCGCTAAAAAAAAATGGCCGCCGCATCCGAATTTTTTCGACTTCCATAAGGAAGTCGCGGCCGTTTAGATAGGATTTTTTCGACTTATGAATTTATGATGCGTCCTCCCAGTGCATTCCTATGGGGATTCGACTTACGAGTGTTTTCGACCTACGAAGGTCGCGTCGGAACGCATTATCTTCGTAAGTCGAGGTCCCACTGTATATAAATACAATAATAAATTCGCACATTTATCTTCACATCTTATACTGTTTTGGCTTTTTATGGCCGTGACTCCCGTCAAACCTTCCTTATGATATTCTAATATCTATTTCCTTATATCTATATTTCCAAAATCAATCATTGTTTTATATTATTATTTTCTAAAATGAATCACTATATAGAAATTTCCGGTTTTAAATGCTGGCTGCAGAAAACCATTTGCAACCCCCACGCTGCCTGCATTCCAAAACCCGCAAGGAGGTTTTACCTTGAGAAAATTACTGAGCTCCACAATCTTTTCTGGGAAGCGTCTGGCAACAAGTTCTTCAGCCTGGGGGGAGATAGAGATTGTGGGGGAGAGAGAGAGAAGGGCCTTAGACCAGAGAAATATCGGAGGACAAGTGGAATGAAAACTCTGGCAGATTAAAAGAAAAGGGGGAAGGGAAACATGCACATTCGCACAACCGTCAAAAAATAAATAAATGCAAAGTCACAGAAAGAAGCTCCACTCTGTGGAGGCCTAAAATCTTAGCAACAAAGCTTATATTTGGTCCTATGGTGGCTGATCTCTGCTTACTCAAAAGGAACTAGAATCTTGCGCCGTTTTGTGGCAAAATCCAAAGCAGAGCCATTCGGAAATTGAAACGTACCAGAGATGGTTTTAGCTCCTTCTTCTGCTTTAAGGTAAAGGTAAAGGGACCCCTGACCATTAGGTCCAGTCGTGTCCGACTCTGGGGTTGCGGCGCTCATCTCGCTTTATTGGCCGAGAGCCAGCGTACAGCTTCCGGGTCATGTGGCCAGCAGGACTAAGCCGTTTCTGGCGAACCAGAGCAGCGCACGGAAACGCCGTTTACCTTCCCGCTGGAGCGGTACCTATTTATCTACTTGCACTTTGACGTGCTTTCGAACTGCTAGGTGGGCAGGAGCAGGGACCAAACAACGGGAGCTCACCCCGTCCCGGGGATTCGAACCGCCAACCTTCTGCTCAGCAAGCCCTAGGCTCTGTGGTTTAACCCACAGCGCCACCTGGGTCCCTCTTCTGCTTTAATTCTACGTTAAACCACTGGAAATCAATTTAAAATATTTTTTTAAAAAATGAAATGGCAGTGGGCCTAGAGGTTACACACCTTGAAACGGGAATCATGGCCCCCAAAATCCCAAGCGTGTGGGAATTGCACTCTGCACGTGCTCAGTGGCTAACTGTTGCTCTGGGGGCTCAACCATGTCAGCCGAGAGGTAGGCTCTGGGGCAGAGATCCAGTTTGGTTTAGCCTTGCCTATTCCCCTTCCCGAAGGAATAAGCTTTGGGGGGTGCCTCTGCAGTAAAAGCCACGGGTTTTTTGGGGTGCTGGGTGGGGGGAATAGTAAAGGGGGAAGAAAGACCCTGTTGCGAGGTGGTTTCGGGCCTCTCACCTGGGCACACAGTTCCTTCTTGAAGGAGTTCACCTGCACAACGGAAAGAGAGAGAGAGAAATGAAACTATGGATCGAAAAAATGTACAGAGTCAGGACAATAGCCAGATGCGCCTGGGCCCCACGCCAGGCCCTCTGGGGCAGCGTCACCCGATCCCGCAGCGCACCTGTCGGCCTCACCGCTTGGTCTGCCGCCTGACGAGGCAGAAAACAGGGTTCCCGCACAGGTGCCAAGCACCCCCATCCAGACCAACCCCACCTTTCCCCCCTTCCTCCAAAGCTGCCGTCCTGCGTGTTTGGGGTTCAGGACTAAAACGTCCTTCCCAATTCGGATTTTAAGTACCCCCCCAATCTCTCCCCATTCCGGGCAACCCCCCTCGAGCCCCCCCCTCCCCTCTCCAAACCCTCCATCAGACAGGGCAAAGGTGCCTTTGCCTAGAAGGGCAGGTTAGAGACCCCAACAGATTCTTTCTCCCCCGCCAAAAAAGCGAAAGTGAGGGGGAAACCTGTTGGATTTCCGCCTGCCGCGTTCTGAAAAGCGAAAGGAGACTTCAAGCGACGTTCTGCCTCTGCTCTTGTAGTCTCTCCTTAAAAAAGCACCCTCCCTAAAATTGAGACCCCCACAAACACACCAGCCTCTCCATGACACCCCCCAACCTTCTCACCCCCCCCCCCAGTTATTCAACTTCTTTACCTTTGCCTCGCACTCCGGGGAAACCTCCAAAGCAGCCATGGCGTCGGGCTCAGCCTGCGCAAAAACTGGAGTGGCGAGTGGCGGGTTTCGGGGTTGCAACAGAGCTCCTCGGCGGCCGAACCCCAAAAACCCCGGGAGGCGAAGTTGCAAAGTGATCGCGGGAGGGAAGCTGCTGGGAGCGGCTGCGGAAAGTCACGCATCAAAGCGAAAATGAAAGGGGAGGAGAGAAAGGGGCAGATGAAAGACGCGCACGGAGGCGGCAGGGACTTCCCACTGCTGGAAGAGGAGGGCCCGCCAGGCAGCCATTCAACAGGGGCAGCGCCTCCTTCATCTCAAGCTGCGCTGCCTGTTGCATCTCTGCCCGGGGTTCAAAGAAACTCAGCTGGCAGTAAGGCTCGTTTTGGGGGAACCCACCCAGGTGGGCGGGGTATAAAGAGTAAAATTATTACTATACTATTTATTATTGGAGGGTTCCGGTTTGTGTCCCTGAAGGCGAAGCTTTGGCTATGGCTCAAGCTATGCTTTAAACCAGAGCAGAGGAAAGGGAAAAAAAGGTGATGGGTCGGTTCCATAGCTGAAGATCTGGGCAGCGAAGGAACATCTCAGGTGTGGCCTTTGACCCTCTGGATGTTGCTGTACTACAACTCCCATGATCCAGAGGCGTAGGAAGGTCAGGTGGTACCCGGTGCGGAAAATGTCTTGTCACCCCCCCCCCCCCACACACACTGATTTATTTATTTTTGCCTGCAAAAATGGTTTTACGTTATTTCATATTTTCTTACAAAGGAATAATAATAAGTAAAAATAAACTTTTATTTATATCCCGCCCTCCCCGGCCGAAGTCGGGCTCAGGGCGGCTAACATCAGATACATAACATTGATATAAAATCAAACAAAAATTACCTCCTAAAAACATGCCAAAATCAAATTCTAATTACGGTAGATGGCTCTTAAGCGTCACAAGATTAAAATTGACAGCATCGACATGGGTTTATCTGTATAGCTTCATTTTATTGTTGGCTATGTTTTACTCCAAAGTTCTTTTAGACATTTTAGATGTTTTAATTTTGTATGGAAATGTATCTTTTCTGACTGACGGTCGAATAAAGAACTGAACTATTATTGGAGGGGCAGAGCATCTGTTGAAGTTCAGTCGTCAACTGAAACCCTGAGATGCTACCAGCCAGTGCAGGCAATGCTTGCTGAGCTAAAATATATATTTTAATGCAATGTACTAAAAAGAAAGGGGTGAGGGTGGGGTGCAGAACTTGCCTAGAGGTTGCACTGTGAAACGGGAAGGTGCCCCCCCAAATCCTGTGTAAGGCAACTTTTTACACCCTCCCCATCTGGGAAGGAATCCATGGCAAACCATGGTTCTCCTGTCTTCTGCTTTCATTTTATCTTCACTGCAGCCCTGAGAGGTAGGTCAGCCCAAGAGAGGACTGGAAGGTGGGAGGTTTGAATCTCTGTTTCTCCAGCCCTTTGGCACAGCCCGATCCGACCACTAGCCCACACTGCCTCCCAAGGATAGGGCTGCCCCTGCTTCTAGGCAGCATGCAGCAATTTCTGCAGCTGTCTGATACAATGCGCCTCAAACTTTGTGGGGTTTTCCAGCTGATTTTGCTTTTCAAAATGAGGTTGTTGAGTGCGTTCGCCCCACTTCCATGAAGTTTAGGGGGGTTTTCTGCACCCCACTATCCTCACAACCACTCTCTGGAGTATGCTAAGCTTGGAGGAGGAGGAGGAGAAGAATGCCCTGCCCATCTGACAGGGAGTATAATTCCTGAGTCGAGATAATCCAACCGGCCAAGGAAGGGAAAACAAACAGGCCATTTAAAATAGAATTATCATTATTATTATTATTTTGGTGGTGGTATGGGACCTGCCTTTCCCCCTCTGTTTGTGAATAAGCATCAGCTGCCTTAAAGTTGCCACACTGGGACCTTCCGCTTTCGGCCAGTCTCTTTTCCCCAGCAGGAGAGAAAGAGAGGCTGCTTGATTTCTGATAAACACAGCAGTCTTGAACCAGCAGGGACTGTGCTTTTGGGGCTGGTTGTGGGACATTAGCCAATATTAAACCAATGTATATCGCGGGCTGTTTCTTTAAAATTTAAAGCCCAATTACGCCAACACTGAACAACATACTGGTACACAGAGTTCCTCAGGCTGTGTGTGCATTGTGTGAAATCGGTACAACTTAGCTAAGTCAGCTTCTACATGCATGACGTGGTTTTCCGAGTGCATCGCTCTGGGTCTAGAATTTCCACCATTTATTAAAAGTCTGGCTCATTGGGAAGCAGACGGGACTCTGTATGTGCTCAGAAACTACTCAGTCATATACACTGTGCAGAAGCAGCACTGGAAATGGGAATGAGGGCCTGACAGGGATCTAGGCCTCAGTGAGGTGGCAGAAGAGCATATGATTTTATTATTAAAGACACATGCTCACATGCACAAAACCTATTCCTGAGCCCAGATTTTCTCCTCACACACCAGTTTCCTTTCCTGCCCTGCACTATATTTAAAACAAATCTAAACAAACATGTAGTATACAAAAAACGGAAAACTATTTTAGATGTAGGGGGGGACTATTTAAAGCTGGGATACGTCAGCAGAGCATGAGACTCCTACGTCTCAGGGCTGTGGGTTCGAGCCCCACGTTGGGCCAAAAAAAATTCCTGCATTGGAGGGGGTTGGGCTAGATGACCCCTGGGGGTCCCATCCAATTCTACGACACTTTTAAACACACAAATCATGTGAAGGGGTGCAATTTGAGTCTGCCACCTGCACTCGGGATTAAGTCTTGAAACTTAAGCACCCCCTACATCAGTCACGTCAAACAGGTAGACTGTGATCTACCAGTAGATCACTGGATGTCTGTGGTAGATCACTGGCTCCCCCCAAAGAATCTCAACAACTTTGGCTCCTCTAAAAAAAGTTCAATTTTTTTTTGCCCTGCACCCTTCAAGGGGCTTTCCTTCTCCCTAAAAAAAAAAGCTCAACAACTTTGATCTGAATACAGTGGACCCTCAACTTACAAATGTAATTCGTTCTGACAGGAGCGTCGGAACTTGAAAAAATCGTAAGTCGAGTCCCCAAAGGAATGTGTTGGAGAACGCATTCGTAGCTCGAAAAAACCTTCGCAAGTCGAAAAAACCCTATCTAAAGCGGCCGCAGCTTCCGATCGGAAGTCGAAAAAATTTGGAAGCGGAGGCTGCTATGATTCCTCGTAACTCGAAAAATACGGAAGTCGGGGCATTCATAAGTCAAGGGATCACTGTACCTAAAAAACAGGCCTTCCTCCTCCCCAAAAAAGCTCAACAACTTTGACCTGAACCCCAAAAAAGGAGATAGATCACTGCCAGTTTTTAACTCTGTAAGTAGATCGCAGTCTCTTGGGAGTCTCTGCCCTACATCGATAGCCTGAATTTCAAGGTCATTCTTCAGCCCCCACAAAAAACAACACGCAGGACAACGAATAGAGCACAGAGCAGCTGAACAGGCCACATCTTTATTTGTCTCTCAGGGGGGGGGGGAGAGGGAACCCCTTCTATGCTCCTTTGCTTTCGAGGGGGGGAGTGGGGAGCCCTCAGTTCCGTTTCTTCGCCTCCCCGGGGGTCCCTTTGACAAAGAGGCCTGTTCCCGGCCGGCCGGGAGACCACCGCCACCGGTACCAGCCGCGGTAGGTGAGGAACCAGCAGAGGGTGGCGATGGCGGCCCCCACGACCTTGTGGCTGTAGTCGTAGAGGTAGACCACGGTGCAGGCCAGGAGGAAGTTCCACAGGGCGAGGAGGAAGACGTTGAGGAGGAAGATGAGGCGCAGGGGGACGCCGGCCGGGTGGCCCTGGGCCAGGTAGCGGCGGAAGACGGAGGTCTCCTCCACCATGAGGAGGCAGCAGAAGGTCAGCAGGAAAGTGTGGCCCGAGACGTCGTAGCCGTGCCACTTGTGGCCCTCGTGCAAACACGTCCACTTGTCCGGCAGGTTGTTCACCAGGATGCCCTCGGGCACGGGGTCAAAGCAGTAGCCGGTGAGGTTTTCGATGAGGAGGAAGGTCTCCGTGGCGCCCAGCCAGAGCCCGGCGCCCACGCCCAGGCGGCTGAGGTGCCTCAAGGTGAGCAGCACCCGGTGGGTGGCCAGGTAAACCACCGAGAGGATGAAGCCGCCCAGGAAAATGCACGTCCAGCCCCAGGCCGACCGGACAAACTTTCTGCGAGGGAACAAGAACGGAGCGAAATTAGCAGGGTGGGGTAGGAAGGCGGTCCGCTGCCCCAACGTTGGATTTCACATAAATTGGAGAGAGCAGAGGAGCAGAAGGTGAAGCGCCTCAAAGAGGGGAACCCCAAGCTGCAGGCCACTGAGAAAGGCAGGAGAATCCGCTGCCCCCCAAATAATAAAAATACGGTAAATTTTATTTATACCCCGCCCTCCCCAGCCAAGACCGGGCTCAGGGCGGCTAACAACGAGTATAAAACAATTGATTAAAATACAACTTAAAAACAAGATTAAAAACAACATTAAAGTGCAGCCTCATTTCAGTAGAACTCAAATCAAAACTATTTGGGGAAGAAACCGTCAACTCTTCACCAAGCCTGACTATCCAGACTGGTCCTACGTGGGCCAGAAAAATGCCAGGGAAGTCCCCAAATAGGAGTTCCATCTCAGGAGGAAAAAAGGAAAGAGGGGGGAGGGGATCAAATTGATTCCAAGCCAAAGGCCAAGTGGAACAGCTCTGTCTTACAGGCCCTGCGGAAAGAAATCAGATCCCGCAGGGCCCTGGTCTCGTGAGGCAGGGCGTTCCACCAGGTCGGAGCCAGTGTTGAGAAGGCCCTTGCTCTGGTTGAGGCTAATCTAACTTCCTTAGGGCCCGGGACCTCTAGAGTGTTGCTATTTATGGACCTTAAGGTCCTCCGTGGGGCATACCAGGAGAGGCGGTCCCGTAGGTACGAGGGTCCTAGGCTGCGAAGGGCTTTAAAGGTCAAAACCAGCACCTTAAATCTGACCCTGTACCGGGAGCCAGTGCAGCTGGAAAAGCACTGGATGAATATGCTCCCATGGCAGGGACCCCGTGAGGAACCTCGCTGCAGCATTCTGCACCCGCTGGAGTTTCTGGGACAGCTTCAAGGGCAGCCCCGCGTAGAGCGAATTACAGTAGTCAAGCCTGGAGGTGATCGCCGCATGGATCACTGTGGCCAGGTCGGGGCAGGAAAGGTAAGGGACCAACTGCTTGATACGTCGAAGGTGGAAAAATGTCGCCGCGCCAAGGTGGAAAAATGGGGCCGCCAAGCAAACAGATGGGCAAGACCCCAAATACATCACACATCCCGTATATGACGCATAACCTGCCTGAGTTAAGTGAACAGTGGGGGGGGGGGGATACAGAATATTTTTCCAATACGTGACCACAGGGGAGAAAGGTTAACATGGATGAGAAAATGCTATTTCCCAATACGGAGGAATGGCCATGGGGACTAACAGAGGTAAAGCTAGCAATTGATAGTAACAAATTGGGATTCCCTCTTGGGCTTCTCGTGGGATGAAGAAATGGAGGGCACTGTGACATTTTGACTAAAAAGAAATTTGGCTCAGCAGGAAGCAGAAAAGATGGATGCTAACAAAGACTGAATATCTTAAATAATCATTTTCTAATGACAGAAAATCAGCTTTTTTCCTTTATATTTAATGTTTCTCTCTCTGTTCTTTTTCTGCCTCCTTTTCTTGTTCCCTTTCTCTCTACCCTCTCTTTCTTGTCTTTTTCATTCTATCAGTTCTAGATAATCTTTTATTGTATTGTGAAAACTTTAATAAAAATCATTAAAAATGAATAGCGGAGTAACGACTCTTTTTAGAAATGTCTGGGACCTATCAGCTGTTCTGATACCCCGTGACGCATTTGACACCCACACGGTCCCACTAACAGAGTTGCGGAAACTTGCTATGCCAAGTTCTGAATGCACAACTGGTTTTTCAACCGGCGCTCAAAAGCACTGGGGATAATAGCGCCCAGTGTGATAGTATCCTGCCCTTGGGAAGAGATTCCCCGCAACTCAAGTCAACGGCTGCATTTGGCAGTCAGGGATCGAATGGCATCACTTGACCCCAGGATATATTCGCTGCGGATGAACCAGGGATTTATCGCTGCTATACAAAGCCTCGTTTTCTGCCAAGCCCCCTGCCCGCCTCCCCATGCCCACAACCCACAAACATGTTTTAAGCAACCCTGAGATCACTCACATGTTGAAGAAGTTATGGTGGTTGGCAAAGATGGCTCGGGGGTTCACGTAGAACTGCAGCAGCGGCCCGAAAATGACCACGGCTGCCAACCAGAGGTGGTAAGCCCGCCGGAGACAGGGCACCCCCAGCAGCCAGGCATACTGGTTGCTCCAGAAACACACCAGGCCGCGGCAAAGGGCTTGGGCCCAGCCGGCCGCCTTGGCCAGCAGGGAGGGCTTCTTGGCGCCTGATCCCTCTGCCATCCCCCCCACCTGCGCAGCCAGAGATGCCAGAGGACCCGTCCCTCCTCGGCTTTGGGATGACCCGAGGTTGGAGGGGGTGGGAGAGAGAGAGAAAACTCGGCGGAGAGAAACGTCGTCCAGAGTTGATCCTCGACAACAGGTGTGGGGATCAAATCCCAAGTTTGGCATGAGCAGCTGACCGGGAGTAGGAGGGGAGAGCAAGCGGGCTGGAAAAATTGGGGTGGGGAGAGGGGGTGTCGTCGCTGCGCCAATGCATGTTAAAGAAAAAACAAAGACCCAACACCCCCCCCTCTTTTTAAAAACCGAAACGAAGAGAAAGAAAATTTCAACAGCTTTTATTGACGGCAATTGCAGTTTGCACTGACACCCTTGTTGGAAGTGTGCAGACATCTCGGGAAAGAGATGCTCCCCCCCCCCCCGGTGATGTACAAGCCTCCCCCTTCTATGCTGGGGGAGTGTGTTTCCTGAAAAAAACAGAGCTTCTCTCTTTAACCAGAGAGAGATTAAATCAGAGTTAAATCTACTTAAAACAAAAAAGACCTGCAGATATTTTATTGTTTCAAAAAAACAACAACAAAATAAACCTACCATCACCACTCTAGCATCAGAGGCACAGCTGATGGGAGACCCCCTCCCACCTTCACGGCAAATGGGAGAAGAGCAGGAAGTATCCCAGAGGGGGAGCCAAGTGGCACCCAGCTCCCCACGGCAAACGGGGAAATACATTTGGGAAAGGGATGTAGAAGAGGATTTCCGCCTGCCTCCCTTTTCAAGCAACCTGCCGCTTGAGGAGACTAAAAGAAAGGCGGGGGGGGGGGCTGTGGGGGTGAGTAGAGGCAATGGGGAAGGAAGATCTGGGAGGCAGGGGCCAGGCTGACCACACAGCATCTTCCAGGGGCAAAGACTCCACCCCGCAAAATATCAAGCCCCGCTATGACCCCTACGCTGGCATTTCTCACTCAGACAAATGATGAGGTTTCCCCAGAAGAAGCGTCCCAGGAAGGTATGTGCCCTGTGTGCTCTAGTCTCCAAAGAAAGAGGGAGCCTTCGTTATCTGCTGCTGGATGAGAGACGTCCCCTTGCACTTTGCCAACAGCCGCCGTGGCAGAGGAAAGGGGAGGCGGGGGCTTGCTGAATCCCTCGCCCCTGGAAGGAGGGAGTAAGGGCCTCACATCCCATTCTCTGATACATCTCAGCTCTCAACATGGCACCCGGAAAGGAATTAAAGAACGCAAAGCCCTCTTTTCTAACCTCCGTGGAAAGCTGATCAGTCAATCACACAATCACACACACACTGGGGGGTGGCATTGTGGAGGGGGGAAGGAAGGAAGGAAGGAAGGAAGGAAGGAAGGAAGGAAGGAAGGAAGGAAGGAAGGAAGGAAGGAAGGGGGGAAGGGGTCTACAAGCTGTTGTTCCCCAGAGCCAACTAAATCCCAGAGTTGTTAGGATGATCCATGATTTTGCCTTCCAAAAATTAAAATTAAAAATCACAGACCAAGAAGAGGGTGGGACTGTAAATTCCCACGGAACCCTAAAGCGACGCTATAAACTAAACTAGCCTGTTGTTCAGATTAACAATTCCTTACCTAAATGTCCCCCCTTTGCAGCTGGTCATCCGATTCTGGCTCCTCCCAAGAGCCGTGTTCGAGACGCTGCCCATCTCCCCAAGCCCTGTTTACATTTCACTTAGCAGCCCGCCCACAACGAAGTTTCCCCTCCCTCCCACCCAAATGTTCCAAGGCCACAGGCAGCGCGAGGTCTTGTTTGTTCCCCCCACTCCCTCGACTGTGTGGCGAGTCCAAAACTGGAGAATGGTGGCGAGCAGAGATAGAAAAAGGCTACTGATCAGAAGCTCCTGAGGGTCTGGGGCGCAGCTCTCGGGCGGTAGGGGGCCTCCGCGGATCTTCGTCGTATTCCGTCTGGTGGTATTCCCAAAGCCGGATGTTCCCGTCCCACTGCCGATCGAAGAGAAAGACAGTTATAGTCATATAATAATAGTAATAATAATAATAATAATAATAATAATAATAATAATAATAATTTATTATTTGTGACCTGCCCATCTGGCTGGGTCTCCCCAGCCACTCTGGGCGGCTTCCAGCAAACATTAAAATACATTAACACATCACAGATTAAAAACTTCCCTAAACAGGGCTGCCTTCAGGTATTTTCTAAATGTCATGTAGTTGTTGATCCCTTTAACCTCTGATGGGAGGGCGTTCCACAGGGCGGGTGAAGGTAATCACTTCTAAAGCATCCTTGAGTGTACTAAATGCTTTGGAATTCACTAGGCGTGCAAAAATAAATAAGGGAATTTGCTAAGCAAGTCCCACGTATCCTGATAGAAAGCTCAAAGACATTTGCAGGTATACAACCAACCAGTTCCTCTATTGACCATCTTTCTCCCGGCCCAAAGTGAGGGGCTGAATTTCACCTGCAAAACTCTCGGTCTTACAGTCCAGATACCTCACTCTTGCCCCCCAACAGGAACCCACCTTGCAATCCAAGTTCAGCTGAACAGACCCTGCTTTAAGTGCTCTCTTATCTCACTATACTGTATTTGCACTAGACTGCTGTGCCAATGCAGGACAGCTGCACTGCCAACATAAAATACACCTGGGCAATCTCCGTGGAGGTTACTGCTTATTCCCCAATTGAGATTACGGCGGCATGGGCTGGCAGGTGCAGAAACGGCATAAGAGAGGCTGCCTTCCCCTTCTGGTACCTTCCAGATGGTTGGGGTTACAGCTCTCCCCATCCCAAATGTCTTGCAGCCAGGCTGGCTGACGCTGATAGGAGTCGCAGTCCAAAACATTTGGAAGGCACCAAGTTGGGGGAGGCTGGTTGACATTTTGCTCTGGCTATTGACTTTTGTTTTGTTTCCTGAGTTTAGTTACTTATTTATTTTTTCAAAGGGAATGCTGTTATTTTGGGTCCCCAACCAGTTTCAAAAACAATGGGCAGCAAACACATTTTGCACCATGTCATTAAATGCTTGGAGGGGGGCCAGGGAAGATGGCAGCTCCTCCCACATGTGAACGCCAACCGGTTTGCCTACGACCCAGCAGACTGTAAATGCTACACTTTGCCGTTTCTTAGTTCAACATCTCTCTTCTAAGGGTTCTCAAGGCGGCTCACGGCTACAATTCATAAAATGAAAAGCCACGGTTAACACACCAGAGGCCAGAGGCGTAGCAAGCCCAGGTGGTACCCAGGGCGGAATTTTTTTTGTCACACCCCCCCCCACTTTGCCAGGGCACTGGCAGAGCTGCACCCAGTGGCATAGCAAGTCACCCCCACCCCCCCAAAAAATGATGGTGCCACTTTGCGAGGTGTGGGGTTTTTGTGTGTGTGTGTCTATTATCTCTTTTTTCCCCAATAAAGTTTAAATTTAATTTAAAAAATAATAATAAAAATTAAAAAATATATAAAATAAAATAAAATAAAATAAAAAAGTGTCACCCCCCTCTGATGGTGCCACTTTGCGAGGTGTGGGGTTTTGTGTGTGTGTGTCTATTATCTCTTTTTTTCAATAAAGTTAAAATAAAAATTAAAAAAAATTAAAAATTAAAAAAATTAAAAAGTGTCACCCCCCTCTGATGGTGCCACTTTGTGAGGTGGGGGGGGTTGTGTGTGTGTGTCTATTATCTCTTTTTTTTCCAAAAGTTAAAATTTAAAAAAAAAAAAATTTAAAAAAAGTTTTTTATAAAAAAAAGTGTCACCCCCCTCTGGGGTGGAACCCGGGGCGGCCCGCCCCCATCGCCCCCCCTTGCTACACCCCTGCCAGAGGCTGATTAATGCTTGCTGGAATAAAGCAAGTCTTCGCCAGCCACTGAAATTGATCAAGTGCACTTTCTGGGTGCGTCATTCTTCAGTCAAAGGAGATCCCCTTCTCCTTTGGGTTCACCCACCACGCCTCAAACTGCAAGGGAGGGGGCCCCTCTGTAGTCAAGTGGCGTGCCCAGATGGGTTTGGTGAGAAGGAAAAGACGAGCAGCAACCACCACAGAAAAGGGCAGATAAGGAGAAGAATTGCATCCTCGCCACCACAGCCTTATTGGCGGGGAAGACACACAAGTTCCTGGGTGAGAGGAAAGAGGGGCCAGCAATTCATCTTAACCACACAAGCACCTCACCCCACCACTCCCTCACTCCCAATACTTGCCGAGCTGCTGACAATCTTCTCCTCGTAGGGGTGCCAACAGACATCACGGACACAAGCCTTGTGATTGGTCAGTTTTGTCACGATCAGGCCGCTCAGGAGGTCGTATACTGGAGGAAGGGAAAGGAGCACTGGGTAGCACAGAGAAGCATTGGCAACACACCAACCCCACGACACTCACTCCTCCCATAGCAGTGGGGAAGTATCAGAAGGGCTATCTATCCTCTCTTGCAGCCAGAATTGATTTTCCAAATACCTTTTCTCCTAAAATAAGACGTAGCCATAAAATAAGCCGTAGCAGGATTTCTACGTATTTGTGAAATATAAGCCATACCCCGAAAATAAGCCATACCCCGAAAATAAGACATAGTGACGCGGTGCCTCTCCCTTAAGATGGCCTGGATAGGCGTGGCTATGCAGCGTACCGACGTGGAGCGGTTAAAATAAGACATCCCCCGAAAATAAGCCATACTGTGTTTTTTTGAGGGGGGAAAAAAGACGGTGTCTTATTTTAGGAGAAACACGGTACCACCATTTATCCCTTAGATGTCAGCATTGGGCCTGCCCACACTTTGTATTATTGATTATTTTTATAGTGCCATCTAGGTCCCTGCCCCAAGGAGCTTGCAAGTCTTCAAGTTCCCACATGGGGGGGAAAGAGGAAAAGGAGGCAGGAGTGACACAAGGAAGGTTACACATCCTTAGACTTCATCACAGGCCAAGTTTCAGTTGGGAATAGGAACCATGAGATGGTGGGTCTTAAGCAAGTGAGAAGGGCAGGGATCATAGCCTGGTATTCTGGGAGGCAGTTTCAGGCATAAGGAGCATCAAGGGAACAAGACGGGAGCTAGTTGAGAGACCCTTTTGGATGGCTGAAGGTGTTCATCCACAAAGCCATGGGGGGGGGAGGGTTCAAGTAACAAGAAGCTCGGGGTGGATCCAGTTGGTGACGGAAGGACTGAGTGAAAATTTAAGGGGCACAGCATATAGTCAGAACAAAGAGAGGCTCCCAAGATCCCTCTAGGAAACAGGTGGGGAACTAGACATCTCCATGAGAAGAAGAGAAGAAGAGTTTGGATTTGATATCCTGCTTTATCACTACCCGAAGGAGTCTCAAAGCGGCTAACATTCTCCTTTCCCTTCCTGCCCCACAACAAATACTCTGTGAGGTGAGTGGGGCTGAGAGACTTCAAAGAAGTGTGACTGGCCCAAGGTCACCCAGCAGCTGCATGTGGAGGAGTGGAGACGCGAACCCGGTTCACCAGATTACGAGTCTACCGCTCTTAACCACTACACCGGTTCTCTTGGAACAAGTGAAGAGTTTCCCTTTGCAGACCAGACTGAAGATGGAATTTCTTTCCCCTCTGCACAGATAAGATTGACTCCCCTGTCAAGTCTGCCAACTATTCCTTTGCATTTGCAGTTTTACCTGCCCCACACCTATGGTAGCATTGTATGAAGCCATGTGTGGGTTGGGTGGTTGTGGCTGGGGGGGAAATGGTCTCACAGGTCAAACTAACACCCCAGCCAGAGCAAATTTGGTTCTTAACAACAACAATTTATTTATACCCCGCCCATCCGACTGGGTTGCCCCAGCCACTCTGGGCAGCTTCCCCATGTGACAACCATTTAGTTCTGCCATGGCTGGCAGGTACAGAAACGGCATAAGAGAGGCCTTCCCCTTCTGGTACCTTCCCCTTGGGTTTATTATATTATATTGACACAGCCTGACCTCTCTTTGCTATCATTCTCTCCCTTGAGCCCTCCATACCAAAAGGGAAGGGGCTTTCAAACAACATTCATGTGCATGCAGATGTGCATCTCAGAGATTTCTCCCCCACCCACCAGCAAGAGATCAAATCCTGCACCCAAGCAAAACGCCACACTCCTTCAAAAAGGCAAAGCTTAACCCCTCTGACTGCTGCCCAGCATGGCACTGCCCTTCCAGTTCCGGGCGGCGTGGCACTGCCCTGGTCGATCCCTGCCACCCGCATCCCGAGTCCACTCACCCACCACCTTCCCCGTGGAGCAGCCACTGTAGATGTACTGCTGTCCGGTACTATGTAGCGGTGAGAAACGGCAGCGGATCAGCGTGTGGAGCACTCCGTGGCCGCGGTACGTCATGAGGGAGGTGTCACCCAGAAGCTTTGACTTCCGCCGTGCTGCCAGAGGGAGGAAGGTGAGGGGAGAGTAAGGATTAGAGGAGAGTAAGACCTGCCTCCCCAGTGCTTTAGGTCCCCCTTCCTTCCCCATCCTCTAAGACTCACCTTTTTTGGGCACCTGCTGCCAGCGGTAATCCCAGTTCTGCTGAGTGACAGCTTGGCGGGAGGCTTCCAGCCCTTCGCGGCCCGAGAACTTCCGCATGTCCCAGAGCTTTATCGTCTGGTCCTTGGAGTTTGAGATGAGGTATCGGGCGTCCCCCTGGGAGGAGGAGGGGTGGGGGGCAATGGTTTAAAGGAATATTTCACACCCTATAGTCCCCAAGGACATCTCCCATCCGTAGTACTGACATTCCACAGCAGAAGACTCATTCTCGAAAGGAAACTTAATTTAGCTCTTCCAGCCTCTCCCCAACATGAGAATCCTGTGTAAATGACATTAAAGGAATGCATGGCCAAATATATAGGTGCTCATTAGCTACTGTGTTTTCACTTGGACTGCTGTGGGCTTAGATGGAGGTGAGCCATGCAGATCTTTCAGACAATATCAACACCAATTAGCTTCTGGGCCCAATTCAAAGTGCTGGCTTTGACCTATAAAGCCTTAAACGGCTCAGGAACGCAATACCTCAAAGACTGGCTCTTTCCATATGAACCTACCCACACCCTGAGATCATCTTCTGAGGCCCTCCTTCGTGTGCCTCCTCCTTGAGGGTCGCAACACAAGAACAGGCCTTCTCTGCAGTGGCTCCCCGTCTGTGGAATGCTCTCCCCAGAGAAGTTCACTTGGCGCCTTTATTATACACCTTTAGGTGCCAGGCAAAAATGTTCCTTTTTAACCAGGCCTTTGCTTGATCCGTTTTACATTCTATGCCCTTTTAAAATGTGTTTTTTGGGGGGGAAGGGCTATTGGGTTGTTGTTTTTATTTTTATTATGCATTTTGTGGTTTAATATCTTGATTTTATTCTGTGAACCACCCTGAGACCCCCAGGTATAGAGCGGTAAATAAATAAATAATAATAATAATAATAATAATAATAATAATAAATAATAATAAAAAATAATAACCAGGCCTTTGGCTGATTAATATTATACAGCCTTTTAAATGAGTTTGTGGGAGTGGGGGCTATTTTCTTGTCATTTTTGTTTTAAATATTGATTTGTGTTTTTATCTTGTATTTTTATCGTGAACTGCCTCGAGATCTTTTGAGGAAGGGTGGTAAATAAATCTAATAAATAAAATTAATAAAAACAAACAGATCACGCAGAACCTGTTGTGAATGAGATCCCGAAGCAGATATTTTTGGGGGTGGGGGGTTCCAAGGCTGTTTGCCTAAATAAGCTTTCCAATCCCATCAGACTCCACCTCCTGCCCTCTGCGATGATATACAGAGAAAAGGATGCCTACTTTGCTGTCTATGAAGGTGATGCCATCTTGATGGCCAGCCAGGATGCCCACAGGCCGGGGGTCGTCCTCTCTCATGGTGCGCCGGTCCCACACTTTGCAGATGGCATCGTCTCCCCCGGAGAACAAGATGTGGGAACTGTTGTCAGCAAAGGCCACGGCATTGACGTCGTCTTCGTGGGACTCAATCTGGAGGAAGGCAGAGGACTTAGGGCAAGGAGGAGGAGCAGAATTTTCTATGGGAGAGCTAGGTTGGCTGCGGCATGCCAGGCCCCAGTGTGCACTGGGATGCAGTGGGGACACCGAAATGGTATTTTGATGTACTGCGAGAGACAAGAGCTGGAGAGCCACGAGAGATCGAAAGCTCCTGGGATCAAGGGGAGCTCAGGGCCTAGGCACCTTGCTTCCCAATTTCAATCCCTGGCATCTCTGGTTTGAACAAGTTGATGGCGCAACAGGAAAGACCCTCTTTTCTGCCAGACCATGTGGGCAATGTTGACCTAGATGGACAACCAGTCTGGCTTGGTAAATGGCAACTTGCCCAAAGAACCAAGCCCCTTTGTTAGGGGGCTGGCTGTCGCCAGGCTCAGCTGAAGCCAAGTCATTTAGTGCAGGCACGTCCAACAGGTAGATCGCAACCTACCCGTAGACCACAGGACGTCCGTGGTAGATCACTGGTAGATCACTGGCTACCCGCAAAGAAGCTCAACAACTTCATACTACTAAAAAACGGGCCTTCCTCCTTCCTAAAAAAAGCTCAACAACTTTGACCTGAACCCCAGGGGGTAGATAATAATAATAATAATAATAATAATTTATTATTTATACCCCGACAATCTAGCTGGGTTTCCCCAGCCACTCTGGGCGGCTTCCAACAGAGCATTAAAATACAATAATCTATAAAACATTAAAAGCCTGAAGGGCTGCCTTCAGATGTCTTCTAAAGGTCTGGTAGTTGTTGTTCTCTTTGACATCTTAAGGGAGGGCGTTCCACAGGGCGGGTGCCACTACCAAGAAGGCCCTCTGCCTGGTTCCCTGTAACTTGGCTTCTCATAGTGAGGGAACCGCCAGAAGGCCCTCGGCGCTGGACCTCAGTGTCTGGGCTGAACGATGAGGGTGGGGACGCTCCTTCAGGTATACTGGACCGAAGCCATTTAGGGCTTTAGATCACTGCTAGTCTTTAACTCTGTGAGTAGATCGCAGTCTCTTTGGGAATTGGCTACCCCTGATTTTAGTGCATTTCTGCATCCACGGAATGTGATTGACCAAGGCAACCATTCTCAATGGAGATGCAGCAGAATTACACACCGACACACACATGCACAGCCCACCTTGGAGAAGCACAGCACGCTACAGAGAAACGGGGAAGGGGATGAGGCAGAAAGGGCAGTGGGACGCTCAAGGAAAGACATCTAGAACAGTCTCCCCCAGGCTAGGGTCCGCCAGATATTTCGAAATATAACTACACTGCTGGGGGAGGGGACTGATGGGAGTTGTAGTCCGAAACATCTGGAGAGTCCCAGCTTGGAAGGGCTGATCTACAACATCCCAGGGATCCCCGCCCTATGGCTTTGGGGCGGAAAAATTCCAGACTGATGCTTTGCTTTACTGCTCCCCTCAATCTTTTATCCGCGTCGGGATACCGTGGAAGGAACTGCCACTGTCCCATGTGCTACAAAACGGCCCGGAACCTTCCAACAGTAGCTAAACGACTATTGCTAGCGAGGAAAGGAGCTGCAATGAATCAGTGGCTGAAATGTTAGGCTAAGGACTATAGTGGAAATGCAAAGGGGCAACACATATTCACAGAGAGGAGATATTGTTAGGTTTGCTCAAGGATAAATATAGACTTCATATTCACCTTTATCATTTAGTGTATATACTCGAGTATAAGCCTAGTTTTTCAGCACATTTTTTGTGCTGAAAAAGCCGCCCTCGGCTTATACTCGAGTGAGGCAGGCAGTGGTTCCTATGAACCTTTCCCAGGTTTTTTGTGGTAAAATTGGGTGCCTCGGCTTATATTCGGGTCGGCTTATACTCGAGTATATACGGTAAGTTTCATTCAAGTTATTTGGCAATTATTGCTATAATTCTGACTATGAAATAGCTTCTAATTTCACCGTCTTTGGCTTTTCTTCCATTTGCAGAGAGAAATCTTGAAAGGGCTGGAAAGGAAACAAGGCTGTGTGTGTGTGTGTGTGTGTGTGTGTGTGTGTGTGTGTGTGTGTGTGTGTACACAGACACACACACATACATACATATAACAGCCACACTTTCTAAGACCCAGGGAGAGAAGAACAGGAAGTGGGTGAGGCCAGAGGCATGGAACAGAGAGGCCCAGGAGAGGAGTGGCAGGGTCCAAACATAAGTACCTTGAGCGTCCGCTTATTCTGCTCCATGTCGTACACGTAGACACAGCCATAGTTGGCCCTAGGTTTAAAACCAAAACTGAGTGGGTGGAAGAACAGACATAAACACAAGGAAGGAGGGGTGGGGGTGGGAAGAGACACTGAAGCCACACTGGTCAATGGACCCTAAGGCAGCACCTTGACAGGAGAGAGGCATGCCTCGGAAGCATTTCCAACACTTCACCCTTTAACTGGAGTCTTTCTACCCTGACTTTCACCTTTTAAAAAGCCCCCAAGGCAGCTTACAAAATGAAACGTTGCAAAACTTGGATCTGTGTTGCTTCCTTTCGGCCATAGCTGTCAACCCTCCCTTTTTTTGCGGGAAACTCCCTTATTCCAATGTCGTTTCCCGCTGCTATCCCGGATTGTTGATATCCCTTAAATTTCCCGGATTTCCAAGGAAGCAGCTCCTCTCCCTCCCTGCCGGCCAGGGAGGCTCCTCAGCTGCGTTGCTCGGCTGCCAATAAGGAGTCTGAGACCGACTGGGGGCGGAGCTTGCATGCCTTGTGCAGCCAGACCCTCACGCCCAACCAGACAGACAGACAGCCTGTCTGCCATCTATGCGCCCACTCTTTCGCTCACCCATTCGCGCGCAGCCTCTGGAGCGCAGGGTGGCGAGGCTACTTGGTGCCATTGCACCGCCCTCGCGGCTTCCCTTATTTTCAAATCCGAAAGTTTGAAAAAATCCCTCATTTTCAAATCCGAAAGTTGACAGCTATGCTTTGGGCACCAACAGGGAAGGGGGGGGCAGCTGGCCCCAGCCAGGCAGATGGGAGGGGCTTCACCGCCTTGCCTTTCCCTCCACAGGGGCCACATGGAATGAGAGCCACATGGCACAGCATGCCCAGAATCCTCTTGGCCAAAAAGACCAGTATCAGACAGCCCTCCCCTCCCTGCTAAGTTTCAGGCACATGATAGAGACGTTTCTATTTTGGCAGGAATTTTCAAGAAGTTTTTGCAATTACTTTTAATTGATTTTACCCACTATATGCTTTAACAAAAAAAAATTCTGTACACCACTTAGAAACTTTGCCAATTAAATGGTATGTAAATAGCAGAAATAAATAAATAAGGGATGGGAGAGAGGGCAGAAGATCTGTGTTTTAGAAGAACCCAATAATAATAATAAATTTTTATTACGGTCGAAGACCAGCACTTAAAAGTGAGAATAGAAAATAGATGAAACGGCTCTCATTGATGAAACAATTTCCGGGAACGTAACATATGTAAAACGCATTGAACAAGATTTAAAAGAGAATTGTTAATTACATATCAATGTTAAAAGTTCAACTCTTAAAATAGTGGCTACAGAAAACTGAGCCTGGCTCGCTCGAGGTACCATTATGGAAAAAAAATAAAAAATAAAATAAGAACCCAAATCTTGTCTGCCTAGGCCAAGTCCAGGTGTTGCCTTAGACAAAATCACAGGTAGGGAACTTCAGGCACAACGGCCAAATGTGGCCCCCGGACTCTCTATCTGGCCCTCAGAAAGCCACCCCTCATGGCCCTGATTCCCCACCACCACCAAAGTGCTTTGCTCCTGACTGGAATGTCTTCTTGAATGTGGGATGTTGGAGTTTAAGTAGAAAACAGCCTGCTGTACAAAGGTAACAGTTGCCACTTCGTTGCTGTTTGCCTCTAGCCCCATCTGCAGATGGCAAGTGGCCCTTGGAAGGTTGTCCAGAAAGGAATGCGGCCCCCTGCAGGTTTTTGTTTTTGTTTTTAAAGAAAGGTTCTACACCCCTGGATAAATGTTAACCAGTGCTATGCATTGTGGGTAAAGGGACTGGGCAAAAAGCTAACGTACCCGCCAAGCACTTCCCTTCCATCTGAGGAGACTGCGAGGGAAAAGACGGCAAAGCGACGCTCGTCAGGCCTGTGGAGAGGAGGAGAGAGTTAGAAACCACTCCGGGAGTCTGTTTAGTCAATAGGGTGGCTGCTGGGTGCCCTCCTTACCTCAGATCCAGTGCTGTGTGGGTATCACACTCTCCATAGATGTTGCAGATGTGAACTGTAAGGAGAGGGGGAGGGAAGGTCAAGGGCATCAGAGTTAACACTTCCTGCGGGGTCAAGGACCGCCATGTGACACCCCACCACCACCCTTCCCAGAAGCCAACCCCACTCACTGTAATCTGACCAGCTGGAGTAGAGGAAATGGGCCCCGTCAGGAGTGAAGGCAACGTCCAGGACACTCCAGCCTACGTCCCGGGCTTTGATGCTCCGGAACTTCCGGAAGGCTCCGTAAGTGCAGTCATATAAGCGGATTGTCTGATCTGAAGTGGTGGTGGTTTGGAAGCATGGGAAAAGGAACAGAGAAAGAGGCAAGCATGCTAATTGTACCATGTGTCAATGTGTCATCAACTAGGACCTTCAACACAGAGGCAAAATCACCAAGGTGTTAAGCTTGCATCAGGGATGGGAAACCTGTGGACCCCCCCCCCCCAGGACTTCAACTCCCAGCAGCAGCCAGCCAGCATGGTGTCTGGTCAGGGATGATGGGAGTTGTTTTTTTTTTTTTTTAGGGACCCCTGACCATCAGGTCCAGTCGTGTCTGACTCTGGGGTTGCGTGCTCATCTCGCTCTATAGGCCGAGGGAGCCGGTGTTTGTCCGAAGACAGCCTCCGGGTCATGTGGCCAGCATGACAAAGCTGCTTCTGGCGAACCAGAGCAGCGCACGGAAACGCCGTTTACCTTCCCGCTGGAGCGGTCCCTATTTATCTACTTGCACTTTAACGTGCTTTCGAACTGCTAGGTGGGCAGGAGCTGGGACCGAACAACAGGAGCTCACCCCGTCGCAGGGATTCGAACCGCTGACCTTCTGATCAGCAAGCCTGTGGTTTAACCCACAGCGCCACCTGGGTCCCCTGATGGGAGTTGTAGTCCAACCCAAAGTGGTGGAAGGGCCACACTTTCCCCATTTGTGCCTTGCAAGACTTTCTTTGTTGAGCTACAGCTGCTGTGGAAAACAGAACGCAGCCTTTGGTTAAGGGTGAAAGTCTAGGCCAGAAGCTAGTTGCAGCTTATCAAATAGCATTTATTGGCTAATAATCCAATTGCCACCCATCTTTTAAGCCTTTGATCTTGGCAATGGAAATCTGGGATTAGTAAGAGATGGGAGGGCACCCTTGTAAAACTGGAAATCATCCAGATCAACCCATCTTTGAGGACACTGTCTACACTGTCCTTTCCAATGGGTTAAGAGGATTTTTTTCTTCTTCCTTGGAACAGCAATACCAACTAAGCAGCAATTGTGTTTTTGCATGAATAAATAAATCACACTATGTTTGGTATCTGGGGATTAGAAGCTCCACAGGATTTTACGGAGGACTAAGAGGTTTTGCAGCAGGGCCCACCCACAATGCCACTAGTCTGTTTCCCAAAATGCAAAGAAAGCATTCCTGGTCAGAAGGACAGCATTCTAGGACGCTTGGTACCCAAAATGCCACCAACACTTGCGCTACAGAAAATGTCAAGACAAGGGAATTCCAGGATGCCCTCAGTGCCAAGGACGGAAGCTGATCTGATGCAGGGATTGTTTGAAAACCAACTGCTACACTAATATTAATTTACATATGTCATATATTTATGTTATTTTTCCTTCTTATGATCCTGTATATGACTATAATACAGTATGCGTTGATATGATAAAACAGAAAAGCAAAACAAAACAAAACAAAACCCCAACTACCATGTTGTGTTACGTAGTACCTTGACAAGCAGACATAAAAAGCTTTCCATCACGGGAATAGATCCCACAGAACGCCTTCTGAGAGTAGGAATCGGTGAAGGACAAGTGGTTGGGGAGAAAGCTGGAAGAAGAGCAAAATCTGAGTTATTAAAGGATTCTTCCCCTAAAATCATTATCTCACCCACCGCACCAGGCCTCCTCTTCCAGATACTCACTGTGATGCCACTCGTGAGCACTCCCCGCGAGAGAAGCTGCTGTTGTGGCAGAGGCCGCGCTCCCTCTGTGGTGGCAGGGAGAGAAAGGAAGGAGAAGGAGTAAGTAATTCAACAAGGCTCTGCCTGCAGTTTTCATACACTGAAAGACCTGCTCCCCAGATAGCCCCACCCTCACGTGGATCTCTGCGTCTTTAAGCTACGAGAACCTCTTGTTTTCCTAGCCTAATATTGGCATCCCCAAGAAGCGAACAGGCACCTTGTAAAGCAGTCGAGGGATACTACGCTCAGTCTGTCCCGAGCCCAGCCTGCCTGTTGCCAACTGGATGTGTGTTTTGATCTCGTTGCACTCCAGGTCGTGAGTGTCTGGAGTCAAATCCACTGCAAGTAAAGGAAAGAGAGGAAGATCGGACAGGTTGAGAACAAGACCCCCAATTACCCTGTTGCCCCTGATCTACTCAGATGGCATCCTCACATGTTCCTCAGACTCTCTTACATTACAACAAGTTACCGGCCAGTACCTGGAGGTTTGTAGTGATTTCCAAGTCGCCCTTCCCAGGCACTGTCATTGTCGTCGTCCGAGTCCGAGAGCGTCTGGACCAGACGGACACTGGCTGCTCCCCCGCCCTGCATCAAGTGAAATTGTCCTCTGGAGAGAAAAATTGAAAGTATTAGGAATTACAGATCCATTTTGCCCCTCCCCACATCACAACTCACGGAGAGGGAATGGAGAGAGGCAGCCCCCTAATTTATTTGTTTCCTGTTCTCTGAAGGTGCCCACTAAGCAGCTTTTGAAGTTTTAATACAACAGCCAAGGAATGATTTCAACTGACGCCTACCCAGCTCAGGATCAGGTTAGGGGTGCATCAACTAAGAGAGATGGGAACAGATATGCAAATTTTTAAGATAAACTATGGAGAGTATATCCTGCTATCTAAGGCTCCTACATCACTGCCCAATGACAGGGTCTATCTTGCGTAGAGTGACAGGATCCAAAAACAATCCAAAGGCTGAAAAGTTCAGTAAACAAGGCTGGCATGAGAACATAAGAAGTGCCCTGTTGGATCACACCAAAGGCCCATCTAGTCCAGCATCCTGTTCTTACAATGGCCAACCAGATGCCCCAATGGGAAACCCACAAGCAGAACTTGAGCCCAACAGCATCCTCACCTCCTGCGGTTTCCAGCAACTGGTATTCAGAGGCACAAGGCCACCCTTAAGTAGTACTACAACACAGACTTCAGGCTAGTGGCCATTAACAGCCTTGAATTCATCTAAAGCCACACAAGTTGGTGACCAGCACTGCCTCTTGTGGGACAGAATTTCATAATCGTGAAGAAGTTGTCTGCCCTGAATCTTCTGACATTCAGTTCATTGGATGCCTCTGGACTATAATATTATTCATCACACCATACATAATTGTATACGCATCTATCATGTCCCCAGCTTGCTTACTTGCTTTTCTTCCTTCTAAAGTAAAAAACCCCAAGTGTTGCAACTTTTCCTCATAGGGGAATTGTGTGTGCATAGTTGGCCAAAGCCAACCAGAATATTTGGTGTAGAGTTGGCTATAAATATTTTTAAAGTATTCCAAAGTGTTTTGTGGCCTACCTAAGGTGACATCAGAGACAGGGATAAAGAAGCCACAGATGAGGAAACCTTCACTTTTCTTGAATAAATTTCTGAAACTGATGTTATGCGTCAAAACTTTGGATCATCTCATCCTGCGCAATAGGTGGACAACTGAGAATTTTAACATCATGAGCATATGAAGAAGTATGGCCCTGAACAACTTCTGCACAAGGAAATACAAAAACCCCTCTACTCTTAGAAAAGCAGCCATGGCACATGATGAGATCCAGCAATACACAGTTAAATTCTGGTACCGTGTTTCTCCTAAAATAAGACACCGTCTTATATTTTTTCCCCTCAAAAAAATACAGTACGGCTTATTTTGGGGGGATGTCTTATTTTAACCGCTCCGCGTTGGTATGCTGCATAGCCACGCCTATCCAGGCCATCTTAAGGGAGAGGTGCCACGTCACTATGTCTTATTTTCGGAGTATGGCTTATTTTGGGGGTATGGCTTATATTTCACTAATGCGTAGAAATCCTGCTATGGCTTATTTTATGGCTACGTCTTATTTTAGGAGAAACAGGGTATGACCTCCTTACAACATACTTCATCCCGGCTGATTTGTAAAACATAAACCTGGACTGTGTCCCTTATTTCCACACTTCCAATCTATTTTGCTTCTGTGTTTTTTAACAAGGCGTCAAGGAAGTCTGTACACTCAGTTATGCTCCCTACATCCTTAATCATCATCCCATCTCCTTGAATCCATGCATGAATTCATTACCAGACACACATATCTTCAAAATCCTAGCTCCGTGAGAAATCAGCTGAGTCTGGATTTTCCAGTAGGGTCTCATGAGTCTCCACGCCAGCAGATTCCACTTACTGAGGACTGAGTTCTCTTTGTCCGGATTAATGGACCAGACAGAAAAGGCATAACAAATTCCCTTCTTCTTCCTGCCATGAGATTCTGCACGAGCCTGAAACACCATGTGCTGCCAGAGAGGCATCCTTCATATCCCTAATTTGACTAAAAAGTGGGGCGGGGGTGTGAGTTACCTGCGCAGTAGATATGCCAATACCTGGGCCAGATCCACATCCTCGTCGTCCTCTTCCTCGCTGCGCAGTATCCCCGAGTCCCTCCGAGACCAGCTCCCCTGGTTATCCCGGCCCCCCGAGCCAGCGTTGCTACTACTGCGGGAGCCCATGTCTTAAGGCATTCTTCAGGGTATGTGTCAGGTGTGTTCTTCGCTTCCTGGAGCTCAGGAACCAAATGGAGGGAGCAAGTCCTTCCTGAAAAGGAAAATCCTGAGCCACTAATTGCAGAACTTTGTACACAGTACAGGGGGGTGAGGGGGGAGAGAGAACAGCGTTCTTTCTTCTTTGCATGAAGGATTACCTGCCTCTTACCAATCAAATCTATCATCACTCTGAAGTATTGCTCTTTAAAAAATTATATTGTACAAAAATTGTATCACAGCTTCTCACTATAGCAGCCTTTAACTCCACATCCAGAAACCAAACATTCCCCTCATTTGTTTCCATGGTGTGCCCACTGCTTCCCATAGCCATACCACACCACCCCCCTAAATTCAGCCCCTGGTGAATCACAGCCTCCAATCACGGCTCCCATATCTAGGAGCCCCATCTAGACGCCAGCCAGCCAGCCACCCCGTGCTCTACACGACTATACCACAGCCCCAGGCAACCAATCAAGGGCTCGTAGACCTGCTGAACCCATTAAAGTACTTTTTCAGACACCTGAGTCCTCTCCACCAATGAGCATGGCCGGTGCTCACGGCTCCTCCAATCAACAGACGCCATATAGCAGGGACTCTTTTGCTCAGTTTCCGCCGCCACCCCTGCGACGTTCTGTCCCAACTGCCCGCTCGTCCCACCAATCAGGACGCCTTTCGCATTTAACCTTGGCTCTTACCGAACTGCTCCCCTCTGCTCTTCCCCCTCCCCGTGCGCCCGTCGCGCGCCCACCTTGTCCAATCAAAAGCCTGCCCCCCAACCTTTTCCGGGAGCGCGAGACCCTCCTCACCCTCTAACGGCCGCTGCGCGAGGCCTTGTTTACATCTTAAGGCGACAGCCGCCTCTCACCGGAGTGGAGAAGTGAGATAGGGCGGGCCGCGCCGGCTGATAATTGATTGGCCACCGTTCACAACCCCACGTGGGTTAGAGTGCGGGGCTTTAAAAAGACTTGCTCTTCCTTGATTGGCTGCTGAGGCTCCTTTCTCGCTTAAGACGAGAGGCAGGGGGAAACCGTTAAGCGATAAACTAGGCAATAAGGTGAATGAGCCGCTGATTGGACAAAGCAAGCGGATGACTCGTAAGAAAGGCGGGCAGCTGGCTGAAGGGGCGCTCTCGGATTGGTTCCCGGTAGCTTGATCGATTGCTCGGGCTAGTTGCGTAACCTCCGCCATTATCGTCAGAGCAGGATGATTGACGTCTCGGGTTAGAGGCGGGTTCCTGGGTGGGGCGGGGCAGTGGCTTACTCTCTGATTGGACAGTGATGAAATGATTGACGTTGCTAAGGCAGGTTACGAGTTCTATAGTGTAAACACAAGCGTTTCAAAACCAAATAGCTTCGGTTTGTAGACCGGCTACCTCCGTCTTTAATCTAAGTCTTTTGTTCTTCATACGCAGCCCTGCCCCAGGCAAAATGTGCTGCTCTGCTTGTGCCCCTTAAGTCTCTCTTGACCCACAAAGCGTATTCACACGTTACCTGCACGTGTGAATGCTTTAACTCCTTTGGAATCCTGCCAAACTCGGTGTGCACAAGCCTAGTGACGCTTTCAGCTAAAAACCCTACCACTCTGTGCCCCAGCCATTGGCTGGTTCCTCCCTGTTCTCATCATATGTTGGCCCCCTATCTCAAATTTTAAATTGTAAGCTCCTCAGGGCAGGGACCTGCCCTCTTGTGCTCCTTAAAGCACCACACATACTGATGGTGCTGTACACAAAGGGGTCCCTCCAGACTATGGCTGTGTATATGGCAGCAGCTTAAAACACAGCAAGGTGGAATCTCATTTGTACGCTGCCTTGCACACTGGATATGAAATTCATTCTGGGCATGCTCAGCAGCTGCCTCTGATGTACACACCTCAGCTTACCTGCAAAGTGAACACAGCGTTCGTTCTCAATTCGATGTGATCTGGTTTGAGGAACAGCGCATCAAACAAGCAAGTATTTCTCAGCCGAAGGGAAATTGGTTTGCAAGTTAAACAGGGTTAGGAACCAAGTTTTATCAGCCGGCCTTATGTAAACCTCTGCAATTGTCATTTAAAGATACAGTAACCTTATTGCAGAAAATAGAATTCTTTTATGAAGCCAAAGTATAGTGTTCACCCTGTCGTGCCTTTATATTTTAGACTAAACAATGTGTTGTTAATTTTGTTTAATTATAAAAGTGTGCCTGACTGGTTCTGCGCTACGTCAGTAATACCACAGCTACTAACTCAGCATTTCAGGAATGCTTTGATGGTGTTTCCTGCTTGGCAGGGGGTTGGACTGGATGGCCCTTGTGGTCTCTCTTCCAACTCTATGATTCTATGATTCTATGATTCTATTTCACACTGGTTTGACGTTAGTGTTGTGGATGTGTCTCCAACACAATTTGAAAATTCAACCTACTGGATATTTTCCATTAACATGGAACCTTGCACAAGCCATTGATTTAAAACGCTCACTTCCATTTATTTGTTGATATTTTTATTCTCATTCATGTTTGTTATTAACAGAATAATGTGCACTTGATTTGATTGGGTGTGTGTTAAAAAAAATAAAAAATTAAGCTGCAGTCAAATATCGAGCTCACACTCCAAGTTTCTTTCCAGTTGCTGCCTCACTTCTGGTTGAAATTCCACCAGTAAAAGTGTAGCCATACCTAATTTTCCTTCTATTCTGCCCTCCTTGCTCACCTTCCCCCAATACTCCCCTGAAAGACTGTCACTTCTACCAGGGATGGAGGGGAAGAAATATAAAATCCCATTAATCATTTGCATATGTTAATTCCCTGAAATGTAGGCAAACTGTATTCAGAACAACAGAGGGGGTGATTCTACCAACTGTAACCCACATATAGGAATGTAAAGAAGAGGGGGGGAAATTAAGATTATAACATTGAGCACCAGTTAAAACAACAACAACCCACCATATCTGATAACCAGCAGGCGGAATTATTTGCTGGCAAGCTGTAACAGACTCACATGGCTGTTTGGTGAGTGAGGACTCACATCATGTAACTCACTTCTCCCATCAGACATCCCAATATGTGTAATAGGTGAAAAGCTGCCTTGTTGTGTGCAAAACCTCCTCTAGCTATTGGCTGCACTGCTGTGATGTCATTCAATGTTCATGGAAATTCTAAATGCTCCGGTGGGGAATGTTAGCAATCGAATGTTGAGACAGACAGAGCAGGTTAGGTAAACAGTGTCCTAGCTGAATTCTGAAGAAGGTCGATGGTGGAGTTATGGCCATGGGGAACCAAAACCTTGACCAAATATAAAACCAAAGGCAGGCAACAAGTTTTAATTCGAGTAGCATATTTTAACCCAGAAAGGATGCTGTTCTTATCTCATGTGTCCCAACAACAACCCTGCGGGGTAGGTGAGGCTGAGAGTAGTTTTATCCAAAGCTCTGCCATGAGCAACGTAACTGAGGAAAGATCTGATTCAGTGTCTCTCCAATCCAGGACCAGAACTCTCTCTGGCTGGTGTCTGATGGGTGGGTTAACTATAAAGTTTGACTCTTGAGTTGTTAATTTACCCAAAAGCCAACATGGGCGTATAAGTCTTCTGGAGAAGGCTGACTTGTTTGCTAGGGCATTTAATTGTCCCACACCTACTTGGCAGAGTTGACAACTACTTTCTTGGGAACGAGCAAATCTGAAGTTGGGTAGAACCATTTTGTGTATGGGACGGTTGCTGTGCTGGAGATGACGGTGGAGATTGAGTAATAAGGCTTATCGGACTTTAATAAAACAGACCGGGCTGAGTTGCCATCATGCCACGAAACTTTCTGACTTCGCAAGGGAAACGGAACACACAGAGAGAGGATTCACGCTCCAAATGGGTGTTGCCCGCTTCAGTTACGAGATTTCAAAGGCAGGCGAGGAAATTATGGTTTTGGCAATGAGCTTGACGGTTTCATTGCATTCCGCCCCACACACCCCATTCACAGGTTTGAAGCTAGATAAGTGTGGGGATCAGAGGCTGGTTGTACAAAGTACAACTCTGGTAAACTTGGAACCAAAACAGCAATTGGCGTCTTGGGCTCAAAAAAACAACAACCAGAGGAGGGGAGGGTGCTCTTGTGCTAAAATTCTGCTTGTGGATCCCCCCACCCAGGGGCATCTGGTTGGCTGCTGTGAGAACAGGATGCTGGAGGAGATGAGCCACTGACCTGATCCAGCAGGCTCTCCTTACATTTTTGTGGACATTTGAAGTGCAAACATTTGCTCTCCAGCACGGAAGAACCGTCAAAACCTTCTTCCCCATTCCCTGATTTACAAACCATAAATCCAGCGGACACGCCACATACTGGCTGGGCACGAAGGAGAAAGTATGGCGACGTTGTCAAATGCCCTACAATCTCTTGCGGGCCTCGTGAGATTGGTCCCTTAGGTGTGATGTTCAAGTAAGCCAATGTAAAGGAGGTCCGGAGGAGGGGGAAATGTGTGTTTAAACAGCCAAGGGGTTTGTGGAAGGAAGGAAGGAAGGAAGGGCGTTGGCATGAAACCTCATGCCAGCTAAAAAGATCGCTGAACGGATTCCCGAGGGAGCATGGTACAGGTGCCACGTTGAGCTCAGTGGCATGTGTGCTAAGAGGTCCCGGGATGGATCCTGGCATCTCTCGCTGATCAGCAAAGGCTTCTCTCTAAGGGCTCTCGAGAGCAACCGTCAGTGGATAAGATAAGGCTAATGGGTCAGACTCAGTCTAAGGCAGCATCATAAGTTCGTTTATCAACCAAAAGAAATAGCGGGAGAGGCTAGCTAGGCAAATGCATGGATATGGCCTCCGTCACGTTCCAGCTGGTGTCAAGTGTTAGCAATTGGCCTAGAAGCGAGGGATTAGCACTTACTTGTTCGGGTCCCTCACTGGAGGTTTCTAAGTAGTTTGGATGGCTATCTGTCAGGGATTTTGAGCTGTGACTCCTGCGTTACAGGGGGTTGGACTAGATGACCCTTGGGGTCCCTTCCAGCTCTACAGTTCTATGATTCAGTTAGAGCTACCAAATAGGAAGGCTGGTCCTGAGGTTCTACTAAGGCAGGGGTGGTGAAAGGGTGCCACTTCAGACATTGCTAGACTCCAACCCCCATAAGCCGCAGCCGGTGTGGCCAATGGCCAGGGATGATGGGAGTTGTAGTCCAGCATAATTTGAAGGGGCAAAAGCTTCTCGGCGTTAAAGAAATGACTTCTGCTTTGAAGACCTATTGGCAGTAGAGCTTCCACTGCATCATGGCTGGTGAACAACTGGTTCCACATCTGTAACCCAAAGCTGCGTTAGAGGCAGCAAGTTAAGATTTGAGGACATGCCATGAGCTAGCCTGGGGTGTCCCTTTCCCCAAAAGGCTTTCCATCATCTTTTTTCTTTTTTGCAATGTGCAAGTCTTTCTCTAGAAGGAGGGAAAGGCATCCTACGAAAGGTCAAAAGCCACTCGGGAACCAAGATGGCACACAGACACAGAACGTAGACCCAAACGAGAACCAACGGGCAGTTGGTGGAACAAGGCGGCGGGTCACTTCCACCCTACAACCAGAGGAGGATAGTGGCACAGGAAAGGGGAAGCAAAGCAGATCTATCAAGAAAATAAAGAAAGCAGTATGTGCGGCTCATGTTGCCTAGGAGGCAAGATGGCCGCCTCATGACCAAGGAGACAAGATGGCTGACTCCTGAATGGCCAGAGAGGCGTAGCTGGAAAGAAGTGGGGAAGGGACATTTTGTAAACAAGCTCCCTGTCATCTCCTCCATCTCCCACAGGAGGTGCAAGGTGTGTGTCTTTGGTCTCTTTTTTCCCGGAGAGCAGGTGTGTTCCCTTTTCAGGTGCCTCACATCTTCTTTACCCGGGCTTCCAAGGCTTCTAGTTCCTTCATCACTTCCTTGGGCAGGTCCTCGTTCACTTGTTCCGTCAGGTACTGCCTCACCTCCCTCACTTCTTGTTCCCAGAATTCCTTGGGCAGTGAGAAAAGCTCCTGGTAGTTCACCTTGTTGAGGCCTGTCAGGTCTAAAGCGCCATCTTTGGGGATGTAGCCAATGGGCGTCTCCTTGGCGCTCTCCTCTCCGTCGACGCGGCGGAAGATCCAGTCGAGGACCCGGGAATTCTCCCCAAAGCCCGGCCACAAGAAGTTCCCGGCGGCATCCTTCCGGAACCAGTTGACATGGAAGATCTTGGGAAGGCGGGCTCCCTTGCGGCCCTCCATGCTCAGCCAGTGCTCCAGATACCGGCCAAAGTTGTAGCCGAAGAACGGGCGCATGGCGAAGGGGTCGTGCATGATGACCTTGCCTGAAACGATTTGGGGAGGGAGGGGAGCAGGGATAGGATACCTTAAACAGGTGTGCATAAGCCTCAGGTTAAAGAAAGCTTCGTAAAGCTGTCTTTGAAGTAAAACTTATGTTTCCATATATTTTACTCCTCAGGGTACATACCTCGCTGCTCCTTCATAATAGAAGCTCTGCTGGTTTTATTATTGTTAATAATACAGTGGTACCTCAGTTTTCGAACGTCTCCGTTGACGAATGTTTCAGAACCCGAACGCCGAAAACCCGGAAGTAAAGGCTTCCGTTTTCGAATGCACCTCAGAAGTCGAATGGCTTCCACTGAGCTTTTTTTGCAATTTTCTCCATTGAATTTGCAGGCCGCTCTTTGGGCCTCGGTTTTCGAATGTTTCGGAAGTTGAACGGTCTTCCGGAATGGATTACGTTCGAAAACCGAGGTACCACTGTAATTGATTGCACTGGAAATGCTTGTTATATTTGATATTAATTGAACTCAATGAATTATTTGGATTGTCATTCTGAAACCATCTGGTGATCGAATGTTGTTGCGCTTTTGTTGTGTTGTGAACCGCCCAGGGTATATTTCTATGGAAAAGCGGCATACAAGTAGAATACATGGTTAAAAAAAGAATAAGTATCTCTCAGCTCCGGAGCAATGCTCAAGAATAGGGGTCATCCATGTGCCCTGCTGATGTTGTGGACTACAACTCCCATCTGCATGGCCATGTTGTGATTTTTGTCCAAGCCGAGTGGCAACAGCTGCAAGGAATGGTTTCACTTTTGCCTGTCTCACTGAACCGTGAGAACGTCGCCTTAACTCTTCCTGCATGGAATGTTTTTGTATTACTGTACTGTACTGTACTGTTGTAATCCGAGCCTTCTGGCCTGTTCTCAAGCTGAAAGGATGGCTTTATAGCAGCTCCGTCTTAACGGGCTGGCAGCAGAGAATCTCTCTGCACTATTACTACAATAAATTAGTTTAGCCTTAATGAATGGCTTGTGTGTGTTGTTCATCAATTTGGGAACAATCACATATTACTGCGCCACCAGACTCTCAGTAGCCGGGGATGTGCGCACACGGCTTTGGGGCAGTCTCACAATCTGCCCCAGGCGGGGGTAAATGCTAGCAGGCCAATGGTCAGGGGTGATGGGAGTTGTGATGCAGGAACATCTGGCAGATTGGCTACACCTGTTCTGGGCTACCTGCTTGCTGTCTTTGCCTTGTACCTGGAGCTTGGCCTGTGCTCCGACACCTCGCCTTTCGGTTTAGACTTGGACCATGCGCTTATCATTGCCCCACTGCTGCCCGTCTGCCCGTCTCTGGCTCCACCAATTAAAGGTAAAGGGACCTCTGACCATTAGGTCCTGTCGTGTCCGACTCTGGGGTTGCGGCGCTCATCTCGCTTTATTGGCCGAGAGCCGGCGTACAGCTTCCAGGTCATGTGGCCAGCATGACAAAGCCACTTCTGGTGAACCAGAGCAGCGCACGGAAACGCCGCTTACCTTCCCGCCAGAGCGGTTCCTATTTATCTACTTGCACTTTGACGTGCTTTCGAACTGCTAGGTGGGCAGGAGCTGGGACCGAGCAACAGGCGCTCACCCCGTCGCAGGGATTCGAACCGCCGACCTTCTGATCAGCAAGCCCTAGGCTCTGTGGTTTAACCCACAGCACCACCTGGGTCCCTTGCTCCACCAATTACAAAGGTTTAAAGCAGGAGTTGGGAATAGTCAGGCCCAGCAGCCTCTCTATCTGGCCCTCAGACTCTCCTCATAATAATCCTAATAATTTGTTTCTTATACCCTGCCCGTCTGGGTTGCCCCAGCCACTCTGAGCAGCTTCCAACCAAAATACAGAAAAAGTCACACATTAAAATCTTCCTGAAATAGGGCTGCCTTCAGATGTCTACAGAAAATTACACTGACATCTGATGGGAGGACAATTCCACAGGGAGGGAACCACTACAAAGGTACATTTCTCAGTTGTTGCTCCTTTGGCCCTGCCAACCTCTGGTGTGCAGGCCCCTGGGTGGGAATGTCTCCCTTTTGCTGAAAAATTCTCCCCACCCCTCATTTAAACGTCCTCTCCATGGCCTTGGTTCCATTACCGAAGGTGGGCGGGCAGGTCTTCCCTGGACTTTAGCCCTTTGAGATGCAACCCGATCTAAAGAGAGAAGAGATCCACCAAGCCCCAGAGAGCCCTCACCTTTGTGTTCAGCAGCTGCGGTGGATTCCGATCTCATGGCGCTGCCCACGAAGACGCCGTGGCGCCAGTTGAAGGCTTCGTACACCAGGGGGACGCCTGCGGGGGAAATCAGTTTAGCGGGTGGGCTCCCTCAGAGAGGCGGGCCGCTCAGTGCGTGCCCACAGAGTCTGGGAGGAGGAGCGGGAGGCCAGGGAGCTTACCTGCAGGTCTCCTGCCCCCAAAGATGATGGCATCGATAGGGACCCCCTTGGGGGACTCCCAGTCCGGGTCCATGATTGGGCACTGGCGCGCTGGCGCGCAGAAGCGCGAATTGGGGTGGGCGGCCGCCCCCGCGTCACCTTGGCAGGAAGAGAAGGGAAAGTTCAGGTTACCGGGCCCTATGCACGCCCCACTTTCCGCTTTGTTCTGCGCACGCTACCCAGAATCCTTTGCAAACAAGCTGCCCATCCTTGCCTGGTTTCCAAGGCTTGCCCTGCCAGGTGCTGATGGTCACCCCCGCAGGGATCATCTGGTCGATGCCCTCCCAGTAGACTCCGCCTTCGCTGGTCTCGGCCACGTTGGTGAAAATGGTGTTCCGCTGGATGGTGTGCATGGCGTTGGGGTTGGTTCTGGTGGATGTGCCGGGCGCCACCCCGAAGAAGCCGTTCTCGGGGTTGATGGCCCGCAAGCAGCCTATGCGTGAGAGGGGAGAAGATAATGAGTTGCAGAAAATTCTGCTCCGGATCCCAGGGCCTCTTCACGCCAGCCTTTCCCGAGTGAGCCTCTATTTCCCCAGGCTTCCTTCTCTCCTGCACACGAGGAGACGCCGTCTCTGCGCAAACTTCTCTCTTTCCACCCACCAAATCCGCCATTCCCCTTTGAGCAACCGGAAGAGCTGACCTCCCCGGAAACTCTGCAGGCAGGATGAGAGACAAACTACCTGGGAAATTAGGGGTGGCGGTACCTCAGGCCTGGGGGCCATATGTGGACCCACCAGGCTTTCTGTCTGGCCCTCAAGATTTCTCCTTAGGCCACACCCTCTCTCAGCAGGCCACACCTCTCACCAACTTGCTCTACCCCCTCCCCTCGGAGTGGTTTAACTGTCCTGACAGGGAACTCTAGGAATTGTAACTCTGTGATATTGGACCTCCTAACACCTCTCGGCACCCTTGGCAAAACGACAGTTCCCATAATTCTTTGGGGAGAAGCCATGATGGTTTGAACTACTTTAAATGTAGGGTGTGAAGGTGGCCAAGGCCCACAAGGCAACTGGGTGGGCAGCCATGACAGTTAATAGGCCCACTCAGGGACAGTATGGTCCACTGAGAGTACCTTTCCCGTTTGATCCCCAAAACATGGAGTTGGTACCTTTTCCGTGTACTTTTCCAACCTGAGGGCCACATTCCCTTCTAAGCAACTGCACAAGGGCCACCTGCCCGTGGTGGGAGGGGCCAGGGGCAAAAGTGGGCGGGGCACCAGATGTAAATGTCACCTTGGTACAGCAGGTGAGTTTCTACGCATCCTCCATCCAGGATGCCACAGGCATTGTCAGTCAGCCTGAGGAGATGCGTGTGTGCCCTGGGGATAGTTCCAAGGGCCATACAGCGATGTCTGGAGGGCCACATTCTCACCCTAACAAAGCATATTTATTTTTCCCCCATTCCCCCCACCCCCACTCTTCCTCCAAGGAGCTCAGGGCAGGGTATATCAGCTCCCAGTCCCCTGTCTTTTTTCCGTACAACAACCCTGTGTGGTAGGTTAGTCACAGAGAGAGGGGGAGAGAGCGAAACTGGACAAAGGTTCAAATCCCTGCTCGCCTGCAAAGATCACTGATCTCTGCAGGCGAGCAGAGATTGGAACACAAGTCCCCTAATTCCGGCACGCTAACCACTGCTAACCCAGGTGGAGATGTGGGTTAAACCACAGAGCCTAGGGCTTGCTGATCAGAAGGTTGGCGGTTCGAATCCCCGCGACAGGGTGAGCTCCCGTTGCTCAGTCCCTGCTCCTGCCAACCTAGCAGTTTGAAAGCACATCAAAGTGCAAGTAGATAAATAGGAACCGCTCCAGCAGGAAGGTAAACGGCGTTTCCGTGTGCTGCTCTGGTTCGCCAGAAGCGGTTTTCTCATGCTGGCCACATGACCTGGAAGCTGTACGCCGGCTCTCGGCCAATAAAGGGAGATGAGCGCTGCAACCCCAGAGTCGGACACGACTGGACCTAATGGTCAGGGGTCCCTTTACCTTTAACCACTGCACCGCACTGCCTCTCTCGACGGAGGAAGCATGCTGCACCCTGCTCCTCTCATTCCCTTGGTGCCCCGGATCCAAACTCACCGTCGCTGTCAAACTTCATCCACGCAATGTCGTCCCCTACGCACTCCACCCTCCAGCCGGGAAGCGTGGGATTCATCATGGCCAAGTTGGTCTTTCCGCAGGCGCTGGGGAAGGCTGCGGCCACATACTTCTTCTTGCCCTCTGGGTTTGTGAGTCCCAGGATCTGGAAGTGGGAAATCAGCAGCACATAAATGTCTCAGGAGATGAACAGGCAGAGGAAGGTGATGCACAGGCGCCCAAAGACCAGAGACCCGCGCAGTGGCAACGGCACCCAATTTTTAGATGAGTTTCTTGTTTTAAGAAATCTAAGCTAACTTCAGGATACATGTAATCAGATATTTGCAGTGAAGACTGTTTGCGTCATAAAGCCTAGTGTGGTTTAAACTTTAATGAGACATTTCCACGTGCTCTTTCCTATTTTTCTGGTGCAGCAGGTCAGGAAATTCAACAGATGATGTTTTTATAGCACGGAGAGGCAGCAGGGGTTAGATCGTAATCTGTTAGTCACACGGTGGCTAAACACAGAGAAGCCTTCCTTTTTTTTCTTTATTTTTTTAAGGAAGCGACTTTGGTTTCGCAATGAAATATAAAAGTACCTGAATGCATTACAATAAATGCCAACCCCCAGCCATTATTTAAGACTAGCCTTCCCCCATCCTGGTTGGGGCTTTTGGAAACAGTAGTCCAAAGGAGAAAAGCAATGACAAACCTAGACAACATCTTAAAAAGCAAAGACATCACCTTGCCAACAAAGGTCCGTATAGTTAAAGCTATGGTTTTCCCGGTAGTAATGTACGGAAGTGAGAGCTGGACCATAAAGAAGGCTGATCGCTGAAGAATTGATGCTTTTGAATTCTGGTGCTGGAGGAGACTCTTGAGAGTCCCACGGACTGCAAGAAGATCAAACCTCTCCATTCTGAAGGAAATCAGCCCTGAGTGCTCATTAGAAGGACAGATCCTGAAGTTGAGGCTCCAGTACTTTGGCCACCTCATGAGAAGAGAAGACTCCCTAGAAAAGACCCTGATGTTGGGAAAGATGGAGGGCACAAGGAGAAGGGGACCACAGAGGATGAGATGGTTGGACAGTGTTCTCGAAGCTACTAACATGAGTTTGGCCAAACTGCGAGAGGCAGTGAAGGATAGGCATGCCTGGCGTGCTCTGGTCCATGGGGTCACGAAGAGTCGGACACGACTGAACGACTGAACAACAACAACAGTCCAAAGGATCTGGAGGGCGCCAGGTTGGGGGAAGCTGTTTGTCTAAACACCTGCCGAGTCTTGGATCAGAGGGCTATCCGAAGCAACTCTTTAAAATGGCTCGACCAGAAGCAATATTAATAATAATATATTTTTTAAAAAATATTATTTATACCCTGCCCATCTGGCTGGGTTTCCCCAGCCACTCTGGGCGGCTTTCAACCGAATATTAAAAACAATACAGCATCAAACATTAAAAACTTCCCTAAACAGGGCCGCCTTCAGTTGTCTTATAAAAGTAAAATAGTTGCTTATTGCCTTGACATCTGCTGGGAGGGCGTTCCACAGGGCAGGCGCCACCACCGAGAAGGCCCTCTGCCTGGTTCCCTGTAACCTCACTTCTCGCAGTGAGGGAGCTGCCAGAAGGCCCTCGGCACTGGACCTCAGTGTCCGGGCTGGACGATGGGGGGTGGAGACGCTCCTTCAGGTATACAGGACCGAGGCCGTTAAGGGCTTTCAAGGTCAGCACCAACACTTTGAATTGTGCTCGGAAACGTACTGGGAGCCAATGAAGATCTTTCAGGACCGGTGTTATGTGGTCTTGGCAGCCGCTCCCAGTCATAGCTGCCGCATTCTGGATTGTAGGGCCATTTTTTAAATACAGTAATGAAACCTTCACTCAACACACAAAGGTAAACTGCTGTTCTGGAGAGTTAATGGCATTCCCCAAATTACCCACAATGCTTTGGAGGCTGTTCCAGCCATGAACACTTATTTTGCAGCGATAATCCCCACAGCTTCTCACAAGTTTTCCCACAAGGCTTTGCACTTACACACCCGCCGCCGTGGGTCCCCTCGACTGCCCTTCCACCTGGGCCAATGCCCTCTGGGTCCTGACGAAAGACCTCAAAAATTCACCTCCGCCCCCCCCTTCCCTTCCATGCGTCAGACTCATCCTCGCACATTTGGGATTTCAGCAGTCCTCTGCCACTCATTAACCAATTAATATTTGCTCGTTAAATATCCCTCTGAGGCAATGTAAACACCCTGCTGTCCTTTGGCCTTGCTCCCAAGCCCCACATCCCTTCCCCAGTCCTGGCTATCGAGCCCTGGCCGAACCCAAACCGAATAATATTCCAATTAGGTAAAAAGGACAATCACGGGAATGATAAACAGCAAAAAAGAAGGGAAATAACACCGTGAAAGACCCCTGAAACGAGGTGAACGTGTATTCAAAAAATATGTTGAGTTATTCTCAAAAAAAATCTTTGGGTTGCTTTTAAGCAAAAATGCTCAGACACATTGTAAACTAACTCAAAAGATTATAAATAATGAAAAGAACCCTCCAAATAAACTCCAGATGATGAAAAATACTGCAATACAACCTAAGTTGCTTTCAGAATTACTCAGACACGTAGTAAGGATATAAATAATGGCAAGAACCCTCCAACTAAACTTCAATTGATGTAATATACTACAAAACAACCTTACTAAATTACAAATAATGAAAATACTGCAAAACAACCTTTGCAGGAGATCCATTGCGCCACCGCCACCCGGCATGCGAGACTGAACCCGCAAAGCCCAGATCGGACCCAAGGCTCCGTAAAGAAGAGCCAAGAGTGCCTCTGAGCATGTACGGACAATGAAACGGTGGAGGGGATTTCGCCATGGACTCCCAGTTCCCCTCATCCTACCCCGCCAGGCCTGCTATCTTCACAAACCATCCCTCTCACCAGCATATGCTCTGCCAGCCAACCCTCGTCTTTGGCAATGCAAGAGGCGATGCGCAAGGCAAAACATTTCTTGCCGAGGAGGGAGTTGCCGCCGTAGCCGCTGCCGAAGGAGACGATTTCTCGGCGTTCTGGGACATGGGCTATTAGGGTCTTCTCGGGGTTGCACGGCCAGTTGTTCACCAAGTCATCTGCATTTGGAGGAGAAAATCAGAGGTTGGCAATCTTCCGGAGGAATTTCGCACCTGCCTCTGAACAACAGGACTTGGAGGGTCTCCCAGTAGCTGTACTGGGGAGAGGGGTGTTACTGATTTGTTTTGTTCCCGTTTTTATCATGCATTTTGTGTTTTTATCTTGCAGTTTTACTCTGTGAATCGCCCTGAAATCTGTGGATAAAGGACGCTATACAAATTTAATAATAATAATACTGTAGGAAACTAAGGCCACATTCACACCCTACATTTAAATCATCGCCATATCCCTTTAAACGGCCATGGCTTCGCCCGGAGAATCCTGGGAGCTGTAGTTTGTTATGGGTGCTCTCAGGTCAGCCTTCTTCAGATAGTGCTGGATCACAACTCCCATCATCCCTGACCATTGACTGAGGGTGGTGGGAGTTGTAGTCTGACAACGCCTGGGGACGCAAGGTTTGAAGAACACGGTCTTGGGAGACCCTCTCACAGAGCTACAGTTCCCAGAGCTCCCTGTCAAGAGGGACTGATTGTTAAACCACTCTGAGAACTGTAACCGTGAGAGGGGAATGTGTGTCTCCAAAAGACTCTTAACAAACTACATCTCCCAGAATTCCTTGGGGGGAGCCATGACAGTTCAAAGTGGTATCACAGAGCTTTAAAATGTCTGGTTCGAATGTGGCCTGGCGAAAGCTCTGACTCTTTAAGGATCTTTGTTAGAGCTAAATGTGTATCCAAACCGGCGTTCCCCTACACAATCTCTCTCTGCTACTAATAATTTAAGCAGAAGGAAGTCTTAGGCAGAGGTTTTGCACTTCCAGAGGATGCCATGATTTTAATTCCGCTAGCAGACATTGCAAAACTGACCAAGACTCAGTGGGGGAAAGCAAGCGACTGATTTGAAACCCGAGCCTCGTCCCTAACCATTGGGGAGCCTCGAGAGGGATGCCCCCCGCTTCCGAAACCCCAAAGAGGACCCTCTCACCTTCCAGGGGCAAAGGCCGCCCCACTGAATGCAAGCACTTGACAAACTCCCCATCGCCGAGCGTGCGGAGAGCGGCCGTGCCCATCCGGGTCATGATGCGCATGCTGGCGACCACGTAGGCCGAGTCCGTGAGCTGGATCCCGATCTTGGAGAGGGGCGAACCGATGGGCCCCATGCTGTAGGGGATGACGTACATGGTGCGGCCTGCGAGAGAGGAGTCGCAAAGGGGTCACAGGAGGGTAAAGCGCAGGCAGGGGCACAAACAGAGGCGGGGGCACGGCTGAAGGAAGGGCCATTGGATTGCGGAAGGACGGTTTCGTGGGTGGAGACGCATCCCTTGAGGTGGGGCGGTTGGTGGATGCATATTTGAAGCAATGCGCTAACAGGGTGCAAATGAGCAGAAGGACGGGCCTATGGACGGCTAGAGAAAAAATAAACTAGGTCCAGGAGGAACTTAGCCCCATTGCTCAGCCCAGACACTGAGGTCCAGCTCTGAGGGCCTTCTGGCAGTTCCCTCATTGCGAGAAGTGAGGCTACAGGGAACCAGGCAGAGGGCCTTCTCGGTGGTGGCACCCGCCCTCCCAGCAGATGTCAAGGAGATAAAGAACGACACAACTTTTAGAAGGCATCTGAAGGCAGCCCTGTATCGGAAAGTTTTTAATGCTTGATGTTTTGTTGTGTTTTTATATCTGTTGGGAACCTCCCAGAGTGGCTGGGGCAACTGTCAGACAGGCAGGGTACAAACAATAAAATTATTGTTATTATTATTATTATTATTACCCTGCTAATTTTGTCCAACCCTCCTCCAAAAGCCTCCCTGTCCTATCCACTGTCTATTCTCTCTTTTACCTTTCATGCAGCCAGGAAAACGCTCATCCACTGCTCCCTTGAATGTTTGGGGGTTCATCCAGTTGCCCAGCTGCCCTTTGATCCCCGGCGCAGGGATGGGCACGGTGTCCCTCTGGTTTTCTGTCACAATGACCGTACGGCTCTCCACCCGTGCGACATCCTTGGGGTCGGTCTTGGCTAGCCAGCTACGTGGGAAGACAGAGGGGGAAAGCGAGGTTCGTTCTGTCGCCCCCAAACCTGTGTGTGGCGTAGCCGACCAATGACAGGATCGTGGCTGCAGTGCCCACATCCCCCGGCGGGTGGCTCCGCAGAGTCACCTCCCAGGATGCTCTGCAGGACATGCGCTAGCCATGCGCTTCCGGCGGCGGCCGCCTCCCGCCCTCCAATGCGCTCACCAGTTCTCATATTTCCCCAGTGACTTGATGACGCCTTCAGACTCCAGGTAGTTCAAGATTTTGACGTTCTCCTTCTCGGTGCCGTCGCAGACGTGGATGCTGTCCGGCTGGCAGAGCCGCACCCCGTGGTCCACAAACTCCTTCACCCGGCCCGGAAGTTTGCCCAGGTCCCCGTGGAGCACCCGTGGGGCATGCGCCCAGCGCACTGGGGCTACAGACCAACATCTGAGAGTGGAGGCTCCTAGGCTGCAAGAGAGAGAGAGGCAGAGAGAGTGTGAGACCAGGCATGGAGCCACATGAGCAGAAGAAAATGGAAAAGGAGTGGAGCCTGGAAGAAACCTAGATGGGCATCTCAGTTTTCCCAGAACTGTTGTTTGCCCAGGCCTCTCCCGAGTCCTTATCAGAGCATTTAAATCGTGCAGAAATAGGCAGAGAGATTCCCCCCTGGGCACCCACAGCCTTCCAAAGCGTGCAAATTTTACGCAAGCTTGGGCAGGCAAAAACCGACCCATGAGCATGTGTGCTGGAGTGTATGCGCAAAGACAGGCGCTGGCGCCCCCCAGCGACTTTAGATGCCGCCGCACAACAGCGCGGGCGCATTTCCGCCGCGCAAGAGGCCCACGCGCCTTCCTCGCAGCTTTCAAATCTACGCAATAAACAACACATTGATGCGCGAGAATGCGCGGGGGGAGGCGCGCTTATCTCTACGCGGCCCACGTTTATGTGCAACAATCCCCCCAAAAGTCAGTGTCGTCCCCCCCCCCCCCGAAAGCTACCTCCGCCTCAAGGTTGAAACCAAGCGTGTGTAGACAGGCTGGAACCATACAGGAAAAGCGAGGACGTGGAACGAAACAGCTCCATCGCCAAAAAAAGGGATAATGGGAGTCTAACTTAAATTGGCTTTTGGGAATGGAGAGAAGGTATGCCAGAAACCCTGGCAGATTTTCCCACAATGCACAGCAGCACCTGGGGGCAGGTGAGAAACACTGAGATGAAGACTTGTGATGGGTGAACATCGGAAAGTAAGGTAAAGGGACCCCTGACCATTAGGTCCAGTCGCGGATGGCTCTGGGGTTGCGGCGCTCATCTCGCTTTACTGGCCGAGGGAGCCGGCGTACAGCTTCCGGGTCATGTGGCCAGCATGACTAAGCCGCTTCTGGCGAACCAGAGCAGCGCACGGAAACGCCGTTTACCTTCCCGCCGGAGCGGTACCTATTTATCTACTTGCACTTTGACGTGCTTTCGAACTGCTAGGTGGGCAGGAGCTGGGACCGAGCAACGGGAGCTCACCCCGTCACGGGGATTCGAACCGCTGACCTTCTGATCGGCAAGCCCTAGGCTCTGTGGTTTAGCCCACAGCGCCACCCGCGTCCCTTGTACTTCCCCCCAAGTCAGACCATTGGTCCACCTTGCTCCTTATCGTTTACACTGGACAAAAGTGGCTTTCCAGAATTTCAGGCAGGGCTAGAAACTCAGATACATAAGCTAGGCAGAGAATGGATCCTTGAAGCAGGGTTACAGTCGCCAAAACCGAAGGCCTATTTGCCATTTTGGGGCCGGACAGCGCTAAAGTCGTATTTCCTTGCATGACCCGAAATTCATTCTGACTGTGCAGATAAAACAGCACGGATACAATTCGACAGGATGTGTTGCTGGTGTGAAAAAACTAGCCATATCGAAGGACCCCCAGGTATTGGGGGGGGAGAGACGTCGGGCAGCATCCTGGCGCCCGGGCATCTTCACTTGGCTACAAGTGGCCAATAGCCAGGTGCAAAATGCGCCTGGCGAATTTTGAATGTTTTGGGCAGGGAGTCTTACCTGGAAGCAGGGTGGATTTGATTTAAATCAAACTGATCACGATTTAAATCACTAGCAGGGTGGAAAAAAATAAAAAAAATCAGATTTAAATTTAAAAAATCAGATTTTTTTGATTTAAATCAGATTTTTTTTTATTTAAATCAGATTTTTTTTTAATTTAAATCGATTTTTTTGATTTAAATCGGATCCCCCCCCCCCCGCTAGTGATTTAAATCATGATTTAAATCAGTTTGATTTAAATCAAATCCACCCTGCCTGGAAGGATAGAACCTGGGGCTTTCTGGACACTCTACCAATGAGCTGCGGCCCGTCCCCTATGCGCAAAGCAGCAGGTTGTGGACGGGAGAGGGTGGCATATTTTCTTTTTAAAAATAAAAGATGGCATTCACAAGTTATCAGGAGGTTTGCATAAGGGCGAAAAGTGTGTCCCGGCACACCTGTTTGCACAAGCAGGTGTCTCCCCTGCTGCCCCAAACGCCTTTGCCGCCAAGGCAAGCAGGCAATATCCCATTGGCAAAGCCCAGCTCCATGCCTAACATGCATGCATCATGTGCCACAAAGCTCCATGCGCACACTTGCGCATGCGACCAAGGGCGACACTCCTTCCTCGGAGGTTTTTAAGCAGAGGTTGGGCGGCCATTTGTCACGGTTGCTTTTGCTGAGATTCCTGCGTTGCAGGGGGTTGGACTGGATGACCCTGGGGGTCCCTTCCACCTCTAAGATTCTAAGACAGGCTTCCTCAACCTAGGCCAGTGATGGCTAACCTTGACACTCCAGATGTTTTGGGACTACAACTCCCATCATCCCTGACCACTGATCCTGTTAGCTAGGGATGATGGGAGTTGTAGTTCCAAAACATCTGGGGTGTCAAGGTTAGCCATCACTGACCCTAGGCCCTCCAGATGTTTTTGATACTACAACTCCCATCATCCCTGACCACTGGTCCTGCTAGCTAGGGATCATGGGAGTTGTAGGCCAAAAACATCTGGAGGGCCAAGGTTGAGGAAGCCTGGGTTAGAGGGCCTGACCAGGACCTGGGAGATCAGGGTTTGAATCCCCACTAAGCAAAGAATGAATTAGATATTTCGCAAGAACACACAATATAATAGATCTATATATAATTTATAAATCTGTGTTAAAGAATCAGGATAGCATAACAGCATAGTGAGAAGGATTGGAAGTCATTGATTTTAAACTGTTAGATAAATGTAATGTATTATTAGTATTTGATTTGATTTTTTCTTTCTTTCTTTGTTTACTTTTTGTTCCCTTTTATTCTTTTGTATGCTTTTCTTTTATTGTAATGCGTGGGTCTTGTATGATTTGTTATTTATGTTATTCGTGTCGTTAATGTTTATGTGTAATATCAATAAAGATTAATTATTTTTTAAAAAAAACAAAACATCTGGAGGGCCGAGGTTGAGGGAAGCCTGTCCTAGGACAAAGCTGCAGCTGGCAATGATCCCCCCCACCCCCCATATTGATAGCTGTGAATCTGTAGACCCTAGACTGTTTGTGAGCATGGACGCACCCCCCTGATCCTTGCACGGGAGATCTGGGGAAAGGGATTGGCAGAGGACCCACAGCGAGGAGCCGAGGAACCTTGGCTGGGCTCCAGGCGGCAAGGCAAAGGGCAAAGGGGCAGGCCACACGGTGGCGTGGACTTTCACCCGAGCCAAGGCTCCCGGTGGCGGGGGGGGCAGGGGGGAGAGGTCCCGGCCATGCCCCCAGGACGCCGGGTCGGAGGCCTGCCTGCGTGCGGGAACATGTTGTTCCCAGATAGAGGCACAAGCCCTCCCCGCCTTGCCCCACAGCTCCCATGCAGCATCTTCCCCACTACCGCGGGGAGTTGTCTTAATTAAAAAAGAAGGGGGAAGGGGGAGGGCAAGCCTAGATCAGATCGCAAAAAGTGTGCCACTTTGCTCAGCAACTTTGCACGGGGGGGGGGGGATTAAGGAGACTGGATCTCGCTTGGATTAACCTCAGAGAACTCCGGCCCCTACCTGCGACCTTGTGCGTGCAAGGTAGATGCCCTATCTGTGAGCTACAGCAATTCCTCTCCCCACTGATTTCCTCCCCACTGATTTCCTTTGACTCCGACGCTGCGGGTACCAACAGAGTCCTTCCGATTCATTTGGAGAGGGTTCAGCTTTTGCACTTTCCCACCTACCTAACTGGACACTTAAAACAAAAAACCCACCGGCCTCAGTTTTCCATCTGTAAAATGAGAACGTTTGATGTGTGTGGCGGGGAGAAGGACTGTCTTGCAGACAGGCTACAGGACGTCGTAATGGTTTGTTCTTGCAGAACACTCCATTCATTGTTTTGTTTAAAAAAGTGGACGCACACCACAAGAATCCTGTGACGTCAGTTTCCTCTTCCCTCCTGTACCTTTTTCCTTGTGTGTCATGTTTTTCCCCCTTTGGGGAAGGGGTTAAATCGTTAAAATAAGCCTGTGGGTAGGGACTGTCTTGTTTTGATTGTATGTAAGCCACCCTGAAGAGCGGGGTACAAATGCTCAAGTAAACAAACAAACCATGACTGAACATTGCTCCCATTTTACAGGTAAAGGAACTGAGGCACAGAGCAAGAGAGAAGGAATGTGACTGTGCCAAGGCCACAAAATGACTCTGTGGCAGAGATGGGGCTGGAAGCTAGTGCATGCAACATACCCACATTTTTAAAATTGTGTTATTTGATTTACAGTCCCCCTAGCTGTCGCTGCTCCCATTTTACAGAGGGGCCCTGTGTGTTCTGTTTGTGTGTCCAAAGGCTAAAGAAGGTGGCCAAGGTGAGGTAATCTGGAGCCAGGAGATTGACAGCCATAAAACTGGAGGAGTTCAAGCCGGCTGGGAGGCTTGCATGGAGAGGATGAGACCCAGGGCTGCAACTGGAGATTGCAGTGTGTGTGTGTGTTTGTTTGCAGGGAGAGAGATCTTCCTGCAACTCTTTAGCACCCGGATTAGTGTCCCAACCTTGGTTTATCTGGAGGAGGGCAATCAAAGAGGAAATATTAAGAGCTGTTAAAACAAAGCGGAGGTGATCCGACTCAGGAGAGTTGCTGTTTCCTCTTATGGGTAAAAGGTTGTAGTGGAAGGGGGGGGAGGGTGTTTGTGGGTGACGTGGAGAGCGAGAAGCAGGAGGCAGATGCAGAGGAGAGCCTAACAAACAAGGGTGGCGTTGCCAGAGAACAAGGACCCATCTGTGCCCCCTGGCTGCAAACGCTCCGCCTGCAAAGGAAGCAGCACACCCAAAATGTAGACACTCATTTGCACAATGGGGGTGTGTGTGGGGGGGTCCCCTACAGTTTCAGAGTTTTAACCTCAGAAGTGGGTCCCGAATATGAACATTTGCATCTTAGACAGGGGCACAGACAAGGAAGGGAGAGGTAGATAGACAGAATAAAGAGGGAGGGGGCAGCATCTCTAAAGGAGATATAGGCAGGATCATCAAATCTCAAGAGTTGGAAGGGTGTGTGTGTGATCTAGTCCAAACCCCCTTGCAATATTCAGCTATGTGTCAGGAAGTAATACATGAGCACAGTTGGGAAGGGTCAGGAGGCCTTGCTTGGCAGAAGCAAATGGCTCCTAACGTCTTATACCCATTTCACAGAACGTGCAAACTGAGGCTGGACTTTTCTTCACACCCCGGGGGGACAGTCCCATTCTTACTCCAGTCGCATAAAGTAAGAGGAGCTTTGCGTTGCATTTTTTTTCTTAATGGCATCACGTTATTTTAAAATCACATGCAGATTATTATGAAATAAAAACATACAGTACCAGGGAGGAGGGGCGTGTTTGTTTGGTTTTTGCATGGGCATTTGTCTTCCCATATTCTGACCGCCCCGCCGCCCCCTTAAGCGAACCCCCTCTCCTCCAGGACCACCCCAAATAAGAGTGGGGTGCAAAGCAATCGCTATGGGGTGGGCGGACGGGAGAAGGCTGAGACCTCAAACACCCTTCATAGGGAAGATCATTCCCTCGAACTCCCATGAGATCTGCCGGAAGGATTGAAGCAGAAGTTGGGGGGCTAAGGATGGGGTGGGGTGGAAAGAGACAGAGGGGCAGAGGCTTGGAGAGGCGAGATCGCGGAGGCTGGAGACTGGGGAAGAAAGGGGAAGGGGATTCAGTGTTGCACTGAAACGGGGGGTGGGGGTCAGGAGAGTCAGAAGTGGGGTGCAGACAGAGGGAGTCGAGGGGGCCACGGCGGGCGTGTGCTCACCCCAGGATCCGCGTGTAAGGCGCCGGCATCGCGTCCCCCCTTCCCGCAGCCCCCTCGCAGCTCAGGATGGACCCAGGCGTCCGGGCGCCCGATTTAAAGAGGAAGGGGGAGGAGACCCGCGTCCTGGCCCGCCCCATAGGCTGCTGGGGGACGGGCCCCCCGCCCGCCCCGCTCCTCCTCCTCCTCCTCCGTCCTCCGCTCCACGTTGCCGCCGCCTGCAAACGGGCATGATGTAAGAGCCGCCCGCAATTGCCAGGAAGGGCCGCGGGGGGAGAGACAGCGCTTCTCTCCAAGCCCTGCCACTGGGAATCAGGGCACGAAGGGGTTAAGAGCGCAGAGGAAGCTGCCAGGCCAGACGCGACTAGTTCACACCCCCTCCAAAAAAAGAAAGGAAAAAGAAAAAAGTCAGGGCTTTCTGTTTTATTTTTGTAGTCTACCGTCTGAGATCATCATCGACTTGGAAGGGACCCGAGGGTCATCTAGCCCAACCCCGTGCAATGCAGGAATTCTGCCCAACAGCTGTCCCTGAGTGGGCTCGAACCACCAGCCTTCTGGTTAACAGCCAGGCACACTGACCCAATGGGCCACAGAGGTCTGAACTTTGCTCTGCGTTTTTGTGTCTCTGGTCTAGACCTTAGTTTCCCAAATTTAGGTCTCCAGCTGTTTTTGGACTGCAATTCCCATCACCCTGACCACTGGTCTTCTTAGTTGAGGATGATGGGAGTTGTAGTCTGAAAACAGCTGGAGACCCAAGGTTGGGAAAACCTGCTCTTAACTAATAACTTAGGAACATTTAAACTCATTTCTGTAACTTCCAACTCTACAATTCTAGGATGCTAAGTTTTGCTGCCTGGGTTTTCTTGCTGCTGTATAGAGAAGCACAGGAATCTGACCTTTGAGAAGTTTGTAAGTAAAACCATCTTTACCGTACCACAGGTGTGGTATCTTTTAGTACAGAAGAACAGAGGAACTTTGGAAGAGCTCGGAAGGGTTTTAAAGATCTAGCTGTTTTAAAGATCTAGCAGCCCAAGTTCCCACACTTTGCTGCAGGTTTCGTGATTTTAAATCTCTGCTGGGGCTATTTCACCAAAGGGTAAAAGGTAAAGGTACCCCTGACCATTAGGTCCAGTCGCGGACGACTGGGGTTGCGGCACTCATCTTGCTCTATAAGCCAAGGGAGCTGGCGTTTGTCCACAGACAGCTTCCGGGTCATGTGGCCAGCATGACTAAGCCTCTTCTGGTGAACCAGAGCAGTGCACGGAAACGCCATTTACCTTCCCGCTGGAGTGGTACCTATTTATCTACTTGCACTTTGACATGCTTTCGAACTGCTAGGTTGGCAGGAGCAGGGACCAAGCAACGGGAGCTCACCGCATCGCGGGGATTCGAACCACTGACCTTCCGATCAGCAAGCCCTAGGCTCAGTGGTTTAGACCACAGCGCCACCCGGAAACGTACTGGGAGCCAAAGTAGGTCTTTCAGGACCGGTGTTATATGGTCTCGGCGGCTTCCCTTGACCGGGACACCATACTTCTGTTGATGCAACCTATAATGGCATTAGCTTGTTTTTCCTGCTGCATCACACTGTGGACTCATGTTCAGCTCTGGAACATGACAAAAATGTGCTGGTCTGCCTGCTAGCATATGGACTGATTGAGGCCTCTGAGGAATAACAGGAACAACCTTCTGTAAAGCTTCCTCTGTGTGGTCGCCTAGAGGCAGTTTCCGCTCACCTCTGGTGACTTGGCTCTTTAGAAGGCTGGTCTGAAGAGTGACAGCCGTCCATCTTTTCCAGCTTTCAGGCTTCCACACAGCAGACCATGGGCAGGTTGTTGTAGGGGAATGTCATCTGAGGAATCCCAGTCCTCAGCAGAGTGGGACATGGGAAGTGGTATGAATGTAGAAGGAGCCTCTGAGCACATGCAAAGAGCACTGAGAAATAATCAATCTTCAAAATTGGAGGAATGCTATAAAGAGGTACCTTGGTTCTCAAACTTAATCTGTTCCGGAAGTCCGTTCCAAAACCAAAGCGTTCCAGAACTAAGCCGCGCTTTCCCATAGAAAGTAATGCAAAACGGATTCATCCGTTCCAGACTTTTAAAAACAACCCCTAAAACAGCAATTTAACACGAATTTTACTATCTAACAAGACCATTGATCCATAAAGTGAAAGCAATAAACAATGCACTGTACTGTACTATAAAATAAATAAGACAGTATTGTAGATGATAAAAATTAAAATTAACTTTTTTTCTTACCTGCATTGATGAATAGTCATTGTTTGGATGGGGGGCTTTTATCCATTTCCGCAGTCACACAATCAATCAATCAATCAGCAGCTGAACTGAGTTCCACACAGTCACGACAACAAATTAACTGAAAAAGCCTCAAAAACAAAAATGCAAAATAAATAGCAAAAACAAAAGCGCCAAACTTAATCCATTCGGGAAGTCCGTTTGACTTCCGAAATGTTTGAAAACCAAGGCGCAGCTTCTGATTGGTGCAGGCGCCCCGGAAACAATAGCCGACAGCCGCATCAGTTGTTTGGCTTCCAAAAAATGTTCGAAAACTGGAACACTTACTTCCGGGTTTTCGGCATTTGAGAACTGCTGTTGGAAGCCGCCCAGAGTGGCTGGGGAAACCCAGCCAGATGGGCGGGGTATAAATAATAAATTATTATTATTATTATTATTATTATTATTAACCAAGTTACCACTGTATATCAGACAGCCCTGTATGACCTCTTTCTGCGCTGTGCTGACTCCAGCCACCAGGTGGCGCTGCCTGCCTAGGAAAAAAACCCCACATTTTTTTACCCTAGAGCCTGTTTAGTTTTGTCCAGGAGATATGACAAATGCACCATCACTAGCTATTCTGGGGAGGAAGGAAATCCAGATATCCCTTCTGTTGGTAGTCTTCCATTCACAAGCTGCAATATCTTGTCGCTGGAGGAAAACAGAAATCCAGTGGTTCCTAGCATATGGTTTTCGTTTGCAATGGTAAACTGGTCTCTAGGGCAAGGTGGGACAGAGCCCTTCGGATATCTTTACTGCATTGGCTAAATGTCCAGTTAAGATATCTCTGTAAGAGAGGAGGATGGGGAGAAAACAAAAAGCAAGATCCTCCTTCGCCAGCCCCACTAGGTCCAGCGGTTAGCAGCTGCTCCCATCAGCACCTATTGGCTAGCGCCCATGACATTGCTGGTGGCTACTGCTTAATCCGGGATTTGGGGGCCCCTCTTACCCTGGAGGATGCAGGCTGTGAAAGACAGGAAGCTGCCTTTGTTTCTTTGTCTTCTGTAGATTTGTTTGTTATGTCGGGTCTTGTTTGTATTTGCACAAAAACTATATAATTTTTTTTTTTAAAGGAAGCTTGCTTCTGCTGAGCCAGACCCCCTCAGAGACCTACAGTCCTCAGTATCCTTAACAAACTACGGTTCCCAGAATTATTTGGGGCAGTTCGGATGCTTGTGATGTTTCCAGTTTATTTATTATTACATGTATATCTCTGAGGAGCTCAAGTAGTCCCCCGCTTCTTCTGTCCTCACATGCAGGTTAGGCTGAAAGATTGTTACTGGTGGCTCAGGGTCAACAGCAAGCAGACGGTGGAATTGAACCCAGGTCTCCAAAGTCCTAGTCCAGCGCTCTAACCACTGCACCACACTGTCTTTCTCTGGCATCTGGTTGGCAACATAGGGTCAGTCTGAAGAGGATTCTGCATGTGCTTATGAAACACGGAGGCCAAGATCATAACACATTGATTGATCAATTGAGTCTTTTAATTTTGACACAATATATTGAAAATACAGTCAAACCTCGGTTCCCGAATGCCTCCGTTTTGGAACATTTTGGCTCCTGAATCCCAGAAATAACTGCTCCAGTTTTCAAATGATTTTTTAATAGCTTCTCAGCCGCTTTTCATCCCACCCCCCACCCCCCACTGACTTTGCAGCCAGCCCATTGATCCTCGGTTTTCGAACTTTTCGGAAGCTGAACGGTCTTCCGAAACGGATTAAGTTCGAAAACCGAGGTTCTAAGTGGTGTACAGAAAACTGAAGCAACAACAGACAACTTTACATCTTACAAATGCACACTGCTACGTATAAAAAAGTTACATTAATACAAAGTTACTAGTATATAAACATTAATATCAATTCATTTTTTCTTCTGATACATCAGTGTTTCCCAACCGGTGTGCCGCGGCACAGGAGTGTGCCGCAAGCCACCGGCTCCTGTGCCGCGGGAAGACACCGTCTGCTGTGCTTCCGGGTCGGTCCGGGCTTCCCGTGCCGACCGCCGCCTTCGCGGGGCTGCCGGGCGCTTCGCCCGCTGCCTCTGCCGCCCCGGTCTTCCGGGTCGGTCCGGGCTTCCCGTGCTGACCGCCGCCTTCGCGGGGCTGCCGGGCGCTTCGCCCGCTGCCTCTGCCGCCCCGGTCGCGGTCGGGGACGGGCGGGAGGTGCCGGTGCCACCGGGCTCGCTCGGGGCCGGGTGGAGGTGCTGCCGGGGGGCTGGGCGCTGGAGGGGGGCGGGCGCCTGGCCCGCCGATCTCCCGCTCCATTTTCGCCCGCCTGGGTCCTTCCCCTCCCTCCCGCCAGGGCGCGCGGACACCCCGCCCCCCGGGTCGGGGTGCATGTGGTGGTGGTGTGCCGCGAGATTTTTTTCGTGGGGCAGGTGTGCCGTTGCCCCGAGGAGGTTGGAAAACACTGTGATACATAATCTCAGCCTCCAAATTCTCACTCAGGGACCAAACAAACTCTCAGCTCACCCACAAAAGTCTCACAACGAGAAGAGTTCTTGGAAACAGTGGGCATCACCCTGGTCTCTCATTCATATTTTCATGGGCAGGCCTCAAGTGGATGGGAGTTCTTCAGGCTGCCCACATTCAGCTGCACTCTCTCCACCCAGGTACAGCAGGCTTGTTGAGGTTTCCGGGGGGGGGGGGAAGGATGGGGAAAGGGACTCCCTGAACTCACAGCTTTTTCTTTTTTTTCTTTTTTAAAAAGTGTATTTATCAGTTTTCCCAAAAAAACAAGCAAACCCAAATTACACAACATGACAAACCTAGACAGCATCTTAAAAAGCAGAGACATCACCTTGCCGACAAAGGTCCGTATAGTTAAAGCTATGGTTTTCCCAGTAGTGATGTATGGAAGTGAGAGCTGGACCATAAAGAAGGCTGATCGCCCAAGAATTGATGCTTTTGAATTCTGGTGCTGGAGGAGACTCTTGAGAGTCCCATGGACTGCAAGAAGATCAAACCTCTCCATTCTGAAGGAAATCAGCCCGGAGTGCTCACTGGAAGGACAGATCCTGAAGCTGAGGCTCCAAGACTTTGGCCACCTCATGAGAAGAGAAGACTCCCTGGGAAAGACCCTGATGTTGGGAAAGATGGAGGGCACAAGGAGAAGGGGACGGCAGAGGATGAGATGGTTGGACAGCGTTCTCGAAGCTACTAACATGAGTCTGATCAAACTGCAAGAGGCAGTGGAAGACAGGAGGGCCTGGCGTGCTCTGATCCGACGAAGAGTCGGACACAACTAAACGACTAAACAACAACAACAAAAGTGTGCCCTTCGATGGTTTCACCAAATTTTCTAATACGGCTGCATATTACAATTATTCTATAAGTTCTCTCCTCCACCGTATTCTCTGTGTACATGTTACTGCTGTTCTTACTCCAAACCTGCTTGTGTTTTAGCACGTTTACAAAAAAAGAAATTAAGTAATCTTCAAACATTTTCCAGGCCTTTTCTGAAAACTGTCTCATCTTGCTCTTTTTTCACCCTCTGTCCTCTCCTTCCTGCAGCTCCAGAGAGAGCCAGGTAGCCGAATGCTACGTCAGCCTCAGATCCATTATGGGAACAGATGCATATTCTTTATACAGTGGTTCCTCGGTTCCCAAACGCTGAAAACACGAAAGTAAGTGTTCTGGTTTTTGAATGGTTTTCGGAAGCCAAATGTCCGTGTGGCACTCGCCCAGGGGAGGCAGGGGGTGACAACCCCCTCAATATTGGGGGGTGCCCCTGCCTCAAAATATTGAGGGGGCTGAGGCCCCTTGTGCTCCCTATACCCGGCGCACCTGTCATAAGGACTCTGGTGTATCAGGTCCAGCATTCTCTCTCTAGCCAGCTTCAAGGAGCTAACAAGCCAGACGCAAAAGTCGTGGCCCTTCTCGGGGTTCCCTTAGCCCAAACGCTTCTGCTTTCTCTAGTTATCTCCCGCTTGGACTACTGCAATGCGCTGTACGTGGGGCTACCTTTGAAGGTGACCCAGAAACTGCAATTAATCCAGAATGCGGCAGCTAGACTGGTGACTGGGAGCGGCCGCCGGGACCACATAACACCGGTCCTGAGAGATCTACATTGGCTCCCAGTACGTTTCCGAGCACAATTCAAAGTGTTGGTGCTGACCTTTAAAGCCCTAAACGGCCTCGGTCCTGTATACCTGAAGGAGCGTCTCCACCCCCATCGTCCAGCCCGGACACTGAGATCCAGCGCCGAGGGCTTCTGGTGGTTCCCTCACTGCGAGAAGCAAAGCTACAGGGAACCAGGCAGAGGGCCTTTTCAGTAGTGGCGCCCGCCCTGTGGAACGCCCTCCCAGCAGAGGTCAAAGAGATAAACAACTATCTGACATTCAGAAAATACTTCAACGAAGCCCTGTTTAGGGGAGTTTTTAACCTGTGATATTTTAATGTATTTTAATATCTGTTGGAGGCCGATCAGAGTGGCTGGGGGGACCCAGCCAGATGGGCGGGGTACAAATAATAAATTATTATTATTATTATTATTATTATTATTATTATTATTATTATTACTTTCCTCGCAATTTTTCGTCAACGTTCAGAGCAGATAGAATGCTCATGCGCATTCCATGACATCACAGCAGTCCGGCCAATGGGGGGGACGGACGCAAGCTTTAACAAGCCTCTCCCAGATGACATACTCTGCTGAGGGCTTTCCCTAATAGGATTCTCTCGTTCTCCTCGGGAGATCTGGTGTGTTTGCATTGCTACTGTTGCCCTTAGAGAATAGGCACTTTTCTTAGTGAAGGTTCTTTGGCCACACAGCTTTGGCAGAGAGAGTCTTTGGAGATCTCAAGACTTTTATCTGCTTGCTTTCTCACTTCTCTCTCTCTCTCTCTCTCTCTCTCTCTCTCTCTCTGTGAGGCAAGTTCCTCATTTGGGGCTGCTGACTGGTGCAAGAAACTTGCTTCACCTCTTCTCTGCTGAGGTCATCCCATCCCTGGAGGAGCGATCACGAGTGGGTCAGATGAGCTGACTGGACAATATGACTCTTTCCCCCCTTCCCCAAACTCCCCCACATTCACCTCCAGATGCCTCACGTTCTCGAGCAGATGGCGAACCCCGTTTGCTGAACCTTCTGCAACTGGAGAAGTGACCTCACTCCTTAATTCTGTCTCCATTTTGCAAAAAAAATAAAAATAATTCCAGATACTTCCAGGGCAATCCAGTAGAAGCAGCAGCCGACGCCTCGCCTAGATTATTTCTGCAGATCTGGACTTCCTACGCTGATGGGGCTGGGCACTATAACCTTTAAAGCACATCCGATGACCATCCTTTCCCTCAAAGAATTCTGGGTACTGTAGTTTGTTAAGGGTTGCTGGGGATTGTCACTCCGTGAGGGGTAAACTACAGTACCCAGAATTCCTTGAGGGGAAGAAAGCGCTTTGAAAGTGCTTTAGTGTGTACACAGACTCTGACTGGGCCAGGCCTTGATAACTTGTTTTTAAGAGGTCATAGAATCATAGAGTTGGAAGGGACGCCGAGGGTCATCTAGTCTAACCCCCTGCAATGCAGGAATCTCTAGATCATCTAGTTATCTAGTTATCTCTCGCTTGGATTACTGCAATGCGCTCTACGTGGGACTACCTTTGAAGGTGACCCGGAAACTACAACTAATCCAGAGTGCGGCAGCTAGACTGGTGACTGGGAGTGGCCGCCGGGACCACATAACACCGGTCTTGAAAGACCTACACTGGCTCCCAGTACGTTTCCGAGCACAATTCAAAGTGTTGGTGCTGACCTTTAAAGCCCTAAATGGCTTCGGTCCAGTATACCTGAAGGAGCGTCTCCACTCCTATCAATCTACCCGGACACTGAGGTCCAGCACAGAGGGCCTTCTGGTGGTTCCCTCGCTGCGAGAAGCCAAGTTACAGGGAACCAGGCAGAGGGCCTTCTCGGTGGTGGCACCCGCCCTGTGGAACGCCCTCCCTTCAGATGTCAAAGAGAACAACAACTACCAGACCTTTAGAAGACATCTGAAGGCAGCCCTGTTTAGGGAGGCTTTTAATGTGTAATAGATTATTGTATTTTAATGTTCTGTTGAAAGCCGCCCAGAGTGGCTGGGGAAACCCAGCCAGATGGGCGGGGTATAAATAATAAATTATTATTATTATTATTATTATTATTATTATTATTATTATTATTATGACAGGTGGTCATCCAACTTCTGCTTAAAACCCTCCAAGGAAGGAAAGCCAACCACTTCTCATGGGAGCCCATTCCATTGCTCCGCCCAACGAAGCTCTGCCGCTCACTACATCCGTGTTTCTTGCAGCACAAGCTGCCAGCCTGAGCCTGCGTGCTGCACCCTTTGCCGCTGAGGCGGCTATTATTTCTCACCAGCTCATGCTCCTGCCACACCCATCTGACCTGCCCGTGTCAGCACCCAAGGACTGCTTCTTCCCATGCAAAGGCTTCCCCAGCCGAGTTCTACATACTAGCTCTCTGTGATCTGGCGGCCTCAAGGTCTGGACTGCTGCAAAACACTCCGCATGGGGCTTCCCTTGAAGACCACCCAGAAACCGCAGCTAGCATTTGCCCCCAACACCCGGGCTGCTTTGGGACAAAGAGAGGGACAGAAATTCAACTAAACTGCTATATATTTTGAAAAATGGGCCACTCAGCGCTGTTGTAACCAAACCGTCTACCGTAGTTTGGGTACAGGTCAACCCCGCTTTGAATAAAAATGGCGGGCTGAACCTTTCAGAACTGCACTGATTTTAACCACTGCAATTAACTTTGGCTTTTTTTTTATTCCTGAGCAGTGCCAGTAAAAGGCCTAGTAGTTAATAATAGCAGCTAAAGGCTCAGGAATATGACGGACTCCTTTCCCCCCAGGTCAGTTGGCAATCCTGTTCACCACTGTCACATTGCTTCTTCTTAAAATACAGGTGCTTTTGTGTTGCTAATAAGTTCATCCAGGGCAGACAGGGATAGGAATAATTTATTGGCCAAGTATCAATCATTCTTGGAATTTTGCTTCGACTACATTGCGATGTAAAGAAAAACGTACCTCATCCAAACACTATTCCCCTCCCAATACAACAGCACAGCAAAGGAACCCCATAACACCAACTGACCTCCCTTCCGCACACAACTACGAATTCAACAGTTTGATGGCACAAGAAAAAAACTATTCCTGTGCCTAGACATTTTTGTGTATAAAGTCCTGTAACGACGTCCGGATGGAAGTAAATCAAACAGGTGATGACCAGGATGCGAAGGGTCTGCGACGATTCTCTCTGCTCTCTTCCTGGCTCGAGCAGCATAAAGTGTCTCTATTGGAGGCAAACTAACACCAGTTACCCTCTCTGCAATTCTTACTGCTCGTTGGAGCCTTTTCTTGTCCAGCTTGAAGGTTGTGCCATACCAGGCAGTAATAGAATTACAGAGAACAGTTTCAATGGTACCTCTGTAATATTGGATCAACAATTCTTGGGCATAGCTGTTAACCCTCCCTTTTTTTGCGGGAAACTCCCTTATTCCAATGCCGTTTCCCGCTGCTATCCCGGATTGTTGATATCCCTTAAATTTCCCGGATTCCAAAGGAAGCAGCTCCTTTCCCTCCCTGCCGGCCAGGGAGGCTCCTCAGCTGTGTTGCTCGGCTGCCAATAAGGAGTCTGAGACCGACTGGGGGCGGAGCTTGCATGCCTTGTGCAGCCAGACCCTCACGCCCAACCAGACAGACAGCCTGCCTGCAGTCTACGCGCTCGCTCTTTCGCTCACCCGTTCGCGCGCAGCCTCTGGAGCGCAGGGTGGCGAAGCTACTTGTTGCCATTGCACCGCCCTCGCGGCATCCTTTATTTTCAAATCCGAAAGTTTGGAAAAATCCCTTATTTTCAAATACGAAAGTTGACAGCTATGCTCTATTGGAGGCAAACTAACGCCAATTACCCTCTCTGCAATTCTTACTGCTCGTTGGAGCGTTTTCTTGTCCAGCTTGAAGGTTGTGCCACACCAGGCAGTAATAGAATTACAGAGAACAGTTTCAATGGTACCTCTGTAAAATTGGATCCACAATTCTTGGGGCAAATTAAATTTTCTTAGTTGTCGCAAGAAATACAATCTCTGGTGGACCTTTTTAATAATACTATTGATGTTGCCTGACTAATTTAAGTTTTGAGAAAATATAGAGCCCAGGAACTTAAAGGACTCTACTACTACAACCATGTTACCAAGGATGGAAAGTGGCAGTGAGATGGGAGAGTGCTTTCAAAAATCGATTATAATTTCCGCTGTCTTTGGGGCATTTAGCACCAGGCTATTCCTGCTGCACCACGAAACAAGATGGTCTACTTCCCACCTCTATGCAGATTCATCGTCCTCCCGGATAAGCCCAATGACTGTTGTATCATCAAACTGTGGAACTCCCTCCCACAGGACAAATTCATAGAGGAGAACGCTATCAGCAGCTGTTAGCCACAATGGCTTTGCTCTGGCTCCATGCTTGAGGCAGCAATGGTTCTGAATACCAGTTGCTGGAAACCGCAGGAATGGAGGGGGGTCTTGTGTTTGAAATAAACATAAATCTGCTCTTATTCCCTTATGGGGTACACAAGAGCCTTCCCAGGTTCTCCATCGGTAGGAGTAAATTTACAGAGGCCAACCAGAGAAAAATTGAGAAGCAAAGTTTTATTATATCTGTTGCAACAGGGCCCTCACTCCCAAAATGGAGGAGGGAGGAGGAACCCAGAACAATGGTGTGCCAGCTCCTATATAGACTTTTGAAATTCCTCCCTCCCGCTCAAGACCACCCCCCTATACATCATACATACATCACAAAAAGGGGTGTAACCCAGGACCCCCTCCCAGATACATCACAGCTACATCATGAACGGGGAGGTCTGGTAGCAGTAATCTGAGCATCCTTGACCCTCCCCATGCCTCCTCTTGCCCTCCACCCAAAAACCCATCAAGTAAAACAAAAGAGATGTTTACATTTCCCTGTTTCCCAGCCAAGTTAATCACACCCTTTTGTCTGGCACTCAGGTATCAGGAAGCCAGGATTATCCCTTTATTTTCCGGAGACAATCACCCCCTCCTTCCTTGTAGAGAAACAGTTGGTCAGTTTGGGAGTCAAAATGGAGACAGGCCTGTCTTCCTGCGCTGCCCCAGACATGTGGCCTGCTTGTGGGTTGGCCCCCATGAGAACAGGATGTTAAATTAGATGGGCCCCTGGCCTGATCCGACAATCTTCTTCTTATGGTCATGAAAAGAGAATAGGCTCCCTACAGCCGTTTGCTTTGCGCTGAGTCAGGGTAGCCGGAGTTGCGAAGATGCGCTGAGTCACTTTTTTTGCCGGCTGCAAGCTGTTTGCTCCCCCCTGGTTCCTCTCTCAGCCGCTGATGGTTTCTCCTCCGCACCCAGCTTTCATCCTGTCATGCCTCTCTCCCAAGGCACCAGAATAGCAGCTACGGAAACCACAGCGAGAGAGAGGGTGAAGGAAATGCCACCCACTGCTTTAACCCCAGAGTCAGAGCTAGCACCCCAGAATTTTTAATATATATATATATTTTTAGGACCCATATCCAGAGTTGAATACATGTCAAGAGTCGCTGGGGCTTAGTCTCCTTTTCGGAACTTTGGAGCCTGTAAAGAGAGAGAGCCTCTGAACATGCACAGAGTGCCTTTGCTTTGCCACTGTGCCATTCCAGCCAGTCTCCAGACATCCGGATTTGGGGTTAAAGCTTTCCAGGACGGAAGGGTGTCTTGGTTTAGAGAGGGGTGCAGACACTGCTTTGTGTGGAGGAAGCTTAAAGTTGCTTCACTGTATACTAGTATTCAGCCACCCCACCCCCTAATTCCATGTGCTGTGCTTCCGTCCCTCAATTTGCACCCTCCCATGGCGAGACCAAAGGGGTCCAGATGGCTATAATAGAAGGGGAGAAACGACCCTTAGTGAGGTCTAGGAATTGTCTGTTCTTGCCCTCCCTCCTCTGCAAAAAGGTAGAATGGTTTGTGACCTTGAGCATATCTTCCTATATACATAAAAATGAAGGGTGTCGACAGGTTCGGCAGTTTGCGAGATCCCTGGCTGGCGGCCGTGACAACTGCAGTGTGAGAAACGGCTGGTTCAGGCAAGCTGTTTAATGGAGGGGGTGGAAGCACTGTGAAGCACCCCCCTCTGCTCAACACACCTGCAGCAAAATCTACCGTATTTTTCGTGTATAAGACGACCCCATTTATAAGATGACCCCTGTTTTTTGGGACTGCAACAAAAAAATGCCCAAAGTTATTGAGCTTTTGGGGGGGGTGGGGGTGGAGATTGCACACTATTATCTCTAAGGAAAAAATATTGTCTTATACACGGAAGAATACGGTAATTTTTATAGGGTAGGGGCTCTTGAGACAGCAGTTTAGCAAGCTGCTCAGCGAAACTCCTCCCTTTCCTTAGAAAGCGAACAGGGCGGTTCCTAGAATGTATATACCACCTTTATATACCACCTTTTCCTCCCAGGAGCTCATGGACCTCCCCCTATTTCATCCTCACAACAACCCTGTGAGGTAGGCTAGGCTGAGAGGCAGTGACTGGCCAAGATCACCCAGTGAGCTTCAGGGCTGAGTGGGGATTCGAACCCTGGCCTCCAAGGTCCAACACTCTAACCCATGAGTAGGCAAACTAAGGCCCAGGGGCCGGATCCGGCTCAATCGCCTTCTAAATCCGGCCCACGGACGGTCCAGAAATCAGCGTGTTTTTGCATGAGTAGAATGTGTGCTTTTATTTAAAATGCATCTCTGGGTTATTTGTGGGGCATAGGAATTCATTCATCCCCCCCCCAATATAGTCTGGCCCCCCACAAGATCTGAGGGACAGTGGACCGACCCCCTGCTGAAAAAGTTTGCAGACCCCTGCTCTAACCAGTACACCATGCTGGCTCTCAATATTTAAGTTGTTTGCCTCCACAGTACATGGCTTGACTCGCTTGCTTGAGTCCTTCACTGCCACCTTCCAGTGCCATGCCCATTCACATTGCCACTTGTGGCGACGGTGGCAAAGCTCTACTTTTTCTCCAACTTGGTGCATGTTAACAACAACAACAAAAAAAACAGTGGACACACACAAATTTGTGTGTTGCATGGTCAGGTTGCAAGGAGGCAGCAATTTCCATCACATCCTGTGTCTGTCTCAATCTGCGATGTTTCTGTTCTGCTACAGTTCGGCTTCTGCTATAACCTACGATATCGGCCTCACTATCCCCTATAGACAAAACAAATGTAGTTAATTGTGTAATTAATTATAGGATTAACTTCAGTGCACCTCAGTGGAAGGGAAACATCGAAAATGGCCTAATTATTTATGTAACACTAGCAGACCCGGCCACGCCTTGCTGTGGGTGATTTGGTGAAATGCAAAAGAAAGATACAGTATGAAAGAGAAAGCATATGTTTACTTACACCTTATCTCGTTGAAGTTCTCTGTTTGCCCCTCCCATTTTTGTCTTCGTTTCTACAACTGTTTATTACTACTATTTTAGTCTATGAGGTTTGTGCTGTGCTGTTTAACGTCCACTGGAGGGCGCTATTTTTTTTGGCACAAAATCACACTTTTGCCTGGGAAAGGTGTGGTATTTGTGCCATGTAAGTACATATGATCACTCCCATATGGCCATGGAACGTTGTATCCAAATTTGAACAGAATCGATCAAGGGGTTACGGAGAAAGGCGATTGTTAACAAACATCCAACTTGAATGATTTTATATAGATAAATTTATGATTTTCATTTCGAACTTCGGGCTGGGGGGGCATGCAAATCGTGGCAAACCCCACTCCCATTTCCATTTCCGACAGAATTCTCCAACATCCCTAGCCGTGGAACTTTTTATCTTCTGGACTTTCACTTCCCGCATGTTTCTAGGCATAGTTTTGCCACCACGAGGCCTAGAAAATCGCTAAGAAGGAGTCAAAGGAGACGGAGAAGGATATGAAGAGGAAGAGATGGAATAAAACGGAGAAGTCAGGGTTCCTGGAAAGCCAGCTGATGAACACGCTACCCCAACAAGAAGTTTACGCGAAAATACAAAGGAACCAAATCCAGAGTTCCTCCTAAAATGAAGGTGCAATTAGTATATTATTATTATTATTATTATTATTATTATTAATGTTGCTTCTGTTCCTATAACTGCAGCCTGGCGGCAAAAATGTAAGAAGTGAAGCCTCTCCACCACTTGCCAGGAAGATAAACTTCACCTGCTGAATTTCTGCGTGCAGCTGCGAAAGGCCCAGAAACCATATAAGAAAAGGGTGGTGGTGGTGGGGGGGATCAGTTCAGAAGTGAACAGATGCACCTAACAGGGAAGAGCCAGGCGGGTGTCTGGCTTAGGAGAGATATGGGCATCCTCCCCCCCCCTTTGACCCCATGTTCCAGCTTTTAGCAGAGGTGGAGACACCTGATGAGGAACAATAAAAATAACTAAACCTGTTATGAGCCGATTAGCGATAATCGCCGTCCTCCACCCACACCTGTGGGAAGGGATCAGAGGCAGAAAAGGAAGGATGTTTTGTTAGCGACCCTGGGAGGAGACCGGACCCAGGAGTTCTGGGTTCGAGTCCCGAATGCTTCCCCACTTTGACTCCTCTGACTCCCCCCTTTCTCCTTGCAGAGGACCCAGGTGTCCTGGCTCCGAGCTCCCACAGGCCCACCCCACCCACTAGGCCTTACTACCTGCCCCAGAGTGTAAAGAAATCTGCCCTGCCTAATCCTGACGTGAGTGGCACCTTTAATGAGATCAGATCTCCCTCCCCAACAAAGCCGATTTGTCCCCCCCACCCCTTCCACCCATTCCTTGATCCCAGGCAAAAACAAACATAGGGATTAGCTCTTGGGGAGCTGCCCCAGAGGAGACCGATTTCTCCTGCTGTGGTTCAGTCAGGGTTCCAGAGGGGTTAAACTTTTAACCCCAATAATCTCCCCATAGGTATGGAATGGGGGGGGGGGGGCAGGAGTGAGTCTGTAGGTCAGGTAAGAGGGGGTTAAAAACTTGTCGGTCTGGGTTATACATTAAGATGCCTAGATGGCTATCATGATATCTCCTCTCAGTCTCCTCTTTACCAGGCTAAACATACCCAGCTCCTTCAACCATTCCTCATTAGGCTTGGTTTCCAGGCCATCTTGGTCACCCTCCTCTGGAGCTTGTCAATATCCTTCTTAAATTGTGGCGCCCAGACTCCGAGACCAGAGGGAAGAGGCGGTGGAAGAAGAATGAAGAAGTTTAAGAAATATATTAATAAGTGTTGTAAAACTAGTAATTAGATAAATTTGAAGTCAGAAGTTATTATTACAGTTAATTATAAGATATGAGATTTTGGGAAGTATGATTGTTAAATTTAGATTAAGATAGAATATTAGTTTAAGTTTAGGAATTAATTAAATAAGAACAAGACTGGTGATATTGGAGATAATAGAAGTAATAGAAAGATAATGATAAGTATCTGTTAAGTTGTAGATATATGGAATAAGAAACGCGGTGGAGGGAGGTGGGGGAGTCCACCCAACAAGTAATGAAAGAAGAAGGTGATAAAATGCTAGAATTATTGTGTGTGTTGTGAGGTTTTGTTTTATGTGTTGTTTGTTTGTTATTTGATGTTTATGATAAGGTTTGATGAAATGTGATGAAATGTTTGTTTTATGTGTTAAAAAGCCTAATAAAAATTATTTTAAAAAAATAAAATAAATTGTGGTGCCCAGAATTGGACACAGCATTGTGGCGCTAACCCTAACCCTAACCCTAACCCTAACCCTAACCCTAACCCTAACCCTAACCCTAACCCTAACCCTAACTATGCATGACACCCTGAAAATAAATACTTCCGTTAAATATAAAATTGTGGCTTCTACGCTGCAAGAAAATGTCCATTAGGGAGGCAAGATTTTTTTTTCTACAGTGGCAGCAATCCATAGAAGTGCTTTGCTCAGGCACCATAACCCACTGTGATATGTGTTATATGTCTCAATATACATATTGTTGCACATATGTCATTTCAGGCAGGTCAGAGCTGAGCTACCAGCCAGCTTCATCACCCAGAATCAGCATTGAGACGTATCCAGAATTTAGCCACCACCAGTTCCTATGGTGCAGGGCTATTAGCTCTCAGGTACAGTTTCCAGGGGATGTGGGTGGCGCTGTGGGTTAAACCACAGAGCCTAGGGCTTGCCGATCAGAAGGTTGGCGGTTCGAATCCCCGCGATGGGGTGAACTCCCGTTGCTCGGTCCCTGCTCCTGCCCACCTAGCAGTTCGAAAGCACGAAGTGCAAGTAGATAAATAGGTACCCGCTCCAGCAGGAAGGTAAACGGTATTTCCGTGCGCTGCTCTGGTTCGCGAGAAGCAGCTTAGTCATGCTGGCCACATGACCCGGAAGCTGTACGCCGGCTCCCTCGGCCAATAATGCGAGATGAGCGCCGCAACCCCAGAGTCGTCAGCGACTGGACCTAATGGTCAGGGGTACCTTTACCTTTTAAAGAGGACTGATGCCAAGCAAAGGATGCTGGGAGCCAGAACTCCTGGGTCCACCAGACCTAGGCCAAGCTCTCAACAGAGAGGAGGAACTTCTGTGCCCTCTTCCTTACTAAGGAAGCAAATATATGTCTTAAACAGGAGGGATGCTACAAGCCTGCTTCAATCTCTAAAATTCCTCCAAAGAAGGAAGGGGAATAGAGACTAATTTGTGCTTGGAAGTGATAGCGTAGTGACCTAGCCCTGATTAGTTCCTGAAAACACACTCCTCTCTCTGGTCCAACCTCAGCCCTCCTTTAACACCTTGACTCCAGCCTGGCATTGGCTGGGTGCGATCCTGGAAAATTACTAGATGAAACTTTGAACCTAAGGCAGCAGTCCTATAAACACTACATCCTGGAAACCCAGCAGCCGCCAAATTTGTTACCAGTGGCACAACTGTTGGTGCAGGCTTTTAAAGAGCATCATTGAATATGAATTTGTGTGTGTGTGTGTGTAATTAAATTTTCTGTTTTACAATTTAAAATACTCATTTTACATCCTTAAGATATCAATGACTCCCCTTCTTCTCTTTCCATGGTTCATTTTACATATAATAAATCCCTGCATATTTTAGAAAAACTAAACCATTCAGTATTCCATTATCAAATCAAATCAAATTTTATTACGGTCATAGACCAGCATTTAAAATCTGGAAAGTGCTTTACAGAGGTAAAAGAAATTAAAACTAAGAATGAATATAGAAGTCTAAAAATTTAAAGGGGCTAAAAATATCCAGGAGGAGTATTCCATTATTGTATCCATCAAAACTTGTTTACACTGTTGAATTTATCTTAATGCTGCCAGTGTTTTCAGCTGTACACAATTATTTCCCATATATTCAATAAACGTTTTCCAATCTTCTCTAAAGGTAAAGGTAAAGGGACCCCTGACCATCAGGTCCAGTCGTGTCCAACTCTGGGGTTGCGTGCTCATCTCGCTCTATAGGCCGAGGGAGCCGGCGTTTGTCCGAAGACAGCCTCCGGGTCATGTGGCCAGCATGACAAAGCTGCTTCTGGCGAACCAGAGCAGCGCACGGAAACGGCGTTTACCTTCCCGCTGGAGCGGTCCCTATTTATCTACTTGCACTTTAACGTGCTTTCGAACTGCTAGGTGGGCAGGAGCTGGGACCAAGCAACGGGAGCTCACCCCGTCGCAGGGATTCAAACCGCTGACCTTCTGATCAGCAAGCCTGTGGTTTAACCCACAGCGCCACCTGGTCCTTTCCAATCTTCTCTAAACGTATGTTATTCTTGTTCTCATATTCTATATGTTAAGTCTGCGAGTTGTGCATATTCTGTCAACTTAAGTTGCCATTCTTCTTCAGTTGGGACCTCACTCCTTTTCCATTTTGGGGCTAACAAAACACGGACCACAGTAGTAGCACACAGAGATAATTTATTTTTTTTGACACCTGGGAATTTCAGTCTGAATTATCCCCAACAGAAAGGTCTGGGGCAGGGGGAAGTACTATTAAAACCTTTTTTTCCCAATTCATTATGGATCATTTCCCAGTTGGTTAAATATGAATTTTGGATCCCCTCCAGACCCATGTCAAAGTTTTGCAGCGAAAACACCGCGTTTTGCGGTGCCCCACAGTCTGAGAAATTGTTACATCAAACCCGGGTTCCCAAACCCCAACATCGTCCACAAAGTTTGGCGATAGTTTTGCAGACTTTTTTTTAAGGGGGAGGCTGTTTCTGCCTGCCCTGCTGTTCTTCGCTGCCTCCATATCTGTGTCTATTTTTAGGAAGTTCCTCCTGTTTGTTACAGATGAAGCCAGCCGCTGACGTTAACGGTTATGCTCTACCCTGGACAGATAAAAAGTGGGCTATCATTTCCCGCACAGTAGGTAAATAGTAAGCAACCATACTTGCCTCTTTCTTTATGGGGAAGGGCTGTAGCTCAGTGGTTAGAGCAGCTGCCTTGCATGTAGAATGCCTTGGGTTCAAGTCCCTTCCTGCAACCCTGAAAAGCTCTGGGATCAATTCACTATCACTACTGCTGCAACAGGGACGCGGGTGGCGCTGTGGTCTAAACCCCAGAGCCTAGGGCTTGCTGATCAGAAGGTTGGCGGTTCGAATCCCCGCGACGGGGTGAGCTCCCGTTGCTCGGTCCCTGCTCCTGCCAACCTAGCAGTTCGAAAGCACGTCAAAGTGCAAGTAGATAAATAGGTACCACTCCAGCGGGAAGGTAAACGGCGTTTCCGTGCGCTGCTCTGGTTCGCCAGAAGCGGCTTAGTCATGCAGGCCACATGACTTGGAAGCTGCATACCAGCTCCCTCTGCCAATAAAGCGAGATGAGCGTCGCAACCCCAGAGTCATCTGCGACTGGACCTAATGTTTAGGGGTCCCTTTACCTTTACCTTTACTGCTGAAACAATGACACGCCGCAGAATTCAGCAGTCTGGGACTGAATGGAGACTCTGGGAATCCTGACCCTGAGAACTTTGTCCCTGAGGGAAACAGAGGAATCCCCGTGCCCTGCTCCAGCTTCATCAACGACGGACCCCAAAATTCGGGATCCCCACCAAGCCATAGCTGTCAACCCTCCCTTTTTTTGCGGGAAACCCCCTTATTCCAATGCCGTTTCCCGCTGCTATCCCGGATTGTTGATATCCCTTAAATTTCCCGGATTTCCAAGGAAGCAGCTCCTCTCCCTCCCTGCCGGCCAGGGAGGCTCCTCAGCTGCGTTGCTCGGCTGCCAATAAGGAGTCTGAGACCGACTGGGGGCGGAGCTTGCATGCCTTGTGCAGCCAGACCCTCACGCCCAACCAGACAGACAGCCTGCCTGCCGTCTATGCACTCGCTCTTTCGCTCACCCGTTCGCGCACAGCCTCTGGAGCACAGGGTGGCGAGGCTACTTGGTGCCATTGCACCGCCCTCGTGGCATCCCTTATTTTCAAATCCGAAAGTTTGGAAAAATCCCTTATTTTCAAATCCGAAAGTTGACAGCTACCGGTATGCCCCAAGCCCGGGGTTGTAACTAACACCCAGAAATCCAGTTACAGGTAGGTAGCCGTGTTGGTCTGTGGAAACAAAATTAAAAAATTCCTTCCAGTAGCACCCATTCCCACCACCCTTCTGAGTAATACCCCTCCCCACCCTCTCACTATAGATAAGGGTCTGGTGACTTCTGTTTCAGTGTATCTGAAGAAGTGTGCATGCACATGAAAGCTCAGACCCAGAACAAACTTAGTTGGTCTCTAAGGTGCTACTGGAAGGAATTTGTTAAAATTTGCTTCGACTACAGCAGACCAACACGGCTACCTACCTGTAACTGTTGAAGACTGTTAACGACTGCAATTGGTCTTGCAGGAAAAAGCAAGGGGTGAGATGGCTAAAAAAATCTTTGTCATGTATAATGAGATAAGAATCCAATGTCTCTATTCAGACCAGGTCTCTCCATGGTTTTAAGTTTGGTAATCAGTTGCAATTCAGCAACTTCTCTTTCCAGTCTATTTCTGAAATTCCTTTGTAATAAGACTTTGAGATCTTGTATAGAATTTCCTGGGAGACCCAGAAATCCAACATCGTCAGAATCCCTTAAAACCGGTGCCAACGTTTGGCTGCAAAAACCCTGCATTTTGCAGAGTCCCCAGTGTTTGAGGTTTGGAGGGAGGGGTTCTCATATTTTGGGGTTTGTAGTGAAAGAAGCTGCCGTCACCAACTGATCCAACCCTTCCTTCTCTCTCTCCCCCTCCCCTCCCAGCACCTTTCACCTGGCTCCCTGCCCAACACCCAATGGTTTAACCCCTGGCACCCTGGAGAGATAATCTCCCCTTCCTTATCTGAAGTGGAGGAGGCTGTGGGGACTGCTGGGGTTAAAAGTTTAACCCCTGGCTGATCCGGGCAGGAGAAATCTTCCCTTCTGGCCCTCTCCCACTAGATCCCATTAAAAGTCTCCCCATTCTGCTAATCTGGCTGTTTGTTTGCCGGGATCAAGGCAGGGGGCATTCGGGTTTGGGGCCGGGCAATCAGCTTGGCTGGGCTGAGCACCCGGGAATGGTGTGGTCAGGATTAGTTAGGGGAGAAATGTGGGTCAGCGAGGTCGAGACACGAGAGAGGGGCAGGGAGAAGGGGCCGGCGGGGCAGGGGGAGATAATAGAAAGATTGGCCAATTAAACAGAGAATATACTCTTATGCGATTAGGAGAGCTCAGTTTTATTTACAGACATCTGGAGAATCTGGTTATCGAGAAGTGTGGAACCGTGGTCTTTCTTCAAGGGGTCAATCAGCATTTTGTATGTGATGAATTACACTATACAATGAGCAAGTAATGATAATAATCATAATAACTACTAGCTGACCCGGCCACGCCTTGCTGTGGCTGATTTGGTGAAATGGAAAAGTCAGATACAGTATGAAACATAAAGCATATCCTTACTTACACCTTATCTCGTTGAAGTTCAGTCTACGTGTTCTCCGTTTGCCCCTCCTGTTTTTGTCTAAACCGTGAAAATGCCAATTCCGCCCGGCGTGGCTGTATACCCGCCGGCGGAGCCAACAGTTGCCCCTCCTGTTTTTGGCTAAACCGCGAAAATGGCAATTCTGCCCGGCATGGCTCTATACCCGCCGGTGGAGCCAGCAGTAGCGTTTGTGGGCGGTCTGTCTGTCGATTGGATGGTGGTAGTGACATCGGGAAAGGAGGAGGAGGGGTTAGAAGCAGGTCTGTTGTGCTGTGCTGTTTAACGTCCACTGGAGGGCACTATATTCTTTTGCACAAAATCACATTTTTACCTGGGAAAGGTGTGGTATTTGTGCAATGTAAGTACATATGATCACTCCCATATGGCCATGGAACGTTGTGTCCAAATTTGAACGGAATCGATCAAGTGGTTACGGAGAAAGGCGATTGTTAACAAACATCCAACTTGAACGATTTTTTATATATATATATATAGAGAGAGAGAGAGAGAGAGAGATGGAGAGATCAACCTGGCTGTTGCGAACTAGGATCGAGGAAGATCCCAACAGAAAATTCACCCAGGTGAAAATTATTACAAGCAGTAACAACTAGAATCTGAAAAGCCAAGTTTCCTCCTCTGTGTGGATGATCCAGAGAAGAATCACAGAATTGCAGAGTTGGAAGGGCCCCTGAGGGTCATCTAGTCCAACCCCCTGCCATGCAGAAATATTTTGCCCAATGCAGGGCTGGAACCCACGACCCTGAGGCTAAGAGTCTCGCGCTGTACCGGCTGGGCACAAAAAGACATCTGAAAAAGCTGCGAGTTTCGCAAAGAGATGAAGCTGAGATGGAGACGGGCATTTCTCTCTGTCCGCCAACATCCCAGAAACCTTTTTCCTGGTTGCTACATGGTTCTCTTTTAATTCCCCTCTTGCTCCCAACTAAACTTTGTTTTCCGTATTGGGAAATGACAGGTCACGGGTTAAACACACAGAGAAACAGCTTCCTTTTGTTTTAGGGGTTAACGTGATCCCGAACCTTGTTGGGCTACAGGGAAACTCACAAAGGACTAGCGCGTTGTCTTACCTCAACTAAGGCCTTGTCAGCATTCCTGCTTTTCACGTACTCCAGGCCAGAAAAAAACATTATTTATAATAACAACAACAATTTATTCATCCCCTTTCATGCAAGCGCCTCACAGCGGTGCGCAATGAAACTGGTTGAGAACAATGTGAAACAGCAAATATGTTTTAAAATATGGTATAATATCATACAAAGAGACACACACACACCCCTCCTTGGCAGCGACCCATTCAGGCAGATAGAACTATGCAGCGTATAGTTAACCTGTGGAACTCCCTCCCGCAGGATAGCCACCGACTTGGATTGCTTAAAAAAAATATGGATAAATTCATTAAGAAATTGGTAGCTATTAGCAAGATTGGCTCTGCTCTGCCTCCGCAGTCAGAGGCAGCAACACTTTCGAATTGCTAGATGCTGGAAACCGTAGGAAGACAGCCATCTTCAAATATCTAAAGAGGGGGGAAGGAGCGAGCTTGTTTCCTCCTGCTCTGGAGGGCAGGACTCGAACCAATGGCTTGAAATGGCAAGAAAGGCGATTCAGACTCAACATCAGGAAGAACTTTCTGACCGTAAGACAGGCCTAGGCAAACTCCGGCCCTCCAGATGTTTGGGACTACAATTCCCATCATCCCTGACCACTGGTCCTGTTAGCTAGGGATGATGGGAATTGTAGTCCCAAACATCTGGAGGGCCGGAGTTTGCCTATGCCTGCCGTAAGAGCTGTTTGGCAATGGAACGGAAGACTCCCCTCCCTTGGAGGTTTTTAAGCAGAGGTTGGGTGGCCACCTGTCACGAATGCTTTAGCTGAGATCCCTGTGGGAGGGCCGCATTTAGGTTTGATAAGGCCCTAAGCTACTGAAGGTAATGGGGCCCTTTGTATGTCCAGCTGTCCTTTGTCAACAACAAATTCTCGCTGTTTTTTGGGTTGAACATATGCTATATGGTCATTTATGGACCTAATAGGTATCTCAAGCCATTTGCCCATGTTGCCATGCAACCAGTCCATGCAGAATGTAGGCACGACTCTGGGGTTGCGGCACTCATCTCGATTTATTGGCGGAGGGAGCCGGCATACAGCTTCCGGGTCATGTGGCCAGCATGACTAAGCTGCTTCTGGCGAACCAGAACAGCGCACAGAAACGCCATTTACCTTCCCACTGGAGTGGTACCTATTTATCTACTTGCACTGATGTGCTTTCGAACTGCTAGGTTGGCAGGAGCAGGGACCAAGCAATGGGAGCTCACCCCGTCGTGGGGATTTGAGCCGCCGACCTTCTGATCGGCAAGCCCTAGGCTCTGTGGTTTAACCCACAGCGCCACCTGGGTCCCAGGCACCCTATATATAGAAAGGAGCAAACCCGTGATATTTTAGGGAGCAGGCGGGGCCCATTACTTACATCATAGGAGCCCACACAACACAAAACACTGTTGCTGTATGTAAGTTTTATTTTATTTGTTTTTTTATCTTATATTTTGGAAATGTACATCCAGTTTTTTTCCCCCTTTAAATTTTTTTGGGGCCCCCAAGAGAGTGGGCCCCTAAGCTAGAACTTGTTTAGCTTATACGTAAATCCGGCACTGCTTCCGGGCCTCTCTCCTAGCACCAGAGTAGCCGCTGTGAGAACAGGACGCTTGGCTAGATGGACCACTGGCCTGATCCTGTCACTGGGGACAAAAACGTCTTCAGTCACATCTGCCCTCAAGGTAGGCATTAAGGCATGGGTAGGCAAACTAAGGCCTGGGGGCTGGATCTGGCCCAATCTCCTTCTCAATCCAGCCTGCAGACGGTCCGGGAATCAGCGTGTTTTTTACATGAGCAGAATGTGTCCTTTTATTTAAAATGAATCTCTGGTTTATTTGTGGGGCATAAGAATTCGTTCATTCCCCCCCCCCCCCCAAATATAGTCCGGCCCTTCACAAGGTCTGAGGGACAGTGGACCGGCCCCCTGCTGCAAAAGTTTGCTGATCCCTGCGATTAAGGCCTCCTTCAGTCTTTTGGACCAGAGTTTTCCTCCATTCCACAAGGAATGCCTTGTCGGCATCTGTCCGTCTTGAGAGACAATGGAGTGTGCCTCTGGGGGTGAAGTCGAACCGCTGTGTTAGCGGCACCAAAGCGACCCTCCCGCCCGGGCTGTGTGTCTGGAGGTCCTGGGCTGCCCAGATGACAAGAGCCCCCTCTCAGCCTTGCAAGACATTTGGCACCAGCTTGGTTGCAGGAGTTGCTGGAAGAAAGAGTACAAGGAGCCATCCAACCCCCTTAGGGACTCCACTTCTGATTTGTGCAGACCCTCCAAGTGTCCCTATTTTCCAGGGGTGTCCCTGATTTGATCCCGGAAATTCTGCTTTTCCTTAGGATGTCCCTGTTTTCAATCTGTGACATGTGTATGTATTTTAATGTTTGCTGGAAGCCGCCTAGAGTGGCTGGGGAGACCCGGCCAGATGGGCGGGGTATAAATAATAAATTATTATTATTATTATTATTGGAGGATATGGAGTAATCCAACTCCCAAGCCACTTGAAGGCAATCCTGTGTATGGGAGTCTTTTTTAAAAAAATTATTATGTTTTTTAATATATGTTGGAGTGCTGGGGCACCCCAATAAGATGCGTGGGGTATAAATAGTAAAATGATAATGATGGAATGCGACGTCCCTGTTTCCATCGGAGAAATGTCGGAGGGTATATTTGTGTCGGGTTCGCTCCTGAGCCTTTTCTGCTCCCAAAGATGTCCCACAAAGCAGCAGAGGATTCAGAATCGAGCCCATTCACCCCCCCTGCAAGGCGGTCCACTCAGATGAATTAACACGGAGCAAGAAGGGGGGGAAAGCGCATTTTGTGCACAACCTCCCAAACTTTTTAGTTTGTTTGTTGGGTAGCGGATGGAGGGGACTGGCAGGGGCTAACAGGACAAGGGCCTGTTATTTTGCCAGGGGAGGCCCTTCTCTCTCCCCCCCCCCCGCTTTACCCCCACTTTTCGGCTTAACAACAGGGCCCAGTCAGGTGGGGAGGTCACGCCAGGGTTGGCAGCGCCCGGGCCAGCGGTGGGGGTGAGGCCTGATGACAGGGTGACGTCACCCTGAATAGGCCGAGAATCCCCTGTCACAAAGGGTTAGCAACGCTCCCCGGCCCCTTTGTCCTAGCAACCGCTGGGTATTAGGAAAGCGTAGGCCGGGGCAGAAGCCATGGCAACCGGGCTGCAGGCTTGGGCTTGGACAACGTGTCTGTCCCCCCCGGCCACCCCCCCCGCTGCCCCAAACCTGCCCTGTGAACGGGGGGGGGGGGGGGCTTTTAATGCGCCAAAGTGAGGTTTCGCCCGTTTTCTGTACGCACACCCCACCCCGCTCTGCTGTTTCGAGCGCCGCGCCACCTCGCCATGATTTCTGTTTTCGCATTCCTTATAGCTGTCGCATCCGTGTTTGCATGAAATGGACTCAGCTGAGTCATCCGGGAGAGAGAGAGAGAAAGGCCCAAGTTTGCTTTTGAAAGTTCTGGCAATTCTCCCTGACCTTGCCTCTGAGCATATGCAGAGTGCTTTCCCCCCGAGGGGGGAAGAACCTTGGACGAAAATAAAAAGGGCAAAAGGGCAAGAGGTCTCTAGAACGCCTTCCTGAAGGGAGACGGCTTCTGCTTACAAAAACGGCCTTGTTTCTGAGCATGTGCAGGGTGCTTCTCCTCCACGCAAAACAGGAGGCGGTTTTTTTATATTTTAAATGGACCCAGAGACCGACCCGGCTTTCATTTCCTCCTCCTATCCTAACCCCATGCATGTACGAGGCGAGCTGTGGTTAGGGACAGAAACGCCCTCTGCATATGCTCAGAGCTGCTCATTATGACTGTTTCGTCTTGTCATTGACAGCAGGGTCTGGAGCGAAGGCCGTGCGACTGAGGGGCTGAAGGGTTCAGCCAGGACTGGGAACTGGGAAAGCGGAGGCAGAGGAGGGGAGAGGAACCCCAGAAGGCTGCCTTATGCCGAGCCAGATTGATGACCCATTTAGCTCAATACTGCCTACACTGGCCGGCAGTGGCTTTCTAGGGATTCAGGCAGGGGTCTCTCCTAGCCCTGCCTTTATATGAGGCCTCAGGGCAATATCCCAAATGTTCTTCAAAGGTGATACTCTACCTCTGAGCTAAGAGGTTTCCTTGGCTCCTATGGGATTCGAACCCACAGCCTTGACATCATTAGCGCTGCACCTGAGCTAACCGGCACAACTGTGCACAGTCCTATTTCAGCTGCCCCTACCAGGACAGCTTTTCGTCACAACCTGCTCTCTCTCTTTCTAGATTTCCTCCCTGCAAATCGTTCCTTTTCATTGCACATTCGTCATGATCTGCACTCAGGGCTCAATCAGGAAGGTCACAAGCAATCCTGTTTGCCCCTGAAAAACCTTTGGTGCGGCCACACTGCTTTATTCTTATCTGGTGAGCTTTCTGCTGAAATCCCGTCGTTCTGCCACAAATCTCCTGCTTTTATTTTGGCCCCGCTTCCGTCGTGTTACAGTACCGCCGGGAGAACCAACTGAAGTGGCGCGACTCCACCGCAAAGGTTGTGTCGACACCACGCATCACTTTGAAAGTCACACCTTCCCACAAAGAAACTATAATTTACCCGCTCCCAGTGCTACAAACCGTGGCATCTTCAATAAACTACACTTCCTAAGATTCCTCTCGGGGAAGCCACAAAGCTTTAAATTCACGGTGTGGCTGTGACCCAATCTGCTATTCTCATGCCCCGAAACCCAGTGTGGGGCAGCGGCAAGAGTATCAGACTCCCCATTTGGCCACGAAGCTTGCTGGGTGACCTTGAGTCGCTGCTTCTCGGCTTAATCTACCTCGCAGGGTCGTTGTGAGGATTAATTGAGGGAGTACCCTTTATGGCAAGGGACGCGGGTGGCGCTGTGGGTTAAACCACAGAGCCTAGGGCTTGCCAATCAGAAGGTCGGCGGTTCGAATCCCCGCGACAGAGTGAGCTCCCGTTGCTCGGTCCCTGCTCCTGCCCACCTAGCAGTTCGAAAACACGTCAAAGTGCAAGTAGATAAATAGGTACCAGCTCCGGCAGGAAGGTAAACGGCGTTTCCGTGCGCTGCTCTGGTTCGCCAGAAGCGGCTTAGTCCTGCTGGCCACATGACCTGGAAGCTGTATGCCGGCTCCCTCTGCCAATAAATCGAGATGAGTGCCGCAACCCCAGAGTCGTCCGCGACTGGACCTAATGGTCAGGGGTCCCTTTACTTTTACCTTACCCTTTATGGCACCTTGAGAAAAGGGTGGAATTAATGAATGTGACGAAATAATAATAATAATAATAATAATAATAATAATAATAATTTATTATTTATACCCCGCCCATCTGGCTGGGTTTCCCCAGCCACTCAGGGCGGCTTCCAACAGAACATTAAAATGCAACAATCTATGAAACATTAAAAGCCTCCCTAAACAGGGCTGCCTTCAGATGTCTTCTAAAGGTCTGGTAGTTGTTTTTCTCTCTGACATCTGGTGGGAGGGCGTTCCACAGGGCGGGTGCCACCACCGAGAAGGCCCTCTGCCTGGTTCCCTGTAACTTGGCTTCTCACAGTGAGGGGTACTATTGTGGAGATAATCATATGAACACCGGCACCAGACTTTAGCTTAAACAATGTTCCTGAAGGGAACATAACAACTGCATTGCAAGATTAGAGCAACACAGGTAGGCAGCTCACAAGAAAAGCATGGCAGAAAGGAACGAATGTCGCAGAAGCACCACTCTGGAGGGGGCACAACCCTTCCCAGCTTTTCTGCCTGGAAACTGTGACTCAGGCCTCGCCGGCGATTGTGCGACTGGCTGCAAAACCGCAGCTGGGAGGCCGGAGGAGCAGAAAACAACAACTTGGCCTCTGTGCTTTTTTTGCTCTCCAGATGAGGAAGTGCTGAGCAGAACGAAACTCTTGGCGAGGAGGGTTCAGGGACACCCTGGAGCAACTCCCACAGAAGTGGGAAGAGGCCTCTGGGCTGGAGTGGGGTGGGGGGTGCAGAGCCCAAACCGCCCTGGGCCTGCCCCCTTTCCCCGGCATGCTAATGAGGTCCAAGGTCCCTTCTCCATTGGCCGGTGGCTAATGCCTTCCTCTGAGCTCAGCCTTCCCCGGAGCTTTAAATGGGACCCCGGAGTCCGGGCTCTGGTCTCTTGGGCTGGGCAGGACTGCCACCCTCCCCTGGCAGCAGTGCGCAGGGGCCAGGAGGGTCAAACAGCTGGACCACAGGAGCTGCGAGGAGGCGGCAGATGGACTCCCAAACACACAGGTGGGCAGGCAGGTCAGAGGCGAGGCCAGGGTTAATTCCTGGTGGGGGGGGTCTTCCCCACCCCACCCCAAGGTGCCGCACACCTATTGGCCCCCCCCTCTCCCTCTCTCCTGGAGATCCACAGCAAAACAGCCTTGGAGAGGAATTTGAGGGTTTATGTCTGTGTGTTTGGGAAGAACGGTGAACCAACTTGAGGTCTTCCTCTCCCTTGCCTCTTCTCGCTTTCGTTTGTTTTCTCTCTCTCCTCTAAATCACTTTCCTCCAGCGCTTCCGCTTTCGCCTGGAAGCAAGGGCTGCATCTAGAGCAGGCCTCCCACCGCCCCACAACCTGGCTCCCTCCAGATGTTTCGTACTACAACTCCCAGCGGGAACCAGGTTGCGGAGACCTTGCCCTAGATCCGGCCGCAGGGATGATGCGGGCTCCCCTCTTCTCTCCTGTTGGGCATGGTTCTTCTTTCAGTGGGTTTAGGACAGCAGCTTTGAATGTGGGTCTTGTTTAAGGATGGGACACAGAAGGGGCAGGAGTGTGTAAAACCAGTCAGAGCGACTGGGACCAGCATTGCGTGTCTCTGAAAGTGAATAAGGGATATGAAAACCAAACTCGAGGGACCCAGGAAGGGTTTTCCGCTGCGATCAAACCAGAACCGACAGAACCCGATGGCGTTTTAAGGCAGTGCGGTATAGTTGTTAGAGTGCTGCCGGAGACCAGAGTCTTTGGTCTGCTCTTAAGAGAGGGGAAGGTTGGCCAGGAATGGGGTGAAGGGAGAGAGAGAGAATTGCTGCACCCCGCTTTTTATAGCTGCTCCAGCTGGATCGGAAGCCCCCCGACTTCTAACTCCACCCTAAACACTCTGCGACGGCACCCAGTGATACCTGCAAGCTTGCACCCCCTCCAGCAAGAGAGGCAGGAGATGTCCTAGGCAGGCAGGGTGGGGCGACCAGAAGTTCAACAGGAAACAGCTGTTTGCAGCGGGTGATTAATGGAGGTGCTTGGAGACGGTGGAGTGAAAAGGCGAGATTTATTTCTGCAGATCTTGGTCATAATCTTAACAGGGACAGGCTAGCTGCTCAGGGCAGGATCAGAAAGGGGCTGGCTGGCCGGCTCTAATGTGTATAGGGCAGACCCACACTATTTAAAACACATCAGAAACTGCCCCCCCCCCAAGACTCCTGGGAAAGGTAGTTTGTTAAGGAACTGGAACTCTGCAAAGGGAAAAGTGCAGTTCCCAGAATTACTGGGAGGAAATCATGTGCCTCTGCTTTGTGCATTTATCTCCCACCTTCATGTTCAAGGTGGCGGGTTCGTGGTCCTCCCCCTCCTCAGAAAACTAGGTTAGGCTGAGGGGGCAGCGACTGACCCAAGGTCACCCAGTGAGCTTTGTGGCCGAGTGGAGATTCGAACTCGGGTCTCCCAAGTCCTCGACCGGCACTCTAACCACTACACCACACTGGCATTAAATGTGAGGCAGCCCTTCGTTATGCACCTTTAGGTGCCAGGCGACAACGGTCCTCTTCACCCAGGCCTTGAGCTGATTGACACCCGACACCCTTCGAAATCTGTTGTGGGAGAGGGGACGGTTGGTTTGCCGTTGCCCTTGTTTTTATATCCTTCTTATTTTTACTATGTATTTCGTGGGGGTTTTTTGTATCAATATTTTGATGGGAAAGGTTTCGGTTACGAAGAAAGGGAGGCAAAGAAAAAGAAACGAAAAGCAAAAGGGGACAAAAATGCATAGAAAGAAACAATATACGAATATATACAATGTAGGAAAAAATACAATGTAATATTTCCCCATGCATTCTGGAATGGATTTGATATTATTATCCTAATACATATGTAAACACGAATAGCCTACTGTTGTAGTTTTATGTTGCGAAGATCTGTCCTGAGATCTGGCGGTATATGAATTTAATAAATGATTAAAAATAAAAATAAAACAACAGTCCGAGAGCACCCTCTGGCTAGGTATGGGGTGCCAATTTCTGCTTCAGAATTTGAAGCAGGGCAGCCTGGGTTAACTTTTCGCCTCCCAGCGGCAGGATTTATTGGCCCCTAGTTACCCTGCTCTGCTGCGAGGCTGCAGAGAGGGTCTAGGAAGCATGGGGGCTGGCTCCCCTCAGTTGGGGGGGCTGGTGCGGACACCCCCTCCTTACCAAGTAGAGAAGAACAGGATGGCGGGTTTGTTTTGACACAGGGGAGCTAATCCATTAAGCCGACCTTCAGGCTTCCAAGGTCTGCCCTCCATCCCTGGGAAAAGCTCCGGGAGAAGTCGTCTAATCTCCCCCCTTCCTCTCCCCACCTGCGCAGAATGGGCGCCCCGCCGCCCAGCCCCCTGAGCCTGGAGTACCTAGACGACATCGACCTGCTACGCTTCGAGGTGAAGCAGGAAGCGGCCCGCACCGGAGGCAGCTTCTCCCTGAGCTCCACGCCCTGCAGCTCCGTGCCCCCTTCGCCCACCCTGGACAAGACGGGAGACCCCAAGTCCACCCTCGAAGAGCTGTACTGGATGGCCACACTTCACCAGACGCTGGCGGCGGCGGCGGCAGGGGGCGGCCCTGAAGCCCAGCTGATGCCGGGTCTGGACGAGGCGGTGGAGGCTTTCCTGGGGGTCCCGGTGATGGATGGGGGTCTTCGCGGCGGAACGGCCCCACAGCTCCAAGGTTTCTTAGGGGCCGTCGAGGGACCCGGTGGGGAACAGCAGCAGGTGAGAGGGAGAGGGAAGAGGCTGGCGGGTGGGTGGGTGGAATTATGGGCATTCAGGGAGTGGGAGACAGAAATGGGGGGCTCTGTAAAGGGCCGAGAGGTTCATAGGAGAAAGGCGGGAAGGGTCCTTTCCGACCGGAGGCCTATTTTTCCATTCCAGAGTTCAACAAAGAAAGGTCCCCCTGAGGCAGCTCAGTCGGTAGAGCGGGAGGGTCTTAATCACAGGGTGGTGGGTTCGAGCCCCGCATTGGGCGAAAGATCCCTGCATTGCAGGGGGTTGGACTAGATGACCCTCGGGGTGCCTTCCAACACTACAATTCTGTGATTCTAACATGTGCAACATGTCGTACCGGTAAATAAATAAGTACAGGGCCCCCCCAACTGTAGTTAAGAGGGTTTCACGGCCAAGACGTTGCGGCCTGCTATTCGCTTTCCAAGTGCTGGAGATGTAAAGACGAAAGCTCCTGAGCATGTGCAGAGCACCCTTCCCTTACATGCCTCTGAGAGCCACAATCTGGAGATCTGCCAGAAAAATAAATACAAACAAACATAACCTAAAACCATACAATTGTAGAGATGAATTGGACCCTGAGAATCTTCAGGCCCAACTCCCTACGATGCAGGAATATTTTGCCCAACGTGGGATTCGAACCCAGTTTAAGAGTCTCACGCTCTACCGACTGAGCTACCCGGGAAGGGACAAAAGTTAGCAAGGGGTATTCACAGATAATTCTACCGTGGAGATTTTCTTCCACTGGGGAGGCCGGCTGCGGGGAAACCCCCCGAGAGATTTCCTGAGGTAAATGTCTCCGGCGGGATTTTCGGCTCACCGGCGTTCCTTCTCCCTTGCCCTCCCTTCCTTTGCAGCTGGCCACGCTCTGCGACCGCTTCTCCGACGCGCAGCTGGTCTCCATGTCGGTGCGCGACCTCAACCGCCAGCTGCGCGGCTTCGGCAAGGACGAGGTGCAGCGGCTGAAGCAAAAGCGGCGCACGCTCAAGAACCGCGGGTACGCCCAGTCCTGCCGCTTCAAGAGGGTGCAGCAACGCCACGTCCTGGAGGCCGAAAAGTCCCAGCTGGCGCAGCAGCTGGAGTCCCTGCGCGCCGAGGTGGCCAGGGTGGCTCACGAGAGGGACATCTACAAGGCCCGCTGCCAGAAGCTGCTGGGAGACGCCGGCGCCGGGGGGCACTGTGGCGAGGGGGCAGAGCCTCCGACGCCTCAGCCCACCTCGATGGCACATTTTTACCTATGAGTGGCTCCCTTCCTGGCGCGACGGACTGGGGGGGGGGAGGGAACTGGGCAGGTTGCTTTCTTGCCCCAACAACTTGGCCACTGGGGGTAGCTGTGGACCAAGGGGCTGCCCCCCTCTTTCCCTCCACTAGGGGGCAACATGAACACAGGCACTCCCCTTTTCCCGACACCAGGTGGCGCAAGAGAACATAGGCCGCCAGGCGAGGAGACAATCTCCACGGCAAAAGCATCTCTCAGGTCTTGCGGCTGCCGTGACTCCTTCCCCTCCAGGGAACCCCGGGAACTGGAGTTTTCCCAAGGTTCCCGGTGGCGCCCGTCGAGTCTGTTGTGTAGCTATCCCGGGAGCTCTTGGGCTTTCTGGGAAGTGTGCTTTCTGCATCGTTCTTACCTCCACCGCCAGGCAAAGGAAAAATAATAAAAGCCAGAGAGAGTGTGTGTATGACAGAGAGGTGATTGAAGACGGCTTCCATTTTCTCCCCAGAGCAGCGGTGCATTGGGCAGTGATGACGTTGCAGCGGGGCCTGGGGAGGCAATTGGGGCCACCGGATTTGGGTTCTTGGGGATCCATGCACCCCGCTGTTGAGCTCATGTCCTGCTTTGCGGATTTCCTCTTAAGGCAGTGATGGCTAACCTTGACACTCCAGATGTTTTGGAACTACAACTCCCATCATCCCTAGCTAACAGGGCCAGTGGTCAGGGATGATGGGAGTTGTAGTCCCAAAACATCTGGAGTGTCAAGGTTAGCCATCACTGTCTTAAGGCATCTAGCCAGTCACTGCGAGAACAAGATGCTGGATTAGGTGGGCCCTGGGCTCAATCCATCAGGCTGTTCTTATGTTCTGAGGGCCACATACAAAATACACAATTTTGTATAGGGAAACCGGGCGGATGCCACAAAACCATTCGAGCCCATTTCCAGCAAGGAAAAACGCGTGTGGTTGTTTTGTTTGTTTTGTACACAAATAATCTCACATTCAGTAGCGGGGTTTTTCTTTGTGGGTCACAATTCCAGACATGGTTTTTGAGGTGGGGAGAAATGTGCTAACATAAAGGGAACAGAGCGTGTGGGCCTAGCATGTCGGGATAGAAATTTCTGGAAACGGGGAAGGAAGCACTTGCTGCGGTTGCTAAGCAACAGCCCCAGCATCCCTCCTAGCCCTTTTCTCAGTCCTGGCAAAACAGCTCAGTGGAACTGAAGTGCAGCGGCCATGTCGTGACGGGGAAGAGAATCGCTGCGCACCCTCTGAGGATTTGGCCTGTTTTGCAGGGAAATTGTTAGGGAAAGGGGTGATATCTAACAGTGCGTCTCAAGGACACTTTTTGCTTCAAAGGGAGCCGCAGTCTCAGGCCTCCCTCCTGTCGATAACATGATATTTTAAAAGTTTCCCGCTCCCCACACGCGGATTCCTCTCAACGTCCCAGGATCAAATCCCCGTCTGGGAACCTCCGTTTTCGACAAAGAGGAGAAACGACGCCACTGCAGTTTGTGTGCTTAGTCTTTCTTATTCCGAGAGTCCAAAGAGCAAAGGGCAAGAGAAGTTTTAATGGAAGATGGAGACAGGACCTTGGAACATATCCATGAGGGAAGGCTGGGAAATCTAGGGAGTCCACCTTCCCTACTGCCTGGAAAGGGATAATTATATTAATGGTGTGTTTTTTTAAACTGCATTATATTAGGCAGGTCCTATTATTATAAAAAGTGTCTGTGTGTGTGTGTGTGCATTTCAGTGCGATCATAAAAGAGTGCATGTTCAGAATGGAACATAGTGTGCATGTAAAATATGGAAAGGAGATGTAATGTGTGGATGCAAATCTCTGTGTTTTGTGTGTGTGTGTGTGTGTGTGTGTGTGTGTGCATGCTGTTGTAGCCACACACTTGCATTATCTGTGCATGCAACGATGTGTGACAGGCCTTGGGGTTTTATGTCTGCACAATGAGCATACCACACATTTAAAGCACACTTAAAGGGCATGGCATGCCCCAAAAGAATCCTGGGAGCTTGTCATCTGTTAGGTGGAAACTCCAGCTCCTGGGATTCATTGGGGGAAGTCGGATGCGTTTTAAATGTGTGTTGAATGTGCTTTAAATGTAAGGTGCCGTCGGAGAAGCACACAGAAACAGCGGCGTGCAATCGAGCGCTCCCACAGCAAGGGATGCGCAAATGCAATTTATTGTGCAGCTATGCGCTGTCCCATTGCAGCCATCCTTAATATGGACCCGCGCAGGAGTGATTGAGAGTGATCCTTAGCGTGGGTCTGGCCGGGTGGCTTGTGGTTTGCTTGCGCAAGGGGCAGGGAGGTGGGCATTCGGGGAGAAAGCAGGACGGGGCTGTGGGCAAACGGGTGTCTTTTGTGACCCAACTCCCAAATATGTGCATTGTGTGGCGCAAATTTATCGCTCCTTTTGACGCACACTCAACAAGGCGCCCCCCTCCCCCAGGTAGCCGCCTCAATCTGTTTAGCTTTCCAGTATTTTCTACTATTTATTTTCAAAACGACTCCTTTTCGCTCCGAGTGAAAATTCTGAGCCGGTGGGCGGCCCAGAAGGGGGGGAAATTGGAGACAGAAGATTTTCTGGTATGAATGGATTTTTAAAAATAATAAAAGGACCCTTTAAAAAAACAAAACGAGGTAACAAAGAGTGTGGAGTTCTTTCAGTGCCTGCTTACGGCCACGTAGTCAGGCCTGACTGCTTTCTGAGCATTTCGAAGAGAGAATTCCTGTACTTTATACTCCCTTCTTGTGCTAAGATAATCAATGAGAGACTTTTCCCTTTTGCTCCCTGGCAATCTGATCTGGATACAATCCAATGGATAAAAGGCCAGGATGTGTAGAGACCTTGGCTCAAAGTCTGCCTAGCCGTGGTCTTATCACCTGGGAAAGTCGCATATGCCTCAGTTTCCATATCTGTACAATGGGACGCTAACCGTGTTGGGTGGGGGCTGTAGTTCAGTGGCCGAGCATCCGCTTGCCTGCAGAAGGTCCTAGGTTCAATCCCTGATTGGGAGAGAGAGAATCCTGCAGAGCTGCTGCCAGCCAGTGTAGACAATACTGAGCTAGATGGGCCAATGGTTTCACTCTATGTAAGACAGCTTCCCGGCAGTCTACTCTGCACGATGTTCACAAGCAAGGACTGCAAAAACGCCACGTATATTATTTCTCTTCCCCTTCTAAAAAAAAGTGCTGAATAAATGGCTGTGATTAATAATATAGTCAAAGCTCTACTGAAAGCATAGCTGGAAAAAAACAACATCCCACCTCCTGCTCTGGGCTGGATGCTTCAGTTTTGCTGAGTTTTGTCCCCGGGGCCAAGGGAGATGATGAACCATAAGATGGGGGTGTTGCCATACCTGAGCACAAGGTGGCGCCAGAGGACAAGCAAGCCCCTATGCAAAGGCTAGCTAGGCGATCCAAGGGCCAGAATTAATAAAATAAAATAAAATAAAATAAAATAAAATAAAATAAAATAAAATAAAATAAAATAAAATAAAATAAAATAAAATAAAATAAAATAACATTTTAAAAATGGGTTTCCCCCCCTCACATGGTAGTGACTTCAGTTTACTTCAGCACACGATGAATTCTGAATTGGATATATACGGGGGCACCAAAATATTTTTATTATTATTAAAATTTTGTTAAATTTCAGTTTTAACATCATAAACAACATATATCCATTTACAGGTAGGTAGCTGTGTTGGTCTGTCATAGTCAAAACAAAATAAAAAATAAAAAAATTCCTTCCAGTAGCACCTTAGAGACCAACTAAGTTTGTTCTTGGTATGAGCTTTCGTGTGCATGCACACTTCTTCAGATACCCACATATCCATATCATATATCCATATATCCATATCATTCATATTACATTCCCTCCTCCCTTCTCCCCGGGCTTCCCCCAACTCCCCCTTCTGGTGTGTCCCCCCCTTATTTAGCACTGCTATATTATTAGATATAGCACCAAAATCTTTTAAGTGCTCAAGGTCTCTAAAGGTCTTAATCTGCTCCGGACGCCACAATGGGAAGCCCGGAAGGAAGACCTGAACACAGCAGCCTTCTCCTCTCTTGCAGTTCCCAACAACTCATCAACCCCCTTCCCTATTCCTTCTCTGAGAGATGGCAGTTGGGGACCCCCCCTTTTTTGTGTGTTCCCGGAAACATCTGCTAGGAGGCTGGGCTGCAGATGAGTGCATAATAGGCTGTTGCCTCTGTGTAGCGCCCCCTGCTGGGTAAATGCCCCCCCTTTCAGGAGGGTGACACAAAGACCGCCTGCCAGCTGCTTTGCCAGGCTGGTTCCTGGCAGCTCTGTAATTAGACCCCAAAGCCGCAGATCTCAGATCAGCCTGGCAGAACCGCTGCAGAAGTTGGCTGCCGGCCAGAGCCACCCCCCGGCGTCTCCTTGGCACTTTTGCCCCACACAATCCGTAGCCTTCCTTGACGCCAAGGATTGCTTTCCTCTGTTGCCCTCCTCCTCCTCCTTTCCCTCCACAAAAATCATGACTAAATTGCAATTAAAAATATGAGTTATTGGTGGAGGGCAAAAGTATTTGTGCACAATGATACCCAAGATCGGGGGCATGCCGGATGTAAATTGGGTCAGGCCTGGGAGTCTGGCAAAGGATGCTGGGCCGTGATCTGAACTGGCTTTGCATCCCAGGTACAAATGAGCTCTGCCCTAAGTGCTAAGGGATCGTGCCCATGCACGCTCGCTTCAGAAACCGAAAGCTCCCCAGCAGGGATTCAAAGCAGCACCTGTGGGGGCAAGGCTATGATTCTCAAATGGTGGTGGTGAGGAAGAAATAATAATAATAATAATAATAATAATAATAATAATAATAATTTATTATTTATACCCCGCCCATCTGGCTGGGTTTCCCCAGCCACTCTGGGCGGCTTTCAACAGAGCATTAAAATACAATAATCTATAAAACATTAAAAGCCTCCCTAAACAGGGCTGCCTTCAGATGTCTTCTAAAGGTCTGGTAGTTGTTGTTCTCTTTGACATCTGGTGGGAGGGCGTTCCACAGGGCGGGTGCCACCACCGAGAAGGCCCTCTGCCTGGTTCCCTGTAACTTGGCTTCTCGTAGTGAGGGAACCGCCAGAAGGCCCTCGGCACTGGACCTCAGTGTCCGGGCTGAACGATGGGGGTGGAGATGCTTCTTCAGGTATACTGGACCGAAGCCTGTACATGCTCAGAGGCACTTCGTTCATTGCTTCCAGAAGAGCCCATCTAGTCCAGCATCCTGGTCTCACAGCGGCCGACTTGATGCCAGCCAGCAGGCAGTAGCCATCTCACTTAACCCACACATTAAAAAACAAAACGGTTGGTTAGATTTTCAGGGGCACTGAGTTCCCCTCAAGGGTCTCGTCCGTTTTCCCAAAGATCCAGACACCCTCCAGGCTTGGCCCCTGCGAGAACGGGATTCTGGACTAAATGGCCTGATCCCGTGAGCTCTTCTTCGTCCTTATATGCTTGGCCTGCCATCCCAATTATACCCAAGCGGCTCTCGGCTTCACTGTTTAACTCCCACATTAACAGAAAAAGGTGAAAAGATCCTTAGATTGCTTCTAAACACGATTGCTGAATGGATCTTCAGCGTTCAAAGGCAGTCTATCCCTGATTACCAATTGCTGGCAGGTCAGGCAAGTGGAGTGGTCTTTTTTTTTTTTTTTTTTTTACTTCCCTGCTTGTGGGCTCTCCAAGTGTCTGATGCCCAGCGGGCAGGATGAATGGGCAGGGAGGGTCCGCCTCCATATGTTCAGCTCTGCGGATAAGTCTCCCAAGGTCTTTTCGCCCTCACCCCCTGCCAGTATCTCAGCCTTGCTATCACCCACCCCAGGAACCCTGCGGAGAGCTGTTGTGAAATTTGCTTTTTGCTTGCAAAGCTGGCCTGTGCCCAAGGCTGGCACCCTGCCCGGCCTTTTTCTCATTGGAAAGGAGGGGTGGTGGTGGAAAGTGCCGTTCTCGGTAGCCACCCTGTCGCCAACAATCCCATATTTGCCCTTTCTCCTCTTAATGAATATCCCTGTAATTAATATCTCTGCTCCCCACCTCCTCCCCTCTCCAGCCGGCCCCTGGGGGGGTTGTTTTTAGGACATGATGGCATCGGGGTGGGAGAGATTACTGCAATGCACATCATCTCCAAGGCCTTGAGAGAGAGATAGGGGAGGAATGCACACTCAAGTTCTCCTGCTTAGTCTCTTCTTCTGTTGAAAGTGGGAGAGACTGTTTTTGTTTTGCTTTTTCGAATTCCTACTGACAGTGTCCCAAATACAGAGCTTCCCCCCCAGCGGATGGGGGGCAGGCGTGGGCGGCTATCTGGCACGCTGAGCGTTGCAGCGAGGAGGAAGAAAAGAGCTCTTGCTGCAGAGCAGACTTTTAAATTGTTCTGAAGCCTTCATGGAATTGTAGCTTTGGAAGGGGCACGGGGGTCATCTAGTCCCACCCCCTGCAATGCAGGAATCTTTCACCAAACTTGGGGCTCGAACCCATGACCCTGGGATTAAGAGATCGTGCTCTGCCGACCCGAGCTATCTTTATCACTTTATCATTAAGAAGGATGTCACAGAGAACAGAATACAACCCAAGACCCAGGAGATATAGTAGTTTGGGCAGGCTGAAAGAAAAATTTGGGTTTTGTTTTGTTTTTCATGCTTCTGGTCCTCATTATTTACTTATTGCATTTTCTCCCACCTTTTTCTCCAATGAGCTTGGCGGCGTATGTGGTTCTCCCCTTCATTTTGTCCTCACAACAGCCCTATGAGGTAGGTTAAGCTGAGTAGGAGTGTGTGGCCCGAGAGTCACTCAGAGAGCTTCATGTCCGAGTGAGGATTTGAACCCTGGTCTCCCAGGTCCTCGTCCAACACTCTAACTGCTACAGCAAACTGGTGTCACTATAGTTAATTTCTACAGAAAGGTCTCAAGCTCCAGCCAACCTGCCCCTAGGATGCCACATCTTCTGGCAACGAGGTCAGTCAGCGGCGAGGGAATTGCACTCTGCGCGCGGTCAGAAGCATTCATTGCTGCTTCCGAGGGTGGACATGCAGAACAGGCTGTTAGGCTGAACTCTGCAAGGGGAAGCAAAAGGATGCGCTGCACTTTATTAATCTTAAATTTAAGCTCTGGAGAGTATGGAATGCACGGATGTCAGCTGCACAATTGTGCATCAGAGCCGCAGTAACACTTATTTTTCCTGAGGCACCCCACCTGCACCGTTCATTTCCCTCCAATGACCACAGTGCGGCCTACCATAGTAGTGGCGGCTGCCTTTTATCTTGCGACAACCCTGCGAGGCGGGTTAGGCAGGGGGAGACCACAACCGGCCTGAGAGAACCCAGCGAGCCTCTCGCCTAGTGAAAGCTGACTCCCGTGCAAATCTGCCTTGAGGTTTGCTTCCTCGCTGGCTGCAATGCGGCATCCATTGGGCAGCCGCTCTGAGCATCCTGCCACGGCGCCACTTTCCACTTCCTCCTCAATTACTCCCCCCCCCCCCCCACAATCGGAGGCTTCTTCTATAAAGCACGCCGGCCAACTGAGTTCCCTCCAAGTCCCAGGACATCTTGCTATGCTGTTCCCATTGTGCTGGTCCAAAGGGACCGTTGTGCCAGGCTAGCAGGAGGTGGGTGGGGAAGGTGCCAAGGGAGTGAGCTCATCAGGCTGCCAGGATTCGCTCCCATGGCATCTCTCTGGTACCCAAGGTGGGTCAGAGGATGTGACAACCTGTGGTTGCCTAGCAACCGTGGAGCTCACCCCCATGCCTTTTCTCACTGCCCAGCAAAGCAGCCAGGAGAGGCAGAGGCTTGCAATCACCAACTAGGCCCGAGCGGTTGCCTAGCAACCAGGCCTAACTCAATTCTCCCAGCACTGCAACAGCAATTTTATTAATTTGCTTTATTTTCGTTGTTGTTTTCCCCAAAGCCTCCGAATGGCTACGTGTGGTGCACAGGCTATCCCTTCCCCTTTTATCCTTACAACAAGCCTGCGAGGTTGTCTAGCAACACCAGCCATTACATTTCAAGCACCATTGTGCCACTATAAACACTCATGGCTTCCCCAAAAGGATCCTGGGAACTGTAGTTGTTTGGAGACCCTTCACAGAGCTACCGGTATAGTTCCCAGAATTCCCTGGGGAGAGGGATGGATTTTCCTGAACCACTCTTAAGAATTGCAGCTCTGTGATGGAGGGGAATGGGGCTCTCCTAACAACTACAGTTCCCAGAATAGTTTGAGGGGGGAAGCAAGGGGGTTAAAGTGGTACAAAAGCGCTTTGAATGTGTGGTGTGGATGTGGCCAGAGTGGGTGACCCTGGGGAGACAGAAGAAGGGCAATGCACCCGCTTTCCAGGGCCTGATTAGGGCTGTCATACGTTGGGTTTTCCTGGATATTTCTGGGATTTCAAAGGTGGAATTGACATCCGGGGGGGGGGGGGGGTCTGAAAGACGGTGCTGTTATGAGAAATTCAAGGTCATATATATATATATATATATATATATATATATATATATATATATATATATATATTCATATTCATAACTGTATATATAAACCACCCCCCCTACCCCCCCACACCCCCACACAGTATTTCCTTTCGATTCTACAGAGAGCAGGGCTTTAGGGCTGGCGTTCTACCTTCCAGGAAAGCTTGGACAGTCTGCCGCTTCTCTTCACCGAAAAATGAAACAGGGCTGGAGGATGTGCATGCAGGGAGATTTAGTCGAAACAAAAAAAAATTAAAAAAATTCCTTCCATTAGCACCTTAGAGACCAGCTAAGTTTGTTATTGGTATGAGCTTTCATGTGCATGCACACTTCTTCAGATACACAGAGATTTAGGTGAGGTATTGTGATCCTCGACCCCCCCCCCCCCGCTTTGGATCTCCGCTTCCTCCCACTCTGAGCTCCCAAATATCAGATTTGGTAACAAACAGCGCTGGAGCATAATTAAAAATTCCACGGCTGCAAGAATTCATAATGCCATCTGAGAGACGCAGATACTTACCTTTGCATCTCAGATCTGGGGCTGACACAGCAATACCCCCCATGCAAATCTTCTGATAATATCGGTTCCCGCGAGCAGGTGTGATTTAACAGTAGCACGCATGCACGCACACACTCTGGATCCAAAATGGAAACATTAGGGAGAAAAATCGATATTATTTATGAATCGCCGAGAGCGAAATGGGAATCGTTGAATGCCCTGTGCACAGAGAAAGCCATCCTATATAATAATCTCCCTGTGTCCCTGCGTCCGCCGTCCGTGTGTCAGTGGAAATCGCAACTGCGCATGCGCTCCACTGACACACGGATTGGAGCGCAGAGAGGAGGAGGAGCCTGAGGTTGGAGCTGCGGGATTCCGCCTCCGGTTTCTTCCGGAGGCGTGGGAGGCACTCGGGCTACGGCTACCTCCCCCGCAGTCCTGCTGGCAACTGCGCGCTGGGCCAGCCAGTCGCCCCCGCTGAAGCCTCCCAGTCCCCCGGCTCCTGCTGCTCCGGCTCCGGCTAGCGCCCGTTTTCTAAACGGGCTTAATATACTAGTCAGTGATAAATATCTTAGCAAGGTTTGGGGGGGATAGACTCAAAAACTTAGTTTTCCTGTAAACAGAATGCTGGCCTATGCATGCAAGTGGGAGAGTTTTGTTCTGCTCCTGTGAAAGTTACTTCAGAAAATGGACCCTACAAAGGCTCCTGCCATTTAGGGATTGGTTGGGGGGCGGCGGCAATAAAACACCCCTCATTCTTCCCCCGTAATACAGATCCCCCCCCCACAACTCCACATTTTCCTAACTTTGGAGAACCCTTCCCATCCCTGTTCATTTGTCTTCTGACAAACTCCTGCATCCTGCAGAGGATTATGGGAAGCACATGGGGGCAACTGTTAGGACGCCGACAGGCTGGCGCGCTGAAGAGCAGCAGTCAGAGTCAGACCAAGCCGAGGTCCAACAGTGCGGGCCAGGAGCCAGCCGAAGCCCGGTAACAGTACCGGGGTCAAGAGAAGCCGAGGTCAGTAACAGTCCGAGTCAAGACCAGTCGAGGACAGACGGCCGCACAGGGTCTGGAGTAGCCGAAGTCGGTTGAGTCAGGAGTCAGGGAAGCCTCAGTCACATACGAGCCAGGAATCAGGAAGCCGCGGTCAAGAACAAGCTAGGGGTCAGGAAGCCAGTCACAAACACAGGAATCAGGAATAGGACAAGCAAGAACAACCCCACTCTTCAGCACAGCAGTTGCAGGTGCTGGTGAATGGAGCATCCGGTCTTTCTTAAGTAGCCAGCTCATTACCACATCTCTTACGAGCTGCAGCTGCCTCTAATTGTTCCCTACGGCTCTCAGCTCTACGTTCTACAGCTGTGAAGGGAGGAGGGGAGGGGGCCCGCCGGCTCCTCTCCTCACACGGGCCTGATTCTGGCTCGACTTCTTCCTCCTCCTGTTCTGGTCTTCCCACTTCCCTATCTGGTTCTTCCTCTTCTGAGGAGTGCTGCCACCAGTCTTTTCCAGGTATCAATTCCTCCATTCCCCCAGATTCTTCCGTGGGGGCAGCCTTGCCCCCTGGCTTGCCACCACTCCTCCTCGTCCGGCTCAACCCTGACAGCAACCACCCTAGGATATACCTGCCCTTCAAACATCAGTTTTATACCAGTTTAAGCATCACGGCTTCCCCAAGAAATCGGGGGGATTGTGAGAATCCTCCATAGGGTGACATTTGAAACGGGGGTGGCAATGGGAAGGGGTGCGGTACCGATAGCTGCAACCATTTACACTGGGCCTGTTGGGTCGACTTGAGAGAGTAAAAAGTGTGCTTTCTGGGAGGGAGATGTGGGCAAGCTGACTTGGAAGGTGGCTTGTCCGCCATGGCTGACCTCACACTAAGGAAGCACGGAGATGCTTCGGAGGCACTCTGGGGTTCCTGTGAACACAGTTCAGGAACCGCTAATCAAACTGGTGCCGTTCCTTGGTGTACTTTGCAAGACACCAGCTTGATAAACACCAACCTCTTAAGCCTCAAGGAATTTTCGATCGCAACTCAGGCGGAGAGCAGGTCCAGGGGAAAAAGCTTCAATGTAATCACCGTGTAGCCTGGGGACTCCGATTTAGCTGAGGCTGCCGGTTCTGCAGCGCACTCAGCACAACGGCAAATCCAATCTGGTGCATGTCGTCCCGTGCGCTCCACATCACGAGAAAGCGTCTGCAGAGCAAACCGCTCCTGCCGCCTCGTATCTGTGAGCTGGCTTGAGTCAGCACCTTCCAAATTTCAGAGCTGGAGTGGCTCCGGTATATGGCACCTACAGAAGTGTGTGCCAAACTGCAAAGAGTGCTTCTGAGCATGTGCAAAGGGTATTTCTGAGTAAGTAGGGCGGTTGACGTGCATAAATGCTTAAGGTTGGGGAAAGGGATCAACACCAGCTGTTTAAAGCACATCCGATGCATGTATAAGGCACTTTGCTTCCCCCAAAGAATGCTGGGAACTGTAGTTTTCTCCCCACAGAACCACAATTTGCAGTATCCTTAACAAACGACAGCTCCCAGGATTCTTTGGGGAAAATAATGTGCTTTGAATGGATAGTGTAGGACTGCCCCATTGTAATGGGTCATATGTTAGCTATACTCAGCCTGGATGGACATAACTAACTTAAGTCTGTTAGTTTCATTGGGTCTACTCTGATTATGGATTCAACCCAGTGGGTTCTTTTTAAGCAACAGGACCTGCTGCATTCAGAAACCATTCCACGATCGGCTTCCATTCCTGAAATGGTCTCAGCGCCAGAAGAACAACTACGTATCACCACCAGATTAATAGGGCTTTTCAGAGGTTGCCACAAATGAAAGATGGGGGAATACCGCAATGGAAGGAAGTCATGCCAGAAGACTCATCACAGCCCAGCTTGGAAACAGGGCCTCGAAGAAGAAAGCAAATGTGGTCTTTTCCTCCTTTTAAATAAATTAATTCCCAGCTGGTGCTGGGTGTGGCCGCTGCATGGTGAGGAGGCCTCACTCTGCACATGCTCAGAGGTAATGCCATTTTGATTAATACTTTGACAAGTAAACTTCAACAAGTAATAATAATAATAATAATAATAATAATAATAATAATAATATATTTATACCCTGCCCATCTGGCTGGGTTTCCCCAGCCACTCTGGGCGGCTCCCAATCGAATATTAAAAACACAATACAGCATTAAACATTAAAAACTTCCCTAAACAGGGCCGCCTTCAGATGTCTTTTAAAAGTAGGATAGCTGCTTATTTCCTTGATATCTGATGGGAGGGCGTTCCACAGGGCGGGCACCACCACCGAGAAGGCCCTTTGCCTTGTTCCCTATAACCTCACTTCTTGCAGTGAGGGAACCGCCAGAAGGCCCTCGGAGCTGGACCTCAGTGTCCAGGCAGAACGATGGGTATACTGACAAGCTGGAACGTGTCCAGAAGGATACTGACAAGCTGGAACGTGTCCAGAGGAGGGCAACCAAAATGGTCAAAGGCCTGGAAACGATGCCTTATGAGGAACGGCTTAGGGAGCTGGGTATGTTTAGCCTGGAGAAGAGAAGGTTAAGGGGTGATATGATAGCCATGTTCAAATATATAAAAGGATGTCATATAGAGGAGGGAGAAAGGTTGTTTTCTGCTGCTCCAGAGAAGCGGACATGGGGCAATGGATTCAAACTACAAGAAAGAAGATTCCACCTAAACATTAGAAAGAACTTCCTGACAGTAAGAGCTGTTTGACAGTGGAATTTGCTGCCAAGGAGTGTGGTGGAGTCTCCTTCTTTGGAGGTCTTTAAGCAGAGGCTTGACAGCCACCTGTCAGGAATGCTTTGATGGAGTTTCCTGCTTTGCAGGGGGTTGGACTGGATGGCCCTGGTGGTCTCTTCCAACTCTACGATTCTATGATTCTATGATGGGGGCGGAGATGCTCCTTCAGGTATACTGGGCCTTTGAGGCCATTTAGGGCTTTCAAGGTCTTGGTGCCCGGAATTATACTGGGAGCCAATGTAGGTCTTTCAAGACCGGTGTTATGTGGTCTCGGCGGTCGCTACCAGTCACCGGTCTAGCTGCCGCATCTGTACATGCCTTGTGGACCACTTTGACCAGCGGAACAGACACTTTTAAAAGCGCCATATCACCTGCAAGGAACCAGTCTTTTAGCTTGGCAGCACCTCTGCTGTCCAGTTATTTTACATCTGCTGAAATCTTTTCTGTTTATGCGATCTTACCCGGACGCGTAATTTTATTACGTATGATTGTTCCTACTCTGTTGCCTATATCCATATCCTGACAATGTCATTATGCCTCCTTGTTTTTAAAGCCTGTTGATTTTATCGGAATACATATATTTTTTACTCTTCTATGTGTGTGACATGAGAGAGTGCCTTTTCTACAGCGAATCCCAGATTGTGGAATTCCCCCTCTAGAGACTAGCTCCCTCTTTATCTGCTGGCAGGATAAGACCTTCTTGTTCAGACATTGCCAGGGGGCAATTTTAGTTGTTGGAAGATCAAGCAGTTCCTTAGAGTTGCCCCCTTTCACCGCCCCCCTCCGTCCCAGAATTGGGAACGATGAATCTGAAAATTTCAGTCTCTTTCAATTTCTCGCTTTGCCCTTCTTGAGTCCTCCACCTCGGTTTGCAAAGTGTATTCAAAAGTCCTCATGAAAATTGATCAGGATCGTAGATGTGCGTTTCCATGCAATTGTCCATAACACGTGGATTTTTGCAATGCGATTTCCCCGAAAGCATTGCATTTTCTCTAGTACAGTGGTACCTTGGTTCTCGAACTTAATCCGTTCGACTCTCAAAATGGTTCAAAAACCAAGGCGTGGCTTCCGATTGGCTGCAGGAGCTTCCTGCACTCAATTGGAAGCTGTGTCGGACATTCGGCTTCCGAAAAACATTTGCAAACCAGAACACTCACTTCCAGGTTTGTGGCATTCAGGAGCCGATTTGTTCGACAACTAAGCCATTCGGGAACCCAAGGTACCACTATAATACATTTTAACGCATCACTGGCCCGGCATATATGTGCATTTTTGCACACGTCGAAGAAACGCATTGCAAAATTCAGAGGAGTGCAAATGTCAAAAGATGGTCAAAAGATAGTTCTCGGGTGGTTTTGCAGAGCTATAGAACGGTGGGGTTGGAAGGGACGCCCCGCAAAATCATCTAGTCCAGTCCCCTGCAGTGCACAGCTAAAGAATTCCTGACCGACAGTCATCCAACCTCTGTTTAAAAACTTACTCATAGAATCATAGAGTTGGAAGCAGGGGCATAGGAAGTGGGGGGCGGGGTGGCGATCCGCCCCAGGTTCCATCATGGAGGGGGTGACAAATTATCAAGGAACAATTACTGCCCTGCTTGGGTGGTTCATAAAAAACTTTTTTTTTTAAAAAAAAATGCCTGCTCCAAAGGTCTTATCTTACTACACTAGGGATTATATAGCTATATATGAAATGTCATGCATATCAGTTAATATCTTCACCCTCCTCCACGAAAATAGCTGTTTACTTGGCTGTTTTCCTATGTCGTGAAGGCTGAAATTCCAATTCAGTGGAGCACTTACTGTTCCCAACCCTAACCCTGCGGAAAGCCATCTAATTAGACTTTAATTTGATTTTGACATGTTTTTAGGAGGTAATTTAATTATTGTTTGATTTTATATCAATGTTATGTATCTGATGTTAGCTGCCCTGAGCCCGACTTCGGCCGGGGAGGGCGGGATATAAATAAAAGTTTATTTTTACTTATTATTATTCCTTTGTAAGAAAATATGAAATAACGTAAAACCATTTTTGCAGGCAAAAAACACAAAAAAACCCCAACAATGTGTGTGTGTGTGGGGGGGTGACAAGAAATTTTCCACACCGGGTACCACCTGACCTTCCTACGCCTCTGGTTGGAAGAGACCACCAGGGCCATCCAGTCCAACCCCCTGCCAAGCAGGAAACACCATCAAAGCATTCCTGACAGGTGGCTGTCAAGCCTCTGATTAAAGACCTCCAAAGAAGGAGACTCCACCACACTCCTTGGCAGCAAATCCCACTGTCAAACAGCTCTTACTGTCAGGAAGTTCTTCCTAATGTTTAGGTGGAATCTTCTTTCTTGTAGTTTGAATCCATTGCTCCATGTCCGCTTCTCTGGAGCAGCAGAAAACAACCTTTCTCCCTCCTCTATATGACATCCTTTTATATATTTGAACATGGCTTCAAATATATAAACTTCCAAGGAGGGAGAGCCCACCACTTTTCCGAGGGAGTTCGTTCCACTGTCAAATGGAAGAGAGCCAGTGTGGTGTAGTGGTTAAGAGCGGTAGACTCTAATCTGGGGGACCGGGTTCGAGTCTCCGCTCCTCCCTATGCAGCTGCTGGTTGACCTTGGGCTAGTCACACTTCTCTGAAGTCTCTCAGCCCCACTCACCTCACAGAGTGTTTGTTGTGGGGGAGGAAGGGAAAGGAGAATGTGAGCCGCTTTGAGACTCCTTCGGGTAGTGATAAAGCGGGATATCAAATCCAAACTCTTCTTCTTCTTCTTCTTCTTCAAATGGCTCTTTCCACTGGAAAATTATTTCTAATGTACAGTCGGAATCTCCTTTCATGGAATTTGAACCCGTTGGTTCAGGCCCTACCCCCTGGAGCAAGCGGAGAGTGTGAGATAGATCGGTTCACCTTCAAATGTGAACTTAATCCAATTTCTCCCCCGCAATTCTATCCCAGGGAATCTCCCACCCAGTTTATTGTGGCCCCGGGCTATCATTGGGAGAGTTCTGCAGCCAACCTCCATTTATCAGCATTGCGTGACTGCGCTCAAAACAGTGAGCCGCATATGCGATCGGGCGCTCTGCATAAATAAGTAAAGGCAAGTGTTTTCCGGGCCCCTCACTTTGCAGAGAATTGCTGCTTATCAAGGGAGAAGCAACTTAGAAAAGGGGGTTGCAGGCATCCACTCCTTGCCCTATTTCTGGACTTTTATGCAAGGGAAATCAGCATCTTCTAATGCACGCTCCATCGTGACTCTCGGGGGAGGCAATATGAAAAAGCAGGCATAAATTCTTTATGGCACACAGGAAACCGAGGCTCCGAAAGGCACAGCGCTGGCCCAACGTTTACTTCCTTGCCATAGGCCTCAGCTCACCCCCGGCGAAGCGCTCCCTGTTGAATTGACGCCTGCCGTGCAGCTGTTCAAAGCCAGGGGGCAATTTCAGCAGCCGGGGCTCCAGCCTGACCTGTAAGCCGCTGGGTCACGGGGAACAGACTGGCCGTGCTTCCTTGTTTAGTGGTCTGCCTGAGGCACTCTGTGCATGCTCAGAGGCACCCTTCGCAAATTTCCAGGGGCTGGCTGACTCCGGCCAGGGGGGAACCTGATCAGCAGTTTATAAAAATGAGACGTGGGGCAAGAGAGAGTGAGAAAAGAAGTGTTTTCCTCCTGTGTTTTGCAGCACAAGAACCCGGGATCTAATTAATTAATGCTAAACCATTGTTGCTACCACTTAGCCAGGTCTATTGCCCTATTTACAATCCCTGATGGTGCCTATAGGGTTCTCTCCCTCCCTCGCAGCCCCCCATCTCCCAATTTGGTTTGCTTAGCACATCTCCTCTGAGATCACTGCCTGCCTCCGGAACAAAGGCATGTGCTCTTGCCAAATGCCAGGAAATGGGAATTGCCAACATTTGCTGGGCCAATATCGATAATCTCTCCACTAAATTAAATTTTACTCTGTTTTAGTTTTATGTTGGTTCCGGTGTATGCGTTATTTCGCAGAATCAGGGACCCCTCGAGGGTCATTTAATGTTTGAAGTTTTATTCTGTTTTTAGTGTTCTGTTGAGAGCTGCCCAGAGTGGCTGCGGAAACCCATCCAGATGGGCGGGATATTATTATTATTATTATTATTATTATTATTATTATTATCTAGCTGAACCTGTCACAATGCAGGAATCATGGCTAAGGAATCCCTGACAGGTGACCTGTTTAAAGATCTCCAATGAAGGAGAGCCGCTCTACCACCTTCGGAGGCAGCCCGTTCCACTTCCATTCCCATTGGTGGCGGTGGCTGTAATTGACTTTGAGTTAACTTTTTGCAAAAAGGAAAGAAAGCTGACTAATGGTTCTAATCCAGGGGTAGGCAACCTAAGGCCTGAGGGCTGGATGCGGCCCAATCGCCTTCTCAATCTGGCCCGTGGAGGGTCTGGGAATCAGCGTGTTTTTACATGAGTAGAATGTGCCCTTTTATTTAAAATGCATCTCTGGGTTATTTGTGGGGCATAGGAATTCATTCATTCCCCCCCCCAAATAGTCTGGCCCACCACAAGGTCTGAGGGACAGTGGGCCGGCCCACGGCTGAAAAAGGTTGCTGACCTAATCTGTTGTGTATTGATTCAAAGTGTTATCATATCTGTATTACTATTGTCTGTAATCACATTAGGGTAAAGTAACTGCCTTCCTGTCCCAGAAGGAACAGTTACTATTGGTGCATTCAAGTTGTTGCATTTGGATCCTCAGTCTCATTGGTTCCCACCAAAAAGCAGCTGTGTGATTGCTTGAGATTGTTCCCTCCAAAATGTATCTTTTCCTAGCCAGTCCTCTGTCCCTATAAATGTAGCTTCCCTACCCTTGGTTCCCTCAGTCTTGTTTTGCCTGAATAAAGAATTGCTACATGAAGAAGCTGTCTCCTGCCTGCTATGTCAGGGAGCTGAAATCACTTGCTGGAATCATTAACCCCACGTTACAACAAATCAATAAAAAAATATGAACGTTCACCACTGCAAAAACAGGTGGGGGGGCTCTGACTGTCTCCCGTTTTTCTAGGCTTGCGCGAGAGATTAGAGGCGGTGAGACGAAGGAGTGGGGGGGAAAAGAGCCCGGTTTTGGGGGGGAGACAAGCTGTGTTCAAGAGAGCTGGTTTATTAAAGGAGATGGGAGTCACAGTCGCAGGCTTATCTGGGGTGAGGATCTGTGAGGGGGGGCAGGAGGAAGATGGGGAACAGCTGGGAACGTCTGGATGGAATGCGGTTCCCGCTGCCATCCTGAGTCGTGGGTGGAGGCCCAAGGCCGGAGGCGATGTGCTCTCTCTCTCTCTCTCTCTCTCTTTTCTCTCTCTTCCCCACCAGAAGAGGCAGAGGGGAGGGGGGGCACCTACAGGACCGAGGGCTGGAAGACGAAGGTGTGGGGAAAGAGAAACAGGCACCTGCACAGAGAAAGAGGGAGGGGGGGAAAGAGAGAATCGGCATGTCTGTGCACGTCTCAAAAAAAGGGGGCCCACGTTATAGCCACCCCCTCCAGGGGGCAGACCCAGGTTTCAGGGATTCTTCAGCCGGAGGGGTGGGGACATACAGCAGGCCCCCTTTTCCATGGGTGCCCTCCTGCCTGTGGACACCATTTTGCGCCCAACTTCCCCCCCCACAGCGCTTTGTTCTGAGGCATTGTGGGAAAATACGCTGCCCTGCTTCCACCGGCGGCCATGATCGCCGCAGGATGCCATCCAAGGCATCATGTATGGAAGTAGAAACAGGGGGCGACAAAACAGCCCACCCGTCTCTAGAACCCGCCTCACGTCTAGCGTCCCAGTCCTCCACCAACTGAAAGCGGTCGCCAATTCAAAGCCGGCCATCTTGGGACGTACCTCCCATTTTGCCACCGCCTCCCCAGAGACCCTCTGGTTTTGATGGGTCAGGTGGATATCCCACCCTTCCTCGAAGGAGAGCCAGTGCGGCGTAACGGATCGAGTAACGGGTTCAAATCTCCCCTCAGCCACAATGCTCACTGGGTGTAGCCTTGGGCCAGTCACCATCTCTTTAGCTTGACCTACCTCACAGGGTTGTTGTGGGGGTGAAATGGGGAGGCGGAAAACCATGTGAGATCCTTGGAAGAGATCGTATCAATGTAATAAATAAAATAAATGAGCTCATGTAGTTACTGCCTCATTCTCCACTCACTACAACCCTGTGAGGTAGCCCTGTTCCTGGCTATAGGGGGGATTTGAACACAGGACACCTCCCCCTCCCGCTTGTTGAAATTCAAGCGATTGGGCTCGACTCCATCCCATTTTGTCCTTTCACTGAATCTCATCTCTCAGCCCATCTGTGGATCAAAGCTTCCGCCGCCGTCTTCTTCCTCCTGTCAACACCCTCCCACCCGCCCGTCAATCTCCATCTTGTCCGCGTCTCCGTTTTCTCCATCTGCTTCCTGCCCCCGCACACCCCTCCTTTTGTGAAACTCACATTAAGGTGCTGGACAGACCATGCCCATGGGGGGAAAGGTGCGCGTGGGTCTCACTGGGGCAGAGGGGAAGACGGCCTCTGTGTCGCAGGGGCGATGCCTTTGCTGCCATAGTATTCCACCACCTGCTTGGGGACCTCAGCCAGAACACACTTGGCCAGAGCGTTGGGTGGAGCCTAGACAAGAAAATGAATAAAATGTGTGGGATATTTAAAAATGCAGTCAAACCAACAATCCGTGCCTTGCTAGATAGGGCAAGGAAATGTTGAAATATACATTTGCTAAAAAAAACCAGAGGCCTTTCTGCTGGGAATAGTGGGTACAGATATTAAAAAACAAGATATTAAAGTTTTTCAATATGCTGTAACAGCGGCAAGAATTTTGATAGCACAAAAATGGAAACGAGAAGAATTACCAACAAAGGAACAAGAAGAATTACCGCCTGCCCAGACGCATCCGCGGCAGGGGCGTAGCGTGCCGCTTGGCTACCGGGGGCGGCAAGCCAAGCGGCACCCCTGGGGGCGGGGCGTCGCTCCGTGCGCATGACGTCACAACGCGCATGCGCACGGAGCGACGCCTTTGCCCCATGCCGCGGCGAAAAAAGCCGCTGAAAAAACCCCTTTCAGCGGCTTTTTTCGCCGCTGGCTGGGCTTCCTGGGCGGAGCCACGGCATGCAGGAGAGGGGCGGACCAGAGGCACAAAGGGGTGACACCCCTTCTGGCTGGCCCGCCCCTCTCCTGCATGCCGGGGCGCCGCCAGCCAGCAGCGGGAAAAGCCGCTGAACGAAGGGAAAGGAAGACAAAGCAGGCGCTTTCATGCGCCTGCTTTGTTTTCCTTTTTTGCCCCCTTTCAGCGGCTTTTTCGCCGCTGGCTGGGCTCCCTGGGCGGAGGCTTGGAGCCACGGCATGCAGGAGAGGGGCGGACCAGAGCCAGGAGGGGGTGTGGGTGACACACGAGGGGGTGACACCCCTATTGGCTGGCCCGCCCCTCTCCTGCATGCCGCGGCGCCGCAAGCCAGCCAGCGATGGGGAGGAGGCTATTTTCGGCGCTGCCGGGGCGGAGCCGCAGGGGCGGCCAGCGAAGGGGGGTGACACCGCTCCTCGCTGGCCGCCCCTGCGACTCCACCCCGGCAGTGCCGAAAATAGCCTTTAAAGAAAAAATTATTTTAAAAAAAAATTACAATTTTTTTTTTTAGCCCAATTTGTCACCCCCAGCAGGGCGGTACCCGGGGCGGCCCGCCCCCTGCCCCCCTTGCTACGCCCCTGATCCGCAGCTTTTGATTGGCTGCAGGAGCTTCCTGCAGCTAATCAGAAGCCTTGCTGCGTCGCAGAAGTCAGCCTCCATGCCGCGCCTGTTTAGCGCGGGGACTGACTGAGCGGGCGGCAGGGTACGTAAGGTTCGCGGGCCGGATTAACGAGCCCGGTGGGCCATATCTGGCCCTCGGGCCATAGTTTGACGACCTCTGGATTAAACTATGGAACTCACTTCCGCAGGAGGCAACGACGGCTACCAGCCTGGGCGGCTTAAAAAGAAGGATTAGCCAAATGCACTGAGAGGGCTACTAGCCACTATGGCTATGCTCTGTCTCCACAGTCGGGGGCAGCAATGTTTCTGAATACCAGTTGCTGGAAACTGGGGGAAAGGAGAGGGCTCTTGTGCTCAGGTCCTGTTTCCCACAGGCATCCTGAGAACAGGATGCTGGCCTAGATGGGCCACTGGCCTGATCCAGCAGGCTTTTCTTTGTTCCTGGGACTGGGGCCACACCCAGCAGCTGGGGGTGCACTCAATAACTAGTAGTCACCGAAAGCCTCTATCAAAGCTATCTAGGTTGGTGGCTGTCACTGCCTCTTGTGGCAGCGAGTTCCATAGTCTAACCATGCAAAGAAGGACCTCCTTTTATATCTGCGTCCTGAAGTCTCCAGGGAAGCTCCCTCACCTTCTTGAATTCACGGAGCGGCACGAACTGGACGATGTCACGGACGGCCCGGCCCTCGTCGGACTCCAGCATCCCGCGGTCGCCGTTGAGCTCTCGCATGTCAGAGAAGTCGGCGTTGCCAATGCCCACAATGATGATGGAGAGGGGCAGGCGGGAGGCCCGGACCACAGCGTCACACGCCTCGGGCATGTCGCTCACCACGCCGTCCGTCAGAATCAGCAGCACACGGTACTTCTGCGGAGAGGGAGAGGCGACGGGGTTGGACCCAGGCCCAAACTCGGCCAGAGTCTCCCCTGGGCTCCTTCCCTCTGCTCTCTGCTCCAAATAAAGGTAAAGGACTCCTGGACGGTTAAGTCCAGTCAAAGGTAACTATGGGGTTGCGGCGCTCATCTCACTTTCAGGCCGAGGGAGACGGCATTTGTCCACAGACAGTTTTCTGGGTCCTGTGGCTAGCATGACTCAATAATAATAATAATAATAATAATAATAATAATAATAATAATAATAATAATTTATTTATACCCCGCCCTTCTGGCTGGGTTTCCCCAGCCACTCTGGGCGGCTTCTAACAGAATATTAAAACACAATAGTCTATTAAACATTAAAAGCTTCCCTAAACAGGGCTGCCTTCAGATGTCTTCTAAAAGTCTGGTAGTTGTTTTCCCCTTTGACATCTGGTGGGAGGGCGTTCCACAGGGCGGGTGCCACCACCGAGAAGGCCCTCTGCCTGCTTCCCTGTCACCTCACTTCTCGCAGTGATGGAACCGCCAGAAGGCCCTCGGAGCTGTACCTCAGTGTCTGGGCAGAACGATGGGGGTGGAGACGCTCCTTCAAGTATACTGGACCACTTCTGGCACAACGGGACACCATGACAGAAACCAGAACGCACGGAAACACCGTTTACCTTCCCGCCGCAGCGGTACCTATTTATCTACTTGCACTTTGATGTGCTTTCGAACTGCTAGGTTCGCAGGAGCAGGGACCGAGCAACGGGAGCTCACCCCTTCGCGGGGATTCGAACCACCAACCTTCTGATCGGCACGGCCAAGAGGCTCAGTGGTTTAGACCACAGCGCCACCCGAGTCCAAATATTCCTGCCCAAATGCCCAACCCCCGCCGCATCTTCACGTACCGTTGGCAGTCCTGTTTTCTCCTCCTCAGCTGCAGGAGCCGCCACCTTGTTGATGATGGGGGCGACGTTGGTTGGGCCATAGAGCTGGATCTGGGGCAGGCAGCGTTTATAGGCCTCAATCACGCCAGCGATCCCTGTGGGGGACGAATGGACAGAAAATGAAGGAGCTCAGGTGACAGAAATGCTTCTATACTACGAATGTGAGAACAGCCTGCTGGATCAAGTCAATGCCCACCTAGTCCAGAATCCTGTTCTCATAGTGGCCAAACAGTGTTCAAAATTAACCAGGCACCAGGCGCATTATGCGTTTGGCACAGGTCCCATACCCTCCAAGTGTCCCTATTTTCCAAGGAGAGTCTGGATTTACAGAAGCCGTCCCGGTTTCTGATTTGATCCTGGAATGTCCCGCTTTTCCTTACGACATCCCTATTTTCATCGGAGAAAATTATATGCAGTTATCTGACCCCCGAGCCAAGGAGATAAGTAACTATACAACCTTTAGAAGACACCTGAAGGCAGCTCTATAGAGGGAAGTTTCTTTTAATGTTTAATTATGTGTTTTATATATGTTGGAAGCCGCCCAGAGTGGCTGGGGCAACCGAGTCAGATGGGCGGGTGTCAGGTTGGAAAAAGGATGGCCTAGCCTCGCCCAAGTCTTTGCAACAGAGGCTCTGTACACATGCTATGTTTAACAGACTCCCCACAAAGGATCCTGGGAACTGTAGTTTGTTAAGGGTGCTGGGATTTGTAGCTCCGTAAGGGAAATTTGTAGAGGATGTGATTTAAATGTGTGGTGTGTACACAGCTCATGTCTGGACTGCATCCCTGTTTTATTTCTTAAGGCCTCTAGAGCAGGGGTAGGCAACCTAAGGTCTGTGGACTGGATGAAGCCCAATCGCCTTCTCAATCCGGCCCACGGACGGTCCGGGAATCAGCGTGTTTTTACATTAGAATGTGTGCTTTTATTTAAAATGCATCTCTGGGTTATTTGTGGGGCATAGGAATTCGTTCATTTCCCCCCCAAAAAATATAGCCCGGCCCACCACATGGTCTGAGGGACGGTGGACCGGCCCACGGCTGAAAAAGGTTGCTGACCCCTGCTCTAGAGCTTTCTTCTTCTCCAGCGCCATACTATTCCTTCACACACCCCGATCCCTCCAAAGTCCCAGGTTTTCAATCTCAACCTCTGCCCCCCAAATATCCCCTGTTGAGCAAGGCTATAAATTATCCGCCTTTCCTAAACGCATCTGAGCTTCGTACTTTCACATTCCGGGTTGTCCGGCTCAAAGTTGATCGCGAAATCGTGAGACACCTAGAAAAAGACAAAGGAGGAAAAGGTCGCCGAGCGAGAACAGAAGAGGATGGATGACTCACCGCCAGCCCCGTCTAATCTGATCCCAGAATCCCCCGGGGTTTACCTCAAAGTCTGGAGGGATCCGTGCGCCAAAGCCAAACGCCGGGAACTGCTTGTCACTGAAAGAGAGAAATCTGGGTCACCGAGGAACAAGCGGCACATCTTCCTGCCCGTGTGCAGAGCGCAAACGGTACCTGTCATAGTCCTGGCAGATCTCGCCCACGGAGGACAAGGTCTTCAGGTATTCGTTGGGCTCCTTGGGGTTGATGAAATGGAGGGAGTGTTCGCTCCGGGGGTCTCCGTTGGAGGCTGTGAAGTCGATGGCCACCTGGGCAAGCGAGAAAGCACGGAAATTGAAATTGTTTGGAATTAATATTTACACTATCTTGTATACTTATTAAGTCTTGATTACCACTAATTTCATGGCCAATAATTTTAAGTTCAACTGTGTGAGTGTAACTGCTGTTCCTGTGCTGTCTTGTGTTATGAGCTTAAAGCTGAAATAAAGTTGATTGATTGATTGAAGCGAGAAAGCAGAGCGGACTCCAGGCTGGACGGTTGGAGGAGAATGGGCAGCCCTTTAGTCAGTTGAGAGGGGTTTGGGAGCGAGAGTGTGGGGTGGTTGAAAAGAAGGTCTGTGAGAGTAGGTTTAGATTAGGTAATTGTATGGTTATCTTTTATATGATTAACAAAGATATTACCACTGAAACTAAGTATGTACACAAGAAACCTTAATACAACCATTGCGATCGTAAGCAATTAAAATTTACATATTTAAAGTGCCAATCATAAAGTCGTCTGTATTATTTTCCAGCAAAGGAACATGAAACCCACAGGCGGGGATACCCATTAAAAAGACTATATTTTCCTCCAGAGTGGAACAGATTGGTTGTGACTGCGAAGTGCACTGAGGTAGACAGACCCAGGTTGTTAATAAGTTGCCTCAGGGAAGAGGATAGCTTTTCAGTAAGGGAGTTCTAGTTGCTGAACCCCTAACACGGTAGACACAAAGGGATAGTCTCATACATAGCCCAGGGTTTAAAAGGGTACCTGGCCACGTTAGTTGCTGGAAAGGGTCTCTCTTTTATTTGTTAAAAAACCTCCAAATGCTAGGGGGTTTACCGGAAAGGCTAAAGGGATAAGTGGGAGGTTAGATTTACCTCAGCAATCCGTTAGTTCTTTTAATAAATTGAGAGGGCGAAGTGAGAAAACGAAAGCAAGGGTCCTTTCGTTACAGGGGGGCACCGGGGTTACGGTGTCCTTGACAAAATCCGGGGTCGCACCCCCGTTTCGCCAACAAGCTCGCCGGGGGAGGCTTGAGACGGCAGCTCCCTAACCTGCGCTTCCCCTCACGTTACTTGATCAAAGAACAGCGCCCCAAAATCCGGAGAAGTGCAAAGAGTGCAACCTTGTCGATTTGTGCAGCTCGGCTGCCGTGTAAACAATGCAAAACAAACAAGCAAGCAAAAGAATTTAATCTTGAGAAATTAGCCTGTTGTCGTGTCCCCAATGGTAACTGTAGCTAGCTGTCAAGAACGCACGCCACTCCGAGAAGTCAGCGGAAGAAGTCTTGAAGTTTATTGTACAGCACACAGAGAAACGTGGAAAGTCCGTGAGGATTCTGAAGAGGCCACCTCAGAATCCCCCTTTAATACACCTTGCTGGGTGACTCCCAATTCCCCCCTCCCTTCTGCCCTAAAGGTCCGGGGGCGATCCACTTCCCCACCCGGGATGGTTTGGACAAAAGAGTTAACTGCTCTGGTCTACCTGCACTATTCATGGGTGCTTTTTACATTGTTATTGTGATACTGCCGGTTCCGCCGCTGATGGCTCGTTAGCGGTCGTTATCGCCCATCCTGGGGTTGTTTACCCCGTGGGGCATGCCTGGGCGAGGTCGGGCCTTGCTGCACTTGGTTTAACCCCTGCATGCCTGGCTCCGCTGTTGCCCCCTTTCCTGGCCCGCTGCATGGTTCCCCTTCCTGGCGCCTGCATGGCGCGACCACACTGTCTAGTCGGGTCGCGACATCCTGCCCCCCCGAAACTGACACCCCCCTCCCCTGGGGAGCGTCCTGGGTCCTGGGGCCCCCCGGCCGGTTCGGCCACTGCTGGTGGAATCTCTTGACCAGCTGTGGGGCCAAAACGTCCGACGCCCACACCCATTCTCGGTCCCCCGTTGCGAAGTCCTTCCACTCCACCAGGTACTGCAGACGCCCTCTGTGGAATCTGGAGTCCAAAATGTCCTTGACCTCATGGTGCTCCCCTCCCGCCAGGATCAGCGGGGTGGGTGGCGCTGCCACGGGGTGCCAACCGTCGTCCTCCGGGGACTTCTTCAGCAAGCTGAAGTGGAACACCGGGTGTATCTGTCGCAAGTTCTTTGGGAGTTCCAGCTTCGCAGAAACTCCGTTGATTACCTCTAACACTTTAAACGGGCCCAAGTACCGGGGCCCGAGTTTCTTGCTGGGGAGGCCCAGCTTCAGATGCCGCGTGGACAGGTAGACCCGGCACCCCGCTTTGATGTCCCCCGCCGGTCTCCTTCGCTGGTCCGCCGTCCTCTTCTGCGCCGCCTTGACCTCCAGCAGTTGTTCCCGAAGGGACTCCCAGCACCTGGCCGTCCTCTCTCTCCACTTTCCGAGCTCCTCCGGCTCCCGGGCGGTGGGCTCCCCCAAGTCCGGCAGGTGCCTCAGGTCGGTCCCGTAGACCACGGCGAAGGGGGACATCTCCGTGCTGCTGTGTACGGAGTTATTATAAGCGAACTCCGCCAACGGAAGCAGCTGTGACCAGTCGTCCTGCTGGTAGCAGCCAAAACATCGCAGGTACTGCTCCAGCACCTGGTTTACACGTTCCGTCTGTCCGTCAGTCTGGGGGTGGTAGGCCGAGCTGAGTCCCTGCTCGATCCCCAGCAATCCCAGGAACGCCTTCCAAAATCGGGACACAAACTGGGAGCCGCGGTCGGAAATGACCTTGTCTGGAACCCCATGGAGCCGGAAGATGTGCTCCATGAACAGCTTTGCCACCTGGGTGGCGGTAGGCAGTGAGGCGCAGGGCACGAAATGGGCTTGCTTGGAGAACAGGTCCACCACGACCCATATTGCTGTTTTGCCTCGGCTGGGTGGCAGATCCGTAATAAAGTCCATGGAGATCACCGACCAGGGTCGAGGTGGGACCTCCAGGGGCTGTAGGAGGCCCTGCGGCTTGCCCACTGCCGGCTTGCAGGTGAGGCAGATGGGGCAGCCCGCAACGTAGTCCTTGACATCTTTACGGAGCGTGGGCCACCAGAAGCTCCGCCGAACCAGCTTCCACGTCTTGACGAAGCCGAAGTGCCCAGCCGCTTTGGCGTCGTGGCATGCTTCCAGGGCGGCCCTCCGGAGGGGTTCCGGGACGTACGCGGCGCTCCCTCTTTGCCAGATGTCCCCTTCCAGTGTCAAGGAGTCCTGCAGGTTCTGTAGTTCCGTGTCTGTCGGATACGCTGCCACTAGTCTGTCACGGAGCGCTGCAGAAGGCTGGCTGCGCTCCCGGGGGGGTGTCCCAACTTGACCCCCTGTCTGTCCCTCTTCCCTCCTAGCCTGGTTACGGGTGGTGACGGCTCGGGCTAAGTGTTTGTCCTCAAATAGCGGACGCATCTCTGTGCGGGCGTCCGCCTCGTACTGGGGCAGGCGAGACAGGGCGTCCGCGAGGAAGTTGTCCTTCCCGGGGATGTGGCTTAGCTGGAAATCGTACCGGGAGAAGAACTCTGCCCACCGCATGTGCTTGGCGGTCAGCTTCCGCGGCTGTCGGAGGGCCTCGAGGTTGCGGTGGTCTGTCCAGACCTCGAACGGTTCCCTTGCCCCCTCCAGCCAGTGCCTCCACTCCTCAAGCGCCATGCGGATGGCCGCTGCCTCCTTCTCCCAGGTAGACCAGTTCCTTTCCGCCTTCCCAAACTTCCGGGACAGGTACGCCCCGGGCCTCAGACGGCCCTCCCCGTCCCTCTGCAGGAGTACCGCTCCCATGGCCACATCACTAGCGTCTACCTGTACCACCATGGGCCGGGCTGGATCCACATGGATCAGCGTAGGCTCGGCGGCGAACGCCTCTTTGAGCCCCTGGAAAGCCTCCTCCGCCCGGGACCCCCAATCCAGAGCCGCCCCAGGACGCTTGGCCCCCTTTCCTTTCCCCTTGGTACCTAGGAGATCGGTGAGGGGGGTCACCAAGGCCGAATAGTTGGGCAAAAAGCCCCTGCAGAAATTTGCGAACCCTAGCAGGCTCTGGAGTTGGCGCCGTGTCCGCGGCCGCTCCCACCCCAGGACTGCCTCCACCTTCTGGGGATCCATGGCCACCCCCGCCGCCGAGATCCTATACCCCAGGTAATCTAAGGAGGGACGGTGGAACTCGCATTTGGGCAACTTGACGTATAGGTGGTTGTCCAGGAGTCTCTGCAAGACCTCCCGGACCAACCGGACATGTTCCCGGGGGTCCCGGCTGTACACCAGCACATCGTCCAGGTAGACCACCACCCCTTTGTACAGGAGGTCGTGGAGTACCTCGTTGATGAGACTCATGAACACCCCCGGGGCCCCGCTCAATCCGAACGGCATTACCAGGAACTCGAACTGTCCAAACTGGCAGTTAAAAGCCGTCTTCCATTCGTCCCCCTCCCGGACCCGCACCCGGTAGTATGCCTCCCTTAAGTCTAGCTTCGTGAAGATCGTGCCGGTACCCAACTGGTCCAGCAGATCCGGGATGAGGGGGAGCGGGTACGCGTTCCCTGCCGCTATGGCGTTCAACCCTCTATAGTCCTGGCACAACCTCCGGGTGCCATCCTTCTTGCCCACGAAGATGACCGGAGCCCCCATGGGGCTCTTGGCGGGGCGGATGAACCCTCTGGCCAGATTCTTGTCCAGGAACTCCCTGAGGTCCTGGAGTTCCTCCCCGGACATCTTGTAGATGCGTCCCTTGGGGAGGACCGCATCTTCTGGGATGTCGATGGCGCAATCTGTGCGGCGGTGGGGGGGCAGCTCGTCTGCCTCGGTTTCCCCGAACACCGCCGCAAGATCCCGGTACTCCGGGGGTATCTCCGGCGCCACCACATCCAGCTTGCCCTCGTCCCCGTGGACCCCTTTGGCCTCCCCCTTTCCGGGGCACTGGGGGTCCGATTCGACCCTGTGCTGCCCACACCTATCCAGGTCGAACGTCAGGCGCCCTGAGCGCCAGTCTACTATGGGGTTATGTTCCATCAGCCAATCCAACCCCAGCACTACCTGGTACCCATCCGTGGGGACCCTAACTAGCATCCTGGACTCCCGGTGGTCCCCCACCCACAAGGAGACCGGCCCCACTTCCACCCCAAACGGACCCCCCTTTATGGGACTGCCGTCCATCTGGACGAAAACTAAGGGGGTGCTCCGAACCTGGGTGGGCAAGTCCAGTTCCTTGGCCACTTCGGGGTGCAGCATACTGTGGTCGCAGCCCGAGTCCAGCAGCGCATCTCCCGTCCATTGTTTGCCGCCGTCCGGGTTTTCCAGCCTCACCCGGACCAGGTTGGGTGGTCTTCCCGCCCGTTTCTTGGGGTCCGCTGACCCTGGCGGGACCTGCAGCCGGGCGTCCTTCACTGCAGGTCCTGGTCGTTTCCCGACTCCGCACCTTCGGAGTCGGACTGGCGCTTTTCCCTCGGCTCCGACGCGACAGCCGCCCGGCTCCCGGTCTTGGGTGTCCGGTTGGTTCCCGACGTCGCTTGGGACCCTGCCGGGGTCCGAACCTCTCCTGGGGGTCGCTCGGGGCACGCCACCGCATAGTGTCCTGCCCCCCCGCACCTGATGCAGAGTCCATCCCGGCGTCTCCTCTCCCGTTCCGGGTCGGGGGTGCGCTTGTGCCGGGGGACCCCCGCGCCATTGGCGGGACGGGGGGTCCCCGAGTTCTCCGCGGGCCTTCGGTCCTTGCCCGCCCTGGGTCCTAGCTCCAGCATCCCCAGGTCTGCTTCCAACTGAGCCACCATGCGGCACCAGCCGTCCAGCGTCGACAGCTCCCGAGGGGTCCCTTTCACTACGGCCCACTTGCGGAGCTCAGGATGGAGGCCCTCCTTGAAGTAGTGGACTAGGACCTCCTCGTTCCAGGAGGAGATTTGGGCGGCCTCCCCCCTGAACATGTCTACATAGTCCTGAACCGGGAGACCCCCTTGCCTGGCCTTCTGGACCCGTCGCTTCGCCTTCTCCTCCGCCTGCGGGTCTTGGAAGCGCTCTCGAAGGGCCGCCAAGAAGTCCTCCAGGTTGGCCAGGGCCGGATCCCTGCGGTCGACCAGGAGCATGGCCCACTGGCCGGCCTTCCCCTGTAGGGAGGAGATGACCGCCGCTACCAAGTCCTCTGGGTCGCAGTCGTCTCCCCCGTACCTTCTGGCGTGGTTCCTTGCGTGGAAGATGAAGGTGGAGAGTTCCGCCGGGTCCCCCTCGAAAATGGCCTTCAGCTCCGGGGGCGGCCTGCGCCGCGCCGTCGCCCTCCCGCGGACGTGCCTCCCGCGGGTCTCCGGGGTCGCTGCAGCGCGCTCGTCCTCGCTGCTGTCGCCTGTGGAACTCCCCGCCGTTACGTCGTCCTCCAGCCGGCTGCTGCGACGTCTTGGCGGGGGAAACACCTGCCCCCTCAGGGCCGTCCCGTCCGACCACGTCAGTCGTTGAGTCACTCCGGGCTCCTGACCTGAGCCCTTCCTTGGGGTCTGCCGATTGCAGACCCCCGATCCCGCGTGGCCTTGGCTCCCGCCGCCGCTACGACTTGTCCGGGGCACCGCGCCCCCACAGGCCTGGTCCAACAACCGGCCTGACTCCTCGCCGACCCGCAGCCGCTCCCAGATGAGGTGGTTCAGCTGCTCCTGGAGTCGCCGTAGCTCGTCCAGGCTCCCGCTGTCTGGCCTGGCCGAGGGAAGGCTCCGTTGGTCTGAGGTAAACAGATCCGCCAGCCGCTCGAGTAGGGCGCTCGAGGTAACGGGGGTCTGAAAACGTGCCGCTCCGCGCCATGGGGTCGCCATCTCGGTAGCTGCCGGTAAGCGATCCCAACACGATACGGACGTTGAAGTTTTTTCGTGAGAATCCTCACTATGTCGTGTCCCCAATGGTAACTGTAGCTAGCTGTCAAGAACGCACGCCACTCCGAGAAGTCAGCGGAAGAAGTCTTGAAGTTTATTGTACAGCACACAGAGAAACGTGGAAAGTCCGTGAGGATTCTGAAGAGGCCACCTCAGAATCCCCCTTTAATACACCTTGCTGGGTGACTCCCAATTCCCCCCTCCCTTCTGCCCTAAAGGTCCGGGGGCGATCCACTTCCCCACCCGGGATGGTTTGGACAAAAGAGTTAACTGCTCTGGTCTACCTGCACTATTCATGGGTGCTTTTTACATTGTTATTGTGATACTGTTGGTTCCACCGCTGATGGCTCGTTAGCGGTCGTTATCGCCCATCCTGGGGTTGTTTACCCCGTGGGGCATGCCTGGGCGAGGTCGGGCCTTGCTGCACTTGGTTTAACCCCTGCATGCCTGGCTCCGCTGTTGCCCCCTTTCCTGGCCCGCTGCATGGTTCCCCTTCCTGGCGCCTGCATGGCGCGACCACACTGTCTAGTCGGGTCGCGACACCTGTCTACAAACCACCTTAAATCAGTTTTATTGATCCAGTTTAAATTAAACCACTGAAAATCTCAGTTTAGGTAAACCCTTAAAACTAGTTTTGAATCCAGTAATTATTACGGTATTATTATTTTTACAAGTGGAGTTTCATGTGCACTAAAGTTATAACGATACCAAATTTGTGATTTTTAAAAAATCTTAATTCTATTGTAAGGTTTATGTGTATGTGTGGTTTCTTTCATTTTCTTTTCTTTTAAAAAGTGAAATGTTAATATAAAGTGAATCACCACAGTCAGAGAGACACTGCCAGATGCATTCGGGCCGTCTGTAGTAATTTTTAGACCAAAAGCAAAACAAAATGCTGAGATGATCTGTAATATTTTAAATATAGTTTTTGTACATATTCATGTCTGTGTACAGGTCAAGAGAGACAAATCTGACTCTATGTAGCTTGTAATGGTGGGATTTCTTTTCCATTATTTGTTCTTTTTTAATCTTGCATTTGTCTTGGGGCTGGGAGGGTACATTTAAAAAAAAATGCAAAGAGTGCAACGTTGTCGATTTGTGCAGCTCGGCTGCTGTGTAAACGAACACACAGACCCTGCACTCTGGTGAACATTGTGCACGAAGATACACACACGTAACTTGTGAAGGAACACGTCTTACACCAAGGTAGATCTTCCCTGAGGTGTCCACCCCCCTCTCGGCCCTCCTGAGGTCTTCTGCCCAGTAATTCGCTTTTTCTTACCGTGAAGGAAATCTGTAAACCACCCATGATGTAATCCAGGAAGGTGTGAACTTTCTCCATCTGCAAAGAGAAAAGGAAGACTGTCAGCCATTTTCAAATCCCCCCCCAACCTCATTTCTGGTGGCTCCCCCCCTCACACCCCTGAGGTTTGCTCAGCCTTCACTCAGTGTGGCAGATCCCGGCCTGTGGAACTCCCTGCCAGTAGAAGTTTTGCAGGAACTATCCTTGCCTTCTTTCAGGCGTCTTCTGAAAAAATACATTGTTTAGATGGGAGTGATGGAACCCCAAAAGTCCAACTGCCCTGCCCTGCCGGATAGAGCAATCCCCGGTTCTGCATTGCGGCTCCAGCAGCCGCCCACCCAAATAATAACTAGTAACTTGACTCATCTGTTCCTGAAAACAGAACCAACGTTTTAGGAAGAGGGCAAGGTTTGCAGTTGCTGAGGTTCTCAAGAGCACACCAAAGGCTTTAATCGCTTTGCACTAATTAAGCGCTTCCCAGCTTAAGAACTTCAAAGGCAATTGCCTGGTTTTGGCTGCTCAATATTCCCAGCCTAGAGCACATCCTCTGCATGCGAAAATTGGTTGAGCGGAGGTGACCGAGAGTGGGTCCGAAGGTCAAGAAGGTCGTTTCTGCATGTCTTGTAGAGGGACGTGAGGGGCAGACGGGGCTCGCCCACCTGGGAAGGGAGCCCATCCAGGAGAAGGAAAACTCTGATCCTAAACCTCCACTAGGGACCCAGGTGGCACTGTGGGTTAAACCACAGAGCCTAGGGCTTGCTGATCAGAAGCGGTTCGAATCCCCGTGACGGGGTGAGCTCCCGTTGCTCGGTCCCAGATCCTGCCCACCTAGCAGTTCGAAAGCACATCAAAGTGCAAGTAGATAAATAGGTACCGCTCCGGTGGGAAGGTAAACGGCGTTTCCGTGCGCTGCTCTGGTTCACCAGAAACGGCTTAGTCATGCTGGCCACATGACCCGGAAGCTGTACGCCGGCTCCCTCGGCCAATAAAGCGAGATGAGCGCCGCAACCCCAGAGTTGGACAGGACTGGACCTAACGGTCAGGGGTCCCTTCACCTTTAAACCTCCACTGTCTTGTGGGATAGCTTCAGATGAAAGGGTTAAGGAGTAAACCCTACTCAGATCCGGAATGGAATCCCTAAGGGGGTTGGGTGGTGCCATGTACGCCTCCTTCCGGAAACTCCTGCAGCCAAGCTGGTGCCAAACGTCTTGCTCTGCTTTCCTTTGGACCACACCAGTCAGGCCGAGAGGGGGGTCTTGTCATCTGGGCAGTCCGGGACCTCCAGACACACTGCCCAGGCTTGCGCCCCAAGGAGGTCACTTTGGTGCTGCAACGCAGCAGCTTGACTTCACCCCCCGGAGGTGCACTCCATTGTCTCTCGAGACAGACAGACGCCAACAATTCCCTAGATCAGGGGTAGGCAACCCAAGGCCCGTGGGCCGGATGCGGCCCAATCGCCTTCCCAATCCGGCCCGCGGATGGTACGGGAATCAACGTGTTTTTACATGAGTAGAATGTGTCCTTTTATTTAAAATGCATCTCTGGGTTATTTGTGGGGCATAGGAATTCGTTCATTCCCCCCCCCCAAAAAAATACTCCAGCCCACCACACGGTCTGAGGGACAGTGGACCGGCCCACGGCTGAAAAAGGTTGCTGACCCCTGCCCTAGATTGTCTGTGCGATACGATAATGGCGACCTCTGGACTGCCGACTTACCTTGCACTGAGCAAGGACAATATACCCGGAGTTCTTGTAATGCTTTTTCTTTTCTTGATATTTATGGTTAATACATTCCCATTTCACCTGCCGGGAGAGAAGGATACAGGGTTATCTGAGCACCACGTGACAATACAGACCACCGGAGTCAAAGGAGAGCCTTGCTGGATCCGTCCAGGGGCTCGCAGAGGCCAGCACTCTGCTCCTCGAGCTGGCAAGGCAGGCAGAATAATAGAATCATTGAGTTGTAATCCAGGAATCCTGCCCACAGCCGTTCCCAGGTGGGCTCGAACCACCAGCCTTCTGGTTAACAGCCAGACGCGTCGACCCATTGTGCCAAAGGAGAGGACAGATGCTTCCGGAGCGCTCCCAAACCGGGCACCTGGGCAGAGCGGGGAAACCTCTCTGCTCAAGCACTGCAGAGGCGCTTGCCAGAGGCGGGCAGGGCCAGTGGCAGAGGGGGCGGGGCCAGAAGAAAAGGGGTGGAGCGATATCCCAGCCATGCAGAAGGCAGATGTTTGCGCACCATAGCTGTCAACTTTCGGATTTGAAAATAAGGGATGCCACCAGGGCGGTGCAATGGCACCAAGTAGCCTCGCCACCCTGCGCTCCAGAGGCTGCGCGCGAACGGGTGAGCGAAAGAGCAAGCGCGTAGACGGCAGGCAGGCTGTCTGTCTGGTTGGGCGTGAGGGTCTGGCTGCACAAGGCATGCAAGCTCCGCCCCCAGTCGGTCTCAGACTCCTTATTGGCAGCCGAGCAACGCAGCTGAGGAGCCTCCCTGGCCGGCAGGGAGGGAGAGGAGCTGCTTCCTTTGAAATCCGGGAAATTTAAGGGAGATCAACAATCCGGGATAGCAGCGGGAAACGGCCTTGGAATAAGGGAGTTTCCCGCAAAAAAAGGGGAGGGTGGACAGCTATGACGTACGCACCAACCAGCCAACCAGTCTCTCTCCTCCAAACCACGGTTTTGATCAACCTCTGTTGCGTCCCTTTGCATCGTTCCAAAAAAATTACACACTTTCCAGGAGTATTGGGGACAAGGAGAAAAGGACTGGGAAGATTCCTACAATCAAGGATTCCTGGCTTCCGGCAGTGCAGGTGTTAGACTTCAAGGCTTAAACCCAGAAGGCCTTCTTGGGACGGGGGACCCCATTTAGCCACAGCTCATCTGTCGCACGTCTGCAGTGGGTGTGGCCTCCCTCTCACGCAGGACACGCCCCTTCCCATAAGTAAGGGGCCGTCACGGAGTTCCGTTTTTATGCGAGGCCTGTCCTTGCTCTTCTCCACTTTCCTGGCCGCCCCACACCCCGGGGCATCCCAGCTGACCGTTCAAACTACCTCATCCCCCGAAGAAGCTTGAAGCATCTCCTGGAAGGTGGTGCTGAACTCGCCGATGTAGTCGTGCTTTCCGCTGGAGTCGTGGTCGTAGATGATGCACTAAGAAGGCAGAGGAGAGGAGGAGAAAGCAGGTGAGAGGCTGGAAGTGGGAACCAGGTGCCCTGCGGGTACCTGCTCCTGTGGTTTGTCTGCCCCCCCCCACAAAAAATAATAATACAACAAACAAGTTCAAGTCCCATCAGTATTGTGGGAAATCTCGATGAGAGACCCAGAATGATTGAAACTGCCTGTTCTAATTGCCCGTGGCTTCTAATCCCAAAAGAAAAGGCTTCTGCAGTACTGACAGAATGCGAACATGTTAATTTAATTTTAATTGAACGGTCTTTGCTCAGCCAGGCTTACGCAAACGTTTCTAGGCATATGGACTTAAGTTCAATGGGTTCTAATCCCCTGGGGAAGTGTGCTTAAGATGGTAATAATAATAATAATAATAATAATAATAATAATTATTATTATTATTATTATTATTATATTTATACCTGTCCCACACCTGAAATCATGAATGCAACACACAGAAACATGCACACACAGAGAGAGTCCAGCCATTATTTATTATTATTATTATTATTATTATTATTATTATTATTATAACTTACTATTATTTATTCAATTTATATGCTTCACTTTATCAAAAGATGGTGGTATGCAACACCATGCTACCTTATATCCTAAGCTTGCCAAAATTCCTGACATGTCCTGCTTTTCGGGCATAAAACTGGCATCAGGGAGGAATTTTGCCCAATTGGCAAAATGTCAGGGGAAACCCGAATGCATGGTTCCCCCCCCCAAAAGTCCCCGTCGGTCCTTGACCCCCTGCTCTACCCCCCGCCCCCACCCCATTGACTCTCCTGGAGTTCCCGCGCTCCAGAGGACGCTCACCCGGATGCTTTTCCCCGGATCGCAGCTGCACAGGGACTGCAGGGAGACACGGAAAGGTTGCCATCGGGGGCTCAGGTTGTTCTTCACCACCTGGTGCATGATGGGAAGGGAAACGCACAAAAATAAAGTAGACCCACAAACTGGTACCAAAGACGTTCCCGCCCTGCCTGTCACTCACACCAGACAACTTCCTCTCCCCAAAATGAATCTTTACTCTCCTGTCCAGGCCAGCATAAAGCGACGGGGACTTTTTGGTGGCTGCACCGAAATTCCAGGATACCCTTCACAGAGAGTTGTGTCGAGCCAGCCTTGCCAGGATGTTTTGGTTTGTCCCTTGAGGCTCTTATCTTACATGAAGTGGCTTGCTTAAGCACTATATCTGCTGCCTTCTCATCTTGCTGGGTGATTGCCATGAACATTTTGAGCATACCAAAATTGCTTCTAGTCCTTATTGTTGTACACCATATCTGCAAAACTGGCACTGTTACGAGCCCCAAAAATACTGTATTTACTCAAATGTAATGCACACCTTTTGAGTACATACAGTATTTTGGGGGCTTGTAACAGTGCCAATGTAATGCACACCTTAAGGGACGCAGGTGGCGCTGTGGGTTAAACCACAGAGCCTAGGGCTTGCTGATCAGAAGGTCGGCGGTTCGAATCCCCGCAACGGGGTGAGCTCCCATTGCTCGGTCCCTGCTCCTGCCAACCTAGCAGTTTGAAAGCACGTCAAAGTGCAAGTAGATAAATAGGTACCGCTCTGGCGGGAAGGTAACCGGTGTTTCTGTGCGCTGCTCTGGTTCGCCAGAAGCGGCTTAGTCATGCTGGAACATGACCCGGAAGCTGTACGCCGGCTCCCTCGGCGCTGCAACTCCAGAGTCGGTCACGACTGGACCTAATGGTCAGGGGTCCCTTTACCTTTACCTTAATGCACACCTTTTTTTTTTTTTGCCAAATTACAATGCATAAATTAAGGTGCGCATTAGATTTGATGCCACAATTGCATTCGCCAGCAAATATTTTTTTGGTTTCAAGGTTTAGATTCGATGGTGCCTTAGACTCAAGTCAATAGGGTACTTGTTCTGCAGCTGCAAGAAATCAACCTTTTTGTGTGCTGGAATGAGCACTTTGGAACTCACTGCTTATTGATATCAAGCAGGTTGTGTGGCCAGCAGGACTAAACTGCTACTGGCACACAGAGGACCGTGACGAGTGTCAGAGTGCACGGAAACACCGTTTACCTTCCCGCCGGAGCGGTACCTATTTATCTACTTGCACTTTGACGTGCTTTCGAACTGCTAGGTGGGCAGGAGCTGGGACCGCAACGGGAGCTTACCCCGTTGCGGGGATTCAAACTGCCGACCTTCAGATTGGCAAGCCCAAGAGGTTTAGTGGCTTAGACTACAGCGCTACCTGCGTCCCTATCATAGCTGTCAACCCTCCCTTTTTTATCGGGATTATTCCAATGCCGTTTCCCGCTGCTCTCCCGGATTGTTGATACCCCTTAAATTTCCCGGATTCCAAAGGAAGCAGCTCCTCTCCCTCCCTGCCGGCCAGGGAGGCTCCTCAGCTGCGTTGCTCGGCTGCCAATAAGGAGTCTGAGACCGACTGGGGACGGAGCTTGCATGCCTTGTGCAGCCAGACCCTCACGCCCAACCAGACAGACAGGCTGCCTGCCGTCTACGCGCTCGCTCTTTCGCTCACCCGTTCACGCGCAGCCTCTGGAGCGCAGGGTGGCGAGGCTACTTGGTGCCATTGCACCGCCCTCTTGGCATCCCTTATTTTCAAATCCGAAAGTTTGGGGAAAAATCCCTTATTTTCAAATCCGAAAGTTGACAGCTATGGTCCCTATATATATAAACACACACACACACACACACACACCTTTTCCCCTGACAGGGACACAAGGCGGCTTAAAGATAAAACAAGAACAGCTAAAGATATAGGGAGGGAAACATTAAAAAATGATTAAGCATTAATAGAATTAAAACTGCATATACAGCACAGAACCAGCCCCCTCATTAAAAGCAGCCAGTTCCTAAAACTCCCCCTTAGTCCTCTGCCGCTAAGCACGCCATGCAGCCCATAATAGCTCACCTCTGTCCTCCAGACCAGGTGTTCTTTCTCGTTGCTGTTGACCTTATAGATCTCCAGGAAAGGATCGGATTTGCTGAAGAAATCCTACAAGGATCAGGGAGAGGGGTCAATCGTCTGAATGCAGGGCAGAGCTGGGGTTCTGCTAGGGATGGGGGGCTTAATCAGTCAATTTCAGTTTCTAGCGGCTTCTCATTTTTCCAGACTTAATCTTCATTTCTCCAGATTTCCACATCAGCTTGCTTTTTTTTTTTTAAAGTCTTTCTTAAACATTTTTTTAAAAAGTACAAACGAAAATTGAAATGAAGGAAAGCAGATGCAGAGGCTGAGTCATTAACATAACCAGCTTAAGACAGCTCGATAACGAGGCATACTGATAATCTTAACTATTTCTTTCTCCTTGATGTTTTCTTTACAGTGTTTCAAGAATTAGCTCAAAAGATCTATGGTCTAGCTTACATCAAGGGCGGGAGGGGGGGCAGGCAATATAATTTATGCTTATTTAAATCAGTAAACACATCGATTCAGTTTGTGGTTTTTTAAAAAGTGTCCTCGTGAACATTCATCAGGATTTTAGTGTGACTTTATGCAAATATACCTAACAGATGACCAAATCTCCCCCTTTCTCCATTCCCACATCTAGAAATGTATGATTGATGAGATAATCCCTTCTATTGGACCAACCCCAAACACTTCAAAAATGTTGCCAGCTTTCGGGTTCCACAGAGCTCTGCTCTGTGTGATCTGCCTTATAGCTGCAGTGTGAATTCAGCTCAGCAGTGATTTCAGCTTGTGGAAGCTAGCCAGGGCTGCATATCTAGCCTAGCATCCCATCCTCGTCGCCAGCGAAGTGTAGGAGGGTTCCCACGAGGTAAGACCCAGTGATAACAGCAAGAACCTTTATTGAACTAACAGAACTAGACAACAGGGGCAAAGCAATTGCTTATATACATTCCTGAATGCCTGGGCCACTCCCCCTCCCAACGTGATTGGCTGTCTAAACTTCCACGCTGCGAATCACGACTCAGAGTTCAAGGGCCAATGGCAGAGGCCCAAATCCTGAAATGTTCTGTGATTGGACATCATGAATCAGAACACAGGAGCTCAGAATCCTTAGTCCAGACTCAAGCTCAGGCAAACACAGACCACTGAATACATAACACTCGCTTCCTCAAAGCGATGAAGAGTTCTGTGGAACTCGAAAAGCCACTTTTTTGGGGGGTAAGGCTGGCACTTTGCTTTTTGCCTACCTTGTCATCCAGCTCCTGCCCATGAAATTCCAGTTGCACAAACTCGTTAGTTCTGGAGACCTCCTCCGCTTCAATCTGCAGCGATAAAAGTCCCAAGTGGATAAACACCTCAAGCTTTCATAATTTTAATTGATTGTTTTGTATGTTTTGTTGTGATTTTATGGGTGTTAGCCGCTCTGAGCCCGGTCTTGGCTGGGAAGGGCGGGGTATAAATAATAATAATTATTATTATTTATTATTATTCTGTTTTCTTGAACACAGGCCTTCTGACTACCATAAAAAAAAACTTGCAGCGTGCCAAATGCCCCCCCCCAAAACCCCTGGCACTGGCCCTGTTCCCATTCCCCATAGACTGTGCTTAAATATAGGAGAGTCGCCGTATACCCATGTTCAAAAACTCAGCGGCTGACCTTTAGTCAGTCGCTATCTCTCAGCTAACCTACCTTGCAGGGTTGTTGTAAAGGAGGGAAATGAGGGGGGGGCGGAGCCATGATCTCCTTGGGCAAAGGCAGGCTATCAGCGTAATGCAAAACAAACAAGCACACCATGAGCAGCCTATCCTGGCTCCGGAAATCAGAGCAGGTGATTCCAGAAGGCTCATGTAAGTAAGCCAAGCTGCAGAGGTGGGTGGAAATTGAGGTTATGGCCAGGCAGCCAGGGCAAAAATTCCTTCTGACTTCAAGGCACCAGATTCACCCAGCTCATTTATATTCCTATATTCCATTCCTCCCATATTGACAAACGGCTGTTGAACTCATTAATTTGCATGCCACTTAATGCCAAGACAGATAGATAAGATAATTTATTGTCATTGCACAAGCACAAGCACAACGCTATACAAGTGCAACGAAATTGCATGCCATCCCGTAAAAACAGAAAGAAAGAAAAAACAAAACAAAAAACAGCACAAAACACACACACACCAAAAAAAGCCACACATACACACACATACACCCATCACAGCTCTCCAAGGTCATATTATCTGGTTACAGCATTTAAGATGGTTATAGCTCTTGGGTGAGCAGTTTCTATGTTTAAAAACGCCCAGGATTTATTTTATGTTGGGGGGAGGCAGGGCACCCACCTGTCATTATCCTCTGTCTGGCTCTGTCTAGCAGATTTGGAATGAAATGTCTCAACAACAGTTCTTTTAAATTACTTTCTTTTGATCTCAAGCGCTCTGAAGAATCTGTCAAAATCTTTCTGCAATTTCTCCTTTTAGTTGAGTGTTTTTATTTACTGACTTGGTTTTGGGGGGCAGCTGCCCTCCTGCCCCCTGACTACGCCCAGGACACCCATAATTAAAATACGAAGTAAAGAAATCCCATCGAAACATTAAAATATATAGTTTAAATGTGCAATCGATAAACTGGGGGGAACTTGCACCGGTGAAGCTGGTGTTTGAGGGGAGGAGAGGTGATGCGAATATTCTGCCTGTGGAGTATTACATCAACAACTGGCAACTGCAGATGTGCCAGCCAGACCCACAGTAAGAAGCGCAACCCTCCTGGTACGCTGGAACATGGATGCTTAGCTCCCTGGGCCTCCAGTGGGGAGAAATAGTGTAGCTCAGGGTTAGAGCCTCTGCCTTGAATCCCCAACAGCATCTGCAGGCAGGGCTGGGACAGACTCCTGCCCCAAATCCCAGAGAGCTGCTGTCAGTCAGTGTGTGCAACATTGAGCTAGATGGTCTGGTGGTCTGGTTCAGGATAAAGCAGGTTCCTGCGTTGGCAGGGAACTGCCTAGTTCCTCGACAGGAGGGGCTAAAAAAAACCCCACGCTCCCCAAGTCCTTGGAAAGGCAACGGCAAGGCTTTGCGTTCATCGTTCGCCACTTCCTGGTTGTTCTGGTCCAAGCTCCTTCGCGACACCCCTGCGAGGTTGGCCAGTCTGGTAAACAAACGCCACACCTTAAGTGAAGCCCTGCCCCTTTCTGACAGCAAGAGCTGCTTGACAGTGGAACGGTCTCCCTCGGGATAGGTTGTGGGCTCTGCTGCCTTGGAGGCTTTTAAGCAGAGATGGGGTGGCCGCAGGGGCGTAGCAAGGGGGGGCGGGCCGCCCCGGGCAGCGCCCTGCTGGGGGTGACACTTTGGGCGGTGGCCCCGCCCCCTGGGCTTTATTTTTTATTTTTAAGGCTATTTTCAGCACTGCCGGGGTGGAGCCACAGGGGCGGCCAGCGAGGAGTGATGTCACCCTTCGCTGGCCGCCCCTGCGGCTCCGCCCCGGCAGCGCCGAAAATAGCCCCCCCCCTTCCAGCGGCTTTTTCCGCCGCTGGCTGGCTTGCGGAGCCGGGGCATGGAGAGGGGCGGGCCAGCGAGGAGGGGTGATACCCCTCCTCGCTGGCCCGCCCCTCTCCCTGCCCCGACTTGCGCTCCGCCGAGGGAGCCCGGGCGGCGGCTTCGGGAGTCTCTGCGGGCTGCAGAGACTCCCGAAGCTGCCGCCCAGCACCCCCGGGGGCGGGGCGTCACGCTGTGCACGTGCGTCATGACGTCATGACGCTCGCACACTCCGCGATGCCCCGCCCCCGGGGGTGCCTCTTGGCTTCCCACCCCATGCAGCCAAGGGGCTAGAAACGCTCCTGGCCATCTGTCATTCCTGCACCGTTGTGATTCCTGCATTGCAGGTGGTTGGACTAGATGACTCTTGGGATCACTTCGAACTCCACAAACCTGTGATTCTATCATTCTAACCCCAGTGGACTCCAGGTAGCCAACTGCACCCTATACATGCTCAGGAGCGCTCTTGTGACCCGCAGATTCCGAGGCGGACGTTTAGACACGGAAAATAGGCTCCCTCCTGGCTCTTGGTCTCCTGCCTGTCCTTTGAGTGTCTTTGTCCTTCCTTGTCCCTCAACAGGCTCTCTCATCCTCCCCCCCCATCCACACCCCCATACCGACCGATTTTTGTACCGTGATGGTTGACTTCTCCACAATCTCTCCACTTGTCAGCTGCAGCTGCTTTGTGACCTTGGTCTGGGAGACAATCTGGGGAGCCGGCAGTTGAGTCACAGGCAGGCAGGCGAGGAAGGAGGGAAGAAGGGCAGAGAATTAATTGTGCTACAGGGGAAGGAAGAGAGGGACATATTTATTTGCTGATTTACTTGTTTAAAATGTATACACCGCTTGGCCAAGATTCGCGATGCGTTAAAACATTGGAGAAGTTAAAAACACTAAACAGATTAAAATTCACACCAGCTGATGAAGAGAAGGGGAGAAAGAGAGAGGGAAGGAAGGATGGTAGAAGGAAGGAGAGAGTGAAAGAGGAAGAGGGAAAGGGAGAAGGAGATGGGGAGGGGGGGAGAGAGGGAAGGAAGGAAGGAAGGAAGGAAGGAAGGAAGGAAGGAAGGAAGGAAGGAAGGAAGGAAGGAGACGAGAAAGGAAAGGAGGGAAGGAAAATAAAGAATGAAAAGGGAGGTGGAAAGAGTCTTCCTGTCCCAAATTACAGGGGTTTCCAGGCTGTTGCTGTTTTCAGGTGAGACTCGGATTGTATACCAACAAATTCAGCTTGTAGAATTCATATTGGTTAATATTAATATTAATATCCCACCGTTGGACTTCTTGCAGTAAGAATGATCACATGCACATGGCAAGAGAACTTGCCCAGGGTTCAAAACCTAGCATATGATTGAGCTCCCTGGAAATTTCCACTTTCCTTTTTAAAAAGTCATCCAACAAATTTCTAGTCCTCATGAGTGACTAGCACACTGCACTTCATCCGGGGCCCAAGGGCAGTTGTTATTATTGTTATTTATTAAATCCGTATGCCGCCCATCATCTGCAGATCTCAGGGCTGTTCATAGAAATACAAGCCACATTCCCACGAAGAGTATAAATATGCAGAAAGCTTTGTGGGTTCATTCTAGAAAATCAGCTGGACATTACATTAGCTGTCCCCCCTAATGTTTAAACTATTTAGAACAGTGTTCCCCAACCTTGGGCCTCCAGCTGTTTTCGGACTACAATTCCCATCATCCCTGACCACTGGTCTTGCTAGCGAGGGATGATGGGAGTTGTAGTCCAAAAACAGCTGGAGGCCCAAGGTTGGGGAACACTGATTTAGAAGGAAGTCAGCAAGGTAAAGCTATAGACATCATAAATCCAGCAGGAATCCTTTATCCAAAGGCTTGGGGAGACCAGAAGCCTAATAGATCGGATTTTAGTAAGGGAAGTATTGGAACACTTAAATATTGTTCAGCTAACAGCCACACTTAAGGAGGGAGAGGAGTTTAGTATAAATAAGTAGAACCTAGCAACTGATTATATCGAAAGGGAATTGGGAATTTCAGAACACGGAATGGATTATCTGTGTTTAGCAAGGCCTCAAACCGAAGGAAAAGCGGAAAGCTTTAAAGGAAACGGAAAACACGTCAGACACCTCTTGAAGCCTCTGCTCCAACATATCGAACACTATTTCGATCATTAATTCTAGCTCCAAAATCGTAAAATTTTACACACGTTTTGAAAACCAACTCTTTAACTATTGGCTTTCTCAAAACCTCAGACACATAGATTGTGCCTCGGCTTCACGAAATGACGCTGCCTATTTAATAGGGAAGCGAGCAAACCACGCGGGGAAACTTGAAAGCCTCGTTATCGCCGCATTTGGTTGCCGGAGCAAGCAAAGCCCACGAGTTTCCCGAGTGCCCTGGCAGATGACATTGCTGCTCCTGCTGTCCCTTCCCCACCCACCCACAACCCTTTGGAGCAATCCTAATAAATAGACATTTGGGCCTCTACTTCCCAAGAGTACAGCAAGAGAAAGGTTTATTCCCTGCCCCCCCCCCGCCCCCCAGGTCAAACCAGCCTTACCAGGGCCGGATTTAGGTTTGATGAGGCCCTAAGCTACTGAAGGTAATGGGGCCCTTTCTATGTCCAGCTGTCCTTTGTCAACAACAAATTGTCGCTGTTTTTTGGGTTGAACATATGCTATATGGTCATTCATGGACCTCATAGGTATCTCAAGCCATTTGCCCATGTTGCCATGCAACCAGTCCATGCAGAATGTAGGCACCCTATATATAGAAAGGAACAAACCAGTGATATTTTAAGGAGCAGGCTAGCTTACATCACAGGAGCCTACACAATACAAAACACTGTTGCTGTATGTAGGTTTTATTTTATTTGTTTTTTATCTTATATTTTGGAAATGTACATCCAGATTTTTTCCCTTTAACTTTTTTGGGGGGCCCCAAGAGAGTGGGGCCATAAGCTATAGCTTGTTTAGCTTATACGTAAATCTGGCACTGAGCTTTACCTGGCCTAAGGTGCACTCGATGGTGCCAAGGAGGACCCCTGCTTCGGACCCCAAGTCTTCTGCGCTCTCTCCATCAGCGTCGAAGACTTCGAACCTCAAGATCTGCATCTCTTCAAAGAAGTAGTCCAGGGCAAATACATGACCAAAGACAGGGTTCTGGGAGCCGCGGAGGACCTCAGAGCGCCCCACCTGGGAGGAGAGGCAGAAAGGGGGCAGGAGAGAGTTTCGGGAGGAGGTTTTGCAGAGGGGTTGGACTAGATGAGCGCTGGGGGTCCCCTTCCAACTCTGCCTTTCTATGCTCCTTTGACTCTACGAGGCTAAGCACTAAAGGAAGCAGGTTTCTTATAAAATTGACCTTCAGACCAGGCTCCTGCCAATCCGGGGCCTTTCCAATGTGTTGGACTACAATCCCATCAGCCTCAGATTGTGTTGGACTACAAATCCCATCAGCCTCAGATTGGCAGAGGCTGACATAGGGCTTATCCCCCTTTTTTCCTTTTTGTCCCGATGACGCTTCGTGTCCGAGTGTGGGGTTTTGTAGGGGTTTTCACGGGGGAAGCTCTGGAGCCCTAAAAATAGGGGTGCTTGGACAAAGAGCTTTCCATCGTCCTGGAAAGAGCAGAGGGAAAGTTAGTCTGGATAAGCTCTTAGCTAGAATGGAAAGCATTAAAAAAAATAAAATATCCGTAGCTTGTTGTTGCTGCTGCTGCTGCTGTTGTTAATATTTATTAGAAGAATTTCATTCGTAAAACGAAAGAGTGATAAAAAAGAAAAAAGAAAAAAGCTAATGAAAATAGAAACAAAAGGAAAACACACAAATCACATTTCCGCACATTCGTATACAGATGTGTCTGGTCTTATTATCCTAGTACAGATATACCATATATTCCGGCGTATAAGATGACTGGGCGTATAAGACGACCCCAACTTTTCCAGTTAAAATATAGAGTTTGGGATATACTCGCCGTATAAGAAATACAACCAGGGCGTATAAGACGACCCCCGACTTTTGAGAAGATTTTCCTGGGTTAAAAAGTAGTCTTATACGCAGGAATATACAGTATTTATCAGTAACCTAATATATTCTGAGTATAGTCATTCCAAATACCACTGTATTTATCCAAAGAAAGTCTGAGTCTATAGGCAGTCTGTTCATATGTTGCTAAGATTGTCATATTGTTAACATGTGATTCGGCTGCCGTTTGAAACTGGTTTAACTTGTATTTATTCCCTGTTTGTGTCATCTTTCCTCCAAGGAGTTCAAGGCAGCTTTAAAAGCAATAAAATAATAAAACTGCTATAAGAGTTAACTATCTATTCACCTCTCCTCAGTACTAAAATTTTCGCTTAAATACTCACCCATGGGTACATTTTATCCCAATAGCTAATCAACTTCCTCCCAACGCTCTTTTTGAAAATGGACATGGCTTCTCTTCGCCATGTTAGCATTTTTAAAACCGCTGATATTACAGATATCATCATAATGGGTGAAAAGGGATCAAAAGGGATATTTACAAATCAATTCCTGCTTTCAGACGGCAATGTATCAAATCTGTACTTGTGTTGTTGTGGTTTCCCTTCTGGTGAAATCTGCTCCGAGTACTTTATAAGCAGAAGGTCAAGATGATGCTGGTAATATTATTATTTTTATTAATTTCATAATATATTATACACGGCTTGATCGTTGAAAAAAAAAACCACACACACCTCAAAGCACTTTACGAAAATAACAAACTTCTCTGCGAAAACAATTTAGAACCTTTAAAAAAAATTAAAATCAGATTAAAACACACACCAGCATTCTAAATATTTGGGTAGGCTTGCTGAATGTTTTTAGCAGGTGCCGGAGAGAGTACAGGGAAGGCACCTGCCGGATATCAAGTGGCAAGAAGTTCCCAAGTACAGGTGCTGCCACACTAAAATCTTGATTTCTGACAGATGCGGAACAGGTCTGATGTTTCACCTGTAGCAATAACAATTCCGTAGATCGAAGCGGTCAAGTCGTTGCGTGTGGGGATAGGTGATCTTGCAGGTAAACTGATCTCAAGGGTTTTGTATCCTAAAAGTAACCCTTTGAACTTTACCAAGTAGCAAACTGGCTACCAGTGGCAGATCTCTGAGCACGGGTGCTATATGCTGACAAGGCCTCACTCCTGTCAGCAATTGTGCTGCAGCATTCTGCGCTGGCTGCCGCTTCCGAATCAATATTATTACTATTGGTACTTGTGGCATTCCTTCAACCACGGGAAAAAATGTTTTGTGAGCAAAAGTGCCTGATCTGCAGATTCGAGTGGACGTGTGTGGAGTTTATACGTAGGCAAATGGAAACATCAGCCACGCACAAGTGAGGAATCATAAATCATAGAATTACAGAGATGGAAGGGACCCCAAGGTTGATCTAGTCTGACCCGCTGCAATGCCGAATCTCAACGAAAGCCTCACACTCTGGATAGCTCAGTCGGTAGATCATGAGACTCTTAATCTCAGGATCGTGGGTCCGAGCCCCATGTTGGGCAAAAAAGATTCCTGCATTGCAGGGGGTTGGACTAGGATGCCCTTTGGGGTGTCCCTTCCCACTCTATGATTCTGTGACCAATGGCCAGAATCGGTGGTCTGGAGGAAACCCCACAAGGTTTGCAGATAATATTATGCGGGAGGGAAGCCTTAAGCACAGAGAGACATCTAAACAGGAAGCCCTGCACACTGCAACAAAGTGTTACAGTTCCCACTCATCACATACATTTCTCTGATGAAAATAGGGACGTCCCCCTTCCATCATGATAATTTTACTATTTATACCCCACACGTCTTACTGGGTTGCCCCAGCCAGCTTCTGGGCAGCTCCCAACATATATAAAAACATAATAAAACATTAAACATTAAAAAATTCTCTATACTAGTTTGCCTTCAGGCGGCTCGGTGGTTGATCGCTCCGTACCCTCCAATGAAAACAGGGACATCTTAAGGGAAAGCGGGACATTCGGGATCAAATCAGAAACCGGGACGGCTTCTCTAAATCAGGGACGTCCCTGGAAAATAGGGACCCTTGGAGGGTCTGTCATCAGCCCAGTCGAAAGTGGCGCTCTTACCTCACTCCAGTGTCCGGCGCTGAGCAGGTGAAGAAGAAGGCAGGGATCGGGTTTGGCGCCATCTTCACGTTCCGACAGGCTCCAACAGGAAACTCGGAGCTCCACTCGGCTGGCGCCCAGGGCCACGGGTTGAGCGTCGACCCCTTCCGACATGGCGGGTCCTGAGTGGGGTCGAAGGGAGCAGAAAGGAAGAAGGGGAGAAGGGGAAGAGATTGGCGGGCAGGCGGAACACAACCAGAAGGATATTGCTTAACGCAGGGGTCAGCAACCTTTTTCAGCCGTGGGCCGGTCCACTGTACCTCAGACCATGTGGTGGGCCAGACTATATTTTGGGGGGGGGGGGGGGGGAATATGAACGAATTCCTATGCCCCACAACTAACCCAGAGATGCATTTTAAATAAAGGCACACATTCTACTCATGTAAAAACACGCTGATTCCCGGACCGTCCGTGGGCCGGATTGAGAAGGCGACTGGGCCGCATCTGGCCCACGGGCCTTAGGTTGCCTACCCCTGGCTTAACGGAACAGGGAGCAGGGTGGGTGGGTGGGGAATGGATGGAACTGGGAGAGGTCCGAGCGAAGGAATAGGAAAATAAGAAGGAAGCAAAGATGCCCAGAGACTTATGGAAGAGCGGAACGGTCAATTGCACACACCCAGAATGGCAGAGCTCAGTTTCTAGCGAAAAAGGGGGTTCATGTCCATCTGGAAATGTCTTCCACTTAATCTGCCTCCCCCAAAAGATATTTCCTGGCTTGTGGGGTGGGGGGAAACTCTGCAGTTCCTCCCCAGTGAGAGAAACGGGCTCTTCACCTGCCCAGCCAGAAAGGCCTTTCCACTTCTGTTCAAATCTTTCCCCACAGCTGAGCTTTTGAGGCAGAAAACAGATGCCTTTGGGAATCCCAGCCTATAGCAAAAAAACCAAACTGAGGTAAAGTTCAGAGAAAGCATTTTTTCATCCAAGTGCCTCAAAATTCTGTTTTTTCGGGCAGAGCCAGGTAGGGTTGCCAGGTGTCCACTATTTGAGCGGACAATCCGCTTTTTTCACATTATGTTCACTATTTTTTTTCACAAAATAGTGGACCTTTTTTTTTATTCAAAAGCTTTATGATGAAATGGTACGTAATCTAAAGCTGTACAGTCTAAGAGAATAAGGATAGGAGAATTGCGTTTTGTCTTTTTTTTCATAAGTAAGAATGAGACAAAGATTGAATATCCATTGAACTTGATTCTCCGAAAAAATTATTAATCATACTCAATTGTTTCACAAGACATTTAAAAAATGGGGGGGGGGGGAGGCGCCTCTTGCTGGAGTTCTGCCCCGCCTGTTCTGAAAAATACACACGACAGCAAAATAAAATGTAATTTAATATTTTACATATTATTATAATATATTTGATGTTTTGAATTTTAAGTAAAGTTTTGAAGTGATTATTTTAATACGTGTTAAAATGTTTGTAAGAAAATATATAATTTAATTTAATTTAACACACACACACCCCGCTTGTCCACTATTTTTTGGAAGCAGACCTGGCAACCTAGAGCCAGGGCTCTTCAGAGGTGTGGGCAATCAAAAAATGGTTGTTCTTCCCCTGCAAAAAAAGGAGGGTTGAAGTTGCATATAAGAGTCTCTGAGGGGGACGGAGGTCCAATCTGAGGGGGTGCTAAAAGGAGAGGGTGCTATGAGTCAAGCAAAGGCCTGTCGGGGGGGGGGGGAATCACATCATTTCGCCTGGGGGCAGATTTGGCAACAACTTAAGGATGGCACTCTGTGCGTGCTCAGAAGTCTGAGCAGAGAAATGGCACTGAAAAGAGGCTTCTAGTTTTTTTAAGTGGGGGGTGTTAGGGGGATTCCCAGGTCTGCCCCCTCCCTTCACCATCCGCCCTGCTCCCAGCTCTGGATGAAGAATGCTGTGAGGAAAATATATATTGACACGTTCCAAACTGGCAGGGGAGCTTCTGGGACCCAAATGGTGCTGAGTCAGCTCTCTCTCCCCCCCCCCCCCCGGCAAGCCCTGATTTATTACACTGCGGCCTGGACGGCTGGTTTGGCTCCCACTAGGGACCTGAGTCAGGTCAAAAGCGAGATGCTCCAGCCTGTGTGGGGAGGAGCAGAGAGCCACGGGGGGGGAGGGGGGGCATTTGAGCAGACGCCGTGGTTCTAGTTTCAAGGGCCGCCGTAGACCTTTGCATTTGTAAAAGGAACACACACACACACACACACACACACACACACACACTCATAACAACACGAAGACTCGGTGGCTATTGGGTAGGCTGGTCAGATGGAACCCCCAGCTTTAGAAGCAGTCTATCCCTGAACGGTGCAGAACAGCGGAGGGATGCCGTTGCCTCCCTGTCATGCTCGGCTGTCCGCTGTGGGGAGCAGGATGCTGGACAAGCAGGCCTTGGGTCTGATCCAGCAAGCCTCGCTCGGAGCCTGCACTGATGCACCGCGACCAGGCTCAGCAGGAAAGAAAGAAGGGGAAATTGTGCCCATCGAGTATTTCCTAGAAAAGGTTTTACGGACGGTGCGACGTGCATTAATGCGCTTTGCTCCAGCGCTCAGGTTCTGTGTTAAGGGAACCTCGACTGCACGAAAAATGTCATTTCCTGGCTCGCTGCCTCTTCTTCCTGCTCAGCTCCTCCTCCCCATCTCTTGCTTTTCCAAATGCATGAAGATTTGGGTGTCTGTGTATTTTGGGGGTGTGTGTGTGTGTGTGCTGTACCACATGACTGACTGCACACCGATTTGGTGTGCAAGAGAGAGATCTCCGCCCAGTTCAAAAACCCCTTCCTAGCACAACAGTGGCTGACGAAGGATTTAAGAAGAAGAAGAAGAAGAGTTTGGATTTGATATCCCGCTTTATCACTACCCGAAGGAGTCTCAAAGCGGCTCACATTCTCCTTTCCCTTCCTCCCCCACAACAAACACTCTGTGAGGTGAGTGGGGCTGAGAGACTTCAGAGAAGTGGGACTAGCCCAAGGTCACCCAGCAGCTGCATGTGGAGGAGCGGAGACGCGAACCCGGTTCACCAGATTACGAGTCTACGCTCTTAACCACTACACCACACTGGCTCTCAAAACAGAGAGGACCACGGCACGGAATTATTGTTCTAATTCATCGCACTGATACCCCACCTTTTTCTCAAGGCGGTGTGCATCGTTCTCCTCATTTGACCCCCACAACAGCCCTGCGAGGTAGGTGAGACGACTGAGAGGAAGGGAATGGCCAAGGTCACCCAGCGAGCTTCACGGCAGGGTGCAGGTCAGAGCCCTGGTCTCCCGAGTCGTAGTTCAACACTCTAACCATTACACCAAACAACACTGTTGTTCATCCACACTGGCTTTCTCTGCTCATTTCAGGCCTCCGTGTGGTTTGGATACATTCCTGCAGCAGTGTGCATAGCAGTTAGAGCAGGGGTAGGCAACCTAAGGCCCGGGAGCAGGATGTGGCCCAATCGCCTTCTCAATCCGGCCCATGGACGGTCCGGGAATCAGCATGTTTTTTACATGAGTAGAATGTGTCCTTTTATTTAAAATGCATCTCTGGGTTATTTGTGGGGCATAAGAATTCGTTCATTCCCCCCACCAAAAAAAATCTGGCCCACCACATGGTCTGAGGGACGGTGGACCGGCCCATGGCTGAAAAAGGTTGCTGACACCCTGAGTTAGACCATTGGACCAGGCCCTCAGAGACCAGGAACTCGGATGCACAACTCAGCCACAAAGCTCACTGGGTGCCCTTAGGGCAATCGTTGCCTTTCGGCCTACCCCTCAGGGTTGTTGTGAGTATGAAACGGAGTCACAGAGAGGCACCTGAAGCTCCTTGGAAGAGGAGTGGGATAAGAGCGAAGTGGAATATTTAGTATTTCGAGAGAGTGAATCACTCCGAACTGAGATACCCCAAGGAAGTAGAGCTGAGATCTGCATACCCCCACTTCATTCTGTAAAGCATGTGAGGGGAGGAAAGGAGGAGCACCTCTGCATGAGTCCCTGTTCTGGCATGACTCCTCAGGGCGAAGAGGAAATTGTTTGTGTCTCTGAATGATCCGAGCAGAGGGCCAGAACTGCTTCCCAGCCCCCACCTCCTTAAGCAATGTTGATCTCCCTCTGAGCAAAGGTTACAACATTTGGGTGGGGTTTTTTTTATATAGTTTTGGGGGGAAATGGCAAGCAAGGCATATGAGATGTGCAAATTTATGTGTGGAGAAAGCGAAGGAAGAGAGCTTTTTCTTCCTTCCCATAAGAGTAGAAACCCGTGGGCGTCCTCAAAGGAAGCTGAGCGGCACCAGATTCCGGACAACCAAAGGAATTCCTTCTTCACACAGAGCGTAAACGGTGGAACTCACTGCCACATGAAACAGCAACGGCCGCCATATTAGATCGCTTTAAAAGAGGATTAGACAAATTCCTGGAGGAGAAGTCTCTGAATACCAGTTGCTGGAAAACGCAGGAGGGGAGAGGGGCTGTTGTGCTCAGAAATCTGCTTGCGGGTTTTCCATATAGACTTCAAGTCAGCCACTGTGAGAAAAGGATTCTGGGATAGATGGGCCTTTGGCCTGATCCAACTGCAGAGCTCAGCCTATGCTCTGGTGACCCAACAGAGGCAGGATCAGAGCAGTTTTCTCATCGAGAGACACAACACAATTGCAGTTTCTGAGGATCAACGTGTCTGGAACGAAAAGACTTGTTTGGGGGCATTTTCAGTGCTGTGGCAATCCCGCAACCTGCCACTCTTAGAGGCTGGCCCCAGTGTGGGATGTGTGGGTGCTCAGTTGCCTTTGGAACTGGAACCACTTTTGGCATTGAAGGTTCTGCCTAACTCAACATCGGGAGATTTTTTTTTGAAGCCTAACAGGAGCAGGGCAGCCCTAGCCCATGCAGAGAGGCGAGTCTGTCAACCCACCAAGTTTGTTGCAAGGAGGCGAATGTTCTCAAGAAACATCCAAATGGTATCGTGTCTAAAGAGTTCAAGGACCGAGAGATGAGGCGTACGTAGCACAGCAGGCTATAAGCAGGTCAATTGTAGCTGCAATTGGAACTGTTTCAGTTAGGGTCTGGGTATGCAAGCTTCGGAGGGCCATAGAACGCTTTGTCAGGCTGAGTTCATGAGAACGGAAAGGCTTCTCCGGTCTGGTCCAGAGGCCTGCCAGGTGTTGCTGGGGCAGCTCATGAGCCTGGCATGACAGAGGGGAGATGGCCTATAATTGTCACCACAGCTGCCCCCCCCCCAATGCATAACGATCTCTTAACTGTCCCGGCTAATTTCATTGATGCAATCACTGGAAAAATCCATTTCCAAGGCAGCACAACAGCTTGCAGCAGTCAATCCCATCATTCAATCTTGGCGTTGCATGGAGAATCATTTCCCCACCCCAGAATCTCCTTGCCAAAGAGCTCTGTGGAAACCCGAAGCTTTGCATGCATATACCTCTAATTATGAAATCTAGGTTAATGCCCTGAAACATCATTTGACTTACTTGGTACACTTTGTACACATTTGCTGGCAGAGTACACACAGCCTGGGGCAAGCAAAGATTACACAACAAAGTGTGTTAGCTACATAGGTGTTAGCCTTACCCTGAGTCAGACCATTGGTCCGCCTAGCTCCTTAGTGTCTACACTGATTGCCAGCAGCTCTCTGGGATTTGGGACAGGGAACCTCTCCCAAATCTTCCTGGAGATGCCAGGGATCGAACCTGCGACCTTCTGCTCTGGCACTGAGCCTTTCCCAAAGGACATGATAGATTGAGGGTATGTGACAACCCCATCAGCACTATTGAGGAACACACAAGGTGACTGACCACTGGTGGCCTGAAGGAGGCGATGTCTAAGGTGCTGGGACTGCACACTTCGAAGTCCAGGCACACCCTATGCAGACCCACCAAGAGGACTAGAGACTTGAGTGTAAAACAAGCTGAGGATCAACTGGGAGAATAACTATGGCCAAGCCACACACCTCAGAATGTGGAGAGGTGCAGTGAAATGCAACAGCCCACATGGAAGAAAACTACACACACACACACACACACACACACACACACACACAACCGTGTATAAGACCAACACCTGTGCAAAACTGGATGGCAGTTTGACAGAGTGCATCAAGGGTTGAACCGGGTCCAGAAAGACTCAGGTTCAAATCCTCACTCACTGGGGCGGATGCCACTTCTCAGCTTGGCCCGCCTCTCAAGATGGTTGTGCAGCTGAAAAGGCAAGGATTAGACGACACCATGGGAGACGGTCCACAGCAAACAATTGGAATAAGGGGTGGTATGTCTCTGAGAAGCAGAGGGAGGCCACGGAGGGAGGCGGGGAGAAGCCACCTGGCCACGGGGGAAGGGTGCGGCGCAGGTGTGGTCAGTGGAGACCCCAAAAATCACAAGGGACCCACATTCAGAAAGGAGGAAGCGATATAAAGCACACACACAAGAGGAAGAGACCTGACAAAATGCGAAACGGAACACCCCTTGTAGCTGTGCAGTGTTGTCACAAAGCACAACAACACCAACATGCACCCAAGGAATGCATGAAAGGGGCACCCAGATCCTGCTGAAAGGGGCACCCAGACACCCCAGGTGTTCCCAAGCAGGCCAGAAAGGTGGTAATATTCCCCTGCATTTTGCTGTTGTCTGTCTCTAGAGCTCTAGCTCCATTTTTTTTACTCTTCCAGGAGAAGGATTATGATGAACCCTCCCAGAATCCGTCTAATACTTTTCATATAATAATATAATTTTTTGCAAAACCCGGCCTGAGTTCAGGCCATTGCAGCTTGTCTAAGTTAAATAAAGTTCTGCCTGCAAACTCCTGCTTCCGAATCTTTGGATGATCCTGAAAGGTTTCCCTGGAGACTGAGAAGAACTAAGTGCAGTTCTACGCAGCACCGAAAGAGATTGGGACACAGGGAGGAAGGAGAGGGGAGGGGTTGTTTTCATAATCTTTCCGTGGGCAAGGAGAGAGACTCGGAAGAGGGGCGAGCCAGCCTAGTCAGGGCTCAGCTCGTGCCACACCCAGGCCAGCAACACAGCTGAGCCCTGCCCTGCACGGGGGGGAGGGCATGCGTAACGCACATGGTTAGGATCTCCTAAAGATGGACAGGATCGCAGCGCCAGACACACGCATGAGGCTGTAGGGGAAAAGGGATGGTCTCGCACAACACCAAGCAGAGGGGAAACATGCCCAAGTTTGTGACATACGTCACTGGCCCCAAGCAGGCGCACGAGACACGGGGGCGCACGGCTGTGCAAGGCAGCTGTGCGACGCATGACCCGACTCGTGGCCGGAGGTGCGGGGCAGAGAAGGCGCCACAATCCAGGCAGACGACCCCATGAACGCACACCTAACCCAGGCACAGCCCCGCGAAAAGAGACGCACAGCCCAGAGCCTCCCCACAGGGGGCTCCGACGTGGGAAGGGTTTCCTCCCCACCCGAGGGACATCCCTTCCTGGGGGAGGGTCCCGGGACACGCACAACATCCCACAACTCTGCCAAACGCAGCACCTGCACACATCCCACCACAGGGCAGGGCAGTGCAGAGCATCCGTTCAGCACCAGGGACAGCTCCCGGAGCATCCCTCGTGGGCGGGGGAAATGGCTTTCCTTGGGTACCACTGCAGGGCTGGCTGAGACAGCAGGAGGCGAGGCAGCTTTTACCCTTGGCAGAAGGATGCAGAGGATGGAAGGTCCTCTCGGCTCCTCTCTTCCTTCCTTTCCTTCCTCTCCTGCTGAGCGGCTCTTTCCTCCCCGTAAGTCCTTGTTGTGGCTCTGTCTTTTCCCCCCTCCACCTCCTCGCTCCTCCTGCTGTCTCGTGCGCGCTCTCTCTCTCTTTTTCTGCTGCTGTCACGTTCCCTCCATCCCATGTCTTTCCCTGGCTCCTCCCCCTTCCTAGACTCCGCAGTGTAAGGGAGGGGAGGGCCACACACTCACTCAGAGCCATGCCTGGCGGTGGCAGCGGCGACGGGACACCTCTGGCTCTGCAAGGCTGGCGAAGCGCTTTTAGAGGCACTTCTGGGCAAAAAAAAAATCTGGGCTTGGGACGCTCCGCGCAGTCTTGGTCGTTCCCGTGTGGAAAAACAAAACCGCACAAAATTGTTCTACAGCTGGGGGGGGGGCAATGCGGGGGAAATAGATATATATATAAGGGGAGACAGAAATGATCGAGGGGTTGGGTCACTTTCTGTACAAGTGAGAAGATGCAGCGAAACATTTGGGTGATTTTAGGCTCTGGTCTTGATGTGCGTCTGTTTTTCCCCGAAGGTGATATCGCTTGACTTGCATCCAGGGAGGCAGTGGATTTGCCATTTTGGCTCGTCTCAGCTTTTCCTCCTCCCCCCATTTCCCCAATCGTAAATTCAGTTCTTCACATTTCCACATCAGGATTTCTGGGGGTTTTTTGTTTTTGTTTTAAGTCCTCATGAAAACTCTTATCAGCTCATCTCGGTACAAATGCCTCCCAATTCCATTATGCAATTTTGCCCGTTATATACTTTTATTTTTCTTTTGTATAGCATTCCCCTTCCCAAATGGGATGCATTTCGATTATGTTATTTTCACTAACGCATGCATTAAAAAAAATGAATGCTTTACCCTAATAAATGCACTTTTGTGCATATTTACTGGGTTGGAGAACAGCATTGCAAAACCCAGAGGGGTGCCAATTCTGAAGGACAACTGTGTGTATTCGGTCGGTGTGTTGTTTTGGGAAGAGGGACTGGGTGTAGGGTTGCCTTTAAATGCTAATCGAATTCAGTTCCCCTCTCCCCACCCCACCCCCTCCTTATATATATCCTCATATATATATGCCTTATATATCACAATATGGCAGGACAGCTGCCCTACTGTGGGTTTTGTTTGGGGGGGGGCCGGCGGCTACTGCTCATTCTGCCGAGTGGGACTGCAGATTTATTCCCCAAAGCCCTACCCTGACGGCACCCGCTGGAGATCCGTAACGCTGTGCAGGGAACGGACATAAGGAGGAGAGGCAGTGTGGTGTAGTGGTTAGAGTGTCAGACAAGGGACCTGGGGGAGCAGGGTTCAAATCCCCACTGGGCCATAAGGCTCCTTGAGTGACCTTGGGCAGCTCACTGTCTCTCCAACTAGCCTACCTCACAGGGTTGTTGGGAGGAGAAAATGAAGGCAGGAGGAGAAAAACAAAGCAGGCCACCTTGAGCTTCTTGGAGGAAAAGAAGGATATAATAATAATAATAATAATGATAATGATAATGATAATAATAATAATAGTTTTTTCTCCCTCTAATAGTAGATCATTAGGCCATCCCTTGAGTAAATTTAGGACAGACAAAAGGGACAAAATACTTTTTAACAGCACATATATTTTTTTCCTGAATGGGGATTGTTTCAGATTTGCGTTTCCATACATCCGAGGCAATCCCACACAAAAAAGCTGCGCTGAGCTAATAAAGTTGCTTCCATTACAAAGTCTCCGAGCACCTAGCTCGCAGGCTGAGCATTAATCTAACTTTGGAGAACAGACCTCCCCCGTCGTGCTGCGCTGATAAATCGCTGCCAGGATAGCAGGGGATAGCAATGAAAACAGCGGGGGGAAATTCTTCTACGCAGGTTGGGGCTATGGATCCCCTTCTGACAGCTATCGAATCTAGAACGTAATACATCTCGCAGGAAAATTCAATCACGTCCCTTAGCAAATACTCCTGAGCAAACCCCTAGCATTCGTGGGTTAAAAGAAGAAGCTCCCTTTGTGGATCAGTAATTTGTTAAGCGGCAGGAAGGAGAGAGAGCAGGAATAAATGGAGAGTTTCCCCCACGGACGGATGTAGAAAGCGGAGGCTCCCCCAAGGATAGGAAATGGGGCCTGTGCTTTTTAATTTGTTCATAAATAATCCAGAGCCAGGGGTGAGACGCGAGGGAGCCACGTTTACTGACAGTAACAAATTGTTCAGGAGGGTTAAGGCAAAAAGGGATAGCGGGGGGAATCCAAAAGGAGCGACCCCAGACTGGAAAGCAGGCATGAAAATTGGCAAATGCAATTCAATGTGAAGAAGTGGTATGTTGGGGTAATTAATTAATTAATTAACATATATGGGGTGTATGGGGTGTTAGGGGAGGAGTAGTCCCTCTAGTGGGGGACATGCCATGCTCGTTCTGGGGTGGTTTGCCTGCCTTTGAGAGCCAGTGTGGTGTAGTGGTTAAGAGCTGTGGACTCGTAATCTGGTGAAACGGGTTCGCTTCCCCCGCTCCTCCACATGCAGCTGCTGGGTGACCTTGGGCTAGTCACACTTCTCTGAAGTCTCTCAGCCCCACTCACCTCACAGAGTGTTTGTTGTGGGGGGAGGAAGGGAAAAGGAGATTGTGAGCCGCTTTGAGACTCCTTCGGGTAGTGATAAAGTGGGGTATCAAATCCAAACTCCTCCTCCTCCTCCTCGTCCTCCTCCTTTTCTTCTTCTTCTTCTTCGCTCCCCACTCGGCACCCATATGTGGTTTCTAGAAGCTGTCAGCATGTGACAACCCTGGGAAACAGCTTCAACTGGCCGGCTAAACCAGGTGAGGGCAGCCGATGGGTCTCAAAAGCCTCATTGAGCGGCTCCACCCCCCATCGTTCTTCCCAGACACTGAGGTCCAGCTCCAAGGGCCTTCTGGCGGTTTCCTCCCTGCAAGAAGTGAGGTTGCAGGGAACTTTCTGAGGGCCAAAAGCCCGAGGTGGGCAGGGCCAGGGGCAAAAGCAATCTGAGTGACAAATGCAAATTTTACCTTCATACCTCTGGCTAGCTTCTGCATATCCCCACACCTTCCTCTCTGTCCTCTGTCCTTTCTTTCTTCTTTCTTTCTTTGGCGATCACTCGTAGCCGAGTGAGATTGTCTTCCATAAACACGGTTTTAACCATGAGTCCGTAAGTGACTGTGGAGGCCAATTCTGGATCCACACATCCTTCTACAGTGGGGACATTGGTTTCCGGGAGGGAGTTGATCACGGTGTCGATTTGCCAAGCGTGCCTTCCTCTTAGCGCATTTCTCCCTTGCGTCCTGAGTTCGAGTGTCTTCAAAGCCCATGACACCTTTCGTAAAGGCTGTTCTCCAATTGGAGCGCTCGCAGGCCAGTGTTTCCCAATTGTTGGTGTTTTTACTACATTTTTTTTAGATTTGCCTTGAGAGTCTTTAAACCTCCTTTGTTGACCACCAGCATTACGCTTTCCATTTTAAGTTCGGAATAGAGTAGTTGCTTTGGAAGACGTCCACACAACATGACCAGTCCAACAAAGTTGATGTTGAAGAATCATTGCTTCTACACTGGTGATCTTTGCTTCTTCCAGTACGCTGGCATTAGTTTGCCTGTCCTCCCAAGTGATGTGTAAAATTTTTCGGAGACACCGTTGATGGAATCTTTCGAGGAGTTGGAGATGGTGTTTATAAGTGGTCCATGTTTCACAAGCATACAGGAAGGTTGGTAGTACAATAGCTTTGTAAACAAGCATTTTGGCAAACAAAAGACATGGCCAGAGTTCGAGATCACATTTTGGCCACGTGAAAAAATGGCTGTGGACGGTGTGAAGCTGGATCAGTGAGGGGGCATGGCCTGAGGAGAGAGGGTACAGGGTGGGGAGAGTCCAAAGACCCAAATGGAGAGTTTTGGGGGCTCAGATTTTGCCCCTGAGCCTAGCAAATCTGGCAGGAATGAGATATATGTTGCTTTTTTTAGGGCTGGCTCTATGAGTGAGGCAGCCCACCCCAGGCAGATGGTTTGGGGCCTCTGAAAGCAAAAGGCAGCAAATTGCTAATTATTGCTGTATTTGTATTCTCCCCCCCCCCAACCTGGGAGTGAGACAGGCACTTGGGGGAATGATTGGCTTCCCGGTGCCAAAATAACTTGGCCTGCCTTAGATATTATGCAACTTGAGTTTGTGCTGGAGGGGGTGGGGTCACTCTGCTCCAGCAGCAAAATATCTGCCTATCTGGTGGCAGGGCAGGGGAGGGGGGGACTCAGATAGTTGAGGTTGGAGATTGCGAAGGAATTGTTGCAGGAGTGTCCTATTTCAATCAGGATAGCCTAACTTCTTTGCGCATGTCACAACAGCTGCTCCAGGATTCTCAATGCACAAAAATTGGAAAAATAAGAGGTGCCCAAGAAAGAAGACGCTGGTGGCGCTGTGGGTTAAACCACAGAGCCTAGGGCTTGCTGATCAGAAGGTCGGCGGTTCGAATCCCTGCGACGGGGTGAGCTCCTGTTGCTCAGTCCCTGCTCCTGCCCACCTAGCAGTTCAAAAGCAAATCAAAGTGCAAGTAGATAAATAGGTACCACTCCAGCGGAAGGTAAACGGCGTTTCCGTGCGCTGCTCTGGTTCACCAGAAGCGGCTTAGTCATGCTGACCACATGACCTGGAAGCTGTACGCCGGCTCCCTTGGCCAATAATGCAAGATGAGCGCCGCAACCCCAGAGTTGGTCATGACTGGACCTAATGTTTAGGGGTCCCTTTAAGAAAGAAGAACAGAGTAGTCAGGTGATGGACTCTGCAGAATGGCCGAAGTTAACAGCTAAAATAAGAGAATCAAACAAAGATTGCTTTTGTGGAAGAATGGAAGCCCTTTTCGGACTATTTAAGGAAATGCTATAGCGTGATGGACTTGCGAGCAGGATTTTGAAATATGAGCAACAGAAGGAATTAGAAAATACAGTATTGATGTGTCGGGATATGGAAAATAAGGCATTGCTCAGCAGAGGGGGGAATTAAAAACACTGGAAAATGGGGTAGGATCTCACAAAAAGCCAAATTTATGTCTTTTTGCGAGTTCCTACCCCATTTTCCAGTGTTTTGATTCCCCCCTCTGCTGCACAATGCCTTCTTTTTGAAAATTCAATTTAAAAAAATGTTATATAAAAGGATAGCCTAACGTCTGTCGCCTAGGTTCTGGTAACCTCTAGGTTAGATGACTGCAATGTGTTATACGAAGCGCTGTCTCTGAAGGAGGTTTGGAAACTTCAGCTGTTGCCAAATTTTGCAGCCAGGCTGCTCATTGGGGCAAGATAGTTTGAGCATATTACACTGATATTGGTCAGACTACACTGGCTGCCAATTAGTTTCCGGGCCCAATTCGAAGTGCTGGTTTTGACCTATAAAGCCTTAAACGGCTCAGGACTGCAAGACCTCAAGGACCCGGACCCTGAGATCATCTTCTGAGGCCCTCCTTCGTGTGCCTCCTTCACAGGAAGTTTGCCTTTAAGGCCAAATTGATCCAATTCGCACTCTCCAAAACAATACGAGAACCAAAACACAGCCTTCCTTTGAAATTCGCACTTATACAAAATTTGCTGTGCCGTTCTCCAGACAACAAGGGTTTACAAAAATGAGTATGTTAGGAAAAATGCAAGCATAAATAATGAACATACAGAAGACAATGACATAGAAAAAGATGCCTTCTGTTAGGAGAAATTGTCTGCACAATGTGTACCTTAGTCAAAGCTGCATACGTAAAAAAAGGGGAGGGGGTTACTAGAAGGAATCTGCACAAAAAGGCTGAAGAATTTTTGTGAGGAGTTTTTAGAAGAGAATTTGTAAATCACTGCAATAATGTGGAGAACTGGGCTTAACGCTGGAACAAAGAGACACGGAGAGAACGGAAATTGTCTCTTTGGACCAGGGGCGTACCCAGGATCAAACTAGGGGGGGGGGGGCAAGCCATGGTCGTTCAGGTTTGCTTTGAACGGACGCTGATCATTTTTGCTTCTGGGGGGGGAGGGCAGCTGCCCCCTCTGCGCCCCCCCCGGGTACGCCCATGCTTTGGACACCTCCTGTTCAAAGAATCAGATTGCAGATAGATTCGGAGAGAGTGGCTGCCGGCCAGAGAACGCAATATGGGCCTGTATTGAGATGGCCTGAGGCAGTTTTCTCTGCTCCGTGATGGCCTGAGGGTCCCATGAGAGAACATGTTTAAGAGTAAGTGGAGCAGAAGGAGAGAAAGAAAGAAAAAAGAGGAAAAGAGGAGATCTCAAAGAGAAGGTGGGGGTGGGGGGGAACCTGAAAGGAAGAAATGCAGAACAAATTCTCAGACAGGAATATGCCTTCCTTTTAACAACACCGCTCCTGCCACCTGCTGGCCACTTGGCGGTACTGCAGTCATGTTGTTTATCTCTCAACCAGCCTTCCCAAGCTCAGGGTCATCCAGATGTTTCGGGCTGGAAGGAGCTGCAACCCCAGTAATCTGAAGGGCACCAGATTGGAGAAGGGTGCTCTTCTTTGGGGCCTGTTATCTGCACCCACCCATGCACTCAGCAATGGGCACTGTGATTTTTAATCAAATGCTAAATTTGCGGGGGGGGGGGGCGTTTGGTCTCTGGGTCCCTGCTGAATTAGGTATCGTTGAAACCCAGAGTCCTGAGTCATGGATAGATTCAGAGAAGGGAGAGTCCCTCACTCCCAATAAGTCCTGACGGGGGAGCCGGGCTGCAGACCTCATGGCTGGGCAATTCGCACCACAAGGTCCCTCGCAAGCAGACCTTCCTTCCTGACCCGAAATGGTATTTATGACGCCCTTCTGTTAAAAAGGATGGCATGGGAGGAGAGGGGCAAAGTGCAAAGGTAAAGGGACCCCTGACCACTAGGTCCAGTCGTGACCGACTCTGGGGTTGCGGCGCTCATCTTGCTTTACTGGCTGAGGGAGCCGGCGTACAGCTTCCGGGTCATGTGGCCAGCTGTCGCGACCCGACTAGACAGTGTGGTCGCGCCATGCAGGCGCCAGGAAGGGGAACCATGCAGCGGGCCAGGAAAGGGGGCAACAGCGGAGCCAGGCATGCAGGGGTTAAACCAAGTGCAGCAAGGCCCGACCTCGCCCAGGCATGCCCCACGGGGTAAACAACCCCAGGATGGGCGATAACGACCGCTAACGAGCCATCAGCGGCGGAACCGGCAGTATCACAATAACAATGTAAAAAGCACCCATGAATAGTGCAGGTAGACCAGAGCAGTTAACTCTTTTGTCCAAACCATCCCGGGTGGGGAAGTGGATCGCCCCCGGACCTTTAGGGCAGAAGGGAGGGGGGAATTGGGAGTCACCCAGCAAGGTGTATTAAAGGGGGATTCTGAGATGGCCTCCTCAGAATCCTCACGGACTTTCCACGTTTCTCTGTGTGCTGTACAATAAACTTCAAGACTTCTTCCGCTGACTTCTCGGAGTGGCGTGCGTTCTTGACAGCTAGCTACAGTTACCATTGGGGACACGACACCAGCATGACTAAGCCGCTTCTGGCGAACCAGAGCAGCGCACGGAAACACCGTTTACCTACCTGCTGGAGCGGTACCTATTTATCTACTTGCACTTTGATGTGCTTTCGAACTGCTAGGTTGGCAGGAGCAGGGACCGAGCAACAGGAGCTCACCCCGTCACGGGGATTCGAACTGCAGACCTTCTGATCAGCAAGCCCTAGGCTCTGCGGTTTAGACCACAGCGCCACCCGCATTCCGTTTAGTCGTTTAGTCATGTCCGACTCTTTGTGACCCCCTGGACCAGAGCACGCCAGGCCCTCCTGTCTTCCACTGCCTCCCGCAGTTTGGTCAGACTCATGTTGGTAGCTTCGAGAACACTGTCCAACCATCTGGTCCTCTGTCGTCCCCTTCTCCTTGTGCCCTCCATCTTTCCCAACATCAGGGTCTTTTCCAGGGAGTCTTCTCTTCTCAGGAGGTGGCCAAAGTATTGGAGCCTCAGCTTCAGGATCTGTCCTTCCAGTATCTTTGTAAAACTGATAGAAGAGGGAGCCATCCTTTGTTCTGGGCTTCTTCCTGCTTCTTCCACGTGGGTGGAAGTCCTGTTGCAACAGTCCTTTAAAATAAAGATCAGGCCTAGTGGCTGCTGTTTTGCTCCTATATTCCTGGCTGCTGTCTTTTTTGTTTGGCAATCCAAGTGAGCCCCAGGATTTTCCTATTAAACATTTGTTGGTATGTACGTTTCCGAGTTGTCACAAGATCGCCAGTTGAATTAATTAAAACAAAATAGTTTTGAATAAATGTTCAATTAATTGTCACGGTTTGGAATTCTACTGTGTTATTATATTGGGGCGTGCAAAGTGCCGTTCTGAGTAATTCTTTTTATAGGGTAGGGGGTGCCGGGGATGTGTGGAACCAAGGGGGCGGCGACCTGGAAAAGTTTGCAAACCACTGGCCTACTGTTTGCACCAATAGAAAGGGCACCTCTGAGCTCTTTCCCCACAGAGCACAATGTTCAGTGGCCCTTATGTTGATGGCATGTGTCCCCCCCTACCCCGGGTGGGTCAATGGAATTGCAATACCCGTCCCGATCTGGCTGAGCCAAAGGCTTTCAGGGGAGAGAGAGAGTTGGCGTTCTCCGGAGGCCACCGAATCATCCCAGGTAAAATAGCCCCACGGGGCTATTGCCTTCACGCCTGTGGCTTTTGTAGGTTTCCCAGCTAACAAGCTGGAGGTTCCAAGAGTTGTAGAATTGGAAAAGGTTCAGAAATGGGCCACCAAAATTATCAAAAGGATGAAGTTGCAGCACTTGGGACTTCTTCTTCTTCTTCTTGAATTTGTATACTGCCCACCATCCATAAATCTCAGGGCAGTTCACAACATTAAAAATGCAAGATTAAAACCCCACACACAAAACACAATGAAAACAAGGACAAAAACAAACCAATAACCCCTCTCTCGCAGCACGTTTAAAAGGATAAAAAAGGTAAAGGTACCCCTGACCATTAGGTCCAGTTGTGGATGACTCTGGGATTGCGTGCTCATCTCGCTCTATAGGCTGAGGGAGCCGGCGTTTGTCCACAGACAGCTTCCAGGTCATGTGGCCAGCATGACTAAGCCGCTTCTGGCGAACCAGAGCAGCGCACGGAAACGCCGTTTACCTTCCTGCCGGAGCGGTACCTATTTATCTATTTGCACTTGATGTGCTTTTGAACTGTTAGGTGGGCAGGAGCTGGGACCAAGCAACGGGAGCTCACCCCATTGCAGGGATTCGAACTGCCAACCTTCCAATAGCCAAGCCCTAGGCTCTGTGGTTTAGACCACAGTGCCACCCGCGTCCCTTAAAAGGATATAGGATGATAAATCAGATAAAGGCCGGGCTGGAGAGGAACGTTTTTGCCTGGTGCTGAAAAGTGTATAATGAAAGTGCCAGCCAAACCTCCCCATCCCACAAACGGGGAGCCACTGCAGAAAAGGCTCGTTTTTGTGTTGCACCTTATCCAAGCCTTCCTAAGTGAGACTCATCCTACACAAGAGGACTAGACAGTGCTCTGGGAACCCCTTGAGATTCAGGTGCCGTAATAGCAGAGTCAAGATCCTTTGGGCCGGACTGTAAGAGGCCCCCCACTACCCAGAAAAGCTCTGCTGGACAGCACAAGGAGGAATCAACTGAGGCAGCAAAATATGCCTTATTTTCTGCCTTCGCTGCCACTAAGGAGGCTCAGTGATGAGCCCTCAACAGTGTTCACTTGTTTTCCATCAGAGTTTTCCGCCACTTTTTAGTTTGGAGAATAGGCGAGTAAGCGGCGACATGATAGAACTTTATAAAATTATTCACGGACAAAAGAAAGCATTTCTCCTTCTCTCGTAAACACAAGGACTCACACTCAGGGGCAGCGATGCTTCTGAATGCCAGTGGCTGGAAACCAGAGGAGGAGAGAGCGTTCCTGTGTTCGAATCCTGCTTGCAGGTTTCCCACAGGCTTCTGGTTGGCCACTGCGAGAACAGGATGCTGGACTAGCAGGGCTCTTCTTATGTTGGAAAAAGGAAACTGGGGTGGGCAGGATTTTTCAGTGCAGGCTCCTCATCAAGTTAGCTCAATAGCCATTTAATCAGCGGTCAGCGACAGACCTTGCTCAAAAGTAAAGGCCTTTGATTCAGCTTGCATCTCAAGGACACCAGAGCAACGTGCGAAACGACATCCAGGCACCTTTGAAATTCGCACCTGTCCGAATTTTGCAACGCCGTTCTCTGGCCAAGCAAGGTGTGCAAAAATGTGTGTTCACAAGGGCAAAAGGTGCACCTGTCAATGCGCAGCTTCGCGGAAACAACTGACCAAAAGGCAACATATCAGGGGGAATCGCCTTGCAAAAATGCCAAGTTGCATATAAAACAGTAGGAGAAATTTGCACAAAAAAGGCTGAGGGCATGAGGATTTTTAAAAAAGTGTATAAATTGCAAACAGATGCAAAACTGTGGGGAGCTGAAAAATACGAAACTGAGAGAACCTGGGAAGGCGGTGGACTTCACTGGAGGTTTTTAGAGAGAGGTTGGATACTCACCGGCCAGGATGATTCAGCTGTGATTCCTGCATTTTAGAGGGGTTGGGCTAGATGACCCCATCAACTTTCGGATTTGAAAATAAGGGATTTTTCCCAAACTTTCGGATTTGAAAATAAGGGATGCCAAGAGGGCGGTGCAATGGCACCAAGTAGCCTCGCCACCCTGCGCTCCAGAGGCTGCGCGCGAACGGGTGAGCGAAAGAGCGAGCGTGTAGACTGCAGGCAGGCAGGCTGTCTGGTTGGGCGTGAGGGTCTGGCTGCACAAGGCATGCAAGCTCCGCCCCCAGTCGGTCTCAGACTCCTTATTGGCAGCTGAGCAACGCAGCTGAGGAGCCTCCCTGGCCGGCAGGGAGGGAGAGGAGCTGCTTCCTTGGAAATCCGGGAAATTTAAGGGATATCAACAATCCAGGATAGCGGCGGGAAACGACATTGGAATAAGGGAGTTTCCCGCAAAAAAAGGGAGGTTTGACAGCTATGCCTGGGACCCTTTCCAACGCGACAATTCCGTGAGAAACTGAAATTGGCATAGTGACCCACCCTGTGCTCAAAAGGAGGTAAAACTCAAATTATTGACCTGCCCACTGGACTTGCAAATGCCTCTGTAGGTGACAAGGGGGCAGGGATATTAAACTCGGACTCGTGGCCCCACGTTGGGTGAGCGATTCCTCGTGGTCCTTTTCCAACGCTACAATTCTAGGAAGGGTCATTTTCCTTCCCGGCGAGTTCCCAAAAGTAGGTAGGATGCCCCGGCAACACCAGCAGCAACGAAACCCGACAGCTCCTCGCTTTTATTTATTTCCATATATAATTTATTATGATTCTCTTTCTCTTTCCCTTTTGTACAAGCTTAAAATAGAACGGTAAGAATGTAGGGAGGAGGGGAGGGCGAGGCGCGAAATGCTAGGGGGCTGGCAGATTATGGAGAGGACTTTGGAGGAGGGGGCAGCAAAGGCGGCCGAGGGGGGGCAGGGGAGAATGGTGCATATTTCACCCGAGTCTCGACAACACCCCAAATATTATGGGCGAAAGGGATCAGGAGGTGGAGGGGTGGTTCATTGTGGCTTTTTTTCTCTCTCACCCCCCCTGATTTTCAAAAGGGGTGGCGGTGGTGTCCCTAGTCCCTCTGGGGCACGAGGGTCGGGGAGGGTGTGGCTCCGACCCAGAAGCGAGGGAAGGATACAGGCACAAACGGAGGAGGGGGGGAAGGAGGAAGAGTGGGTGGGGTGGGGGTCAGCAGCACTGGAGACCCGGCAGGTCCTGACGGACAGTTTCTCTAGGGCGGGAGGTCAGCCCCTCTTCTGAGGGAGGGGGAGCAGGAAGGAGGACTCCCCAAGCCTCTGTTTCCCCTCTCTCATGTTTCTTCCCTCGTTCCACCAGGAGATGAAAGGGCATCGCAGCTTCCGGCGCCGGCGGCGGCGACGTCGAGGGACCTCCTGTCCATCATTCTGTCCCAGATTCTGGAGTTCCTGAAGAAAGAGGGAGCTGTAACGTTGCAAGGGGGAAGAAGGGAGAGGAGTGGGGAGAGAAAACCGAGCGTGAATCGTTTTCGTCAGCCCCACCCTGCGGGGTAAAGGAGGGCGCTGGAATCTTACCCGCGGTCCGGTCCGGAGGAAGGAGAGGGTGGGAAACGGCGGGGCGGGATTTCCAGCTGTGCAGGCCGCATTCAGGGGGGGCGGGAGGGGGGTCAGGCAGGGGTGTGTCGCTGGCACCTGGTGGGGGGGGGAGGAAGGAAGGTGGTGAAGGAGGACGGGGTGGGGTGGGGGGAGAAAGGGAGAGACGAGAGGATGTTAGCCAGGGGGACCAAGCGTCCTGCGCGTGAGCAGAGGTGGTTTTCGGGTAGCGCGGCCAGTTCGGCTGTGCTGCGGGGGCGCCACAGCCATTCTGCGGAATGGAGTGCGAGAGGCGGGGTGTGTGCGTGTGTGTTTTACCGTTGCACAGGGCACCACTGATATGGGAGAGCCCAAAGTCCGTCACTTGCACGGGAGATATCACAACACTTTAAAAATAATTTAAAGTGTCCTCAGGGGAGGATTCATGCAAGCTAGGGAGGAATAATAATAATAATAATAATAATAATAATAATAATAATAATAATAATGCAGACCTGTATAGGGAAGTTTTTAATATTTGATGTTTTATGGTGTTTTAATATTTTGCTGGAAGCTGCCCAGAATGGCTGGGGCAACCCAGTCCAATGTGCAGCACATTAAATCATAAAATCATCATCATCATTATTAATAGGAGCTCAAGGCGGCAGCCTGTATTGTCCTCCTCCTCCCCATTTTATTGCCACAACAACCCTGCGAGGTTAGGTCGAGAGTAGGGAATTGAACCCTGATCTCTCCCAGGCCTTAGTCCAGCACTCTAACCACTGCACCACGCTGCCCTGCTCCCCAATGACTAGCCCATGGGCATACCGGGTGCCCTCCCACTGCACACACCCCCACCCCTGCCACCTCCCCCACTGGAAGCAGGGGGTCTCTGAAGACTGGAGGGGGCCTGGGAACCCCAAGGGGGTGGGGCGGCAGCACTGCTATGGCGCTTGGGCCCTGTCGGTTGCCTTCCCGTTGGGGGTGCCAATTTGGCCCCCATGAGAAGTGGACACTGGGCTAGTTTGGACCCCGCTTTGGCCTGCGTCTGATGACTTCAAATGGGTATGTTGTGAGCAGAGCACAGAGGGAAACGAAAAGGCCTCTCCGCAGCTACCCTGGCACCGAAATGGAGCCTCCAGCTTCAAAGGCAGCGTATCTGGCAAGGCCCGCTTTGGGGGAAGCAAGCCGACGAGAGTGTTCTTGCTTTCCTTCTCTCGGTGGAAGGGCCTCAATCTCCGACGGCCTCTGCAGGATGCTTGGGGGGCGGGGCAAAGAGTCATGCTCTAAGTGCCTGGTGCGTTTGCAGCCCAGCGGAAGCAACAGGCAGGCAGCGGGGGAATGTGCAGCCCCTCCCCTTTAGCTCCCCCCCCCCTTCCCCTTTCAGGTCCCATGCCAGGGAGCAGGAACCGTGCGCGTAGGAAGAAGGGCTTCACCTCCAGCGCCTGGGTTTCGGCCCCGATCCGACTCCAGCTTGTCGCACGACTGCGCCCGCCGTGTCCTCTTTGGTTTGAGGGGGGCCGCCTTCCTTCCCACCGTCAGGGTCCCCTGGAAGGGAAAAAAACGGGAGGGTCAGCAAGCCCTGCGTCTCTGTCCTCCATCTCTGCCGCTCTTTCCAGAACCGCAAGGTGGGAATTGGGCCACCTCACGGCATTAAAAGGCCGCCTCCTCTCCGGGAAAGACCCTCGGAGGAGAATTTGGAGAACGTTACTATTAATTATATTGGCTTATTGTATTTGCAGCCTCTTCAATGAACTCAATGTGGCGGGCAATGTTCTCTTTCTCTCCTTAAAGGTAAAGGTAAAGGGACCCCTGACCGTTAGGTCCAGTCGCGGATGACTCTGGGGTTGTGGCGCTCATCTCGCTTTACTGGCCGAGGGAGCCGGCGTACAGGTTCTGGGTCATGTGGCCAGCATGACTAAGCCGCTTCTGGCGAACCAGAGCAGCACACGGAAACGCCGTTTACCTTCCCGCCGGAGCGGTACCTATTTATCTACTTGCACTTTGACGTGCTTTCGAACTGCTAGGTTGGCAGCAGCTGGGACCGAGCAACGGGAGCTTACGCCGTCGCGGGGATTCGAACTGCCGACCTTCTGATCGGCAAGCCCTAGGCTCTGTGGTTTAACCCACAGCGCCACCCGCATCCCACTTTCTCCCCTTATTAATCCTAATAACAATCTGCGAGGCAGTTCAGGCCGAGAGAGGCAGGGATCGTCCCAAAGTCGCCCAGCGAGCCTCAAGGCTGAGAGAACCATAGAATGGCAGAGTTGGAAGGGGACCCCGAGGGTCATCTAGTCCAACCCCCTGCGATGCAGGAATCTTTTTGTGCAACGTGGGGCCCGAACCCACAGCTCTGAGGTTTAAGAGTCTCACGCTCCACTGACTGAGCAAGTAGAAGGGGATTTGAACCCTGGTCTCTCCAGGGTCCTAGCCCTACACTCTAACCCGGTCGTTCTCAAAACATTTTCCTCTGGGCCATGCCTTCCAGAACAAAACTTTGCTTGCGCCACATTGAGATTTGTAATTGAGAAGCAATACACTGGAAGGCAAAAAGACCGCAGCTGGTTTTGTCCTCCGTTATCACTCGGTGCTCTCATTTGGAAAAGGTATCTATCCGTATTCTGCAAACAATAAAAATAAAATATTTTGATACTATAGCAAGCTGAAATGTTTACATGGTCGCCCTTGGATCTTTGTGCCACACTCGCCGTCCTCCCCTTTGAGAACCACTGCTCTAACCACTGCACCACACTGCCGCTCCAAAAAGCTTTCGGGAAAGGGCTGCAGCTCAGTGGCTGCTTTTCAGGCAGAAGGTCCCAGGTCCTGTCCCTGACGGCATTTCCAGGTAGGGCTGGGAGAGACGCCCTGCCTGAAAAACCCTGGAGAGGTGCCACTCTGTCTCATTCCCAAGAGCCCACTTTATGGCTGGAAGGAAAACAGCCACGGACCAAGCAGAATCCGTGGCCCCCAGAAGGAGGTCATTCCGCCAGACACTCCCAGGGAGAGAGGAGAAGGCCCGGTGGTCCTGCCACCCCAGTTTCACATCACCTTCGTTCTCCTGCTCCTCGGCTCTGCGTCGGGGTTGGGCTATTGGGGGGGACGTACGTGTTTCCTCCGGGGCTGCCCCTCCTCCTGCGCCGCCTGCTTCCTCATTGCTGCGGCTCCTCTCGGGCTGGCTGGGGGGCTTCCGGCCCCGGGGGAGGGCGACGGGCTTGGGAGGCCGAGGGGCGGGTGGGGGGTCCCTGAATTGCTGCAAAAGGAAAAAAGGAGAATCGTAGAGTCAAACAGCTCTTATTGTCAGAAATGTATTTCGCAGAAGAGTTCTGTGAAACGCAAAAGCCTGTAGGGGCTTCTGCCAATCTAAGCAGGGTAAATGTAAGGAATTATTATTATTATTATTATTATTATTATTATTATTATTATTATTATTGCTTTTTTCTAAACAATTGTTTAGGGGTACTCTCATTTTGAGTGGAACGCGGGTGGGGCTGTGGGTGAAACCACAGAGCCTAGGGCTTGCCAATCAGAAGGTCGGCGGTTCGAATCCCCGCGACGGGGTGAGCTCCCGTTGCTCGGTCCCTGCTCCTGCCCACCTAGCAGTTCGAAAGCACGTCAAAGTGCAAGTAGATAAATAGGTACCACTCCAGCGGGAAGGTAAACAGTGTTTCCGTGCGCTGCTCTGGTTCGCCAGAAGCGGCTTAGCCCTGCTGGCCACATGACACAGAAAAACTGTCTGCGGACAAAAGCCTGCTCCCTCGGCCAGTAAAGCCGACTCATCCGCGACTGGACCTAATGGTCAGGGGTCCTTTTACCTTTACCTAGGGGGGAAGGCAGGGAAGCCAACAGTAGATGGCGCCAAACCATAGCTGTCAACTTTCAGATTTGGAAAAAAGGTATTTTTTTAAACTTTTGGATTTGAAAATAAGGGATGCCGCAAGGGCGGTGCAATGGCACCAAGTAGCCTCGCCATCCTGTGCTCTAGAGGCTGCGTGCGAACGGGTGAGCGAAAGAGCGAGCGCGTAGACGGCAGGCAGGCTGTCTGTCTGGTTGGGCGTGAGGGTCTGGCTGCACAAGGCATGCAAGCTCCGCCCCCAGTCGGTCTCAGACTCCTTATTGGCAGCCGAGCAACGCAGCTGAGGAGCCTCCCTGGCCGGCAGGGAGGGAGAGGAGCTGCTTCCTTGGAAATCCGGGAAATTTAAGGGATATCAACAATCCGGGATAGCAGCGGGAAACGGCATTGGAATAAGGGAATTTCCCGCAAAAAAAGAGCTATGCGCCAAACTAGATGGCGCCAAACTAGCGGCACAGCCAACTCATTCTCGCTTGGCCCCTGTCCTCCTGCTGCCGAGTTCTATGAGGGCAAAACAGACAACTGAATTGGGGGGTGGGGTGGCAAAATTAGTACTAGAAAATTAGTACTACAGGCCACGTCCCAAGGCGACCCCGGCTCCTCTCTCCCCCCCTGCCCAGTTTGCCTGCCGTTTTCACCCTCCCAGGGGTTGCTGGGCTGCTTGCCTTGGCTGGCGCCGTTGGTCGGTCCTTTTCGGAGGTCGGTGTTGCCACGGCAATGGCCCTTTCGTCCGTTTCTTCTGGGGGGGTGTCTCTGAGGGGTTCCTGTCCCCTGCTCTCCCTCGGCGAGCTTTCTTCAGCTGTTGGTGACCAGGAGTAGGGAAATGAGATGCATGTGGCAAATCCTTTTTTAGAAAAATATTTCCTTCTACCCACTAGAAGCGTAAAGGGATGTCTTGGGGGGAAGAACCTGGTGGCAGGAGCTGCCCTGCCTTGTTGATTCCTGCATTGCAGAAGGTTGGGCTAGATGACCCTTGGAGGTCTCTTCCAACTCTACAACTTACGATTCTATGAATTCTGGTTCAGTGCTGCCAGTTCTGATCTGGGAAATGGAGGGACTGCTTTTCATCAAGGGGCAAGATAGCTGCTGACATTGGCTAACTAACATTGGCTGAAACTTCAGGACTTGTGCTTCAGCTTGCTTTTTCCTCCTCCCTCCCCATCCACCTTTCCTCGCATGCTGTGTCTTCTTAAGAGACTGTGTGCCTGAGAAGAGGCTGCCTTAGAGCAGCTCCGAGAGTCTTTTTAGCTAAAGAACGAGGAAGTAATGCTGTAAATATAGATATAAACACAGCACAGGAGACCCGGGCCAAGGTGGCTTTGGACGAGGGAGCTGCTTGTTTTAGGGCAGGGGCGGCCAACTCCCAAGAGACTGCGATCTACTCACAGAGTTAAAAACTGGCAGTGATCTACCCCCTTTTTGGGGGGTTCAGGTCAAAGTTGTTGAGTTTTTTCAGGGAGGAGGTAAAATGTTGAGCTTTTTTTAGGGGAGCCACGGTTGTTCAGCTTCTTTGGAGGGAGTCAATGATCTACCGGTGATCTACCGCAGCCATCCGGTGATCTACCTGTTGGACATGCCTGTTTTAGGGGACAGGGTGAGGGCAACTCCCTAAAACAAGAATCAAGCATCACACCGACGAGCATTAAATCTGAGCAGTCGGCAGGGATCTTACCCAGGAAACTCACAAAACCTCACATGCCCACCTATGTCCCAGCTGGCTTCTGCCCGGCGAATGGTGGCGAAGCTTGGCTTGGTACTCTGCAGTGGGGGGTGAGGCCTCCACCCCGCTTGCCCTGTGGGGTTCGGAAAACAGAAAAGTCCATCTTTCTATCTCAGCCAGAGCTGCAGCCCTGCGCACGCACTTAAAATGTGGGGCCAAAATTGCAGTTGTAGGTATTCTGGCTCCAAATACACCCCCTCCCCAGTTCATAGAATTCCACCACCACCACCCGGTGCAAAATAATAATAATAAATCAGATCATCCTAAAACCTGTGGTTTCGATTGTTGTTTGGGGGGAAGGGGCAAAGGGTACATACATTTATTTATTTTGCAAGCATCTTTCATCTTTTTTGTATGGATTTTTGTATGGATAATGATTGTGCTCTGACTGACGGTCGAATAAACTGTATTGTATTGTTAATTGCTTCATTGCACACCGAAATGGAGAACGCCTGTATGTATAAAGGGTTTAACATTGGAAAATTCCATTGAAGCATACTGAAGCTCTCTAAGTTTATCATTAACTAGCGATGTTCTCTGCTAGCTCTCACGGTGGTGTTTAACCTTAGATCATGTGATTCAGGTATCCCACTGCAATTCCTAGGCACAGTCAGAGAAAGATTTTGCAAGCAAGACTTTAAAATTCTAGGGGCACAATTCAGCCTAGTTTGCGCACCTTTGGGCCGCTCAGCTCCCTCACTGAGCTCGGTGGGACCCCGGAGGGCTTCATTTTGGCTGAATCATGCCCCTGGGATTTAAGGTGCCCCTAGAAAACTGAACCGGGCGGGGGGGGGGGGATATTGAAACGAGGCAAATTTCAACATGCACAAAATGTTTGGACTGATGCAGAAGGAAGTTTCTTCTGCTCAGTCCAGTTCATAGCATCTTATTAAGAGTTTTGCTTGGGGGGCAGCAGCGGGAGGGGGGCGAGGAAGGAGGGAAGATCGATGGAGAAAGGTTGTTGGGCTGTGGGATGCAGACCTGAGTCGTCTGAAGAGCGTCTTCTCTGCTGCTCCTTCATGCTCCCCCCTCGCCCCAGGTCGACGCTCTGGAACCGGAAGAGGAAGCAGGTGGGTTAAGAACATCGGAGGAGGGCTGGTTGCTGGATCAGGACCAAGGGGGGGGGGCTCATCTAGCCCAGCATCTCTGTTCTCACAGCAGCCAAACAGGTGCCCCAATAGGAAGTTCGCAAGCAGAACTTCAGGGCAACAGCGATGCTCTCCTTTTTGCATTATTATTATTATTATTATTATTATTAAAGCCTTTTTGGGACAGACAGATTTAAAAAGGGAAATGATAAAAAAAGAGAAGTGAAGAGAAAGAAGAAGGAAGGAAGGAAGGAAGGAAGGAAGGAAGGAAGGAAGGAAGGAAGGAAGAAAGAAAGAAAGAAAGAAAGAAAGAAAGAAAGAAAGAAAGAAAGAAAGAAGAAACAGAAGAAAAGAAAAGGGCTTCCAGTTCTCTCTGTTGCATAAAATGAATCATTCAAAACATTTTCTCCACGACAACATCCAACTACTCCACTTTCTGTAGGTTTTATTAATTTTTTCATACGCTCTCACAATAATCTTCGTATCAAATAATTACATTGTTTCGCAAGTCGACTTCCCGCACCTGTCTCCAGAGTGTTCTTACTCAAACCTTTCCTACTTTATATACTTTATCTATTACAAAACCTTTTTCTATTACAGTTATTTTATCATTTCTCTTCCGTTGCTTTTATCTCGAATCCTGCCCGCGACCTCATTTGACTATAATACTATTCCGCTTTCCACAGACCGGTATTTTCCCAGTCGTCAAACCCAATTATCACGTGCTGATCGCCGTTTTCACACAACCCCCCCCCAAAGGGGTTTCCAATTGGTAATATTGATAGAAACAGCGTCACTCTCCCTCTCCTAGGGACTGGGCATTCAGAGGCACACAGCTTCAGGTTGCTACCAGTGGCTGGCAGCCATGGACAACTTTATCCCACGTGAATTTGCCTAGCCCCGCCTCCTCCCCAGTAAGCCGCCAATTACCTCCAGCTTGGCATCCAGGCTCCACCCCTTAGCACGCCCCATTCCGGGCAGGGCCACGCCTTGGACCCGCGACGGCTGCAGGAGCTCCGCCCCTTTGGAGTCTGGCTCCGCCCTCCCCGTGTCGGGATTGGAGCTCTTTTTGCGGCGGGGGGTGGGGGGGGAAGAAAAGCAGAGCAAATGAAACGCAGAATTCCTCGGAGAGCCCCCTGCTCTCTACCCTCCCGCCATTCCCGGGAGCAAAGACTTCCTTTACCTGTTTAGCCCTGCTGGGCAGACCCTTCACCCTACTTCCGGGGCAGAGGACCCCCATTCCTGGAAGGGGCACAGCCACCCCCAGGCCATCCTGCCCCAGCCGCCGCTCCTCCTCCTGGCTCCCGGAGGGGCGCAGCGGGGGCTTCTGCTCCTCCCCACCCGTGGGTGGCGGGGGAGGGCTGGGGGGCAGGTCCTCGGGGTCTCGCTCCCCCTTGATGCTGCGATGCCTGCGGAAAGTGGAAGAGGCCCCTCCTCCTCTTCTTCTGGAGGGGCGGGGAGGGGGTCGGACGGTCCCGGCCTCACCCCGCAGCCCTTGGGCGTCCGAGGGTACCTGCCAGAGGGAAAAGGTGGAGGAACTGAGGGAGGGGAGACTACAGGGAATCTCAGCAGCAATTCCTGGGGGGTTGGACTGGATGACCCTCGGGGTCCATCCAGTTCGAAGAAGAGGAAGAAGAGGAGGAAGGAGGAGAAGGAGAAGGAGAAGGAGGAGGAGGAGGAGGAGGAGAAGGAGGAGGAGGAGGAGGAGGAGAAGAAGGAGGAGGAGGAGGAGGAGGAGGAGGAGAAGGAGGAGAAGGAGAAGGAGAAGGAGGAGGAGGAGGAGTTTGGATTTGATATCCCGCTTTATCACTACCTGAAGGAGTCTCAAAGCGGCTCACATTCTCCTTTCCCTTCCTCTGTGAGGTGAGTGGGGCTGAGAGACTTCAGAGAAGTGTGACTAGCCCAAGGTCACCCAGCAGCTGCATGGGGAGGAGCGGGGGAAGCGAACCCGGTTCCCCAGATTACGAGGCTACCGCTCTTAACCACTACACCACACTGATTCTTGAGCGCTGCAGTGGCTGCAGAGGGGAGAGCCACGGGGCCCCTCTGGACTAGCAGAAGAAGAAGAAGGAGAAAGAGGAGGAGGAGGAGGAGGAGCAGGAGAAGGAGAAGGAGAAGGGGGAGGAGGAGGAGGAGGAGGAGGAGGAGGAGGAGGGGGAGGTGGCTCACCCGGTGTTGTCAGCAAGGACCCTCCTGTTAAAAAATTCATCGAGACCCTCGTCCAGTCGTGGTACTGACCCGTTCTCCTGTTCTCGGGACTCTATAGAGCCCAGGATTCGGTTCTGAAACGGGGAAGGGTGACAAATACTTTGTTAACTTGCCCCACCCATTTCACACGGGACATCTCCTCTTTATTCATAAGTCTAAAGGAAATGAGGAAGCCCTACCTTCAGTGGGTGAGACTTCCTGTCTAGGAAAGTTTGGAAAAAAGGTACATCCGATTTGTAATGTTCTATCGTTCAGTTCAGTTCACAGGGAATGAATGAGGAATTTGGATTTGTTCAAAAGAAAACAAGCAAAGATAGAATGGGGGAATAAAGGTAACGAGAGAGCAAGCTACAGAACCTGTATAAATGGGCAATTGAATGTAAAATGGGAATAAGGCAGAGGAAAGAAATGAAGTGGTGGTCTTGTGTGGTAGTCTTGTTGTAAGGTTAAAGCTTACTGGGAATGATATATAATGAATTGAAAAGGATGTTCAAAATAACCTTTGTAAAAAAACAAACAAAAACCCAGAAGCTTTTCTTTTGGGAATTATAGTGACAGAACTACCTAAATTGTATAGAAATTTATTCATGTATGCTACTACAGCGGCAAGAATGCTACTCGCCCTAAAATGGAAAGAAGCAGAAGTCCTAGCAAAAGAAGAATGGATACAAAAACTTATGGAATATGCAGAAATGGTGAAACTTACCAGAAGAATAAGAAATCAAGATAACAAACTTTTTAAAATAAATGAATGGAAATGGTTTATGGAATATTTACAGATAAACTGCAAACAGATAAAAAACATTGGCAGGATTATTGTAATAACCTGCAGTTTCATAAGAGTATATATTTAAAGTAGATAATTAAATGAGCAAATTAAATGAATTTGGATATGCAGAAGGTATTAAAAAATAAATTTAAGGAGCCGCAGAAAGAGGGGGAAGGGAGTCAAACTATGAAAGGTTAAAAGGATTGTAAAATTAATGAAATGTATGAACTTGAAAAGTATAAATAAAAACTAAGCAAAGAAATGAGGATGCTAAGTGAGTGGAAAGGGGGGTGAAGTCAACCGGTTGTGGAAACGAGGGAGGCGACGAACAGAGAAATCGAGAGACCTTGGCTGGTGGTGTGGGTGGATGGGGCAGAGATGCCCCTCTGCTGGGACTCAGTACCCCCTTCTGCCGGCCGGATCCAGCAGAAAGCCCCCAAATGCGGGCTTCAGAGGGTGGGAAGGCGGGGCTGAGCTGGGATCTGAGCCGCCACACGATAGCATAAGGCACGAGATCAGTCAAGTTGCAAAAGGCCTTAAGGAATTGCGCTGCCCCAACTCTCACACCAAGAGGCCAAATTTGCGCCCAGCAAGGACGGGAAAGCAACGGGGGGAAGAAGCTTAGCGAGCGGCAGAACGGAAAGGCAGACAGGAGAGCCGAAAGCCGCAGGGATACTCACACTGGGCCGGAACCTGCCCTGCGGGGCGACACGGGGTGGCCGGGGCCGGCTGCGTGTGCGGTGCTCCAGCCGGGCCCCTTCCGTCGGCAGGTCTGAGAGCGCCTCGAAGGACGTGCTGCGGGAATGCAAGTATTGGCTGCTGCTAGCCAGCGAGATCCAGCCCAGCGGGGAGTCCATCCTGGGCACAGCCAGGTCTCCGTCCTGCTCAGAGCCACCTGCAAGAGGAGGACGGGGGTCTGTCCAGGGTGGGTGGGTGGTTGGACAGACTACACCACTTAGAGGGGAGGGGAAGCGTGCCTTTGAAGGTGACCCCTAACTTAGGCAAAATCTTATAACTCCACTTTTACGTCAATCTAGCTTTCTACCCAGAGAAAGACAGGTTTTATATTTACTGAATAATATTACTAGAACTACAGCCTCCCTGGTGGCTAAATTTCTTTTTTTAGCTTCTAAGCGTCGCAAGATTTTAATTGATTGTATCGATATGGGGCTATTTGTTTAGTTCCATTCAATTGTGGATTATGTTTCCTTTTTTCAAAGTTCTCTCAGATGCTTTTCATTCTGTACAAATGTATTCTTCTGACTGACGGTCGAATAAAAGAATGATGATGATGATGAAGGTGACCCGGAAACTACAACTAATCCAGAATGCGGCAGCTAGACTGGTGACTGGGAGTGGCCGCCGAGACCACATAACACCGGTCTTGAAAGACCTACACTGGCTCCCAGTACGTTTCCGAGCACAATTCAAAGTGTTGGTGCTGAACTTGAAAGCCCTAAACGGCCTCAAAGGCCCAGTATACCTGAAGGAGCGTCTCCACCCCCATCGTTCTGCCCAGACACTGAGGTCCAGCGCTGACGGCCTTCTGGCCATTCCCTCGCTGCGAGAAGCCAAGTTACAGGGAACCAGGTAGAGGGCCTTCTCGGTAGTGGCACCCGCCCTGTGGAACGCCCTCCCACCAGATGTCAAAGAGAAAAACAACTTTTAGAAGACATCTGAAGGCAGCCCTGTTTAGGGAAGATTTTAATGTTTAATAGACTATTGTATTTTAATATTCTGTTGGAAGCTGCCCAGAGTGGCTGGGGAAACCCAGCCAGATGGGCGGGGTGTAAATAATAAATTATTATTATTATTATTATTATTATTTATTATTGCAACGGGGTGGGCATTTTCAGATGCAATGGAAGAAATGGTGATGGGCTTCGGCTGCAGCAGCAGTTCTCAAAGTGAGGGGTAGTGGAATTATCTTGCCACTAAGAAGCAAGGGGGGCATCTTGAGGTATTAAATCAGTGTCCCCCAACCTTGGGCCTCCAGCTGTTTTCGGACTACAATTCCCATCATCCCTGACCACTGGTCTTGCTAGCAAGGGATGATGGGAGTTGTAGTCCAAAAACAGCTGGAGGCCCAAGGTTGGGGAACACTGTATTAAATGACTGTCAGGTGTCAAAGAGCTGGAATGACCACATCAAGTTCATCAGCTTTGTTGAATTCGTTAAAGAGTTTTAATTGGATTTCGGGGGGAAAGAAAGTGCAATTGATTGTTTCTGTTCTGAATTTTATTGTGTTGTTATATTCCACAGTGGGAATATATATATGGCCCAGAGAGTGTTATTGATGAACTGGAAGAATAAAAAGATAGGATCCCCTTTATTCAATGGATTGACGACAGGACAATATTCACAACATACGAACGGACTGCTTATAGATGCAGACTTGGTCTGGAAAAATATATTGACATTCGGAGCGAGTTCAACCTTGGGTTCCGTGATGTTGCTGGACTACAACGACCATCATCCACGGACCACTTACCCAACAGACATGCATGATGGGAGTTGTAGTCCAGCAACTGGGAACCCGGGGGTACACCAGGGGTAGCCAATGCTCTGCGCTCCAGATGTTGGGACCCAGATCTCCATCAGCCCCTGCCAGCACGGCCAACCGTCAGGAGGAGAGCTGGAGCCCCCCATCTTCCAGAGGGCGCCGGGTTGGCTACCCCTGGCCCACACTGGCCAGGGTTTTCCAGTCCTACCTGGCATCACTGGGAATTGAGACCGCATGCAAAAGAGACACTCTACCACTGAGCTTCGGCCCGTCCCCAGAGGCGAAATGTATGGCTGGGAGGGGGGCGTTCGGGGCAGGCAGCTCTCGCACTCACTAATGAAGGCGGAAGCGGGCCGGATCCTGCGGCAGTTCTTCCGCCTCTTGATGGCCATGGTGTCCTGGGGAGAGACGAGAGAGCGGTCAGGCGAACCCCTTCCAGGGCTAGATGGGAGCTTGGGGCCTGCAGACGCAAGGCCTCCCCAGAGCTCACTCACTTACAATGCTGGAGCCCAGCTCGTCGTCCGTGGTCTCCTCATGGTCGTGGAGATGGGGCTTCCCAACCTGCTCCAGGAGGGCGCCGTTGTCTTGGCCCTCGGAAAGCCGGCGGAGGTGGCTGATGTGCTGGGCCTGAGGTTGGGGAGGAGAGGAGGCGTTACGGGTGGGGAGAGGAGAGGGAGGCCTCCCCCATGCAAGAGAGAGGAAGACCTGCAGGGGAACGTCAGCATATATAGGTGGCACCTGAAATTATCTTCAACTGCTCTTTTCGCACATTGAATGGCTTTTGATAATGCCAAGGTCGCGGGTTCGATTCCTGCCGCGTATCCCTGCATTTGAAGTGGGTCGGACTAGATGGCCCTCCCTTCCAAGTCTACGATTCCACAGAGAAATCGCTTTGAGATACTTTTAGGGAAAGAGGCGTGTAAGTGGAATCGATTGAAGACACAATTACAGTGAGTTTTGTGGTACACTCACTTGAATTCATTCCCTCTCCTGCTAAAAATAAAATAAAATAAATCCAGTAGCACCTTAGAAACCAACTAAGTTTGTTCTTGGTATGAGCTAACGTGTGCAGATATCTGAAGAAGTGTGCATGCACACGGAAGCTCATACCAAGAACAAACTTAGTTGGTCTCTAAGGTGCTACTGGAAGGAATTTTTTAATTTTGTTTCGACTACGGCAGACCAACACGGCTACCTACCTGCTGCTAAAAATAGTGAAAGGGGCATTTTCCCTGCTAACTTCGGGGGGGGGGACTTCCATGCGTTGGCTCAGTGCTGGTAGCCAAGCACTCTGCACATGCCCTGGGGGGCAGTTGGTTAAGTTGCAATTTGTAGAGGTCAGGGCTGAGGCCTGGTCCAATGCCCCCTCCCACCCACCCCACTCAGCACTGTTTCTAGCATTGAGCCCTGGATTAAATAACCCCCCGGGTGTGTAATTTGGGGCAGAATGGGGCTTGCTCTCACCAGACTCTTGTGAGCGTAGTACAACTCCTGCAGCAGCTCTTCCACAATTGTGTTGGTCAGGTACGTCACCACCGACAGCTTGACCTCGCTGGGCGTGGGATCAGAGATCGAGAGGGTCAGAAAGGTTCACGCACACCCCACCTTCCAAACCCCTGTGCCAGGCCTAGTGCCGGATTTACGTATAAGCTAAACAAGCTATAGCTTAGGGCCCCCAAAAAAATTTAAGGGGGAAAAAACTGGGTGTGCATTTCCAAAATATAAGACCAAAAAACCCAAATAAAATAAAACCTACATACAGCAACAGTGTTTTGTGTTGTGTAGGCTCCTATGATGGACTACTATGGTGACATTGATATTATATTAAAAATGCATTGTATTAACTACAATTGCATAGTACAGGTTATAACACACTTAATTTCATATTAATAAAGCTATTTATAATTATTACTAGTTTGCATCATATATTTACACCAATTATTATTTCACAGACTAGATTATGAGACCTTACAAATTGTGTTTCTAAAGGAACTTCTGTTATTGCCAAATGCCAATGTGTTTGCATTATTAAGTTTGTTATGAATAAAAAATCATTTTAAGTTAGAGCTTAATAAATATCTCACTATTAATATACTTCTTAATTGTATTTCACTGTTAATAGACTTCTTCTTAATTGTATTTCTATTCAACAATTACTTTGATAAAATACATATTTTGTTATGTGCAAATGGCTTGAGGTCCATAAATTACCGTATAGCACATATTCAACACAAAAAAAACAGCGACAATTTGTTGTTGACAAAGGACAGCTGGACATATAAAGGGCCCCATTACATTCAGTAGCTTAGGGCCTCATCAAACCTAAATCCGGCCCTGGCCAAGCCCCACTTCAGATAGCATGACTGCCTTTCCCCCCCACGTTTGTGGGGCGGTAGCTCAGTGGCAGAGAAGCTGCTTTGCCTGTGAAAAGCACCATGCTCAGTCCCCCCATGGCATCCCCTCTGCGCCCTCCCGCTCCTCACTTGAGCTTGTTCTGAATGTCCTGGCCAGCCTGCTCCAGCAGAGCCCCCCGGATGAATTTTCGGGGCACGGTGACGCGCTCCGAAACGGCCGCCAGCATCTTGTTGTGCTCTTCCGCCACCTGGACAGCGCGTGGGCACAGCTCCTGGGTGAGGGAAACCATGGACTCCAGGATCACCTGCAGAGGGGAAGAGAAGAAACAGGGCAGCCGGCCAGGCAAGAGAAGAGCATCGTGGGGCGCCCTGGCGCCAACCATACGGCGGGTGTCTTTCTCAAGAATCAAACCCGCCCTTTGGCACAAGGCGGCGGGCGTTCCCGCAGAGGGCTGGCCGGTTCCCGAAGGCCCAAGGGGCCTTCTCCTCCATTTGTTTGGTCGCCATGGCAACCACAGGCTTCTTCGAGCCCCTTGGTGTGTTGAAACCAAAGGTGAACCGTTGCAAAAGCTCTGCAAACACCATCTTGGTCAGGCATAGGCAAACTCGCCCCCCCCCCGTTGTTTTGGGACTACAATTCCCATCATTCCTGACCACTGGTCCTGTTAGCTAGGGGTGATGGGAGTTGTAGTCCCAAAACATCTGGAGGGCCAAGTTTGCCCATGCCTGATCTTGGTAGTCAAGAGAACCCCACAATTAATTGGTAGCGGTTGCAGCAATGAGCTCATAAATGTTTATACAGTATTCCCTTGCTTCAATATGCTCTGGTTATCTCCCGGCTTGGACTACTGCAATGCGGTCTGCGTGGGGCTACCGTTGAAGGTGACTTGGAAACTGCAACTACAACTAATCCAGAATGCGGCAGCTAGACTGGTGACTGGGAGTGGCCGCTGGGACCACATAACACCAGTCTTGAAAGACCTACATTGGCTCTCAGGACATTTCTGAGCACAATCCAAAGTGTTGGTGCTGGCCTTTAAAGCCCTAAACGGCCTCGGTCCAGTATACCTGAAGGAGCGTCTCCAACCCCATCGTTCAGCCCAGACACTGAGGTCCAGTGCCGACGGCCTTCTGGCGGTTCCCTCACTGCGAGAAGTAAGGTTATGGGGAACCAGGCAGAGGGCCTTCTCAGTAGTGGCACCCACCCTGTGGAATGCCCCCCCATCAGATGTCAAGGAAATAAACAACTATCTGAATTTTAGAAGGCATCTGAAGGCAGCCCTGTTTAGAGAAGTTTGATGCTTTATTGTTTTTTTTAATGTTCTGTTGGGAGCTGCCCAGAGTGGCTGGGTTAACCCAGCCAAATGGGCGACATATAAATAAAAGTATTATTATTATAATTATTATTATTATTATCAATCAAATCTTTATTACGGTCCAGAGACCCAACAATTCATTACAAAACAATATACAATTTCGACAGCCCGCCTTCAGGTTACACAAGCATTTTGTTCAGACTTAGGAATAGGGATCATTGGTTCTTGCAACCACCGATAGAAACTTCGCCACTGCTAATGTTCTGTCATTTGTCCGGTCTTCCAGTAGGAAACTGACATAGTAAGCCTCTGATTTTCCCGGGAAAGGTACTAGCAAGGGTAATATCAGTTCTGCCCTGGCTTGCTCGAATTTCACACAGTGCAGCAAAATATGTTTTATAGAGTCAATGTCTTGGGCACATGAGCATAGTCTCTCCTGGTATGGAACTCCTCTCAATCTGCCATCTAACACTGCAGAAGGAAAGGTAGAGGGACCCCTGACCATTAGGTCCAGTCGTGACTGACGCTGGGGTTGCGGTGCTCATCTCGCTTTACTGACCGAGGGAGCCGGCGTACAGCTTCCAGGTCATGTGGCCAGCATGACTAAGCCGCTTCTGGCAAACCAGAGCAGCGCACGGAAACGCTGTTCCGTGTACCTATTTATCTACTTGCACTTTGACGTGCTTTCGAACTGCTAGGTGGGCAGGAGCTGGGACCGAGCAACGGGAGCTCACCCCGTCGCAGGGATTCGAACCGCCGACCTTCTGATCGGCAAGCCCTAGGCTCTGTGGTTTAACCCACAGCGCCACCTGGGTCCCTTGCAGAAGGAAAGACGTTATTTATTTATTTATTTATTATTATTATATAAGTCTGCAAAGTCTGGGAGACCTGGCAGGCTGATTTGCTATAAGTCTACACCTTCTTTTAATAGCCACTGGCCATTCTGATGTTCTGGATATCCTTCTTTGGTATCTGAACTCCCATGAGCCCTCCTTTGGGCCAGAGGCACAGGATACTTGGGACAGCCCTATTTTGAATGCTTAACACGTTTAAAAATGTGGTTTTTGACCACTTTTTACTGAGAATTTTGTGGTTTCATCCTTTTCGCAAACCGCTTCAAGGACCCCCTGGATCAGAGGTTTGGATTAGGGCAGGCTTCCTCAAACTCCGCCCTCCAGATGTTTTGAGACTACAATTCCCATCATCCGTGACCACTGGTCCTGCTAGCTAGGGATCATGGGAGTTGTAGGCCAAAAACACTTGCAGGGCCGAGTTTGAGGAAGCCTGGGTTAGGACCTGGGTTCAGATCACGCGGCGCTCGCTGGGTGACCTTGGGCCATGCACGACCGCTCAGCCCAACCTACCTCGCAGGGCTGTTGTGGGGATAGAACAAGGAGTGGGGAGAACCACGTACGCCGCCCTTGAGCTCCTTTAGAAAAAAAGTGGGGTTTTTTAATGCAATAAATGAACAACAGAAAAGCAAAATGAAAACAGGGCCGTGCCCTCGCAATACCTGCAGTTCTTTGTCGACTGCTTTTGAGACCTCGTTGGCCACTGATTCTAGCCTGTGCCGGACTGGACCATCGCTGGCCAAAATGTGCCCAAGCTCATACAGGCTAGGGAAGAGCTAAGAGAGAAAAAGAGAAAGGATGCTTCGAGGGGGGGTTTCTCTCTGTGTGTGTTTTTTATTCAATAAACTGCAATAAAAACACCATCATTAAAAAGCACACAAGGAACACACCTACAGAGACCTTTCCGCAGCTTGGGTTTGGATCCAGATTTTCACGGGGAACATTTGGGAGAGAAATTTAGTACAATAGAATACAAATCTCTATTACGGTCATAGACCAGCATAAAAGGGTGGGATACAGTCATTTAAAATCTGACATTTAGTATTATCGGCAGTGGGAATCTCCAGTTTAAAGGACCAGATAACGGGGGACAAGAAAGCCCTGGGGCTGGAGCATTATTTCAACACACGATCCCAGCGGCGAAACCTTTCATGCACAAAGACTGAAAGACTCATCATGGAGGGATGGCTGTTAAAACTTTTTTTTTTTAATAATTTTTATTCATTTTATAAGAAAAAACACTACAATATAAAAAAGGAAAAGAAACAATACAACAAGAAAAAAGCATGAAAAGAAAAAAAGAAAAATTAAAAATAAGGAAAAGGAAAAGGTTTTTCTTACATTAACCTAATTTTCTCTTAACATTCCTAAATGACTTCCTTCAATCCCTTTCCTTCTGAATTTCATTTCTCTAAACTTCTTTGGCAGTTTCTAAAACTTAACCTTTTAACCTATCTTTCTCTATCACATCTTAAAATTAACCTATATCCTATATAATAAAGAGCAAGTGTCCCTGCGTCCACTTTCTGTGTGTCACGGAAGTGCGCTACTGCGCATGTCAGAAAGGAGACGCAGGGATTGGACAGCAGAAGCCACTTCCGCCGCCGCCTTTACTTGGAGGCTCCCGCTGCCGCCATTACTGCCTGGAAAGCGCGGGGGAAGCGGCGCGAAGCCGCGCTCACCTGTCTCGGCAGCGGGCGGCCCGGCCCTCTGGCCCTCTCCACCCAGGCGCTCCAGCTCTACCCCGCAAAGTAATGGAGATTCGGCAGCCGCCGATCCATAGCAGCCATTGCTGCTGCTGCTACCACCGCCGAGCCTCCAGGGCCTCCGAGGGCTCCACGCCCACCGCATGGTCCGGCCCCGCCGCCGTTCGCTGGAGGAGGAGGAGGGCAGCCCGGCTGAGGAGCATGGCCGGCAGCTTCCGCAGCAGCAGCATGGGCGCTCCGCAAGGCCCGGCACTAGCGGCGGGGAAGCCACCCCAGATCGAAGCCATACAGCCGCCTAGAGGCTCCCGCCGCCGCAACCGTTGCTCCTTCTCCCTCACACTCTCCCATCCCAGCGCGCACAGCCTTCGCCTCCAGGATAGCGGCAGCGGGAACAGCGGGCTCTCTGGGGTCCGGGGTGGCGGCGGCGGCGGTTGCCGGCTCGGCCGTGCCCGCTCCGGGTCCATGTGGGGCTGTGTCGGGGGTCTCTCGCGCGCGCCGCTACCCGTGATGCGGAGGTCGGGGCTGGGCCGAGGATACCGACCGCCGGCCCGCCTTCTCTCCCCTCCCAGCGCACGCAGCCTTCGGCGGGAGGGCAAGAAGGCTGCGCGGAGAGAGAGCGAGAGCGTCGGGCGAAAGAAGCGCTCGCTCGCCTTCCCAGCATCGCCTCGCCGTCCTCCGCGCTGGCCGACGGGGTTCTTCAGTGGCGCCTAAGGGACCCCTTTCAGCCGCCTCCTTCTTTCTCGCCCGCCTCCACTTCCTTCTCGCTAGCGAGGCTGCAAGGAGGTGCAGCAGCAGCAGCCGAGCGGGCTGAGCGCCGGCCCGTTTGCCTCCCATTCCCCCACCCCAGCAGCTTCCACCCTCCTCCTTGCTGCTCCCGGGCCGGCCGGTGGCTGCTCTTCCCCTGCCCGAGGGAGAGGCAACTGCAACTACAAGCAGCGGGGCTGGGAGAGGGGGCCCATGGCTTCTACCACCGGCCTGCTGAAGAGAGTCGCCAGGGAGCGTTGGGCAGTGCTGGTGGCTCGAACTGGCCACGGCTGCCGGAGGAGGAGGCCACGGCCGCCTGCGCGCTTCAACTCACCTCGCTCGGCTGCTGCTGCTGCTGCCGCGCCTGACGAGAGGAGCAGGAACCGCACCTCAGGCGGAGAAGCGGTGACGACGACGGCGGCAGCAGCAGCAGCAGGAGCCGAGCGAGGTGGGTTGAAGCGCGCAGGTCGCTCCGTCCCTTTCTCTCCCCCCGCACCCGCTCAGGCTGCGGTTGCCTCAGCGTCCGACGTGGCTCCCGCTCCCCTCCACGGGGCGGGGGGAAAGGCGCTAATTAGGGGGTTCTTGCTAAAAACAGGGGAAAGCGAAGCCCCCCCCCCCGCGCACGCGCTTCCCCGGGGGATCGGGCGAAGTCGCTGGGTCTGCCCCACCCTCGCATGCAGGAGTTTGCAAACGCTCCCTGCCCGCCAGAAGGGAGTAGCTTTCACAGGAGGCCGGCTAATTAATCAGCCGTTTGCCTCACTGCATTGCTCGAATGGCCATGCAAAAGCTTAAATTTCATTTATTTTTAACTGCACAACGCCATCCATAGAAATGCACCAAGGCTATCAAGCTAACCTATTTATTTGGGGAAAAACAACACATGCATATGTGCCTTCTTCCGCTGCTGCCGGCCTCCCCACCCGGTGCAAGGCGGTTTGCACAACAAATTTGCAGCAGCTGAGGATCCACACCTCGCTGATTTTGGAGCAAGACCCGCTGGATTCAGTACGCCTTACCTCTGAGTAGAGGCTGCGCTGTCAAAACCTTAAAACGCCTTGCCAAGAGTCCTCCCAAGCAGACGCCAAACAGATAAACAGCTATGTGGTTTTTTTAAAAAGACATCTGAAGGCTTTTGGTGTGTGGTGGTGTTTTTACTATTATTCTGGGGCAACCCAGTCAGATTGGTTCTGTTATTCTGTGTCTCAGTTGTATCCCTGGCCCTATTGATGTGGGGGAGACCTGAAAGGATATTTCAGGTGAGGGGGGGCGTCAAGCACAGGACTGCCTCCCTCACCAAGCAGAGTCATATTTGCCTGCCTTCCCTGTTTCTGTGCGGGGGGGGGAGAGGTGTGTGTGTGTGAGAGAGAGAGACAGAGAGAGAGAGAGGCGAGCTGTGTGTGGAGGTGGGGGGAGGTGTGTGTGTGTGTGTGTGTGTGTGTGTGTGAGAGAGAGAGAGAGAGAGAGAGAGAGAGAGAGAGAGAGAGAGAGAGAGAGAGAGAGAGAGAGGTGAGCTGTGTTTGTGGGTTTCCCAAAGGCATCTGATTGAACAGGCTGCTGGGGAGGGGAAGGGTAAATGGGAGGGAGAGGAGGCTGGGGAGGGAAGGGTTAATGGGAGGGAGAGGAGGCTGGGGAGGGCAGGGTTAATTGGAGGGACCGCTACACCCCCGACTGGCCCCATATGTTCTAGGGCCCGTTATCTTAACGGGCTTAATTTACTAGTCCTATATAATATCCTAAACTATCATGAATATTACAATATTTTTTCAAATGTAATTTAAATTTCTTCCAATCTTCATCCACCGTCTCTTCTCCCTGGTCGCGGAGTCTCCCAGTCATTTCGGCAAGTTCCAGGATTGCTGTTAAAACTATTGGCCTTAGCTGAGACGGCAAAGTTGACGTGTTTAATCACATAAAAATCATTGCCAATCTTTACTAAAGGCGGGAAACTCCTTATTTGCGTGGGGGGGGGGGAATGAACTTATGATATCTGGGCTGGAGGGTTGAAGAAAATACTGGTTTATAGAAAGTGGAATGTTGTTGGGTGGATGTTTCGAATAAAAAGCTAAAGGGACCCCTGACCATTAGGTCCAGTCGCGGACGACTCTGGGGTTGCGGCGCTCATCTTGCTTTACTGGCCGAGGGAGCCGGCGTACAGCTTCCGGGTCATGTGGCCAGCATGACTAAGCCGCTTCTGGCGAACCAGAGCAGCGCACGGAAACGCCGTTTACCCATAGTTGTCAACTTTCGGATTTGAAAATAAGGGATTTTTCCCAACTTTCGGATTTGAAAAGAAGGGATGCCGCGAGGGCGGTGCAATGGCACCAAGTAGCCTCGCCACCCTGCGCTCCAGAGGCTGCGCGCGAACGGGTGAAAGAGCAAGCGCGTAGACGGCAGGCAGGCTGTCTGTCTGGTTGGGCGTGAGGGTCTGGCTGCACAAGGCATGCAAGCTCCGCCCCCAGTCGGTCTCAGACTCCTTATTGGCAGCCGAGCAACGCAGCTGAGGAGCCTCCCTGGCCGGCAGGGAGGGAGAGGAGCTGCTTCCTTTGAAATCTGGGAAATTTAAGGGATATCAACAATCCGGGATAGCAGCGGGAAACGGCATTGGAATAAGGGAGTTTCCCACAAAAAAAGGGAGGGTTGACAGCTATGCGTTTACCTTCCCGCTGAAGTGGTACCTATTTATCTACTTGCACTTTGACGTGCTTTTGAGCTGCTAGGTTGGCAGGATCTGGGACTGAGCAATGGGAGCTCATCCCGTCACGGGGATTCGAACCGCCAACCTTCTGATCGGCAAGCCCTAGGCTCAGTGGTTTAACCCACAGTGCCACCCGCGTCCCCTAAGGAATATGTTTTGAATAGTTTTCTATAAATAGCTGACAAGGCGAAGAATATGAAGTCCTACCAGCCACAAAGCTCCCTGGGTGACATTTGTCCAGTCACTGCCTCTCAGTCTAACCTACCTCACAGGGTTGTTTGGGCATTAAACGAGGAGGGGGGAACGAACCACGTGCGCGACACCTTCAGATCCTCAGAGGAAATGTGGGGCTAGGAATGTAAATAAATAGATGAAGCTCACCGCCCGCGAGTTCTTGGCTTCCTTCATGAGTTCCCGGGCGTAGAGCACTTCTTCCTGAATCGTGTCGGCGGAACAGGTCCGCAGCAACCGCACCTCTTCCTGGACCCTGACACAGAGGCGGCTCATCATCTAGGGAAGGGGCAAGACACAGGGCCATTAGCTGCTGCCCCTTGCCAAGGTGCCAAGTCCCGAACCCGCTGGCCAGCCAATCACAGCTGCCCCTCCGGGCCGGGGGCGGACAGGCCGCGCTCCTTCTGCGCAGGTTTTTGCGGGAAGGAGTGGCAAATGGGTGCTGAACAGGGAGATGGGAACGTTTACTTGCTCGGCGCTATTGGTGACGATTCCCTGGTGGAGGCGGAAGGCTTGGTCCTGGGGGAACTTCTGCGAGTGGTTGTTCCTGAGGAGACACCACTGGATCTGAAGAGGGGGGGGGGGAGAGACAGGATCATACCAAAGCTGGGACTTGGCAACATTCCTGCACGCCAACAGAGGAAGTGGGAATTTCTCCAGAGGTCCAAATCTATCCGTTTCAAGTTTCTCCGCTACACTTCCACAGATTACGATTTCTAAAGAAATCTTCACAAAAACTCGATTTTTCTCTGAATTTCTGTATGCCGCTCCACCCAATACAGTGGTACCTCGGTTCTCTAACGTCTCCGTTGACAAACGTTTCAGAACTCGAACGCTGTCAATGCTTCCATTTTTTAACGCACCTCAGAAGTCAAATGGCTTCTGCTGTGGTACTGCTGTATTTTTCTCAATTTTCTCTGTAAATTTGCAGGCCGCTCATTGCGCCTCGGTTTTCGAACGTTTCGGATGTCGAACAGTCTTCCAGAACAGAACCACTTCATACACGTTTTCGCAAGCAACTCTCCCTCATAAAATGCCCCTCGGGTGTTATTTCCGCCGATAAAGGCTTTTGTAGCCACACTTTCTCCCCATATGTCCATTTTGACACACATTATTCGGTAGGGGAGGGGGCGGCAAGTGCAAAATTCGGAGAAGTGCGAGTGCTGAAGGATCGTTCGAGAAGAACGAGTTAGGTAGTTTCTCGCTAAAATGCAAACGGGACCAAATTATTCCCCTCATCCCTAGGCCAGTAGAGAAGGGGCAAGGCTCACCTTTTGCCACACCTCGTCCGTCCTCTCAGGGGCGTTTCGGTAGGCCGCCGTGATGTCACTCAAGGGGAAGGACATGAACTTGAGGGTGTAGTTGCTGCAGAAGAGGCCGTTTTATTTATTTATTCGAAAGCATTTATAAAACACTTAACGTTTCAGAAAACTTCAAGTCACATACTTTCTTTCTCTCGTGGAAACTTGAGCACGAGAAGCCATGCTGGCGGCTCCCCCCCCCCAATTCCCTCGAGGAAAAGGAGTACAAAACCGCTCTAGTTACTTACTTCTCCAAGGCCCTGGCGATGTCCTGAAAGCCTTGTGCAGTTGTATTGTTCTTATCCCAGGAAATACTCCTTGAAAGCAAGAAAGGGGGGCAGGACAGGTAGCGGTTGTGATGCCATCTCTTGTTTTGACTTATCAATTCCTGACCCACAACCAGCAGTTGAGTTCCTTCCTTCCTTAATGTAATGTGAAGCAGCCTCCATTAGCAACTACTCTATTCCGAACTTAAAAATGGAAAGTTTAATGCCGGTGGTCAACAAAAGAGGTTTAAAGACTCTCTCAAGGCAAATCTTAAAAAATGTAGTATAAACACCGACAACTAGGAAACACTGGCCTGCGAGCGTTCCAATTGGAGAATAACCTTTACCAAAGGTGTCATGGGCTTTGAAGACACTCGAACTCAGGACGCAAGGGAGAAATGCGCTAAGAGGAAGGCACGCTTGGCAAACCCCTCACCGTGATCAACTCCCACCCGGAAACCTATGTCCCCACGGTGGAAGGATGTGTGGATTCAGAATTGGCCTCCACAGTTACTTACGGACTCAGTTAAAACCGTGTTTATGGAAGGCAATCTTACTTGGCTATGAGTGATCGCCAAAGAAGAGAAGAAGACACAGTACACTTGACCAGGAGCCCATTCTTAGGATACTCCATTACATTTCCCCTTCCCTGGTTTCCTATTTCATCCCCCACTTATAATCTCCAGGTTGTGGGATCGAGCCATACATTGGGCAAAATATTCCTGCTTTGCAGGGGATTGTACCAGATTACCCTTGTAGTCCCTTCCAACCAGGGGCGTAGGAAGTGGGGGGCGGGCCGCCCCAGGTTCCATCATGGAGGGGGGGGGGTGACAAATTATCAAGGAACAATTACTGCCCTACTAGGGCTGTTCATAAAAAAACGTGTTGGTTTTTTTTTTTTTTAATGCCTGCTCCAAAGGTCTTATCTTACTACACTAGGGATTATATAGCTATATATGAAATTTCATGCATATCAGTTAATATCTTGACCCTCCTCCACGAAAATAGCTGTTTACTTGGCCGTGAAGGCTTAAATTTCAATTCAGTGGAGCACTTACTGTTTCCAACCCTAACCCTGCGGAAAGCCATCTAATTAGACTTTAATTTGATTCTGACATGTTTTTAGGAGGTAATTTAATTATTGTTTGATTTTAAACCAATGTTATGTATCTGATGATAGCCGCCCTGAGTGCGACTTTGGCCGGGGAGGGCAGGATATAAATAAAAGTTTATTATTATTATTATTATTATTATTATTATTATTATTATTACTCATTATTATTCCTTTGTAAGAAAATATGAAATTTTTTGCAGGCAAAAAATAAAATAAAAATAAAATAAAAAAATAATCAACGTGTGTGTGTGGGGGGGTGACAAGAAATTTTCCGCACCGGGTACCACCTGACCTTCCTACACCTCTGCTTCCAACTCTATGATTATATAAACCTACATAGTATTTTGGGTTTTTGGGGGGGGTAGGGTTGCAGCCAACACAGCGCTACCCTAATTCAGCATCCCCTCAGCACTAGGACGACCGCTACTGCCATTGGACTTCCCCACCCCTCCTCCTCCTCCACAAATTCACCCTATTAAATCTATTATAGGGGGTTCCCTCGATTTGCTAGTGCAGATTTGGGGAAGAGAAGTGATGCCAGCGTTAATCCTTGCACGGATCCCATTGTGCGAGCAGTATTCCTTGTGCTGACAGGGAGGAGTCGGAGAGAGCGCTGAGGCAAATTTCCTTCCCTCCCAAAGAAGGCTGGGGAGGCATTTTCGAGTCAGCATGGCTAATTTGGGGGCAAGCGTACCCAGGACCGGTGCCACAGATTTTGGCGCCCTAGGCGAGGGGGCGGGCCACATGACGTCATTACGCATGACGTACGGTGCCCCGCCCCTGCCCTGCCGGGCGCCCCGCGCCGCTGCGGTTTTCGCCACTGGTTGGGGCGGCACCAGGCGGCGGCGGGGGGCGAGGCACAGGCTGGCCAGCGCCCCCTCCATTTTGGCGCCCCTGCCGCCGCGGTTTTCGCCCCAAGCTGCTTGCTCCGCCGCTGGTTGGGGCGGCACCGGGCGGCGGGGGGCAGGCTGGCCAGCGCCCCCTCCATTTTGGCGCCCTAGGCAACTGTCTAGTTCGCCTTAATGGACGCGCCGGCCCTGAGCGTACCCCAGAGATCCAAAGGCTGGGCAAATCAACCGGGAAGCCCCTGCCCCGCCTGACCGGCCAGTTCCCCCACCCCACCCCACCTCAGCGTGCTGTTGATCTGCAGCGCTTTCGACAGCATCTTGGCTCCGATGTCCTCCATGCAGTTCCCACTCAGGTCCACTTTGGTCAGGCAAGTGTTGCTGCCCAGGGCGTTGATCAGGATGCTGGTGCGGGTTTTGAGCCGGGAGTCGGCAACGGAGAAAGACTGCAGGGACTTTGGGGTAGCAGGTAGGAGGGAGGGAAAGAAGAAGAAGAAAAGTCAGCATCTCTCATCGTGGCACAGGGCTTAAGAGTGGCAGATTAGGGAGCTGGGTTAGGGAGTATGGGTTAGAGCTGAGTATGTTTAGCCTGGAGAAGAGAAGGTTAAGGGGTGATATGATAGCCATGTTCAAATATATAAAAGGATGTCATATAGAGGAGGGAGAAAAGTTGTTTTCTGCTGCTCCTGAGAAGAGGACACGGAGCAATGGATTCAAACTACAAGAAAGAAGATTCCACCTAAACATTAGGAAGAACTTCCTGACAGTAAGAGCTGTTTGACAGTGGAATTTGCTGCCAAGGAGTGTGGTGGAGTCTCCTTCTTTGGAGGTCTTTAAGCAGAGGCTTGACAGCCACCTGTCAGGAATGCTTTGATGGTGTTTCCTGCTTGGCAGGGGGTTGGACTGGATGGCCCTTGTGGTCTCTTCCAACTCTATGATTCTATGATTAGGACTGGGGGTGGAGGTTGGCCGGGGTTCAAATCGCCACTCAGCCACGATGCTCACCGGGTCACCGTGAGCCGGTCACTGCCTCTCAGACTATCCTACCTTGCAGGGTTGTCGTGAGAATAAAAGGGGAAGGGAAAGAATTGCCTGCGCCATTGTGGTTCCGATATATATTGATAGATAGCCTAAGACATACAGGCAGTAAGAGAAAGTGTGAAGATGTTGTGGCGCCTTCATTATCCAGTAGTACCTCGGTTTAAGATCACAAACGATTCGGTTTACAAACTCCGCAAAACCAGACGTAGTGTCCCAGTTTTGCGAACTTTACCTCGGTCTAAGAATGGAATCCAAATGGTGGAAGGGCATTGGTGGCGGGAGGCCTCATTAGGGAAAGCGTGCCTTGGTTTAAGAATGGTTTCGGTTTAAGAATGGACTTCCGAAACAGATTAAGTTCATAAACCGAGGTACCGGTGTATACTTTTAGGAGCCAGGCGAAAATGTTCCTCTTTAACCAGCCCTTTGGCTGGTTGAAAGGACTTACACAGTGGGTAGGCAAACTAAGGCCCGGGGGCCGGATCTGGCCCAATCGCCTTCTCAATCCGGCCCGCGGACGGTCTGGGAAACAGCGTGTTTTTACATGAGTAGAATGTGTGCTTTTATTTAAAATGCATCTCTGGGTTATTTGTGGGGCATAGGAATTTGTTCATTATTATTTTTCAAAATACAGTCTGGCCCCCCACAAGGTCTGAGGGACAGTGGACCGGCCCCCTGCTGAAAAAGTCTGCTGACCACCCCTGACTTACACACTCCTCTTCCTGGATCACCTGCACAATCTTCTGAAGGATTTCCTCCAAGGTCCTACAGAGAGACAACAGGGGGAACGTCAAGCTGAGGAACAAGAGCAACAGGGCGATGTCAGGGCAGCTTGTTTATTTATTTGATTCCATTTACGAATTGCTCCCTATAATAAGGTATATCTTGAAATGATTCCGCAGCAGAACCGCTCCATATGCTTGCATATCTCGCCAGGGGCTTGTGGAGATTCTGATTCTTCATGAATAAACTTAATAAGATGGAGCCAAGCTTGCCTTTTGACAAATCTCTCCACAAAAAGGAACCTCCTGTTTGTTTCGCTGGTTCCCCCCCACCCCCCGTGCTTTAATGACCATCAACTTGTGCATATTTCCTTTTTTAAAATTGTGGATTTCAGCCGCACTTTATCAACATCTCGTACATCGATCAGAGGTCTCTATGGTCAAACGGTTCACAAACCTTCCAAACGAAGAAGCAACTTAAGTGCAGCGCCACCTAGTGACTACACTACAGAATGACACCGTCGCCCTGGATGGTCCTAGATCGCCCAACCCAGGGGCGACGTGGCCCAGGGGTGGACTTTGTGCTTTAAAATTTCAGTGGTGCCCTTTGTGATGCCAACATTCAGTGCCCAAATGCCTCTCGCCTTCTGTTGCTCGTCATTATTGCCGTGTACCCTGCGGCTCCCTCTTGGCTCAGCGCCCAGTGCGGGCCAACCGTTTGCGCTCCAATAAATCCACCTCTGCTGTCAGGGGCTGGCCGGGTTCCGAAGCGGTGCCAGAGGAAACGGCGGACCTAGATAGAGCCACGCTGACGCCTGAGGAGTTACTGAGGGTCTGGGACCAAGAGCAGGCACAGCCCCTGCTGACACCAGAGCAGATAGTGCAGCAATGGGAGGAAGCTTCCACCAGAGGGCTAGCACAGTCCATGGGACGGGACCAGGAGAGGGAGTCCGAGGAGGAGGGGAGGCTTATAGATCCTGCAGGAACATCAGACACGAGCAGCGTGGAGGGAGAAAGCGAAAGGGAAAAGGGATCCGTAGGACCACCTCGGTCAAGGGCACGGAAGAGGAAACAGGAGAGGCGGAGACTAGGGTTTCCGAAGCTCCTCTGCTGGGGGCGGAGCCGCAAATCAGCACTCGAAGGATCTGACTCCGAGGAGTCGGATGCATAGCCGTAAAGTCTGGACTATTCAATATTGTACAATAAAGTGATTAGTGTAACAGACGGCGTTTGTGGATGCTTACTTCCGAGGAGACACACATCCACCTCACAGCATCCTTCGAGTCTTCGTCATCTCCTCAGGAGTAAAGCACAACCAGCATGAGTAACGCGGAGGAAGCCGCAGCGTTAGCTGCCCAAGGAGCCGGTGGTGGAGGAGCCCCTACCTGGGAACAGAGAGCTCGTGAGCTAGAGGTACTGTACCGAATTAGTGAAGCCAGGTTGGAGGAGGCAAGAATTCACGCTGAGCAGGGCAGGAGTGCGCAGGCGGCAAGGCGAATCACCATGCTAGCCAGCAGGTTTCAGGGCAAGCCGGAACAGTACATAGGTTTTAAAACGGACATGCTATATACCCTGGAACTCCACAGAGACTCATTTAGAAATGAGGAGGAGCAGGTTGGTTTTATAATTTCGCATTTTGAATCAGCTGCTCGTGATTGGGTGAGGCCACTGATTTTGGCTAAGGACCCAGCGCTTCAGAAAGTAAAAGAGTTTTTTAAAGCAATGGACGTGGTTTATACTAGCCGTTCTGAACAGGAATTGGAATCGCAGGAACTCCTGCTTTTGAGGCAAGGGAATATGACGGTGAGAGAATACCAGGCAAAGTTTTCGTTGTTGAGTCATCGTCTGGGATGGGAGACCAATACCCCTCAAATGATAGCACTCTTCAAGCTAGGTCTGGCCGATGAAGTAAAGGACTCTTTGGCTAGAGGGGGCCCCTACAATGACATGAAAAGCCTCACAGAAGCAGCGATGGCAATCGGCATTAGAATGGAGATTAGAGACAAAAGCAGAAAGGAGGGGAAGGCGGGAAGGTGGTTCAACTTCCGCATTCCAACACAAGCAGAGAGACCGGCTGGAGCGCAAACGCACCTCCAGGAAGAAACGCCTATGGAATTGGGGGGAGCGCGCGCGCGCCCTATTTCAAACGCAACGGTTGCCAAGGGGAGTGACGCGCAAGGCGGGAAGGCGCCCAGGAAGTGCTTTGTATGTCACCAAATCGGACACCTAGCCAAGGCTTGTAACAAAAGGAAGGTGTGGCAAGGCATGACGGGGGCTGTAACAGGAGAGGGGGAGGAGCAGACGGCAAGGCAGGGAAACGGGAATGCCGGCTGGCAAGTCGCGGGGACGGCCAGCCCGGCTCAGGAGCAGTAAAATGTCCCCCCAGCAACGCGCCAGAGACAAACCCCCCCAGCCCGCCCGAGCAAACCCCTCCCCACCCTCCCAAGCCAGGCATCGTGATGGAAGTCACACTGGAGCTGCCCAATGGCTTCACCATGCAAGTCCCCGCCCTTTTAGATTCCGGTGCCTCGGCAGACTTCATGGATATGGACTTTGCCAGGCAACACCAGCTTCACCTCCTGCAGTTGCATCTTCCCTTGCAAGTCACCACAATTGATGGAAGGGAATTGAAAGGAGGGGCTGTCACACAGAGCTCTCCGCCCATGCGGATGGGGATGGGACGGCACTCTGAAGTTATTGCTTTCCACGTCACCACGTTAGCAGGGCCCCCCCTCATACTGGGGATGGGGTGGCTGGACAGACATGACCCAGTAGTGAGCTGGCATCAGCGCTCTCTAACGTTTGGTTCTGCGTATTGCATGGAACATTGCTTGCAGCAGATGCGTCCCGAGGAGCCAGCAAATGCAGCCGTGGTGCAAGCAGGGCAAGTCACGCTCCCTGCGCAATATGCGGAGTTTCAGCAGGTGTTTAGTGAAAGGGAAGCGGACAAGCTACCCCCCCACCGTCCCTACGACTGCCGAATTGACCTGGTGCCAGGGGCTCAGCTGCCACCAGGCAAGCTTTATTCAATGTCGGAGCAGGAGATGGCAGATCTGAAAGCCTTCATTGACAAAAACCTGGCCAGAGGCTTCATCAGGGAAAGCAAGGCTGTAGGGGGCAGCCCAGTGTTCTGGGTGGACAAACGTGACACCCCTCAACGGAGGCTGGTTTGTGATTATCGAATCCTGAACTCCCAGACCCTCCCTGTCTCCTACCCCATGCCGAGAATCGACGACCTGCTGGCGGCGGTACGCAGGGGCAGGATCTTCACCAAGCTGGACTTGAGAGGTGCGTACAACCTCATCAGGATCAGGGAGGGGGATGAATGGAAAACCACTATGTTCACGCCCTTGGGGGCTTACGAGTTCCTAGTCATGCCCTTCGGCCTCCAGTCAGGCAGCCAATGCTTCCAAGCGTTCATGCACCACGTGTTGGGACCCCTGCTGTACAAACAGGCTGTGGTCTATTTGGATGACATTCTGGTATACTCTCAGACCCCGGAGGAGCACGTGCAACACGTCAAGGAGGTACTGCAGAGGCTCCAGGAGCACCAATTATGTGTCAAGCTGGAGAAGTGCCAGTTCCACGCCACAGAAGTGGACTTCCTGGGCTACCGCCTCTCAGATGAAGGAATAGCCATGGACACCGACAAGGTGGAGGCGATCTTACAATGGAAGAGCCCCAAGACCAAGAAAGACGTGCAAAGGTTCGTCGGTTTTGCCAATTTCTATAGAAAGTTCGTCCCGGCGTTCGCAAACATGACGGCACCAATTACAGACTGCTTGAGAGGCAAGAAGAAGTTCCAGTGGACGGAGAAGGCGCAAACAGCCTTTGAAACGCTCAAGAAGGTCTTCGCCTCAGAGGAGCAGTTGCTGCACGTGAACCCCAGCAAGCCCATCAGGATAGAGACGGACGCATCAGACCGAGCCATTGGAGCTATACTACTGCAGCAGGATCCAGCAGGGGAATGGCGGCCCTGTGCGTTTTATTCCAGGAAGTTGAGCCGGTCGGAGGCAAACTACGCTATCTGGGACAAAGAGTTATTGGCAGTGGTAGCGGCATTCAAACACTGGCGTCACTTTTTGGCGGGGGCGCGGCACCAGATCCAGGTACGCACCGATCACAAGAACCTGGAGTACTGGCGCACGGCCAGGGTTCTCAATCAGCGCCAAATGCGATGGGCGGAGTTCTTCGCGGACTTCAACTTCCACATCCAGTATGTGCCGGGCGAGCAGAACAGCAGGGCGGACGCCCTATCCAGGAAGCCGGAGTACATGGAAGACGAAGGGCCTCCAGTGGCCAGGGCCATCTTCAAACCTGAACAGTGGCGGTGTGGGGCGGCACTGGGTGGTCGGGAAGAACTGGTGCGACTCACCCAGGCCGATGACTTTGCCCAGAATAAGCTCAGGGGACTCAAGGAAGGGGATCCCAAGGCAGGAGGGTTTGAGGAAAAGGAGGGGCTGCTGTTGTACAAAGGGGCACTGTATGTGCCAGGGGAGGACATGAGGGCCAAAATTCTCAGACAGCTTCATGACAATCCCACAGCGGGGCACTTTGGGCAATTGAAAACCATGATATTGGTCACGAGAGAATTCTGGTGGCCAAAAATCAGACAGGACGTCAGGGACTACGTCAGGGGGTGTGAGGTTTGCCAAAGGGCCAAGGGGGAGAGGAGGGTACCAGCAGGGCTACTGGAACCGCTTCCCACCCCGAGCAAGCCCTGGGAAGCGGTTTCCCTGGACTTTGTCACGGATCTCCCCCGGTCCAAAGGCAACACGGCGGTACTGGTCGTAGTGGATCTCCTGACCAAGATGGCCCACTTCATTGCCTGCCCCAAAGTGGTGTCGGCGGAGGAGACGGCCCGGTTATTTGTGCAGCACGTGTTTAGGCTGCATGGCATGCCAGCGAGAGTAATTTCGGATCGCGGTGCCCAATTTACATCCCGTTTCTGGCGCAAGCTCATGCAGATCTTGCAGGTGCAGGTGTGTCTGTCCTCCGCACGTCATCCACAGACCAACGGTCAATCGGAGCGTGTTAATTCAATTCTGCAGCAGTATCTGCGTTGTTACGCTTCCCAGCAACACAACGACTGGAGTGACAAGCTCTCCCTTGCAGAGTTTTCTTACAACAATGCTCAGCACTCCTCGGCAGGCATGTCCCCATTCCAGGCGAACTACGGCAGCCACCCCAGAGCCTTTCCGGGAAGGGGGGGGGGACAGGGGGATGGAGACGTGCCAGCGGCACAGAGCTTCGCTGAGGAGTTGGAAGCATTGCACCAATTGCTCAGTGACAATTTGGAGCGAGCAAAAGAGGCTTACAAAACGGCAGCGGACCGGCACCGCAGGGAGGGGGAGGACATCCAGGTGGGAGATATGGTATGGTTGTCCACGCAAGGTTTGCCCATCCGCGGCAGGTGCAAGAAGCTGCAGCAACGTAGAGTGGGGCCTTTTGAGGTAGTGGAGCAGATTAACCCCGTGGCTTTCAAACTACGACTGACGGACGACATGAGGATTCACCCGGTGTTCCACAGGTCTCTCCTGTCCAAGTACAGGGAACCTCACAGGTACCAACAGGGCTACCAGCAGGGGTCCCAGGGGTTACCGCTGCTGGAACCGGAACTGTTCAACGAGGCCACTGAGATTTTGGATTCCAGGTGGCAAGGGGATGAACTGCAGTATTTGGTAGCGTGGGAGGGGGAGCCAGCATCGGAAAATGCATGGGTCCAGGCAGAGGAAGTCACCAGGGAACATCTGGTGTGGGAGTTTCACGAACTATTCCCGCACAAGCCCAAACCATACCGGTGGCAACTAAGAGACGTGTTTCAACCCACAGACTCGGAAGAAGGGGACTTCTGGGGTTTCCCACCATCGGAGGGGGGTAAAGGGTACCCTGGGGTAGGAGAAGGAAGCCAGAGTGCAGAACCCTTCTCTCCACCCATGGCCAGGGAGGACTGGGAAGACGTGTTTTCATCATCGTCCAGTGCCGACACCACAATATTCTTAGGTTTCCCTTCCTCCCCTGACACAGCAGACGAGTCTTGGGGGGAGCTGGGGGATCTGGAGAGGGAACCCGACACCGCTCGCTCTCCACCCTGTGCGCCTCCTCAGGAGGGGAAGGGGGGCTTGGAAGGGGGGGTGGATGTCAGGGGCTGGCCGGGTTCCGAAGCGGTGCCAGAGGAAACGGCGGACCTAGATAGAGCCACGCTGACGCCTGAGGAGTTACTGAGGGTCTGGGACCAAGAGCAGGCACAGCCCCTGCTGACACCAGAGCAGATAGTGCAGCAATGGGAGGAAGCTTCCACCAGAGGGCTAGCACAGTCCATGGGACGGGACCAGGAGAGGGAGTCCGAGGAGGAGGGGAGGCTTATAGATCCTGCAGGAACATCAGACACGAGCAGCGTGGAGGGAGAAAGCGAAAGGGAAAAGGGATCCGTAGGACCACCTCGGTCAAGGGCACGGAAGAGGAAACAGGAGAGGCGGAGACTAGGGTTTCCGAAGCTCCTCTGCTGGGGGCGGAGCCGCAAATCAGCACTCGAAGGATCTGACTCCGAGGGGTCGGATGCATAGCCGTAAAGTCTGGACTATTCAATATTGTACAATAAAGTGATTAGTGTAACAGACGGCGTTTGTGGATGCTTACTTCCGAGGAGACACACATCCACCTCACATCTGCGTAGCCCAGGTTTTGTGAACCACCCTGAGACCTCCGGGTATAGGGCGGTAAAGGTAAAGGGACCCCTGACCATTTGGCCCAGTCGTGTCCGACTCTGGGGTTGCGGCGCTCATCTCGCTTTATTGGCCAAGAGCCGGCGTACAGATTCCAGGTCATGTTGCCAGCATGACAAAGCCGCTTCTGGCGAACCAGAGCAGCGCACGGAAACGCCGTTTACCTTCCCGCCAGAGTGGTACCTATTTATCTACTTGCACTTTGACGTGCTTTCGAACTGCTAGGTGGGCAGGAGCAGGGACCAAGCAACGGGAGCTCACCCCGTCGCGGGGATTCGAACCGCCGACCTTCTGCTCAGCAAGCCCTAGGCTCTGTGGTTTAACCCACAGCGCCACCTGGGTCCCTGTCTAGGGCGGTATATAAATTCAATCAATAAATAAACCCACCGGGATTTGACATTGAAGTTCTTGCCCAGCCAGAGGTGCTTCAGAGACTTGTTCCTGCCTAGCGCCGGGACGAGTGTCAGTAAGTCGGCGTCGAAGCCTGGCATGAGGAGAAGGAGGAGGAGGAGGCAGTGGCAGGATAGGTCAAGAATGTTAAGTACAATGGTTTAATTGACACAAAAATGAAAAATGGCTGAAGGTATATTGCAGAAGATTTAACATTGGGTTTCTCCCCTCCCCATGGGGTTATATTAAAGTCAAGGAGAGCACTCTGAGCTTTTGCTAAGTTAATGAATAACTAACTGATTGTCGTTTCTCTGGTAGCTAACACATAAGGGTTGTAACCTTAGATCATATCGTGAGAGGTATTGGGTTGCAAATCTCCATTTTGAAGGGAGCTGCCTTTGTGAGTCTTTTCTCCCAAACTCAATGGAGTGAAGATGTAAAATGAAGCTCTCCTGAAGGGAGAGTAAATAGCCTGGAAGCTGGAATGCAAGCTGTGGAGCAGGCTTCCTCAAACTCGGCCCTCCAGATGTTTTTTGCCTACAACTCCCATGATCCCAACTAGCAGGAGCAGTGGTCAGGGATGATGGGAATTGTAGTCTCAAAACATCTGGAGGGCCGAGGTTGAGGAAGCCTGCTGTGGACAGAGAAACCTTTGCTTATAGGTCTGTTTGGATTATTTTGTATTTTGCAAGTTGCTGAGCCTGTGCTGGAGAGCACAAGGCATTGTACAGATATTTCGGACATATCATTTGCTTTATTCTGTTTTATTTTAAAGAGATCTGCTAGTAAAAGTTTGAATAATGTTTTTTTTATGGGTCTGGACAATGATTTATTCCAAAAGGAGTCAGTCCTTATTCTTCTAGTCACTTCAGACTGCACAATATCAATATCTGCAACAAGGAAGGGCAAATGCAATGGGCAAGGCAGGAGCAGCAACTGGGGAGCATCGTGGTCTCACCATTGTCAGAAAGATCTAGACTACTCAAGGCGCTTATTCCAGACAGCTGCTCTTGAAGGACTTGAGCCCCTGGGGAGCGCAACTAGGTAGGAAGGAAAGGAAGACGGAGAGAGAGAGGTTTAATGAGTGACTCAGAGAGGAAAGGGTGCTCAAGAGGCCTAGCGTATCAAACGGATGCTGGGAAGCTCTGAGGTAAATCGCCTCACATGGAAGCAGCTCGGCCCCCAACGCCTCCTCTCTGAGAAGACGTCTGCACAAGAAACCCACCCCATTCGCCCACCCCAATTTACCTCACATCCACTCAGGTCCAGGTGGAGTTCGCTGAGGTGGGTGTTAGCCGACAGACCTTGGAAAAGAGACCTGAGAGAGGAAGGCAAGGACATATTGTGATTTAAACAAGCAAACTAGGGACATCTGAGTGAGCGAAATCTCCCTGGTAGTATAGCTTAGTGGGTGGAGCACCTGCTCTGCATGCAGAAAATTCAACATCAACTCTTTCTGGTTCTCAGAAACTAGTATTCTGTGGCCTACTCTGAACCAGAAGAGGCATGAAAGGGGCGGAGGAGAGGTTGGCTGCATGCAGACGCAGTCTCCGATTCCTTGGGGAAAACCCCTGAGGAAGAGGAGAGGACTTTCACTCTTGGCAAATTATTTTCCTGGAGGAAGACCACCGGAAATGAGCTGCTCTGCTCATGAGGCCTGACATTCAACCAGATCTGTGGAGGTCGTGTTTTTGCCGATTAAGAGTTGACGCCATCTTTGAACTGTCTGATAACTGACTGCTCCTTTGACGCAGAGGGAGAGAACAGCCATTGTTGCCATGGGCCAGTAATTTGCTTCACCTGCTGAGCAGCAGCCTGAAGGGGCAGAAGGCAGAGTGACTCCACCTGCCACGGATCAGCCTTCTTGCTCCTGATGCGAACCAGCTGGCTCTTAAACATGGTTTCCAGCCTCAGTCAGTTGCTGGAAAGGATGTTTGTCATTCCTGGCTAGACCTTGCTCCTTCTTGCTTTTTGTCACCCTCGACTTTCTTGACTCCCGGATCGTCTGACTAAGTGAACTGAGATACTCCTGGCCTTAGGACTGTACTAGACCTTGTATACAGGCTCTGCCTCCAGCCAAGTAACCCCCTGAGACTTGGCTGCTTGGCTGGCCTCTCCCGCCAGCTGTGGCTGGACGGACAACCAGTCACCAGTGACCGCTGAGAGCCTTGTTCTGCATGAATTTGTCTACCGTATTTTTCGCTCTATAAGGCGCACCTGACCATAGGAAGCACCTAGTTTTTAGAGGGGGAAAGCCCCATTTTTTTGAGGATCAACTCAAATTTCTGTAGCTTCTTTTGCAAAGGAGAAAAGCCCCATTTTTTGAGGATCAGCTCAAAATTGTTGAGCTTACTTTGCAAAGGGAAAAAACCCTGTTTTATGGGGTTTAACTCACAGTTCTGCAGCTTCAGGAAGCCATTTCTACAGTTTCCAGAAAGATAATCTAATCAGCCAGTCACATGTCGCTGGGGAAACAGCCTCCCTCTGCAAGGGGGCGGGGCTGGAATCTCTCTCCCCGATCTTTGCTGAGCAGCTGCTCAGCGGGCTTCCTTTCAACACCCCCCCCTCTCTTTTTTAAACAAAGCACGATCTGCTTTTGCCCCTGGGCAGTTCAGCTCCAGGGACCACACATTCGCTCCATAAGATGCACAGACATTTCCCCTTACTTTTTAGGAGGAAAAAAGTGCGTCTTATGGAACGAAAAATACGGTAACCCTCGTTTGTGTTTCTATACCGCCAGTTCACACAGTATAATAAGGTGTTGTGCAGCAATATACATGCTCGGTAAAAACCTAACAACATTAAAAACGGTACAAAGTTTAAAGCTTTCCGAGGTGGTGGCTATCACTAAAATAGTCGGGGCCTCCCTCCAGCAGAGGGCAGCAGAGCCCATGGACGTGGCACTGGAAGCTTGAACCAGTCTTAGGTTTGTCATGGCAATCATGTCAGAATGTTGCGGGAAACTGTAGTTTCTCAGAAATCCTGGGAGCTAGCTAGCCTGCTACCCTACATCAGCCATCCTCAATCTGGCAATGTCCACGTGCTGAAGGTCCCATCAGCACTATGCATTTAAAGCAGTATCATACCGCTTCAAACAGAAATGGCTTCCCCTGGAGAATCCTGGGAAGTGTAGTTAAGGGCGCTGAGAGTTGTGAAGAAGCCACTATTCCCTTCCCAGAGCAACGGGCAAGGCACAGAAATGCTCTCATCCTCCTAGGCCTTCGTGTCTCTTCTTCGTTCAGCCCGGACACTGAGGTCCAGCTCCGAGGGCCTTCTGGCGGTTCCCTCACTGCAAGAAGTGAAGTTACAAGAACCAGGCAGAGGGCCTTCTTGGTAGTGGCACCCACCCTGTGGAACGCCCTCCTATCAAGGAAATAAACAACTACCTGACTTTTAGATGACATCTGAAGGCAGCCCTGTACAGGGACGTTTTTAATGTCAGATGTATGTCTTACTGTGTTTTTATATTTTGTTGGATGCTGGCCAGAGTGGCTTGGGCAAACCAGTCAGCTGGGCAGGGTACAAATAATAAAATTATTATTATTATTATTATTATTATTATTATTAATCATTGTCCTTACCACTGGACCACATTCCATGTACACTCATACCTCGTGTTACAGCCGCTTCAGGTTGCACGTTTTCGGGTTGCGCATTGCGCCGAACCCGGAAGTACCGGAACAGGTTACTTCTGGGTTTCGGCGCTTTGCACATGCGCAGAAGCACCGAATCGTGACCCGCACGTGCACAGATGCAGCGCTGAAGGTTGTGAACGTGCCTCCCGCATGGATCACGTTCGCAACCCAAGCGTCCACTGAATTAGAGTTTTGCTTTGTTTTCTGTCTTTTGTGGGAACATGAGGTCCCCCTTGCCCTGAGGTCACTACACCCCATCTCATGAGTCTCAAAGACAGCTAAGGTCAGAGCTTTGCACACAGACAGTCTCAGGAGCTATCCCCACCATACCACTGGGAACACGCCCTGTCTGAAACCCGCTGCCAGTCAGTGTACGAAATGCTGAGCTAGATAGACCAAAAGGTCTGACTCAACCTTAAGGGGTCTTTCTGTGTTCCAGAGACCCAGCAACCCGAGAGAGGGGGGCGCTCAAAGTGGCAGCTGGAAAATGGCAGAATAGACTCTTAACACACCCATGCACAGTGTTTTCGGAGCGACAGGGTGCAGGGCGGGCGAGTGGCGGGTGCTCACCTTAATGCCTCCACGGGCATTTTGATGCCTGACAGGTTCACATAGGTGAGGGAATAGGCACTGCAGAAAAACTGCTTGAGAGATGGCTGCAGTCCCTTTCCTTTCCTGCAGAGGGAGACAAAGGAAACCATCAGAGAAGCAATTCCCCCCGCCCTCCCTGCTGCCGCTCTGAGCATCCAGAAGTCGATCCGACCGAAGGGTCTCCAGGAAAGAGGGTAGAGAGACAAGCGGAGTTCCTTACCTGTGGGAGAAGGTGTTTCGTGCCAGGTTGAGGTAGCTAAGCCGTGGGCAGCAGCCGTGCAGCAGTGCCCCGAAGAGCTATGGGGACAGATAGACAAGACAGACAGACCCAGGAGGAGGAGTGAGTGATTATCCTGGTCGCTAAGGGGCTGGGGCCATCCCTCTTCCCCCCATCGGCACCTCGTAGCCCGGCATGCTTTCCACGTCACCCTTGTCCCCGCTACCCCACCCCCGGAGTCTGCGGCTCTCTTAAAACCTTACGGCATCCACGGCGCAGTCTGTGGACGAGAGGTCCAGGTGAACCAGTGCATTGGGCTGGGCCAGGAAGGAATAGAAGCCCTAAAAAAGAGGGGAAGGGGAAGGAAAGGGGTGAGAGGGGATGAAGTACGTGGTATGTATAGTTATTTATGGCATTTACCGTATTTTTCGCTCCATAAGACACACTTTTTCCCTCCTAAAAAGTAAGGGGAAATGTCTGTGCGTCTTATGGAGCGAATGTGTGATCCCTGGAGCTGAACTGCCCAGGGGCAAAAGCAGATCGTGCTTTTTTTAAAAAGAGAGAGAGAGAGAGAGAGAGAGAGAGAGAGAGAGAGAGAGAGAAGGGGGTGTTGAAAGGAAGCCCGCTGAGCAGCTGCTCAGCAAACGATCGGGGAGAGAGATTCCAGCCCCGCCCCCTTGCAGAGGGAGGCTGTTTCCCCAGCGACATGTGACTGGCTGATTAGATTATCTGTCTGGAAACTGTAGAAATGGCTCCCTTTCCTGAAGCTGCAGAACTGTGAGTTAAACCCCATAAAACAGGGTTTTTCCCCTTTGCAAAGTAAGCTCAACAACTTTGAGCTGATCCTCAAAAAAATGGGGCTTTTCTCCTTTGCAAAAGAAGCTGCAGAGATTTGAGCTGATGCTCAAAAAATGGGGCTTTTCCCCTCTAAAAACTAGGCGCGCCCTATGGTCAGGTGCGCCTTATAGAGCGAAAAATACGGTATATTATTTTTGTAAAATGTGTAAGATCACAATCTTGCATTTATCTGTATCATCTAGAATTCATACTACTGATGAAGCCCAGGATGGCGAAACAAGGATAAAATATTCCGGAAATCCTTGTCCTATTGTGGAATTATAACACCCTATATATGGATTGTTTTGGACTACATGAACAAACACATGTGGAATAGTCTTTAGTATATGTTTGAACTTCTTTCAAGAGCTGATTGGAGAGACAACTGATCCACAGGGTCTTCTGGCCCTTCAGTTGAACTTTATGACTCATCTGCGTTGAGATGCTAATATGATACAGTAAATAACAGACTTTATTTGTGTTAAAACGCAGCCGGTTACGTTTATTGTGTTTGTGCTGGGAGAACGCGGCAGAACAATATCCTCGCAGCACAAGGCCTTGATTTCACTACCCTTGAATTAAGTACCGTATTTTCCGGCGTACAAGACAACTTTTTAATGCAGGAAAATCTTCTCCCAAATTGGGGGTCGCCTTGTACGCCGGGTATAGTCTTTCTGGCGACGCGGGGTTGCGCCCCACCACTGGCTGCCTGCGTGCGCCGCCTCAGGTGCCATGGAGCGCGATGTGCTGCTGTGCAGCGAGACGGGAGGCTCTCCCCGCCGCTCCAGCAGCCGCCGCCTCAGCCACCATGGAGCCCGGGCTGGGCGTGGGTGGCGAGAGCGAAGGGCTGCTATGCGAGACAGGAGGCCTGGGCCCCAGCGGCGGGGAGCGGCGGAGGCCTGGGCAGCAGCAGTGTGTGGTTGGAAGAGGGGTAGCCTTATACAGCAAGTATACCCCAAACTCTGTATTTTAACTTTAAAAGTTGGGGGTCGTCTTATACCCCCAGTCGCCTTGTACGCCGGAAAATACGGTAATGCCTTTTAAGTCCACAGCTAAGGCATCCCTGACGGATACATGTTTGCAGGGGGCTGCCTCCCGACAACCATTTTTAATGTGCATTCATAATTATCGATGCTCCCTATCGGGCTGGTTGCACTGCGAATCCTACTTTTCAATACCGTTTGCCCCTGGAATTGATTTCAGGACAGACGTCCTGCTTCGTTTCCAATCGGTGCACGTGCCGAAATCCCATGCAACGTTTTATACCACGGTTTCCCCCAGTTTATTTTCTTGCCCCGCTTTTGTTATGCTGTATAGAGCAAAGAGCCGCCTCTCCAGGTGGCATTCCAACCATACGTTGAAAGGGCTAAGAGACAGTCTTTTCCCAACTGGTCCCTTCCACAGATCTGCATCCTAGCTGCAAAACTTGACAGTTTTAAAATACAGGCGTGTATTTTCACCTCCGCAAGATTGAACGCAATGCTGCCTAGCCGTACTCAAGAGTAAAAGGTAAAGGGACCCCCGACCATTAGGTCCAGTCGTGTCCGACTCTGGGGTTGCGGCGCTCATCTCGCTTTACTGGCCGAGGGAGCCGGCGTACAGCTTCCGGGTCGTGTGGCCAGCATGACTAAGCTGCTTCTGGCGAACCAGAGCAGCGCACCGAAACACCGTTTACCTTCCCGCCGGAGCGGTACCTATTTATCTACTTGCACTTTGATGTGCTAGGTTGGCAGGAGCAGGGACCGAACAACGGGAGCTCACCCCGTTGCGGGGATTCGAACCGCCAACCTTCTGATTGGCAAGTCCTTGGCTCTGTGGTTTAGACCACAGCGCCACCCGCATCCCATACTCAAGAGTAGCGTCTGTCAAATTCTGCTTGAAAAACAGTTATGCCCATGCAGATACCACAGTATCGAATCGGTGCATGTAGTGCTAGCTTGTTCTCTTTATAGAGATCTGATATAACGAGGTTATTCCCTCTCTTTTATTATCTATACCAGGCATAGGTAAACTTGGCCTTCCAGATGTTTTGGGACTACAACTCCCATCATCCCTAGCTAGCAGGACCAGTGGTCAGGGATGATGGGAATTGTAGTTCCAAAACATCTTGAGGGCCGAATCTGCCTATGCCTGATCTATACCAGGTCGTTCATCCACTGCTACAATATCCTTCCTTCTTGCAGACCAAGAACACCAGGCAATTTTTTTAACTGGAGCAATTAGAATAAGATCCACCATTTGACTAACCTGTCTAATGCCTAGTAAAGAAAGCCCATTCGTTCATATGTTTTATTTGTGGTCAAGGGCAGTTATTAACTCTTTCGTTTGTATAGTCGTAAATTCTTAAGACTGTATTTTGTATAGCCAGCCATCTAGCTATACCGGTATTTTGCTGTATTTGATTCCTTTGCTATGGCTTGCGGCTGACGCAAATAAAGATTTTTATCTATCAATCTTTCTTCCCCCCCAAAGCATCCTGGAAGCTGTAGTTTAAGGGGGCCGAGAGTTGTGAGGAAATGCCTATTCCCCTCGCAGAGTTACAATTCTCAGAGCGGCTTAACAGTCGCTCTCTTCCTAGGAAACTCTGGGAATCGTAGTACTGTGAGGGCAATACATGTCTTTGAACAACTCTCAGCACCTTCACTGAACTACAGCTCCCAGAATGCTTTGGGGGATGCCTATGACCGCTTGAAGCGGTATCATAGCGCACTAAATGTATCGTGCGGATGTAGCCAGGGTGATAATGCTGAGGAAACAAAGCAGAACAACTAGGAAAGCAGAGCTATGTGTGGCCGTCCAATACAAATGCACCACAACTGCGTCACCGCAAAAGTTACAGGCCGGGGTCACTCACGTTCGCCTCCTCCGTCCCCAGTAACCCTGGGTTTTTGCTCAGGTCAAGATGGCGGAGGGAGCTGGTGAAGGCTGGGTTGGCTCCAAAGGTCTGGCACAGAATGGCAAGTCCTGGGAAAGGAAAACAGGCCCCCAAACTGTCACCACCGTTCAATTTATGTAGCTCTTTGAAAGCTTCCCCCTTCACAACTAGTGAGGGAAGTGGTTCGCGGTTATTACTTTTTTTAAAAAAATAAACCTCATCAACGTTCGTCAGCATTTGAGTCTGAATTTCTCCATATACACCTGTTCTTGTAGGTAATTTTGCCTAATACATCCATTTCCCCCCCCTCTATAAATGTTATCTTCACAATATATGCATTTTTGTGCACATTTTACCTCAAGTCTATGCATACACACACACACACACACACACACACACACACACACACACACACACACACACACATTATTTGGCCAAAGAGCTCCACTGCAAAATTCAGAGATACATCAATTTTTTAAAGATGGCTAAATTTCGGTTTGCATATTATTTCAGGAAGTGCAAATTACGTTTATCCTTAAATAAGAAATGAGTTGAATTTGTCCCCCACCCCTAATCAGTCCTATTGGGGAACTCAGTGTGGCTTGCTTCTGAGTAAACGTGCCTAGGACTGCACAGCCCTGGGCCTCTGGCCCTCCAGATGTTCCAGGACTACAACTCCCATCATGCCTCATTCCATGGGCCATGTTGACTGAGGTGCCTGTGCCCGAGGTGCCTGGCTCAGTTTGCCTCACATTGCCTCTGCCTGGCAGCTGCATGACAGGCAGAAACCCAACTGGTGAAGCCTCTCCCCAGGTCAGATAAATCTTCTTTGTTTTTTTGGTCATGAGGCAGCCGGTAAATGTCAAAAACAGAACAGAACAAACACACAAACGAATGAACTTTGACTTAATGCGTTAATCTGCCAAATATTGCAGCTAATAATAAGATAGGAACCGCCTGAGACTGCCTTTAAATGCAAACTGGACCAAAAGTGCTGTGATCGCTCCTTTTTTCCTGTGCTCACTCTTTCCATTGAGCTTGCCACATGTCAAAAAGTGAAAATCCTGACACACAAGTTTTTGAGCAATTTTTTAGGAAGTTCCCCCCAAAATACCAACTCTTCCAACAAAGGTTGCCATATATCCATGTTTTCCTGGATGTCTTTACCGGTTTTGTAAATTCTGTCTGGACGCAATTTCCAACAGATGAATCCCACATATTGTGGGATATGATCCATGAGAGGCAGTCAAGTACAACATTCCTTGAAATGCTAGGGAAGACATGTGAGGGAAAGTTTGGCCCAGCCAGTCGAAACTTCCCGTTCCTCCTGGCTGGAGCACCCTTCCCTTCACATGTGATAGAAGGTGGGCGTGACCTAACCTGTCCAGGTAACAAAAGGACGATTCACTCAGCATCTTGCCCTCTTTTTTCTCTTGCTTCTTTGTTTGACCAGCTTTTAGCTAGGACAGCTCTGCTAGCAGAAGTACTGGGATTATTCCCCCATATGAGTAGTTCTACATGTACATATCTGAAACAAAATAAAAAAATTCCTTCCAGTAGCACCTTAAAGGTAAAGGGGCCCCTGACCATTAGGTCCAGTCGTGTCCGACTCTGGGGTTGCGGTGCTCATCTCGCTTTACTGGCCGAGGGAGCCGGCATACAGCTTCCAGGTCATGTGGCCAGCATGACCAAGCCGCTTCTGGTGAACCAGAGCAGCGCATGGAAACGCCATTTACCTTCCCGCCGGAGTGGTACCTATTTATCTACTTGCTCTCTGACATGCTTTCGAACTGCTAGGTTGGCAGGAGCAGGGACGGAGTAACGGGAGCTCACCCCGCCGCGGGGATTTGAACCGCCGACCTTCTGATCGGCAAGCCCTAGTGTCTGTGGTTTAACCCACAGTGCCACCCACGTCCCTTAGAGACCAACTAAGTTTGTTATTGGTATGAGCTTTCGTGTGCATGAACAATTCTTCATATACCTGAGTAAATGTGCCTGTTATCTGAAGAAGTGTGCATGCACACGAAAGCTCATACCAAGAACAAACCTAGTTGGTCTCTAAGGTGCTACTGGAAGGAGTTTTTTATTTTGTTTCGACTACGGCAGACCAACACGGCTACCTCCCTGCAACATGTACATATTTGTAACTAAGTCTGCCTTCAGGAATCCAACTGCGAACTGATGTAATTAAACATCTTTTATTGACTTTGAATAAGATTGTGGCGTCTTTACTCTTTTAAGAGGGATTCAAGGGAACTTACCAGGAACGTACAATTCAATCTGAGACAGGCTGAATTGTATAATAGCGAGAGGCTCGCACGAGCCTGCAACCAGCTATCTGCTGTGCATGTGAAAAGGGGAATGTACCGGTAACTCTGCTAAGTAACTTGCTAGCGCAAGTTAAAGGTAAAGGTACCCCTGACCATTAGGTCCAGTCGTGACCGACTCTGGGGTTGCAGCGCTCATCTCGCTTTATTGGCCGAGGGAGCCGGCGTACAGCTTCCAGGCCATGTGGCCAGCATGACTAAGCTGCTTCTGGCGAACCAGAGTAGCGCATGGAAACGCCGTTTACCTTCCCGCTGGAGTGGTACCTATTTATCAACTTGCTCTTTGACATGCTGTCAAACTGCTAGGTTGGCAGGAGCAGGGACCGAGCAACGGGAGCTCACCCCATTGCGGGGATTCGAACCGCCGACCTTCTGATCGGCAAGCCTTAACAATATATCCTCTCCTGCCACCCTGAACATTCCCACAGATATGAATGGGAAATTCTGGACGTATGGAATCTCTAGCTTGCCCACCCCTGCCAAGCGTACCTTTAGCTGTTATGCTGGTCTTGGAAAGGCAAAGTTTGCTGAGGCCTTTGGGGAAACACAGAAGCTGCTGGCTCAAGGCGCTGAGACCTGTTCAAGGGGGACGAGAAGCAAAGCGGGGCGGAGATGAGCAAATAAGCTTTTTTTACCCCCAAAGGCCCTGTTGGTTCAAGATCCCTCCTCACCTTTGTCCTCCAGAGGGTTGTGGGAGAGGGTGAGGGCATGGAGAACGGCGTTTGGGTTCTCCGCCAAGACGCAGGCCAGTTTGAGGGCGAAATCTCTGCAAATGCACCCGGAGAGAGAAGAACAAGTGAGAGGAAAGCTCCCCAGCAGGGAAGTCACAGGGGAAGCTGGATAGAATCAAGGGTCGCAGGGCCAAGATGAGACAGATCTCCTTTCACAATTAAGATGATTGCATTTGTTCACATACACCCTTGTGCAAAGCGTGTTTTCTATCTGACTCGAAATCCTGTACTCAAAACAAACACAAAAAGTCAGTTGATCATTATGCCGTCAGAAGCCGGCAGCCAATAGAAGGAGTGATGTGCTCGCCACAATATATTGAGGTTCTACGAAAGAGAGTTGCTCCAGAGCTGGAAAAGAGGTATCCTGACGGTAACAGGATATTGCAGCAGGACCTAGCCCCCTGTCACACATCGAAAGTGGTGAAGGAATTCATGGCAGAGCAGCAAATACAGGTACTTGATTGGCCAGGGAATTCCCCGGACGTAAATCCCATTGAGAATTTGTGGGCTATATGCCAAAGTCGCCTCCGTGCTGTAGACTTTACGACTATGGGGAAGCTCATTCAGGCGCTGATTCAAGTGTGGTACAGGGACCCGAAAATCAACAGGGACTGTTCGAAACTAAGAGACTCCATGCCAAACCGTGTTCAAATGCTGCTTAAAAACAGCGGAGGTCATATCCGTTACTAGTGTACGTATACGTGAGTTTTGTACGTGCATATGTGAGTTTTGTACAATAAACTACCGTATTTTTCGCTCCATAAGACGCACTTTTCCCCTCCTGAAAACGATGGGGAAATGTCTGTGCGTCTTATGGAGCAAAGGCACTGGGCGGCAGTGGGATCCCTCCCAGCGGCGGGGAAGGGGTGAGCAGCCTGAAATCGGGCTTCTCCGCCCCCCTCCACCACCAGCTGGGATGAAGGGGAGGATGCTCCGGTTTGTCCCTTCTCCCTACCTGGCTTTAAAGCAAGCGGCAAAGGGATGGGGGAGGAAGGAGCAGCGGGGGAGGAAGGAATATTTTTTCCTTGGTTTCCGCCTCTCAAAACTAGGTGCGTCTTATGGTCAGGTGCATCTTATGGAGCGAAAAATACGGTGCATTGTTTCAGTTAATTTGCACAAGGGTATATGTCAGGGACGTGCCCTCCCCTGCCACTCCGGCACTGAGTGGGTACCGGCAGCCTCAGCCTCTGTTATTGATGAACACGTCTCCCAGTGAGTCTGCCAGCCCCTCCCTGGGGGAGGAGGAGTTACCAGGGAGGAGCCAAGGGGGAAGGGGTCTCCAGGATGATGCAGAGAGACCCAGCACCGCTCAGCAGACCCACTCTGAGGGGGAGACAACTTTTCCGGCGACTGCTTTACGCAGAGGGGTCAGAGGTGCAAGGAGGCGGCACTTTAGGGTGCCGAGACTCTGGTGTTGGCGCCGCAACAGGAGGGGGGGCACTTCCGGATTCTGCTAGCGACTAGGTGGTCATGTTTTAGGATAGCTCCGCACTGTACATACTTTGCACAATAAAATAGTTGAAAGACAAGACGGACTTGGTCTTTACTCATGAGCAACTGTTAAGCGAATCTGACAGGTATATAACAGCAAAGACTCCCGGACGCAAAAACTGCACACACGACTCTAAAACTAGGTTTAACCCTTCCCGAATTAAAAATTGTCGCTGGGGGTGGAAGAGGGTGGTGGGAAGGGACGGCTTTCCATCAGGATCGCAGCTGGGGAAGGGAAGGATTAGACCTCCGCTTTCTGCATGCTGCGTTCCCGACGAAAATGGGAATATGAAGCAAAATAAAAGCAGATTAATCTGTTCAGGATGCAATGAGGGTGCTTCCGGACGAGAGTATATTTTGAATAGGTGTCATTCAGTCATTGATGGGGGTCCCACCACACCCTGTCCACATGACGTTGTCATCGTCCAAAGGCCAGCCAATATTTTTCAATGATATATAATGAATTGACAAACATGTTTAAAATAACGTTTTTTTGGGGGGGGGGGGGAACCACCAGAAGCTTTCCTTTTGGGAATGATAGATACAGAACTACCCAAACTGTATAGAAATTTATTTATTTATGTCTGCGACTACAGTGTTAAGAATATTACTTGCCAGAAAATGGAAATAAGAAGTCCCAATGAAAGAAGAATGGATACAAAAACTTATGGAATATGCCGAAATGACGAAAAATACCGGAAAAACAAGAAATCAAGATAACAAACCTTTTATAAAAGAATGGAAATGGTTTATTGAATATTTAACAAACAAATGGTAAACAGATAAGAATATTGGCAGGATTATTGCAACAACCTGCAGTTTTATAAGAGTATGCATTTAAAGTAGATGAATAAATGAGTAAGTTAAGTTGGAATATGCAGAAAATATATAAAAAATTAAATTTAAGGAACCGCAGAAAGAGAGGGAAGGAAGTCAAGTTTCAAAATGTTAAAATGATTGTAAAATTATTGAAATGTATAAAAAGGAAAATCATAAATAAAAATTCAATTGCTTTAAAAAAAAAAAAGCTCCCGATCCTTCACTTTGTCATATTGTTTCACAGCAGCCCGAGGGGACCAACTGCCACCCACGGCCACATGTGAATCTCAGCATGTTTAGAAGGGAGTTACACATAGAATCAGAACCACAGAACTGCAGAGTTGGAAGGGACCCTGAGGGTCATCTAGCCCAACCCCCTTGCAATGCAGGAATCTTTTGCCCAATGTGGGGCTCGAACCCATGACCCTGAGGTACAGCTGTGTCTGTGTGTGTGTGTGTGTGTGTGTGTGTGTGGCATAGGCAAACTCGGCCCCCCAGATGTTTTGGTACTACAGCTCCCATGATCCCTAGCTAACAGGACGAGTGGTCAAGGATGATGGGAATTGTAGTCCCAAAACATCTGCAGGGCCAAGTGGATAGATAGATTAGATAGATAGATAGATAGATAGATAGATAGATAGATAGATAGATAGATAGATAGATAGATAGAGGAAGTCTTAAGTCAGGTGAATATCACCCTTCCACAAGGTCTCAGTACTGGTTCCCCCCCCCCCCCAAAAAAAGAAAGAAATGACTATCTCCCCTCTCAAGAAAACAGAGAATAAACTTCAATTTTGCCCATTCCAAACCATGGTAAAGAAGGCTGCTAGGATATGTGCTCGTGTACTCAACTGATGTTCATTTTACAGGGTTTTCCTTAAACCCATCTTTTAGGGTGTACACACCTTTGCAAGGCGGTATGTTTCTATTGCAGCAACGCAGCAAAACCCAACAGTATTCAAAGAATCATGGAATTGCAGAGTTGGAAGGGACCCTGAGGATCATCTAGTCCAACCCGCTGCGATGCAGGAATATGCAGCTGCCCCATATGGGGAGGAAAACCTGCAACCTTAAAATGACATTACTGGGATTTGTGAATATTCCTTTCGAAAGGTGTGCGTGCGCAGGTACAGAAAAACCTGCATTTACATACCCGGAACAGGAAACATCAGGGGATAAGTTTCGCCAAGCCCCTCCCATTCCGTCAAGCCACCCCCATTCCATCAAGCCCCGCCCATTCCGTCAAGCCCCGCCCACTGTTGCAGACTGCAAGCGATGAAATAGCAATAGAAATAGAAACAGGTTCTCTGCGACTGAAAGTACAGCAAAAAATGGACCCAAACGACCCACTTTACGGCAGACCCTCAGCATCGCGCATAGGCTTGGCCCCGGCCGAAATGCACCTGCAAAAACCGGAAGACTCTCTCCCCCCCACCCCAAAAAAAATAACCGCATGCAGCAGCGCAAAGGTGAATCTAGCAATGCCTCACGTTTTTAACCCCGCATTGTCCAGCACCAGCTCCTCTAGGTGGTGGGATTTGCTCACCGTGTGGAGAACCTGCTCAGCGACCTCGGAGCCCTAGGGAGGAAAGGAGAGGTGTGGGTGCCAGGGAAGCCTCGGTGTGGTTGCGGTGGGTGCTTAGAACGGGGCGGGGAGGGAGTTAACGGCGGGAGGCGACGCTTGGGGCAAAGCTGAACCGAGCATCGCTGCTGCCTTCTGTCGGAAGCCGCTCAGAGTGGAGGCAGAAACCCAGTTAGATGGGCAGGTGCACATATTAAATTACTATTATTACTATTACTATTATTATTATTATTATTATTGCCAAAGCTGGCATTCATTCCTCTGAACAGGCACCTGTGCCTCTTAAGAATGGCGGAGGAGCGAAAATCCCAGGTGTGGGTTTTCCTAAAATTGAAGGAAATTCTTGGTTCCACACATCTACTTGATTCCTGTCTTTTTTTTATTTAATTTAATTTAATTTAATTTACGGTATTTTATTCATTTTTGACAGGATAACAAAAACACATATTATAAAAAGAATTATTATTTTTTTACAAAATTCTTACATCTTCAAACATTTCCTCACAATATACTTGATTCCTGTCAGTGGAGGCCAGTCTATTCGGACTGCACTCGTTCTTCTAAAATTTATTTTTATTTTACTGCATTTCTACCCCACCTTTCTCCCTCCAAGGACCTCAAGGTGGCGTACACAAGTTCTCCCTGCTCATTTAAAACCCCACAACAACCTTTTGAGGTAGGCTAGGCAGAGACTGACAGTGAGACTGACCCCGGGTCACCCAGCAGTGAGCTTCATGGGCCGAGCGGGGAATTGAACCCTGGTCTCTCCCAGATCCTAGTCTGGCACGCTAACCACTACACTGCACTGCTGTCAGCCAGCCCCCGACATGCCTTCCTGTTTAAGAACCAGTCCAGGGGTTGTCATTGGCTGTCAGAATTCCTCCTCCTTCGTCTCAGAGGAGGACCAAACTTGAATTACTTGGCTCTGCCAGTTGTGGGCTCTGGCGCCACCTAATGGTAGCCTCCCTGCCTCCCGACCCAATTGGCACCCATCCGCCTGTCCGCAGGGGCAGTTTGGGAGACCTACCAGCCGCAAGTCCTTGCAGTAGAGTTTGGTGAACCACTGGTTGTATGCCAAAGCAGCCACGATCAGGGCCAAGTCCCTGCGAGGAGAAGCAGAAAGGGGGAGAGGGAAATGGGATTAGGAGAGGGAGTGGCAAATCCTTGCCTGGACTGACTCCAGCTGCAAATCCTTGCCTGCACTGACTCCAGCTGCAAAAAGCAAAGGGCTGCTGAGCCATCCTGGCTGCCTCTCAGTGCAGACTCAAGTCACGGGGCCTGAGCTTCTGCAGCCGCTTCTGCCCACCATGAACCACCATCGGCAGCAGGTACCTTCTATTCCAGGGGTAGGCAACCTAAGGCCCGTGGGCCGGATGCGGCCCAATCGCCTTCTCAATCCGGCCCGCAGACGGTCCGGGAATCAGCGTGTTTTTACATGAGTAGAAGGTGTGCTTTTATTTAAAATGCATCTCTGGGTTATTTGTGTGGCATAGGAATTTATTCATTTCCAACCCCCCCCCCCAAATATAGTCCAACCCACCACATGGTCTGAGGGACGGTGAACCGGCCCACGGCTGAAAAAGGTTGCTGACCCCTGTTCTATTCTGATTTTTTTTCTCTTGCTAATTGTGCCGTTTGAAATGAGTGTTTTATATTCGACTTCCCTCAGCAATGTTTCGTTCCGACCTCTTTAATATTTCAGTGCCCTGTTAATTATGTTGCTTTGAATGTATGCCCAACAGGGCCGGATTAAGGTTTGATGAGGCCCTCAGCTCCTGAAGGTAATGGGGCCCTTTATATGTCCAGCTGTCCTTTGTCAACAACAAATTGTCGCTGTTTTTGGTGTTGAATATATGCTATATGTTCATTTATGGACCTAATAGGTATCTAAAGCCATTTTATTTGTTTTTTATCTTATATTTTGGAAATGTACATCCAGATTTGTTTTTGCTTTTAAATTTTTGGGGGGCACCCAAGAGAGTGGGGCCCTAAGCTATTATATGCAAATCCGGCACTGGCCGTACACTTAACGCACATCGCTTCCCCTCAGCACCCTCCACAAACAACAGCTCCCAGAATTCTCTGGGGGAAGCTGTGCACTTTAAATGTATGGTGTGGGCGACCTGGGTGTTTCACAAGGCAATCTTCACAACAGCCTTCCAAGGTAGGCCGACACTATTAGACCCATACTGCAGATAGAAAGGGAGAGACTGAGGTGCTTGCCTAAGGTCACCTAGTGAGCGCATAGCAATTAGAGGATGGATTTGAGGTCTGTGGGGCTACATGGTAGGGTAGGGGTAAGCGAGTTTTTAATGTTCTGTTCAAAGCCGCCCAGAGTGGCTGGGGTAGAAATGGAAGGGGTAGAAATAATAAATTTATTATTAACAGAGATGGTTTTACGTGGCTTCTCCTCACCTGCTTTCCAGGTGACAGAAATCGAGGAGGTTGAATTCCCGGTTGTCTTCGGAATGGTAAATTGTGTCAACGTCCTACAGCGCGAGGGATAGACGGGTAGTCAGAAAGAAAAGAGATCAATTGATGGTTAATATAGTTTCCCTTAAGGAGCCCAGAGCAACATTAAAAAAGGCTATCCCCTCCCGTTCCCCCCCCCCCACCACCACAACAATCCTGTGAGGTAGGCTCAAGATGAGCCAGTGAGTTTCAGAGTTTTGAAAGGAGGAAGAGGTAAATTGTGGCCTCCCCACCACAGAAACCAAGATAATATATCCATCTTCATACACCCACAAAGTGCGCATGAAACCATTCCGCTGCCAGATCTCTCCCCCCCCCCCCATTCTCTATTTCCAGCCAAAACTTCCCACTACAAAAAAAAAAACACAAACCTATTTTTCCAAGGCTGCCGTCATCACTGACCGTGGCCTGGATTTGCCTGTCACATTCGCCCAGAAACCTCCCAGAGCAGATTTGCATATTTGTTTATGAGCAAAAGAGCAGGAAACGAGGGTTTCGGAAACCGAGCAAAGGTGCCTCGATTTGCACCAAACCCCTCGGCGAGGCGGAAGAGGAGGAAACCGCCACCCAGTGCGAGTTGCTCCACCTAAAAGTCCTTGTGGCGAGCAAGGAGGTGAGAAAGCGGCCACATCCTGAGCAATTGCTACTTTTCTGGCGGTTTCTTTTTCAGGCTACAATAGCTAACCACCTTGCTCTGGCGAAGGGGGTCTCTCTCCTCAAGGTTACCCAAGAGGACGCCTCAGAACCGGGTCATGCAAACCGCCGCTCGGCCCACCAACTTACCCACTGCACCTCCTCGCGGCAAGAGTGTCCGTTGTAGTCGCAGAGAGCCGCGTAGGTTTCGGAAAAGCCTCCTGAGGAGAAGCAAACAGGCGCATATTATCACTCAGGCTCCTTCGTACGGAGGCCTCGTTCTCGCAAACACCGGGGGATGGATTTCGGCTAACTGTTACTCCAAGTAGACCTACTGAAATTCACAGGCCTAAATTCGCCATGGCTGTTCAACCCGGCGGGTGCGCTCTGAGGAAAAGCCAGTGGAATACAACCCGAATGTCTGGCGTAAGTCCTACTCAGAGAAGACCCACAGAAATTAATCGACACGGCCAACTCGTTTGCATCTTGCATTCCCACTTCACCTTTTTTCTCCAAGGAGCCAAAAAGGTGGCGTACATGGTTCTCCCCTCCTCGTGAGGAAAACTTGAATCCAACCCAATGTTTCCCTTTCCCTTTATTTTTTTAAAAAATATGACAAATAGGTGGGAAGCTGGGCAGGCAGGCGCTGTGCTGGCCTTTCTTGTGCCTGCTGTGTGCAAGGCCTGCCTGGGAGCTGAGTGCCCATGCCTGGCAGTGCCCACTGCTGCCTCCCTTGCTGTTGGGGATGGTCAGACAAGTCCCAGGCCCCTGTGGGGCAGTGCGAAGAAGCACCTCTCTTTGGGGCATGGGGGGGGGCAGCTCAGAGAACAGGAACAAAAATCAACAGACAATCACGGAAAGAAAAATCCAATATGAAATACACAAAACCGTGAAAAACTCTGAAATATGAACTGTAAAAATATATTATACCAACAAATTGACAGAAAATGGCATAACTTAACACAAGTACCATATTTTTCGCTCCATAAGACGCACTTTTTTCCTCCTAAAAAGTAAGGGGAAATGTCTGTGTGTCTTATGGAGTGAATGTGTGGTCCCTGGAGCTGAACTGCCCAGGGGCAAAAGCAGATCGTGCTTTTTTAAAAAAAGAGAGAGAAGGGGGTGTTGAAAGGAAGCCCCCTGAGCAGCTGCTCAGCAAATGATCCGGGAGAGAGATAAGGGAGAGAGATTCCAGCCCCGCCCCCTTGCAGAGGGAGGCTGTTTCCCCAGCGACATGTGACTGGCTGATTAGATTATCTGTCTGGAAACTGTAGAAATGGCTCCCATTCCTGAAGCTGCAGAACTGTGAGTTAAACCCCATAAAACAGGGTTTTTTCCCTTTGCAAAGTAAGCTCAACAACTTTGAGCTGATCCTCAAAAAATTGGGGCTTTTCTCCTTTGCAAAAGAAGCTACAGAAATTTGAGCTGATCCTCAAAAAAATGGGGCTTTTCCCCTCTAAAAACTAGGTGCGTCCTATGGTCAGGTGCGCCTTATAGAGTGAAAAATACGGTATCTCTTCAAAGGCGTTGCCTATGGCATACTTTCCAAATATATTCAACTCTTAAAGTGCAAAAGTTCAATATGAAATACTATGTGCTGTAGAGTGATTGTTCATAGATGAATGCTCATAGATATGGTGTGTACAGCAAAGTCCCTCAGACGTCCTCGCCCGTCCTCCGACGGGTGGCTAGCTGGAGGTCTCCCCGTTTCACTGGTACAGTTTCTTCAAAGGGACGGACTTCATCCACAGAAATACAGAATAACGAAATTTAACCATGGCTAAAAAGCTCCAGCAACTCTAACGGTGTTTGAAAAGGGGTGAGGGGCTGCCCCTTCTGCAGGCAAAGGGTAACATAACCGGGCTCCTGAGCCCCCCAGGGGTGCCGCAGAAAGAAGGCAGTTGATCAAGGGAGCCGTGGGCTCAGAAAAGTTGAAAACCTCTGCCTGCCTTGATGCAATATACCTTTGATTACCCGTTGTTAAGAGGCAGACTTGAGGAGATGCCTCTGACGGCCAGGCAAGCCCGGATCATGGGCCTCCGAGGCCCATTTGGCTGCTAGCCCTGGAGACAGAAGGCCGGGCTAAATGCACTTTTCTACCCGATCCAGGAAAGCAATTTGTTTTTTCTTCAGGACATCCCTTCCGGGATTCAGGTCAGTGGGTTAAGTGCATAATGCAGCGACTGTAATTAAAATTTCATATAATTTCCTGTGAATGGAGATCACACCACCTGCCTCTCTGGGACGCAAAGCGGGAGAAAAACCCTGGCAGGTTCTGGAACATTCCACACACAGGCAACACCCAATGGCTGCCCCCTCCCTCCCTCCCTCCCTCCGTCCGCCGGCCTCGCCTCTCCATCTTCCCCCCTCACCGCAAATGCTGTGCGTGGTGGAATTGGAGCTTTCCGAGTTGGGGGACATGTCCCGCGGCGTCTCTGGGGTCTCCACGGTCCCATGGCGTATGAGGCAGCTGCGACAAGGGGAGGAGAAGGAATGCAGTTCCTGAGTTATTTTATTATCATTTATTCGATTTATATACCGCCCTCTATCGAAAGATCCCAGTGTACAACATTAAACACACATTTTACGGAGCATAGTACAATGGTACGTTGGTTCTCGAATGTAATACGTTCCAGAAGACCGTTTGACTTCTGAAACGTTCGAAAACCGAGGCGCAATAAGCTGGCTGCAATTTCAATTGAAAACACGATCAACTTCCAAGGCGCATTCGAAAATGGAAGCAATTACTTCTAGGTTTTCGGCGTTCAGAAACCGAAACGTTCGGCTTCCGAGACGCTCGAAAACCGAGGTACCACTGTAATAAAAAAGCACAACAATGGACAGCATAACAATAAAATAATCATACTAACAGTCCGACCTCCACCATAGCTTTAACTGATGTGATAGTCTAAATACTGCATCACAAGAGCACTACAAGTCATTGATCGATCGATCCACTCATCCATTCTCTAAGGAGCTTAAAGTGGTATCCATGGTTCCCCCCCCTTTAATCCTCACAAAAATCCACACCTTGCAACATTTCTCCGATGAAAATAGGGACATCCTAACCCCGCAGGTGGCGCTGTGATCTAAGCCACTGAGCCTCTTGGGCTTGCCGATCAGAAGGTTGGCGGTTCGAATCCCCGCGATGGGATGAGCTCCCGTTGCTTGGTCGCTGCTCCTGCCAACCTAGCAGTTCGAAAGCACCTCAAAGTTCAAGTAGATAAATAGGTACCGCTCCAGCGGGAAGGTAAACGGCGTTTCCGTGCGCTGCTCTGGTTCGCCAGAAGTGGCTTAGTCATGCTGGCCACATGACCCGGAAGCTGTACGCCGGCTCCCTCGGCCAATAAAGCAAGATGAGCGCCGCAACCCCAGAGTCGGACATGACTGGATCTAATAGTCAGGGGTCCCTTTACCTTTACTTAACCCCGTGAGATAGGTTAGGCTGGGAAACTGTGACTGTCCCAGGGTCACCCAGTGAAGATTCATAGCTGAGCAGAGATTGTAGCTCTCCATAAACCACTATGCCGCACTGCTGCACTGAAAGTGCGAGGGATACGCGCACAGCCCTGTAAATTTGGGGGTCGCCTCTTCCCTAACGCAGGGGTGGGGGACCCTTTTTGGTCCCTCCAGGTGTTGCCAAACTACAACTCCCATCCGTGGCATTGGCAGAGCAACGGGAGCTCACCCCTTCGCGGGGATTCGAACCGCCGACCTTCTGATCGGCAAGCCCTAGGCTCTGTGGTTTAACCCACAGCGCCACCCACGTCCCTTGAGATTAAGGGTGAGGCATGACAATATCAGGAGGGTGGGGACTTTGGGGCCAAGCCGTCTCCGCCACTGCAAGGATGTTGTTAACCCCAGGAGACAGAAATTGATTAACGTGAAAACAATTAGGGGGGGGGAGGAGAAACGCCACTGTCAAAAGCTATATTTCTCAGCGGGCACAGGGTGGTCTCTCTCTGTGCCAGCCTCTTCCAACCTCCAAATCAAGTTGAACTACAACTCCCAGCGCCCCGGCGCCTGGCTGGAATGAACAAGAGTTGTGGGGCACACAAGAGGGAGTCAAGTGCATTCCAGGAGTTTGGAGATCTTGCAGATATAAAGTGGTCTGAAGCACTCTTACGCCCTAGCATTGGATCTTGTGGCTTGGAGAATGATGGGCTATGGATTGCTAATGGGGAGACGTCTAAAAGCATGAGAAGAGGCTGGCAGCTGGATCAGGCCAGGGGCCCATCTGGTCCGTCATCCTGTTCTCGCAGCGGCCAAGCAAGGAAAACCCGCAAGCAAGACCTGAGGGCAACAGAAACACGGCACTCCCCCCTCCTGCGGCTTCCAGCAACTGGTTTTCAGAAGCATCCAGCCTCTGACTGCAGAGCTATTTCGCAAACACCCTGCAAACACATCTGAATTAATGCCGGATGCGCAATTAAAGCTATGCACAAGCAGATCAGGATGAAAGCTCAAGAAAGTGGATGTCTGGAGGGTACCGGGTGTGGGGGAAGGCTGCTAGTCTAGCCTTTAGCATCTCTACGGTGAAAACCCTATACATTCCGCGTTAGAATTTAGAGAGGGAAGTCAGTTCCACACAGACAAGAAAGACTGTGTGACTCTGGATTTTTCTATAGTTTATCATCATCGTCGTCGTCACCTCCATGTTCTCCGCAACACGCAAGCACACCTTGGTCCTGTGCTCACGCCCACACACAAAGGTTGTCGTGGTGGAGAGGGTGGCTGTATTCAAGTTTTTGGGAGTGATTATCGACCCAGGTGGCGCTGTGGGTTAAACCACAGAACCTAGGGCTTGCTGATCAGAAGGTCGGCGGTTCGAATCCCCGCGACGGCATAAGCTCCCGTTGCTCGGTCCCAGCTGCTGCCAACCTAGCAGTTCGAAAGCACGTCAAAGTGCAAGTAGATAAATAGGTACCGCTCCGGCGGGAAGGTAAACGGCGTTTCCGTGCGCTGCTCTGGTTCGCCAGAAGCGACTTTGTCATGCTGGCCACATGACCCGGAAGCTGTACGCCGGCTCCCTCGGCCAGTAAAGCGAGATAAGCGCCGCAACCCCAGAGTCGTCCGCGACTGGACCTAATGGTCAGGGGTCCCTTTACCTTTACCTATTGAGCAAGGTATGACTTGGAGCGCAAATACTACTGCTCTGGTAAAGAAGGCCCAGCAGAGAATTTATTTCCTCAGACTTTTAAAAAAGAACAATCTGAGTGAGAGACTGCTGGTGTCCTTCTACCAAGGCTCCATAGAGAGCATTCTTACATATTGTATTTGTGCTTGGTTCTCTAGTTGCACAGCCATGGAGAGGAAGGTACTCCAGAAGGTCATAACCACAGCCCGAAAGATTACTGGTCATCCTCTCCCATCTTTGGAAGAACTATACAGTTCCCGTTGCCTTAAAAAAGTAAACAATATTTTACATTGTCCATCTCATCTGGGATATAGTCTTTTTGCACCACTGCCTTCGGGCAAGAGATATAGAACGATATGATCAAGAACAAATAGATTGAAGAATAGTTTCTACCCAAGAGCTATAAACATCTTAAATGCTGTAACTAGATAATATGACCTTGGGGAGTTGTGATGGGTGTGTACGTATGTGCATGTGTAGCTGAAAATGTGTTTGTTTTTTGTCCTGTTTTTTGTTTTGTTTTTGTGGGATGGCATCCAATTTCGTTGCACTTGTACAACGTTGTACTTGTACAATGACAATAAAGAAATCTTATCTTATCTAAAGGCGCTGTTACGGCGAACGGCTGAGAAGTTGGCAACCCCGCCACCCGCAGCCAACGTTCCCCCCGCCCTACGGCTTCTTCATACTCACACAGAGGCCGGGCTAGGGAAGATTTTGGCTAAGGAAGTGTTGACATGCCTCGTGACCTGGTCGGCGCTTTCCGGGGTGGGGAATTTCAAGCTGTAGTTGGCCTTCTCCGTCTCCACCAGGATCTGAATGCGGGAGGAAGGCAAAAGGCGTGAGCACCCGGCAGACACCAATGCCCATAGCTGTCAACTTTCGGATTTGAAAATAAGGGATTTCCCCAAACTTTTGGATTTGAAAATAAGGGATGCCGCAAGGGCGGTGAAATGGCACCAAGTAGCCTCGCCACCCTGCGCTCCAGAGGTGAGCGAACAGGTGAGCGAAAGAGCGAGCGCGTAGACGGCAGGCAGGCTGTCTGTCTGGTTGGGCGTGAGGGTCTGGCTGCACAAGGCATGCAAGCTCCGCCCCCAGTCGGTCTCAGACTCCTTATTGGCAGCCGAGCAACGCAGCTGAGGAGCCTCCCTGGCCGGCAGGGAGGGAGAGGAGCTGCTTCCTTGGAAATCCGGGGAATTTAAGGGATATCAACAATCCGGGATAGCAGCGGGAAACGGCATGGGAATAAGGGGGTTTCCCGCAAAAAAGGGAGGGTTGACAGCTATGCCAATGCCGTCATCGTAAGGGCACCCCTTTTGCTGGAGACGCCCCCCGCTCCTACCTGGTTGTGATGCAGGGCGTTTAAGGCTCGGATCTCCAGGACGTTGAAAGAGCACTCGAGCTGCGCGGGAGGGAAAAGAAGAGTCACTTGTTTGTGACGCGACAGAAGCAAATGTCGCATCCACGGCGCACGTTCAAAGCGCATAACCTCCCCTGAAGAATCCTGGGGACGGGAGTTTTAAGGATGCTGTGAATCATAGCTCTCCAGGGGGTAAACAACCGCCTCGCAGGGTTGTTGTGAGGATGAAATATGGAGGAGAGGAACCAGAAGCCTAGAGACCCTTGGAAGATAAAGGTGGCTATATCAATGTAAATGAACTACAGTTCCCGGGATTCTCTGGAGGAAGCCATGGCTGTTAGGCTGCATATGCATCATACTGCTATAGGTTTGGGGAGGGTCAGTCTGGATGACACCCAGAGGTCCCTTCTAAGCCTGTGATCCTGTACCTGTGAGGTAAGAATGGATAAGAGGAAACCTGCTGAACCACCCAAGCCAGTTGCTTTGTGAAGGTAAACAAGGCTTTAGCTGGCCAGTTAAGTACCGCCATTTACATGTCCAAAGAGGATGCCCTGTTGCCATGGAGACGGGCCTTCTCCCACCTCACCCGATGGAGAACAATAGGCCAAGGTGTACATTTTTTGGCTGACACTGGAAGCCGGAGATCCAGAGGCTTCTCTTGCTCTGTGCTGGATCCCAAAGCGATCTGTTTGGGGCTTCCCTGAGAACCTAATAGATCTCTGGGAATGAGCCAGGTCATATGTGTAAATAAAACCGTTTATCTTAAAAACACCGTTGTCTCTATGGACCTTCGTCCTAAGGAAACCGAACTCTGGGGTAAGCACTGGGACCCAAGGAGTCTCTCGCTGCTCGGAGATCAGGATGTACACAACGATACATTTAAAGCACTTTATTTCCCCCCAAAGTATCCTGGGAACTGTAGTTTATTCATCACAGAGTTACAATTTCCAAACAAAAAACTACACTTTGTTGTGCTTTAAATGTACGGCTTGTAAAGAGGTATAAATGTATTTTAAATCACACACACATACACACACACCTCATTTGTTCCTCCACTCACCTTGGCTGGTACCTTTAGCCCAAAGAGATAGATTCGCCAGGTTGTGAGAACCTGTTGGAAAAAGGGCAAAAGCACAGAAGGGGTGAACGACAACACCACCCTTTTCTGTTTCCCTTTAAGACACAATCCTCATGCGGATGTTGCGTTGCTTTTCCTGCCTTCTGCCATCTGTGTCTCTCCAGACCTGAATTGACACCACCTTTCTCCAAGCATGTCTTCCCAACCTGGATCTTCTAGAATACTGATGAGCGTTGAACTTGTTTATTTCGGAAGACATTTTGCCTCCGCCGCAACGTTCTGGCAGGGAAGCGTTCCATTCCCCCCAAGTCTGCCGTTTGGCCATTTAACAATTAGTGCCATTATTACCTGCCCTTCAACCTGCAGGTCCCAGGGTGGGTTGTGATTATTTTTTTGAAAATTCAGAATTAAAATATTACCACGAATGGTGGTGGTGAAATGAAGGTGGTGGACTCTCGTTCACTGGATGATTTTAAACGGAGGTTGGATGGCTGGCTGTCCTGGAGATTCCTGCATTGCAGGGGGTTGGACTAGATGACCCACAGGGGTCCCTTCCAACACTACAATTCTATTATCCTGTTTATTACAGCGCATGAGCTCTCGACAGCTTTACGAGTAAGTTGCGCAAGAGCTCCTAACCGATAGAAACCTTTAGCAAGCTAAAAATTATGTTGGGGGCTGGAAATCACATTTGCAATGTTGGGAAGTGAATTACTGATTTCCCAGCCTGCCATGTCTTTCGCTCTCTCCTGCTTCATCTCTAAGCCATGATGGTAAGATCAGCGCTCGGGGCACTCCAGAAATCAGGGGGGTCAGCAAGGAAACAAAGGTGTAACTTTGTGCTAATCGGGGGGAAACCAGGATGCGTATGTGCTAGCTAGAACTTCACTAGGGGAAAAACTCACACTGGCTCTGCCCGTAAATGGGGTCGCCACATTTTGTTTCATGCCTAAAATCACAGTGTGGGGCAGGTGGAAATTCAACAGGTGCAGCGTTTCAACCCCGTGGCTGCACCTGTTGAATATTGGCCTGTAGTGAACATTTCAAAGGCATGGATTTCCGGTGTTCCTGGCACCCACCCGGGGGGGGGGGGAAGGTGGCAGCTTTGGGGGGCGCTTCCTTTGATGCAGTGATCAGAAGATCACCCTGTTGCGCCCCTTTTGCCCTAGAAGTTAACTGCTCCTGATGCCCCCTTAATTTCAACCCACAGCCTTCCCCCCGCCAAACCTCCTCATCGCTTGGCCACCCGCAGATCAGCTCCCTCCCACCCTCCGATCCTTTGGCCTTTATTCTGTATCATTCAATCACAACAACCCTGCGAGGCGGACAGGCAACGTCAGGAACCCAAGGACGCCCAGTGGATTTCATGCCCAAGTGGGGCTTGGACACTGGCCTGGCAAATTCACACACAGGCACAAGCCACAGTTGCAGGGGGTTTCGCCCAAGCCCCTTCCCTGCCAAGACCTCCCCTCTTCCAAATCCTGGGGAGGGACAGGGTGGGGGGAAACTATAGGCTCTTTTTGCATTGGCCGACGCAAAGCCCCCCCTCTTTTCCGCCAGCCCCCTCCCCTGTCTGCTCCTGCCTGCGACCTCCAGTTTTGCTGCCAGCAGCAAATTTGCAAACCCTGACCTAATTTGCGAGAACAGGATTCGAGAGCTGGAGAGATCGAGAGAAGAGAAGAAATGCTGGCAGGGTTGGGGGGGGGGTTAATAGTAAAAAAAAAAGCACTGGAAATTATAAGAAAAGAAAATGAATTAAAAGAAAAGAAAAACAATAGAACAAAAACATTAAAATAAGACAAAACAAAAACATAAAAAGTAAAATGAAATAAAAACATAAAAAATACAAACATAACATAACATAACATAAAACATAACATAAAACATAACATAACATAACAACAGCAGCTTCTCCTCCTGATCCCCCCCCCCCATCACCTAGGCCAAAGCAAGTGGCAGGTGGTTCCCAAGGTGAAAAGGACGAAGCGGGTCCAAAGACCACCGAGCTGGGTTGGGTGCAGAGGCGTCCCAGCAGATACCTGCTGGAGCAGAGCCTTGGCGCCAGCAGCCCAGGGCGAACCAGCAGCTTGCAAAACAGTCCAACCACCCCTAGGATTACCGTATTTTCCTGTGTATAACGCGACCCCCTGTATAAGATGACCCCTGTTTTTGGGCAGCCCTCAACAGTTGTTGAGTTTCTTTTGTAAGTTCGATGAGCTGTTGTGCAGCTTCTCGAGGATCCCCCGCTCTGGCTGACGGGACTGGTACCGTAATACACCGCATACTGGCACTCACCAAAAACTCTTCCTAAGCCGGGAAGAGCGGGTGAGCAGCCTCCTCTCCGACATTTCCCTGCTACCGCCGCAGCACCAGCCCTCGCTTACTTAGCATATTAACCCGTGTATAAGACCCTCAATTCATCACAAAAAAAAATCAGGGGGAAAAAGGTTGTCTTATACATGGGAAAATACGGTATTTCACCACCACCACCACCTGGTCCCCAAACCCCCAGGGATTCTCTCACCAGCACCCTGTCCTCGCTTTTCTTCTGCTTGGTTTCTAGCTTCACCCTCACCAGCAGGTGGATGGGAGGCCGGTTCAGGAACTTCCGGATGCTGTCTGGAAAGGAAGCGTAGCGGGTTAGGATCCGGAGGCTGCCTGGGACCCAATGGGGCTGGTTGGGCAGAATGCAGGGAGGCAACCAGTAGGGGGAGCCAGAGCCAATGAGCCTCCGCTGTCCAGTGTCAGGAAGGAAGAAGAGTTTGGATTTGATATCCGGCTTTATCACTACCCGAAGGAGTCTCAAAGCGGCTAACATTCTCCTTTACCCTTCTTCCCCCACAACAAACACTCTGTGAGGTGAGTGGGGCTGAGAGACTTCAAAGAAGTGGGACTAGCCCAAGGTCACCCAGCAGCTGCATGTGGAGGAGAGGAGACACGAATCCGGTTCACCAGATTACGAGTCCACCGCTCTTAACCACTACACCACACTGGCTCTCAGTCGCTGAGCCCCCCTGTCTGCCCTTCCCTTGATGAACTTTAGGTCAGCTTTCCAAAGAAAAGCAAGGGTCTGGGATTTTGGGAACGGATAAATGAGAAGGGTGGCAGGCAAAGGTGCCACTGAGTTTGTGCAGAGTGCCTTTCCCTCCCCGCTGCCTCTAAACATATTTTTTCATGTCTGCACAAAGGGAGAACTAAGAGACTGATACGTTCTCCTAGTTTAGAGTTTTCAGAGTTGCCCCTGAGGAATCCTGGGGGATTCCAGGAAAATGTTTACGCAACTGCTTAAAGCATTTAAGCTTTTCAAAGATTGAGTCCTGAAGCAAAATATGAAAATCACTTTCTTTTTTTAATAAAAACACACACACACACATTAGATTCTGCAGATTTTGCAACATTTCCAGAACATACAAATGTTCCACTGGATATAAAGTTATAATCATGATTTCAGCCTCTACACACCAGGGGTAAACAAAATGTGACTGAGAATCTGGAGAGATTAAGCACTCCCCCCAAATTACATCCTTTTAGCCCTTTCCTAGCCCAAATTCAAATCGCTACACAGCTATGACGGTGACTAGATGACATTAAGCCAGCCACTTTCTTAAGCCCAGCCTACAACACAGGGTTGTTGTGAAGATAAAACAGAAGTGGGCATTTGAAAAGTTGGATAAAAATGTAAATAAAATAATAGTGGTCTCTTTCTTATTAGGATTTCATGCATTCTAGGCCCCTGCCTTTGCGGCAAAAACTTTGAAAGAAAGAGATTCTGGAGTTAATAATAATAATAATAATAATAATAATAATAATAATAATAATATTTTTATACCCCGCCCATCTGGCTGGGTTTCCCCAGCCACTCTGGGCAGCTCCCAACTGAATATTAAAAACACAATACAGCATTAAACATTAAAAACTTCCCTAAACAGGGCTGCCTTCAGATGTTGGACTCTTGATCAAATTAAACCCTACACATTGTTTCTAAAGGATGAGGTCCTGGACGGCTCAAGGGCTCCTGCAAATTACGTTCCCCGATCTGGGGGGGGGTCCTCAAATGTGTTAAGGAGCGACGTGGAGTAGAGGAAGGCGCTCTGTGCATGCCCGGGGGAATTTTCTTCATGGCATTGCTCCATCGCGTTGTCCTGGGAGCTGAGTGAGAGAGCCAGTGTGGTGTAGTGGTTAAGAGCAGTAGACTCGTAATCTGGTGAACCGGGTTCGCATCTCCGCTCCTCCACATGCAGCTGGTGGGTGACCTTGGGCTAGTCACACTTCTCGGAAGTCTCTCAGCCCCACTCACCTCACAGAGTGTTTGTTGTGGGGGGGGAGGGAAAGGAGAATGTGAGCCGCTTTGAGACTCCTTCGGGTAGTGATAAAGCGGGATATCAAATCCAAACTCTTTTTCTTCTTCTTCTTCTGAAGGGAGGGTTCTTTCCAGGAGCTCGGATTGACCCGCCAGAGGCAGTCAGTCAGTCGCCATTCAATCAATCGCTTTGCTCCGGGTAGCTTCTCCGCTTCAGCCAAGCAAAAATGTACAGGATGAAACTACTGTTTCTTTCCAACTCACAACGCCTCAGGGTAAACTGAGGCCACCGGCCGCCTCTGTCTGGTGTGAGCTGAGAGAAAGAGAATGAGCGTGTGTGTGTGTGTGTGTGTGTGTGTGTGTGTGTGTGTGTTTTGTGTGTGTGGTGTCCTCGGCTGGGTGTGCAGGGAACTGGGGCGAAGCATTGGAGGTGACAGGCCTGGCGGCGGAGACAAATTGGTCCTGACAGCGGAGGCAGGGAGGACCCAGTTCCTCTGGAGATGGGAAAGAGGCTTCGAGGCCTCCCCGAGGTTTCCCCCCCACACACACACACAGCGGTTGTGAGGCCCACAAAGTTCCCAGGTTGGAGATGACTCTCTGAGACGATCAGGGCCGGTTTAACCCCCCCTCGGTCGTGTCCAAATGCAGGTCCGCAATTCACATGCTCCCCTATCCAATCGGCCCAAACCAAAAGGAAAACACATGGTGGAATGCAGCAAATAAATACAGGCGACTCGTGCCATGGAGCCAGGCTGCGTGATGCATGGCATGGTGGTTAGAGTGTTGGACGAGAGCTTGCAAAGACCAGGGTTCAAATCCACGCCCTGCCATGAAGTCCACGGCTGTGTTTCAGATGACCTCTTGCTTTGGAAAGAACAAATTAGGTAGGGTTGCCTTTAAGAGAGAAACGAAACAAATCTGTGCCCCACATCCCTGCTAGTGAGTCAGTCGGGCCTACTAATGGGGCCTATTTAAGACTGCCCTGCCCTGAACTACAACTCCCATAATGCCTTACTCTAATGGTCATGCCGGTTTGGGCTGATGAGAGTTGGAGTCCAACAACTGGCTCAGTTTGCTTCATGTTACCTCTACATAGCAGCTGCACGACAGGCAGAAATCCCACTGGTGAATCCTCTCCCCTTACAACATTTCCACTCTGGGTGGGGGTTTCCCCCCTGTCGTGTGGCAGGGTGGGGGAAAAAAAAAGAATGAGCGGATTCCCAACTCAAACTAAAGCTTGATTGATTAATCCGCTCAATACTGAAAATAATAATGACAGCTAAATACCGCTAACGACAATGGAACAATATAAGATCATAGAAAGCTACCTTACACTAGCTCTAGCTTAGTACTGTCTGCACTGACTGGCAGCCGCTTTCGGAGGTTTCAGGCATGGCTCTCTCCCAGTCCTATCTGGGAATCAGGGACTGAACCTGAGACCTTCTGCTTGCACAACAGATACTCCACGCACTGAGCTAAAAGCCCTTCCCTACAGGGAATGAATGAATGAATATAAAAATAATACTAATACTAGTGACAATGAAAATATGCCTCTGAGCAAATGCAGAGTTCTACCCTTCGCCGCAGAGCAACCACTGTTTGCCATCTGTTTTAGAGATGACATGAAGATCGCAGAATACACCTTCTGCTAAGAAATTAGCCAGCTATATTACAGTCTGATTCCTCAGCTTGTTATTTTGGGACATGATCCAAGCCAGTGTGGTGGAAAAACTAACGTTACCCAAGACGGCTTCTTACGCTCCAGCAATATCAAACCTGCTTCCCCCCCTCCAGGGTGGTTTCCCCATCTTAGGGAAACGAGGAGAGAAAGGAACCAATATTGCTGCTGGTGGCGGTGAGGCCTATATGGAAAATCAAATTTGGCTGAAGACAGGGAGGGTGTTGGCAAGATCAAGGAATATAAAAGGCAAGTAGCAACACTAGGAGTGGCCGCGGAGGCCATTTTCCTCACGGTTTTTAAAACTGGCCTAAGTGCCGTGACTTCCACCAACAGACCTGGCCCCCAACATAGGAGTGCGTAGTTTCAAGGAAGCCAGCATGGTTCCCTCCGGACACTGTTGAACTACAGTTCCCATTCTCCCTGACCATTGGGCATGCTGACTGGAGCTGGTGGAGGGCATGACAGACTCTTTGGAGGAGCAGAAGAACCCGGAGGAGACATCTGCACAGCTTGAATTGAGATTCCTGGATTGCAGGGGGTTGGACTAGATGACACCTCCCCCCGGGTCCCTTCCAACTCAACAATTCTATGAAGCCCCAAGATCTTGGGCAGGATGGGAATGTGGCCCTCCAGCTCTCTCTATCAGGCCTTCGGGAGCCTCCCCTTGAGTGTGTGACAACGCCTCTTGCTTGCCTGGATGACGAATGGGAGATATGTGCGTAGGGGTTATAGGAACCTCTGGCCTTTTCATGGCTGCACTGTCAGTAACTACACGAAGGTAAGAGATGCCTCTGTCATTCCGCCCACTTTCTGCCTCTGGCCCCGCCCACAACCAGAGGGCTGCTCGTCATGGAACACAGTCCTCAGACTGAAAGAGGTTCTCTGCACCCTCCAACCCCTGGTCAAAGAGGAAGGCAGCAGCTGTTTACTTGGCCCGACGCAACTTTCAGGGAGCAGAGCCTGTCAATAAATGCATAGCTCAGGGCCTCTGCCAGTTGCTCTGCTGAGACAACATGCGTGTTCTACCTCTGCTGCAGGATCGCTGGCCATGGTCCTGAAACTCACACCTAGATCGCTCTCCAAGGTGCTGATCCCTTCCTACGCTTGCCTTCTTGTCTGCCTGGGATTCCCGACCATCTTCCTCTTGCCTGGGCAGTCACTGCTCTGCAGTTATGAACATCCCCATAGATCAGGATCGGTGCCTTCCTTTAGCACAAGATCATACTCTTGTATTGAGAGTGCATGACAACCACCTAGCGCCATTCTCACAACTGTTCATCTGAAGAATCCCTCATTCCATCCGGCCATAAGTAGCCAAGCAACCCAGGATCCGTCTCCTGAGCACATGCAGAGCAGATGGCGAAAAGAGTGCCTCTAAGCGTACACAGCATGCCCTTCCCTCAACAGGGCGGCAGGCCACAGCCCTGCAGTAGGACACTGTGCTTCACACGACAAGCATCTAGGGTCTGAAGCACAACCCCTCCAGTATATCTAGGTGCAAGAACGCGAGAATAAATTTCTCTGATGCTCTTTTCGTCCGGTCCAAGTTAACGGCATCACCACACTATGTGGGAGCCAATTCCATAGTCGACCTATGCGCTGGGTGATCTTTGGCTTGCGTGCTTGGCATCCGTATGTCTCCAGAGACAATGAAGTGTTCCTCCGGGGGTGAAGTCACAAACTGTCGCACTAGCAACACGAAAGTGACCTCCCTGGGGCACAAGCCTGGCCAGGGTGTCTGGAGGTCCTGGGCTGTCCAGACGACAAGATCCCCCCACCACCACCAGTCTCACTGATGTGGTCCAAAGGAACGCAGAGCAAGACGTTGGGCACCAGCTCAGCTGCAGGAGCTGCTGGAAGGAGGCGAACAAGGCGCCATCCAACCGTCTTAAGGACTCTGGATTTGTGTATGGTTTACTCCTGAGCAGGGTGGATAAAAATCAATGATTTTTTTTAAAAAAAAAATTTTTTTAATTTAAATTGGATTTTTTTGATTTAAATTGGATTTTTAAAATAAAATGCTTTTGGAGGAAAAATCTTTCTAAATATAGTCTTCTATTTAAGTTACATTGTAGTCCAAAGGCTATTCATCAGGAAATAAGGATTTGTTTTAAGTTTATCAAGTGTGCTAAAACTCAGTCTAAGTTTTTTTTAAAAAAAATGTTTAACCACATCAGTTAACAAACATGGATACATATGCTATCATGTTATTGTTTTAGTTAAATAAATTGTTTAAATGGTTATTAAGGAAATGATTATTTTTCTCCTTCCAATAAAGTACAGCAGAAAAGTTGTCCAAATATGAACAGTTAACTTATTAAACCTCACCATAATTTCATATTTATCTGTCTATGTATTTCTAGTAGTATAACCAAATCAGTAATTTTTGATATAACTGTAAAAACTACTCTGAAAATTTATTATTCCAAAAATGAAACCTTCATATGGTTGTAAATATTAGGATTATACCAGCAAGAATGAGTCTTTCTGTAAAAAAAATATTTAAATCAAGTCTTACTGACTAGTGATTTAAATCGTGATTTAAATCGTGATTTAAATCAATTTGATTTAAATCGTGATTTAAATCAAATCCAGCCTGCTCCTGAGTTTTCTTCTCCCACAAGGCAGCAGAGGTCTCCTGCAGCAACTGCTGTTCAGGGGCACCTTGCTTCTGATCGCTGATGTTTTGACTCACCTGGTTTAGCTGTAAGCCAACAATAGCCCTTCTCTGCCATCAATCTCGCGAATCACCAGCTATTTCCCAAACTGTGTAATGGGTATTACGGGCACCAAACACCCGTCCCCAGGGGAAGATGGCCACTGAATCTGTGTGATTCATCGGTCTGACTCGGCCTCTTTCAATACCCCGAGCTGCTCACATTCATTCTCTCAGCCCAGCCTGAGGTGGGGGGAACCACACACTTTCCCCATAGCTCCTTAAAGGCAGGGCCAAGCTCCAGAAAGTAGTGTGGTGAGACTATTGCCAGAGTTTGCCACCCTAATGGTGCAACAATTTCCACTTTGCACAGAGAATCAGAGGCGATCAGGTGTGGCCTGCTAGGTGCCAGCTCTCCCAAAATAGGAATTGAGGGGGTGCTCATCAAATTTGCAGGTGGCACCAAACCGGGAGGGGTAGCCAATGCCACAGACAGGGTGGATTTGATTTAAATCAAATTGATTTAAATCACGATTTAAATCACTAGTCAGTAAGGCTTGATTTAAATCACTAGTCAGTAAGACTTGATTTAAATATTTTTTTTACAGAAAGACTCATTCTTGCTGGTATAATCTTAATATTAACAACCATATGAAGGTTTCATTTTTGGAATAATACATTTTCAGAGTAGTTTTTACAGTTATATCAAAAATTACTGATTTGGTTATACTACTAGAAATACATAGACAGATAAATATGAAATTATGGTGAGGTTTAATAAGTTAACTGTTTATATTTGGACAACTTTTCTGCTGTGCTTCATTGGAAGGAGAAAAATAATCATTTCCTTAATAACCATTTAAACCATTTATTTAACTAAAACAATAACATGATAGCATATGTATTCATCTTTGTTAACTGATGTGGTTAAACATTTTTTTAAAAAAACTTAGACTGAGTTTTAGCACACTTGATAAACTTAAAACAAATCCTTATTTCCTGATGAATAGCCTTTGGACTACAATGTAACTTAAATAGAAGACTATATTTAGAAAGATTTTTCCTCCAAAAGCATTTTATTTTAAAAATCCAATTTAAATTTTAAAAAACCCGATTTAAATAAAAAAAATCCGATTTTTTTTTCATCGTTGATTTTTATCCACCCTGGCCACAGAAGACAGAATCAGGATACAAGCTGGCCTTAATAGGTTGGCGAACTGGAGACCAAATTAACAAAACGAATTTCAGTAGGGACAAAGGTCAGGTTCTGCACTTAGGCGGGAAGAACACAAATATAAGATGGGGGACACCTGGCTTGAGAGCAGTACATGTGAAAAGGATTCTAGGGGTCTTGGTGGACCACAAGCTTAACATGAGTCAACAGTGTGATGCATCAGCAAAAAAAGAGAGCTAATGCTATTCTCGGCTGCATCAACAGAAGTCTAGTGTCCGGATAAAGAGAAGTAATAGCGCCACCCAAATTCTGCCTTGCTCAAGACCACAGCTGGAATACTGTGGCCAATTCTGGGCGCCATGATTTAAGAAGGGTATTGACAAGCTGGAACATGTGAGCAGAGGAGGACAACCAAGATGATCAAGGGCCTGGAAACCAAGCCTGATGAGGAATGGTTGAAGGAGCTGGGTATGTTTAGCCTGGAAAAGAGGAGACTGAGAAGAGATAGGGTTGTTGTTGTTGTTCAGTCGTTCAGTCGTGTCCGACTCTTTGTGACCCCATGGACCAGAGCACGCCAGGCACGCCTATCCTTCACTGCCTCTCGCAGTTTGGCCAAACTCATGTTGGTAGCTTCGAGAACACTGTCCAACCATCTCATCCTCTGCCGTCCCCTTCTCCTTGTGCCCTCCATCTTTCCCAACATCAGGGTCTTTTATAGGGAGTCTTCTCTTCTCATGAGGTGGCCAAAGTACTGGAGCCTCAACTTCAGGATCTGTCCTTCTAGTGAGCACTCAGGGCTGATTTCTTTAAGAATGGATAGGTTTGATCTTCTTGCAGTCCATGGGACTCTCAAGAGTCTCCTCCAGCACCAGAATTCAAAAGCATCAATTATTCGGCGGTCAGCCTTCTTTATGGTCCAGCTCTCACTTCCGTACATCACTACTGGGAAAACCATAGCTTTAACTATGATAGGGTAGGAGATAGGGTAGCCATCTTCAAATATCTAAAGTGCTGTTGCGTGGAAGGTGGAGCAAGCTTGTTTTCTCCTGCTCTGGAGGGTAGGACTCGAACCAATGGCTTCAAGTTCCAAGAAAAGAGATTCCAACTAAACATCAAGAAGAACCTTCTGACAGTAAGGAGCCGGTCTCCCTCCCTCAGGAAGTTGCGGACTCTCCTTCCTTGCAAAGGTTGGAAGGCCATCTCTCATGAATGCTTTATTCGAGATTCCTGCATTGCAGGGGTTGGACTAGATGCCCCTTGAGATTCCTTCCAATCCTATGGCTCCATGAGTCTATGATTCTATACCCCATCAGAGGGTGCCAAGGTAAAGGTAAAGGTAAAGGGAACCCTGACCATTAGGGCCAGTCGTGACCGACTCTGGGGTTGCGGTGCTCATCTCGCATTATGGGCCGAGGGAGCCGGCGTACAGCTTCCGGGTCATGTGACCAGCATGACTAAGCCGCTTCTGGCGAAACAGGGTGTGATGACCTGTGATTCAGACTCAGATGCTGAACCTGAGGGATCCCAGCCTGCACAGGATTCCCTACCTCCAGAACCAGCAGAGCCAGGGCTGGGGCCTGAGTCTGAAGGGGACTCACCTGTGCTAGATCCTCAGGTGCAGGCGTCGGCTGAGTTTGATCTGGCTTCTGTTGGGATGGAGGACCCATTGCCTGCAGGTGCTCCACTCCCAGCCCTGTCAGGGGAAGCTGAGGTTGCCTCTGGGTCCGGTAACCCTCCAGCTTCTCCTGAGCTGCAGAGCCTCAGGGCAGAGAGGCGAAGGGAACTAAGTTCCCGCAGGAGGAGTGCTCGCCTCCAAGCCAGGAGAGGCGAGTCACCTGAGGATCGGAGCCGCCCTATGCCTCGGGGCAGATAAAAGCCGGCCAGACCCAGCCCCAAGTTGCAGGAGCAACATTGTTGCTGACGAGTTCCTGCTTGTTCCCTGTCCTGTTGTTCTGCCTGAGCTCCTGACCCGCCTTGGTTCCCTGTTTGTTCACCCGTTCCTGACTTCGCCTGACTCTCTGCCCTGTACCCTGCTCCAGTTAATTCGGACTGCCTTTACGTGTACCTCTGACCTTGGACTGGACTTAGACTTTGCTTTCTGGATACCCCACGGGACCAGCACACAGAGCAGCGCACGGAAGCGCCGTTTACCTTCCCTCCGGAGTGGTACCTATTTATCTACTTGCACTTTGACGTGCTTTCGAACTGCTAGGTTGGCAGGAGCAGGGACCGAGCAACGGGAGCTCACCCCGTCGCGGGGATTCGAACCGCCGACCTTCTGATCAGCAAGCCCTAGGCTCCGTGGTTTAACCCACAGCACCACCCGCGTCCCTATGGTTCCATGAGTCTATGGTTCTATACCCCATCAGAGGGTGCCAAGGCCTCTCCCCAAATCCTGGCGCCAGTGCTTCTCAGCGCAAAGGCGGGACAAATAGATCACAACAGCAGCAACCCTAACAGTGTCTTTTTTTGGGGGGAGGAAGCATCTAGGATTGGGGTGCTGTGACCTAATTTCTCTCGTGAGCAATTATGCTCAGGAGAAAGGGGAAACAGTGTTCATTTTTAGAGCTTCATGTCTTGGCTTCTTCCTGTCTGAACTGTGCTATGTCTCAAGAAAAGGGGGGGGGGGGAGAGAGAGAGAGAGAGAGAGAAGCAACCCAACCAACTCCCCCACACAAAAAACCCACAAAAACACCCGTAGAGCTCTTGGGCAACAAAACCTCAAGACGGGAGGAAGTTTTGCCAATGCCTATTGTAAGGCTTGAGGCAACAAATGCCCCTTTGCCTCACACCAAAAGCCCTGGCAGATGCCTGCAGCCTTTTTATAAAAAAAAACATACACACAGCACCACCACCACCAACCTGCAGCATGTCCTTTTAGTGTTTTGGTAGGGTCACCTTTGCAATTTCGTTTTGAGCCGGATTAGGGGATTTAAATGGGCGCTTAGAGCTGGTGTGCTTTGGTTAAAAGCAGCATTAGCGCTGTGCATGTGAGACGGGGGGGGGGGAGGATTTGAGATGGATTCCTGTTTGCTCTGCGCCGCACACATCTTCATTTTCCTGAACGCTCTTTAAGAGCCAGCCCCGGCAGAGAGGTCCGTGTTTTGGATTACTGATGGCATCTTTATAAATTATTCCTCCGTGCTGGCGCATCAAGGAGCAGCGTGGGCTGAGACATTTTGCAGGTCTCGGGATTTCAGATGTGAACCCGTAAGAGCCTCGACTCTTACGACGATGATAGCGATCTGGTTTCAGGGGCAATCCTCTCTGCACGCCAAACCATGGTTTGGCAAGCAGGGATGTGGCAGAAGCTTGCATGCTCCCCTTTCCTCTTCCCACCTAACATGCAAATTCCCCTTCTCCCTTCCATAGTTTGCTATAACCACAGTTTAGTGCTGCATCCACACTGAGACTAGCCGGCCCTAGATGCCTTGAGACCACGATTGGTTCGCAAACCACGGTTTCCTGGTTCGCTTTAGGAAATCCTCGATGGGAAAGAGAATTTGGCATGTCAGAGGAGGAGTGAGGAGCACAGCGAGCAACTGCGGCCGGCTGCCCTATTTTAGACAGGAGCTCCTATCTGAAAGGCTGTCCAGTACAAAACCAGTACAAAACCCTAAGAAGGGAGAGCAGAATTTCCCGTCAACAGTTAGCACTTCAACAACAAAAATAGCTATGGCGAGATGTATTGCACTTCTATCTAAATTACAACAATCCTTTCTAAATTTGCATATGAATCAGAATATACAGATTTTACGCAGATCTGAACCCTCTTTTATCATGCTTTCGGATGGTGTGGTAAGTTGTCTCTCCAGCATCAGTCCGTCACAGACACAACATCCATTTAAAGCACTCTTGTACCACTTGGACGCGGGTGGCGCTGTGGGTTAAACCACTGAGCCTCTTGGGCTTGCCGATCAGAAGGTCGGTGGTTCGAATCCCGGCGACGGGATTGCTCGGTCCCTGCTCCTGCCCACCTAGCAGTTCAAAAGCACATCAAAGTGCAAGTAGATAAATAGGTACCGCTCCGGCGGGAAGGTAAACGGTGTTTCCGTGCGCTGCTCTGGTTCGCCAGAAGTGGCTTAGTCATGCTGGCCACATGACCTGGAAGCTGTACGCCGGCTCCCTCGGCCAATAATGCGAGATGAGCACCGCAACCCCAGAGTTGGTCACGACTAGACCTAATGGTCAGGGGTCCCTTCACCTTTACCTTTACTGTACCACTTTAAGTCACAGGTTCTCCATGTCCCGCAAAGACTCCTGGGGACTGTAGTTTGTGGATGGTTGCTGACCTCACAGAGCTACGATTCCCAGCAAGGTTAACAAACTACAGTTCCCAGGATTCCCCAGGACTGCTATGACAGGGTTTTTGGCTCATGGTGCAGGTATGTAAAGTACTACACTTAGGCAAAAAAAAAATGAAAGGCACAAATACAGGATGGGTGACACCTGGCTTGAGAGCAGTACATGTGAAAAGGATCTAGGAGTCTTGGTAGACCATAAACTTGACATGAGTCAACAGTGTGATGCAGCAGCTCAAAAAGCCAATGCAATTCTGGGCTGCATCAATAGGAGTATAGCATCTAGATCAAGGGAAGTAATAGTACCACTGTATTCCGCTCTGATCAGACCTCACCTGGAATACTGTGTCCAGTTCTGGGCACCGCAGTTCAAGAAGGATACTGACAAGCTGGAACGTGTCCAGAGGAGGGCAACTAAAATGGTCAAAGGCTTGGAAACGATGCCTTATGAGGAACGGTTTAGGGAGCTGGGTATGTTTAGCCTGGAGAAGAGAAGGTTAAGGGGTGATATGATAGCCATGTTCAAATATATAAAAGGATGTCATATAGAGGAGGGAGAAAGGTTGTTTTCTGCTGCTCCAGAGAAGCGGACACGGAGCAATGGATTCAAACTACAAGAAAGAAGATTCCACCTAAACATTAGGAAGAACTTCCTGACAGTAAGAGCTGTTTGACAGTGGAATTTGCTGCCAAGGAGTGTGGTGGAGTCTCCTTCTTTGGAGGTCTTTAAGCAGAGGCTTGACAGCCACCTGTCAGGAATGCTTTGATGGTGTTCCTGCTTGGCAGGGGGTTGGACTGGATGGCCCTTGGGGTCTCTTCCAACTCTATGATTCTATGATTCTATGACCTAAATTACCTCTTACACCTACTGTGAGTAGGAATACTGGATCGGAAAAATGATTTGAGCCCTGCAGAAGCACAATTCCACTTTCCCCCTACCAGAATTCTAAGGGCGATCTTGAGATGGAGAAGGAAACCAGAAATGCGTCAAGACGAATGGAAGTAGTTAAAACTGCAGTTATAAGGGATTGGTATTCTGACTGGAGTGTAATTGAAATTTATAAGATTTTGGAACGCAGAAACAAAGTAAATCATCAAACCATCAATTCTAGCACACAGGGGGGATAATTTGGCAATGATTGGTATTACTAATTGTATTATAATTTGGCATTGTTATAATGAGGATATTATTGGATTGTTGCAATTGAAAACTAATAAAAATTATTATCAAAAAAGGAATGCGTCAAGAGAAGGAAGAGTTATATTAATATGCTGCAAAGTGCCCTGTGATCTTTGGATGAAAGGCGGTATAACATCCTAATTAATAATAATAATAATTTAAGTAGCGCCTAGAACCTGGTGTGAGATGGGCATATCGTTGAACCGACCGGAAGCAGCAACCGGCAACGCAATTCAACACAAACACAAGCAGACAACAGCCAGATATGATTCCAAGCACAGTCGCATTTTACTTCAAAGGAATAAACTTCTCCAAAATGAGGGAGGCAATAGAAAGAAAGCTGAAAGGGAGGATAAAGCCGGTAAAATCTCTCCAAGCTGCACAGAGCTTATTTAAAACCACACTAGTAGAAGCTTAAGCTAATTTTTAGTTTTATTTTAATGCCGCCAAGTTGAAGCGGATGCCAATGTGGTTAACTAGAAGCGTTGAGGAAGCTATAAAAAGGGGAAGAAAGGCTTCTTTCAAAAAAACCCGAAGGCTTGCCCAATTGCAGAGAAAAAGAAGGAGAAGCACAAAACCTGGAGAAGCAAATATGACGTTGACGAGCAAGGAAGTGAAAAGGAAATCTGGGCAGCATATTGATAAAGGCATTAAGGCCAACCAAAACAGTACATTTAAACGCATCAGGGGCTGGGGGTGGCTGGACCACTAGGCATCAAGGGAGCGAAAGGAGAGGAAAATTGAGGTTATAGAAAAGCAGGATTAATCTGTGTCTAACTTGAGATGATGCACGACACACACCCCACACACACACATACACCATGCCTGAACCCACTTTTCTGTGGGGTGGGATCTGAAAAACCGATTCTGCATAAGGTAAGCAGAGGTTTGGCAAAACGAACAAATTGACAAATCATTCGGTATAGATACGTCCGCCCAAGAACTTGAATGCAAAACTGCTGATCCTCTAACAAAAATATCTTAACTTGATCCTAGGTCGGTCTCTGTACCAGAGGACTGGAAAGTAGCCAATCTAACACTCTAGGCCAATCTAGGGAGCATCCGGGAAATTACAGACAAGTTAGCTTAATGCTAACTCCAGATAAACTGGGGGAAGAAGCATGAAGAAGAACAAGCCTTGCTGAAGAAAAAGCAGCATGGCTTCCGTAACAGGAAGTCCCGCCTCTCTAACATTTCAGGGTTATTTATTTATTTTTATTTTTTTGAAAATTATTTTTATTAAGTTTCCAAATCAACCAAATTAAACACACATATACATACAAATCCACACACATCCTCGCTCCGCCGAGCTAAGACTTCCCTCCATCACGGCAAAAGGTTTTCTAGTCCAATCTAATCACACAGTTTCTTAGTTTTTAGTCCTTCAAACTATGTCATAGTTTGTATATGTATATATGTGTATATATATATATATGTTTGGAACAACCGCGGCGAGAACTCTCTTAGCCCAAAAATGGAAATTACAGGAGTTACCAATGACTGAGGAGTGGCAGACGAAGATGATGGACTATGCGGAGCTTGCAAAACTGACCTGCAGGATCCGAAACCAGGATGAATCGAAATTCCAAAGAGACTGGAGTAAATTTGTTGACTATATAAGATCTAACCGTGGAAGAAGAAGAAGAGGAGTTTGGATTTGATATCCCGCTTTATCACTACCTGAAGGAGTCTCAAAGCGGCTAACAATCTCCTTTCCCTTCCTCCCCCACAACAAACACTCTGTGAGGTAAGTGGGGCTGAGAGACTTCAGAGAAGTATGACTAGCTCAAGGTCACCCAGCAGCTGCATGTGGAGGAGCGGAGGAGCGAACTCGGTTCCCCAGATTACGAGTCTACTGCTCTTAACCACTACACCACACCAGAGGCGTAGCAAGCCCAGGTGGTACCCGGGGCGGAATTTTTTTTGTCACCCCCCCCCACTTTAATTTTTTAAAAAAATTTAAAAACATTTTTTAAATAAAAAGTGTCACTCCCCTCTGGGGTGGAACCCGGGGTGGCCCCCCCCCGCCCCCGCCCCATTGCTACGCCCCTGCACCACACTGGCTCCATGGAAGTTTGAAGACACTAGCGGGACTAGAATAACCCCATTTTAGGGTTATTTAAGGGTATCAATAAGCACGGGGAGAGTGTTGATCTGGTAGACATTGTGTACTTGGACTTTCAAAGAGTTTTCAACAAGTTCCAAAGGCTTTTTTGTAATCTTAGGAGCAGTGAGAGGATGGGTCCTTGGGTAGGGGTGGAGGACTGGTTAAAGAACAGGAAGCACAGATCTGGAACAAATTCATAGTTCTCACACCGGAGGGAAGTAGGAAGGAGGTGTCCTCTAAGGATCTGAAGTGGGACTTTTGAACTTGCTCAAGTTAGGGGTAAGCAGTGAGGCGACCCAGGTTTGCAGGTGACACCCCCCCCCCAAAAAAAGGATGGTAAAGGTAAAGGGACCCCTGACCACTAGGTCCAGTCGTGACCGACTCTGGGGTTGCGGCGCTCATCTCGCTTTATTGGCCGAGGGAGCCGGCGTCTAGCTTCCGGGTCATGTGGCCAGCATGACTAAGCCGCTTCTGGAGAACCAGAGCAGCGCATGAAGACGCCGTTTACCTTCCCGCCGGAGTGGTACCTATTTATCTACTTGCACTTTGACGTGCTTTTGAACTGCTAGGTTGGCAGGAGCAGGGACCGAGCACCGGGAGCTCACCCTGTCGCGGGGATTCGAACCGCCGACCTTCTGATCGGCAAGCCCTAGGCTCTGTGGTTTAACCCACAGCGCCACCCGCATCCCAAAAGGATGGTAAGACGCTCCGAATGATTTTTCCAAACCGGGGAATGGGTGTTAAAAAATGGGAAAGGAAATAGAATGTAAATGTAAAGGGATGTACCCCCCCACCACACTCAAATATGCACTGACAGGGGCCTGGGCTGGTGGTGACTGCCCAGGAAAGGGAACTCAGGGTCACGGTGGATAGCTCAACGAAAATGCCAACGTAGAGAGGGGCAGCTCTGAAAAAGATGAACTTCATTTGGGGAATCATTAGGAAAGGGGCTGGAAACAAAACTTCCAGTATTTTCAGAGCTGCTGTACACCAGGTTTAGGTTGGGCTAGAGCCGGTCCTGTCATTAGGCAGGAGAGGCATGGGGGGGGGGGTTGAGGAACCCCCGTCGGCCTCAGTCGTCATGGCTGATGGGACAACAGGAGGGGACTTGGCTCCGAGAGTTATGTGTTGAGCCTGGAAGGATAACCACCCGCCAACTATCACACAATGGTCTGAGGGCCTCGGCGCTTCGGCTGCTTGTTTCATGTAGGCATCAAACCGGTTTGGATCCCTCTATGGCGTCTGGAGGGCTGATGTTTGATTTAAGATCCATGTCTGGATGGTTGCTGTGTCCGCAGGGCGATTTAAGAAAATAAGGAGAAGAAAATTAGGCCTGTGGGCCCCCTCTAGCCCAGTACCCTGTTCTCATGGCAGCCAACCAGAAGGCTGTGGGGAATCAGGATTTGAACACAAGACCCCTCTCCCCTCTAACATTGCTGCCTCTTAACATTTTACTGCTGTAGTTAGTAATTTTTTGCATATTATTATGATTGCGTTCCCTTTCCCTTTTCTTTTTTAATCCACCTTGTTTCTTCGCTTTCTCTGTCCCTTGTTAGATGCGCAAACGATAAATTAATAGTGAATTTCTTTTAAAGGAATGATGGGGAAGGCTCCCTTCCTGGTGCAGGAATATCGTTAAGTTACCTTAAATAACATTTTGGCCGCTATGTGCCCCACAGCTCGGGGGTGATGGGAGTTGTGGTCAAACATGCTCGGGGGCGGGGCAGGGGAGCACGGCCTCCCCACCAATGAGCCAGAGTGAGGCCATGGCTTCATGAAGCATCTTTTGGGTGTCATGAAACCTATCGGGTCCCCGGGTGTTGTTAGACTACAACTCCCATCATCCACGACCGCTGCCTAAGCTGGCTGTGGATGATGGGCTTTGTAGTCCAACAGTGGTTTTTGGGACCCAAGGTTGAAGAACAGTGGTGTAGAGACCTACTCAGCTATGTGGACCAATGGCACCTTCCTGTGTGCACTCTGACGTTGGGGGGGGGGGAATAGCACAGCGGCACCCCCTCTCTGCCGAGTGAAGTGATACGGTCTGCTCTGCCACCACCTTGAATTCCACCAGCTCATTTTGAGGGGAGTTGAAAGCACTCATTCAGATACAGTAGTGATGTGTTCCCGCCGCTTTAAATACGAGAGTCTCCATTCATTTTATTTACTATCCGGCAGGCTGTGTGTGTGTGTGTGTGTGAAAGTATGTTAAGAGAGAGAGAAATCCAGGGAGAAAGTGCGACATCGCCTTTGCGCCTTCCAACTGTGTCATGCCCTATAGCATTCCTGCCTGGTTTTTTATGAATGCAGAAGGCAAAAGGAGCAACACGGCGTTTACTTAACACCTGTGCAGCGACTGCAGGGGAGAAAACGCCTCTGAGCATGTGCAGAGAGCACCTTCCGCCTCGCCACGTGGCTGAGATGGGAAACCGGGTTTCTGAAGTCGTCAGCGTAAGCCCTGGAAGCGAAGATGTGGGGTTTTTTGTTGTTGTTGTCGTAAGGCAAAGCGGTTGCATTGTGTGTGTGTGTGTGTGTGTGTGTGTGTGTGTGTTAAGATGCCAAAGGCGCTCGCAGTCTCTCCTGCTATCATCTAGAACATTCATAGGCATCACATAAACACACACAGGTTTTTTCCCCGCTTTCTCTTTCGCAACTGAAATTAACCAGAGAAGGCATTGTAAAAAAAAGAAAAAAAGGATTAGCTTCCTTCAATTTCTTTCCTTTCGCAGGAACAGATGGGATCGGAGGCAAACTGAGGCCGGTTGATTTCAATGGGTCTCCTCCGAGTAGGACTAACATCGGAGCCCGCCCTTAAAAAGACAGGTTGGCAAATGGAAACAGAGATCGGGAAGGAGGGAGCCAGCCCCTTCGCTTGACACACATGTGAGCTGTGGGTCAGATTATGTGGATATATGGGTCGCAGGGTGGGTGTTTGGAATGGCATTTGTTGGACTCAGATCTATTTGGGGAGGGGCCCATTTCAGGCCCCTCCAAAGGTTCAGATGCCAGGTATTGATGGAGGGCAGAAAGACCTCCCCCCCCCCACACACACCTGACACCTTGGAGAAGAGCTTTCAGCCAGAGTCCGTAATCCTGGGCTGGAGGGGAGCAAGCAGTCTGAGCTTCTAGCAGCCAGCTTCTCATATGACCCACCAGGGCTCAGCAGGTAGGCAGATAAACAAGCGGATCAAAGTAGTACCATAGGCAGATGAGGAATTCACTTGAACTTGGGGTGTGTCAATGTCTCCTGGTGTTTTTCAGTTTCAAGTGGGGGGGGCAGAATTGTGTGTGTGATTTTGTGTGCTTCTCTCTGACTCCTGGGGAGATCCTTGGTGTGTTTGTGTGCGCATGCACACAAAAGGGATATTGCAAAACACACACACACACACACACACCATTCCAGTTCTCTTCCTCCCTGTTCCCAGCTATCCAAGCAGGGAAACGCCAGGAGTGTCAACAGCAGAAAGTGTGTGTGTGTGTGTGTGTGTGTGTGTGTGTGTGTGTGTGTGTGTGTGTGTTGGGGGGCACACCAGAGCCTACGCAGCCTCAAGGGACAGCCCATTAGCAATAATCCACTATCATAGCAAGCAGAAGGTGTGAGCAGATACAGAGAAACAGCTTCCTTTTCCAGCGCCGCTGTACATTAGGAAACCAAGGAGTCCTGGATCAGGGCCGCCCCTTACCTCCCACCCACCCCCCACTCTACTCTACCCCTGGAAAGAACCCAGGAGTTCTGGCCCTCCCTCCGCCGCCTCCCCCTTCCCCAGGGGAGACCCAGCTATCTCCTGAAGAGCCATTAAGCATACAGCCTGTAAGATTGAATGTTATGTGTGCAAGAGAGAGAGAGAGAGAGAGAGAGAGAAGAGAGAGAGAGAGAGAGATGGGAAGGGGCTTAAGTACCAGGGAAGGGGATGGGCAGGGGGAGAATCCAGGCCCTGAACAGGGAATTGGGGGGGGGATTGCAGAGAAATGAATTTCAATGGCCATAAAAGCAATCGCAAACTGGCCACCAATTGGCCACCAAAGGGCGGCCAAATCCCTTTGGATAAGAGCTTGCAGGAGATGGGAGGGGAGAAGATTTGGGGTTGGGGGAGGCGATTTTTCAAGGGGGGGGGAGAGGAGAGAAGTGGGATGATGGGGGGCAGGCAGGATTTACAACACTGCTCCCCATAGGCTTTTGGATTATCCCTGGAGCTGGAATGACAGGAAGGTGATAGGCAGGTTGGGAAGACTGTGGGATTAATTTATTGATTGATTTATTGATTTATTGGGGGGGTGAGAGAAGCCGAGAGATGGCTTGGAGGTTCAGCTGGGGGGGGAGTATATCTCTGGGGGGAGCCTGCATCACTGTGGTCACATCCTAGGAACTGGGTTGGGAGGCGACTGAAGGTAAAGGGGGGCTCTAGGTGTAGAAAGGGAGGGGAGACCTTTTCCTTGCACTGAGGGAGGGGGGATCTTGACCTGGGTGGGGCAGCGGCTAGGAGCCTCGGAGTGTTATTGGGGGAGAGATAATAGAGCGGTGCCCCTCCATACATGGGGGAGGGCAGGAATAATAAGAGGAGCAAACATAGTTCCCCTGTGATGGGGTTGGGTACCATGGGGGGGGCGTTTCTGGGGCAGCAACCATTTGCTCGCCCTGAGAATTAGGGGGGTGCCTTGGGAAGAGCGATTCACCTGTTGGAGGGAGGGGGCAATGAGAGGGACGCAGGTAAAGTGGGGGGGAGGATATATTTCCAAACCCGGGCGGGGTGGGGGTGAAGAGGAGAGATTAGCCCGGGGGGGGGTCGGAACAGAGGAGGGTGGGCCGAATTTTTTATGGGGCGCTAGAAATGGTGGGGGGAGCAGCAGCGTGCGGGAGGAGGGGGGCCACAGATGGAAACAGGTGTTTTTAATGGGTGGGGGAGGAGAGAGGATGGATTTAACCCCTTATAGACCATTTCTCCCCGGGGTGTTGCTGGAGGGATGGAGAGAGGAGGAGGAGGGGGTCGCGAAGGATTGTGCCCTGGATGGCGCTGGGGGCTGCGGGGATGGGGAGAGGGGAAGCCCTGCGGGGGGGGGGTCTCTCTCCACTCCATCCCACACCCCCCCCCAAAAAGGCAGGTCCCCTACCTTGCAGCTCCCGGGCGACTCCCCTCCGGCCTGGGCCATCACGGCTGCGGCAGAAGCCGGCACATGCCCGGCTAGGGCGGCGCGGTGGCAGCGAGCGCGTCTGCGCAGCCTCCCAGATCTCCCTCTCACCTCCGCCCCGCCCCCCCCCCCAACCTCTTCTTCCTTCTCTCTCCCGCGGGGGACCAGCTGGGCGGGGCTCGAGGCAGACTCCCTCCCGCCCCCGCCCTGCTCCCCGGACGCCTGGGTCCCTCTCCCCCACCCACCCACCCCAGCACCTGGTCAAGCGGCTTCTTCCCACCCCCACCCGGAGCGACAAGCGGGTTTTCCTGCTCCGCAGTTTTCCCTGAGCAGGTTGCCGGGGGAGGGGGGGGGAATCCGTAGAAGCTGAGGAGGGACCCCCAAAGGCCTTCTAGTCTGACCCCGCGCAATCCCACCTCGTTGTTTTTAATTATGCATCGTGTGTGTGTGTTTAGGTTGTGAACCGCCATGAGATCTCTGGGTGGAGGGCAAGATACAAATTTTAGAAGCAAGCAAGCAAACCAAGGATGGTTTCGCTGTGATTCCTGCACTGCAGGGGGGTTGGGCTAGATGACCCTCAGGGTCCCTTCTGACACTATAATTCCGTGAAACCTCTATTAGATAGGTGCATGTCTACACCTGAAGGTGCTGGCTGGTGCATCAGAGCGTCAGGAGCTGCCATAGACCATGCCAGGTCATTGGGACCCAGCTAGCTAGCTCCATATTGTCTACACTGATTGGCAGCAGCTCTGCAAGATTTCAGGATTTTCAACAGGAAGTTACAGGAAACAAAGCAAGGTGTCCAGTTCCAAAACAGGTGCAAACGGTAATAAAAGGATCGTGTGTAACCACCCTGGATGCAAATCATTACCAATGCAGAGTTTAAAAGAAGGGTGGTTGGGAGGGCCTTCATTCTGCCTAATGGTGAGGTGGTTGTGTGGTGTAGTGGTTAGAGCATTGGGCTTGGACTGGGAAGCCAGGCTTCAACCCTGTACTCAGGATTCAAATCCCCACTCAGCCAGGAAGCTCACTAGGTGACGTAGGCCCAGTCACTGTCCTCTTAGCCTGGGGCTACCTCACAGGGTTGTTGTGAGGATAAGACAGGGAGAAGGGGAACTATGTAGGATTCCTTGAGCAACCTGGAGGAAAGGTGGGGTATATATGTAATAAATAAATAAAGTTGGGGCCAGCTCACAGCCCTCACTTCCTCAGCCAGGCAGAACCGCTGAAAATCTCTCACTCAGGAACTTGCGCCCTGCGTGTTAAAAATGGCAACGCGGGGTCTGTCCAATCAATGTATTTCCTTTTTTAAAAAAACAGAGGTGATGCAATAGCCATCTTCAAATATTTAAAAAGGCCGCTACCTGGAAGACGGAGAAAGCTTGTTTTCTCCGGCTCTGGAGGGCAGGACCCAAACCGAATGAGATTTCGACTAGACATTAGGAAGAGCTCTTCCAAACGGTTCGCTAGTGGAATGGTGATCTCTCCTTCATTTATGGGTTGTTGTTTTTTATAAAACAGACGTAGGATGGGCCATCTGTCAGGGATTCTTTAGCTGTGATTCCTGCATTGCAAGGGGGTTAGACTAGATTGCTCTGGGGGTCCCTTACGATTCTACGATTCTATGAATTGCGGAGCTCAGCATGCTCATGCATCGCTCACAAAGGGCGGGGCTCGTCTATGTACAGACACACTTTCATTGAGCTGACAACACCCATTACAATTGCGCAGAGGCTTCCCTTCAGTGATCGCTCTGACCTGGTGGAATGCTCTGTCCCACGAGACTAGTAATAATAATAATAATAATAATAATAATAATAATTTATTATTTGTACCCCGCCCATCTGGCCGGGTCCCCCCAGCCACTCTGGGCGGCTTTCCAGCAATATTAAAAACAAAAAAACAAAAAAAAAACAATACATTAACATATTACAGATTAAAAACTTCCCTAAACAGGGCTGCCTTCAGGTATTTCCTAAATGTTAGATAGTTGTTAATCATTTTGACCTCTGATGGGAGGGCCCTGCAGGACTTGATCTCCTTCCGCAGGGCCTGTAAGACAGAGCTACCTGACCTTTAGAAAATACTTGAAGGCAGCCCTGTTTAGGGAAGTTTTTAATCTGTGATATTTTAATGTATTTTGATATTTGTTGGAAGCCGCCCAGAGTGGCTGGGGAGACCCGGCCAGATGGGTGGGGTACAAATAATAAATTATTATTATTATTATTATTATTATTATACTATTCCGCCTGGCCTTCAATTTAGCCTGATCCTTCATTCCTTTTCCCATTCCCTTTTTCTATGAAGAAACCCTTCTGGGACCCCCACATTTAAACCAAGGGCGGAGGAAGCCTCCTCGCTACCCGGGGCGGCGAACGGAGGCACCCCTGGGGGCGGGGCGTCGTGACGTTGCGTAGAGACGGACTGCGCATGTGCGAAATGCCGCACATGCGCACTCCATCGCCGGACCTCCGCCGCTGCTCCCGCGGTGACCTTTGCGAAAAGCAGCAGGGGCGGGGGAGCCCCATGAGCAGCCAATCGCGCACGGCAGCCCCATAGCAGTGCCGGCAGACGGGCCGCAGGGCAGAGTGGCCTCGCTCCGCTGCTTGTTCGGGGCCCGCCGGCGGGGCGGGGCTGGCCCAAGTGTCACCCCCCCTCCCCTGGAACCCGGGGCACACCGCCCCCCGCGCTCCTTGTGACACCACTGCTTAAACTCTTCCCTGGTCTCCTTACTGACTGTAGCAGGACTAACTTGGCCAGTTAGCCCTGGTGATGTTACATTTATGTTGTATTTTATGCTGTTTTTAAGCTTTTTTTAAAAAAATGTCATTTTTAATCAATGTTTTATATTTGTTGTTAGCCGCCCTGAGCCCGGTTTCGGGAAGGGCAGGGTATAAATAAAAATATTTTTATTTATTATTTCTTCTCTACACCAGGCATAGGCAAACTCGGCCCTCCAAATGTTTTGGGACTACAATTCCCATCATCCCTGACCACAGAGTGGCTGGGGGGACCCGGCCAGATGGGCGGGGTACAAATAATAAATTATTATTATTATTATTATTATTATTACTACTGTAGTCCCAAAACATTGGGGGGGCAGAGTTTGCCTATGCCTGCTCTACACTCCGTACCCCCCTGCTGCTTATATACCCCTATGTTAACATTACAAACAGAAGTCAACTTGTTCAAAGGTTAATTTGCTGATGTGACCACCTAGTGTTTTCTGTTGCATAGGAGGAAAGTCAGCCTCAGGTGTGGAGAGCACATCTGCAAGAGGGACCTCCAAAGAGGTATACAGAAATTCTGGATGCTTAAGAACCGCTGCCCTACTCTTAAGATGCAGAGAGAGAGGGAGATGGTGTGTCCAGATGACCCCTAGTGGATGTTTCTTTTAAAATCCTGCTCTTGCAATGAATGGGAAGTATTTATTGCATATATATAAAAGCATCGTATACAAGTTGATACATCAGCAGGATTCTAAAAAGCATTTGCAATATTGTGGTGAAAGATAGAGTTAGATACAAATAGATGGAGAATACAATTTGGACATGCATGAACTAATAATGAAATAACGGAAGCATGGAGAGGGGAGAGGGAAGTCAAAGTTATTTGAGAAATCCCACATTTGGGTATGATATTAATTGTATAACCAGCATGAAAAAGGTTACAGTTGTTTTTGATTTTAAAATTTTCTTTTCAAGGTTTATTTTTATATGGTGTTTGTTTCAATTAAAACTAATAAAAATGTTTTAAAAATAATAAAATCCTGCTCTTGTTTGAGGATTTGCTAAAAAGTACTCTAAATCGCCCTGTGCCTTCCTTGCAGATGTTTTGCACGGCAACTGAGGGGCGTTGCAACCCAGAAGCAGGTTTGCTGGCTGTGGGGTGATGGGAATTGTAGTCCGAAATAGACCCCCCCCCAAAAAAAGAGTGCTCTAAACCCGTTAAGGGCAGAGGACCGACGAGACTTTCCCAAGGTTATGGCTATATTCCCATTTGGAGGGGCAACTTCTGCACTGTAGTGCAGCAAAAGCGGGACAAAAAAAATCCCAGAACATTTGCGGTATGAAAAGGATTTCAGCAGGAAGTTATGGGGCATGCATGAATTGGAACCAAAAGGAAATACACACCAAGAGCTCTGGCCAGAAATTTCAATACAGTACTAGGAATAAATCCTACTCGTGAGTTATAAAGGTACCCATGACCATTAGGTCCAGTTGCGGACGACTCTGGGATTGCGGTGCTCATCTCGCTTTATTGGCCGAGAGCCGGCGTACAGCTTCCGGGTCATGTGGCCAGCATGACAAAGCCGCTTCTGGCGAACCAGAGCAGCGCACGGAAACACCGTTTACCTTCCCGCCAGAGCGGTACCTATTTATCTACTTGCACTTTGTGCTTTCGAACTGCTAGGTGGGCAGGAGCTGGGACTGAGCAACGGGAGCTCACCCCATCGCAGGGATTTGAACCACCGACCTTCTGATCAGCAAGCCCTAGGCTCTGTGGTTTAACCCCACAGCGCCACCTGGGTCCCACTCGTGAGTTATAGTCAAATAAAAGTATGTATTCTGTTAAGAATTACAGTCTTAGGCAGAGAATGTCAGTTCAAATAAGAAAAACAGTTTCAAGTTCACAATAATATGTGTAGCTTCAAATGAAAAATACAACTTCAAATTCACAGTAGTATGAGTAAACAATAATTCGTTACAGTATACGAACATAAGAAATTTCAAGTAACAATAAATGTATATCAGTCCGTATTCAAAAGTATTCAAAAGGATCCTTTTATAAGTAAAGCCGGAGTGAAGAGTCGATTCAGGAAAAGTAACCAGGACAGGGCCCTGTTTCGATATGGATGTCTTCGTCAGCTAATTTTTGAGTTCGTGTTGGTTTGTAGAGTGCATTTGGAAGTATCATGTAACTCTATGTTTTTCAAATGTACTGTCTGAGAATGAAGAGATCAGCATGTATCTGAATTTTTCTGTGCGTTCTGAATTGGAACCAAAGCAGTGTCTGCCCCCAAACTTTTGCAAGCACAAAAAGTATTGGAAGTAGGATTAGGTGAAAACACCCTTATAACCACCATGAGCACAAATCGCCATGAATGCACGGTGAAAAGGATGTCTGGAGTTCTCCTGGATCAGGCCAGTGGCTCCCAAATTGGTCACCCAGGTTCCTCCAAGAAATTCCCGAGCACAAGAGCCCTGTCTCCCCTCCTGTGGTTTCTGACAACCAGCCCCAACATCAAGCTGGCTTCGGGAAGATTCAGGGCAAAGTCACGCACACAAAGTGCATAGTTAAAAACTGTGGAACTCACTGCCGCAGGAAGCAGTGATGGCCACCAACTTGCAGGGGATGGGACAAATTCAGGGAGCGCTGGCCGCTGGCCGTGAAGGCTATGCTCTGTCTCCTCGGCTGGAGGAGGCCATGCTTCTGAGGACCAGTTGCTGGAAACCACAGGAAGAGGAGGTTGGTTTTGCACAGCACAATTACTTATTTAGTTGGGGGACTAAATAAACGAAATGGTTTTGTACTTTTTGTGGTATTTTATGCATTGTGACTTGCCGTTATTTTCATTTATTATAGTTTAGTGGCTCTTTATTGTAATTGATAAGTGTAGACTGTTTACTTATTATTTGCTAGTATTTAATTTGACAGTTTACTATTATTTTCTAATGGGTTATTGAATACAGTATTGCTTTATTTGCTGTAAGTTGCTTAATTTAAAGTTACTGTGACATTTTTGTATTGGATCAGATTGCTACCGGTATTATGTGTGTGATCTTTGCTACCTTTGTTGTTGTTTCTTCAGCTTGTAAAACCGCCTTGTCTATAATAGCATAGAAAGGCGGTATACAAATTAAAAGTGAAATTAAATGGTCCAGTTGTGCCAGATGCTTTGACTGGGAGAGACTATGGAGGAATAAAATTCACTGCATGTAATATGCTAAGAGAGAACATTATGAAAATGATATATAGGTGGTATCTGACCCCAGTCAAACTTGCTAAAATCTATCATTTGCAGGACAATAAATGTTGGAAGTGTGAGAATGTTGAAGGGACGTTTTATCATATGTGGTGGACCTGCCGAAGGACGAAGGCCTTCTGGGAAAAGATATATAATGAAATTAAAAGAGTGTTGAAAAACACATTTACCAAGAAACCAGAGGACTTCTTACTTGGAATGGTCAACCAAGAAATTCCTAAGGAAGATCACACCTTTTTTATGTATGCCACAACAGCAGCAAGAATATTGATTGCAAAATACTGGAAAACAAAGGACTTACCAACCATAGAAGAATGGCAGATGAAAATGATGGACTATATGGAACTTGCCGAACTGACAGGGAGACTCCGCGACCAGAGGGAAGAGGCGGTGGAAAAAGAATGGAAGAAGTTTAAGGATTACATTAAAAATGATTGCAAGAAAAAAGCTGGAAAATGTAGTAGGTTTACAGAGTAGAAATAAGATTAGTTAAGTAAAATTTATGATGTATGATTAAGATGGTTTAAGATAGTAATATGAATAAGGAAATATAAAGTGTTAAGTTAAAATAAGAAATAGTATTAGATAAGAGAAACAATATTAGAAGATGATAGGAAATTGCTAAAGATGAAATACAATGAAACGCAGTAGGAGTGATAGGAGGAAGTCAAACTAAGATGATAAGGAAAGAAGAAGGGAAAAAGGAAGATATATGTGTTTATTGTTGTATTTGTATTCGTTTTAGTATGTGATATGTGTTAAGTTGTGTTCATATGTTTGGAAAACCTAATAAAAATTATTTTTTTAAAAAACAACAGTTGTGCCAGATGCAATTTTCTGCAGGATGCAAAGAATTCCCTTTCCCCTCCCGAATTACAGGGAAGCCGGCGTCAGCAGAGACTCTTCCAGAGACGCGCTGGGCACCCTCCTCCCGCTTCGGGGAGCCTCGGCTCCCTTTCTCCGCTGAGTTATCGCGGTGCTAGGAAGGCCTCCTCTCGTTTGCCCCCCCCCCCGCCTCTCCGCGGCCCTCGGCCACCAGAGGGCGATCGCGCGCGCCCCCCATTTAAAGCGAAAGTGCTTTAATACCGTAGGAACAAAACCCTCCCACTTCTTAGCTTAGCCGTCCTCGGTTGCTTAACTGGTCGCTCCCCTTCCTGTTTCTCCCCACGCGGGTAGGGGATCTCAGGTGAGGAGTTTGGGGGCGGGGTAGCGAGCCTTTGTTGCAAAGGAGCCGGAAAGCGAGCAAAGGGCAGATTTGATCCCTGGTTTGGGCAAGAGCGGGGCGTGTTGCAATGCAATGCAATGCAAACGGGTCTGTTGCAATGCAGGCAAGTGCAAAGTCAGGGAGGAGGAAAAGAGGCGAGGAGGCTGGATTTGGACCCTCGCCACTTCTGACTTCTTGCAGGCGCCAGAGTCCACGGGAGGCGTGACCCACGCGAGGCCAGGATGTTGCGAGCCCTCGCCAGCTCCGCTCAGCCCAAGCAAGCGCTCGGTCGCCTCCTGAGGATGAGCAGCACCGGGGCCAAGGCGCGGGGGACCCTCGCCGACAAGGTGGCCTTGGTGACCGCCTCCACCGAGGGGTAAGCTCCGCTGGGGCTCGGCTCGTTTTCTGGAAGGAATTGCTTTTTTTTTTTTTGCGGGGGCTGGGTGCCAGCGAGGCAGAAGCACTCTGCGCGCGCTCAGTGGCACTCTTGCCACGGCGCATCTTTCGCTGGCGGTGGAATGGAGGGAGGGGAAGTTTTCACGGCTGATCTCCGACTCGTCTTAAGCCCTCGGGATCGGTTTTGAAGAGGAGACAAAAAGAGGATTCTTGCCGCCGTGTTTAAGGGATGAGTGTGTGTGTGTGTGTGTGTGTGTGTGTTTTATTGTTGCTGAACGGGAAGCCACCAGAGTTTTAAAGGAGATTTTAAAAACCCTCCAAAGCATCAGATTGAAAGTCTTTAACGTAGTGTTTCCTAAAAGCCGTATCCAGCTCTGCTTCTAAAGATCAGTATGCTTAGCCTTTTTAGTTTTAATCGTGTGTTTTCAATGAACAAAGTTTTGCACCTTCCATTAAGAATCCTTTCCCGAAAAGATGAGCAGTTATTTCCCCTGGAAATTGCCTGGATTGTGTCTCTGTTAAGATCATAACTGCAAATGCACCATACATTTAAAGTGTCGCAGTGTTCCCCAACCTTGGGCCTCCAGCTGTTTTCAGACTACAATTGCCATAATCCCTGACCACTGGTCTTGCTAGCGAGGGATGATGGGAGTTGTAGTCCAAAAACAGCTGGAGGCCCAAGGTTGGGGAACACTGCGTGCACACACCAAGAATCCCTGTCAGAACCGGCCCAGGCATTAGGCAGGTTGACAGGCGGCAGAAACCCCCCAGGCAGCACTCCCATGGGTGCCCCACCACCTCTGCCAGTGGCAGAGAAGCAGTGCCGCCACTGGCGCTCATTTTGGGCACAATTGTGTCCATTTTGGGCAAGACACGCCGCCCCTGATCCCCGAAACTAGTTTAAGGATGCTGGGAACTGCAGCTCTGTGAGTGGTAAACTATGGTTCCCAGGATTTGAAGGGGTAGGGGGTTCAGATCTATGTTGGTTGAAGGTTAATCACCAAGCTGCGATTTGACCCAAGGGCTTTCAGCAATTAACCAGCGAAGCGATAAACCCTGTAGAATATAATGGAACTTCCTTCTGAGTTCACAGGATTAGGCTGTTGGCCACTAAATTACAACCAGATCTCAATTATTAACTAATTAGAGGGAACATTTTTAAACCACTCCAGGAACTGTAGCTTTGTGTGGGGAGTTGGGGTCGCCTAACAGTTCTTGGCACCCTTAACAAAATACAGCTGTATGGTTTTAACATTTGACTGGAAACCGCCCAGAGTGGCTGAGGAAACTCGGCCAGATGGGCGGGGTAAAAATAATAAATTATTATTATTATTATTATTATTTACAGCTCCCAAGATTCTTTGGGAGTTTAACGTGGTATCATAGCGCTTTCAGTGTATGGTGTGAACAGGCCCTAAGATAGAATCATAGTTGGAAGGGACCCTGACGGTCATCTAGTCCAACCCCCTGCATTGCCCGAATCTTGCCCAATGTGGGGTTTGAACCCACGACCGTGGAATTAAGAGTCTCATGCTCTGCCAACTGAGCTATCTGTAAGATTCAGCTGCCAATTTAGCTGGCTTCTATACATGGAACAGAAGGGGGGTCATCTTGCCCTTTGCCTCAGTCACCATCTTGCACTGGCATTGCTTCTCTTCCTAAGAACACACCATGTTGAACTATAGATTGTAAGCTCCTCAGGGCAGGGACCTAGACTGTTTCTTTGAGTGTTGTGCACATCAGTGGTACTATATAAACAGCAGTAATAAATATATCCAACTTTGTGCTGAAAACCAGTGTAGGCTTAGGTTCCCAGCTCCTTTTCTGGGGAGACAGTCCCGTCCCCCCCCACCTCCTTTATTTCCTCAAGAAACCCGTGCATTCTTGATTCTTGACAGAATTGGCTTGGCAATTGCCCGCCGCCTGGCCCAAGATGGCGCCCACGTGGTTGTGAGCAGCCGTAAGCAAGCCAACGTCGACCGGGCCGTCGCTGATCTACAGGCGGAGAACCTGAGCGTGTCGGGGTTGGTGTGCCATGTGGGGAAGGCCGAAGACAGACAGCGCCTTGTCAACGCGGTGAGAGCCAAGGCTGTCTTGAGTGGGGAGCATATTTAAAGTGCTGTATGATTCCCCCCCCCCCAAGGAATCCTGGGAACTGTAGTTTTGAGTGCTGAGCATTGTTCCCCTCACAGAGCTACCGTGGTTTACCAATCGTTTCTCTGGGAATTGTAGTTCTGTGAGGGGAATAGAGTCTCTTAGCAATTCTCAGCACCTTTCATAAACTTCAGTTCCCAGGATTCTCTGGGGGAAGCCACGACTGCTTAAAAGTAGTATAAGAGTGATTTCAATTTATGGCACGGATGCGGCCTGTTTTCTTGTTTATGGTGGCCCACCTCAGAATGAGAATGGTGGGTTTTGAACTGCGCCCTCCGGGGTCCCTTCATAGGATCACCAGTAATGGCCGGCACCCTTCCTTGAAAAAGAGCTAGCCCACCACCCATCTTCTCCTGCGTGCTGCCCCAAGACTCTTAGGTGCCCTCCAGCCGGGTGACGGCAAAGATAATGGCTGCAAGCAGAGAAGGCAGCCTAGAAAACTCCCAGAATCCTCCAGGCAGCCATTTTGTAGGTCTCGCACTGAGGCAGCCTGACCATGTTGGCCCAGAGAAGCCGAGGCTTGCGCAGGAGAACGTTCTGGAAGATTGCACCTTTGTTAGTCGAAAGCTGTGTGGATTTTCCCCAGGGTGGATTTGATTTAAATCAAATTGATTTAAATCACGATTTAAATCACGATTTAAATCACTAGTCAGTAAGGCTTGATTTAAATCACTAGTCAGTAAGACTTGATTTAAATATTTTTTTTTAAAGAAAGACTCATTCTTGCTGGTATAATCTTAATATTTACAACCATATAAAGGTTTCATTTTTGGAATAATAAAATTTCAGAGTAGTTTTTACAGTTATATCAAAAATTACTGATTTGGTTATACTACTAGAAATACATAGACAGATAATTATGAAATTATGGTGAGGTTTAATAAGTTTGTTTATATTTGGACAACTTTTCTGCTGTACTTTATTGGAAAGAGAATAACCATTTAAACAATTTATTTAACTAAAACAATAACATGATAGCATATGTATCCATGTTTGTTAACTGATGTGGTTAAACATTTAAAAAAAAACCAGACTGAGTTTTAGCACACTTGATAAACTTAAAACAAATCCTTATTTCCTGATGAATAGCCTTTGGACTACAATGTAACTTAAATAGAAGACTATATTTAGAAAGATTTTTCCTCCAAAAGCATTTTATTTTAAAAAATCCAATTTAAATCAAAAAAATCCGATTTAAATCAAAAAAATCCGATTTAAATCAAAAAAATCCGATTTTTTTGATTTTTTTAAAAAAATCATTGATTTTTATCCACCCTGATTTTCCCACCCACCCACCGACCTCGGGCACCAAAATCTCTGGGGCTGAGCCTGCCCTACACACTCCCTTTTCTGTTCCTCTTCTCCCCCATTCCCTAACCAAAGAGGGTCAAGTATGGGGAAACAGGAGACCTATAGATTTCCAGGAATGGAGTATCCCTGGTTTGGCTGGCACCGATAAAAGACTCTTTGGTTTCAGAATCGGGAGGAGCAGGGCGAGGTGGCTGTGCCCTCTGGCAGCGTACGCATTGTACATTTAATAAAAGCATGGGGCTTCTTCAAAAGAATCCCGGGAACTATAGTTTGTTGAGGGCGCTGGGAATTCTAGTGGTCTGGAGGTGGTAAACTACAGCTTCCAGGATTTTTTTGGGGGGGGGACGCCACGTGCTTTTGTGTGCATACCTTTTCCAACAGCTTCTATCTGAAGATATCTGTCGCTAGACCTGTTTTTCGGCTTCTGCTCGCTCCCAGGCAAGGAGAAATTTCATTGCGTTACAAACGGGACAGCTCTGCGTCAAATCTGCATCCCGTAGGATTGAAATGTTTGTCAAGGGGTGGGGTGCTGAGAAGCGGGATGTTGCATGTACTATTAACATTGGTTTATTTACACGTATTCAGCTTATAGCCCACCTTTCCTCCCGAAGGAAACATAACCATAATAAAACATAAAAAAACCCAAAAAACTGGAATATTATATAGGAGCAAAACTGTGCGGAAAAATAATGATAATGTGAAATGTAGGTACATTGAGAAAAATCGGAAGACCTGTATGTTAGAAACTCGTTTATGTAAGTTAAATGTATTTTGTTTTTCTTTTTTTCTTTTGCCTCTCTTCTTTTTCTTTTATTTTGTCCTATCATTATTTGTGAAGTTGAGATTGTGAACTTTTTAAATGTGTAATTTAAACCAATAAAGATAATAAAAAAAATCAAACACCTGAAAACACTTAAAAACATCCTAAAAACTGCCACCTCAGGGTCTCTTTCAGCCAACATCTGGTTGGCCACTCTGAAGACCGGGTGCATGGCAGGGGGTTGAGCTGGATGACCCTTGGGGGTCCCAACTCTATAATTCTATGCTTCTGTGACTAGATGGCCCCCCCTTTGGCCTGAGCCCGGCGGCCAGGCTCTCCTGATGTTCTGTGTAGGGCTTGGTTTTTATTCGTAGCGTCGTTCGCATTGCTCATTCTGTGCCTTGTGCCTCAGGCCCTCGAGCGCCACGGAGGAATTGACATATTGGTCTCCAACGCGGCAGTGAATCCCTTTTTTGGCTCCACTCTGGACGCCACAGAAGAAGTCTGGGACAAGGTAAGGGGTTCGGGGCAGGCGGAGGGAGAGGACTGAGGTGCTGAGGGCGAGCCTCTCAGGGGCACGAGCTCAGCCAATGGGATGAAGCGGCCCAGTTGGCATAGAGCAGAGGCTTCTGGGAAATACAGTGTTGTTCGAACCAAGGCTGGGATGCAGGAAGGTGCCTCATGTCGGATCCCGTCCATTCACACTCGCTCTCAGCTTAAGCCGACTTTGCCAGGGCTGCTGTGAGGGAGGAGAAATATGTGCACTGCCTTGAGCTCTGTGGAGGGGAAGGCTGTGTGTAATAAACAGAATAATAAATAAATAAATCTTGATACACCATTGCCTTGCGGGGGACTGTATGGCCGGTTCACCCCTCCTGCTCAGGGAGAGAAGACCTCTCCCAGCTCCTTGTTCCAGAGAGCAGGGTGGGTGGGTATTTAAAGTATGGCTGTGAATTTTTCTTGATTTTATCGCCTTTAGCCAGCATGGTGTAGTGGTTAAGAGCGGTGGACTCGTAATCTGGTGAACCGGGTTCGCTTCCCCGCTCCTCCCCATGCAGCTGCTGGGTGACCTTGGGCTAGTCACACTTCTCTGGAGTCTCTCAGCCCCACTCACCTCACAGAGTGTTTGTTGTGGGGGAGGAAGGGAAAAGGATAATGTGAGTCGCTTTGAGACTCCTTGGTATAGGTAGGCAAACTAAGGACCGGGGGCCGGATGCGGCCCAATCACCTTCTCAATCCGGCCCACGGATGGTCCAGGAATCAGCGTGTTTTTACATGAGTAGGATGTGTCCTTTTATTTAAAATGCATCTCTGGGTTATCTGTGGGGCATAGAAATTCGTTCATTCCCCCCCCCCCAAAAAAGAAATATAGTCCGGCCCCCCACAAGGTCTGAGGGACAGTGGACTGGCCCCCTGCTGAAAAAGTTTGCTGACCCCTGCGAAAGGCGGGATATCAAGTCCAAACTCTTCTACTTTAGCTTCCTGTAAACTGCTTTGAGGGTTTTGTTGTTGTTTTTTAGTCAAGCTATAGATAAATAATACCAAAAAAAAATGAAGGGGGAAAGTGATTAGGCAGTGGGTGGGAGTGGTTTGCAAGCAACCGGTTTTGAAAAGCCTCTTCCTCCTTTTATCTTCAATTAGATTTTCGACATCAACGTGAAGGCCGCAGCCCTGCTGATCAAACTGGTCGTACCTCACATGGAGAAAAGGGGGTGAGTCACGGATTATTGTGCTTGCGTGTCGTGGAAGAGGCAACTTGGCGGGTTGCGCAAGGGGTGTTCTGCGGCAGCGATAAAATTCTTGTCTATATTTTGGTCGCCGATCAAGCAGATAACCACGAAGATCTCCTTGCAAGTCCACCTGTTCTGTGGTGAGCTTTTTGCTCCTCGCCTGGGCTCCGTGTCACGCGTCATGTCTGCTTCAAGTTTCTGGTCCTCATTGTGAAACCTCCCACTTCTGTAGCCCTTCCTGTGTCCACCCACCTTCTGTTGATGGGGAGAGGCCTGTTGACCTGTGGGATTTGCGGAGAAGGTCACCTTTCATTCCGTGGCTTGGCCACTGATATTTGGGGGGGAACTATGGGGCACATCTGAGGAATTATTTCGGGGAGGGACTCAGTAGCCCTTTATCTTTATTTGAGAGCAGTACATGTGAAAAGGATCTAGGAGTCTTGGTAGACCACAAACTTGACATGAGTCAGCAGTGTGATGCAGCAGCTAAAAAAGCCAATGCAATTCTGGGCTGCATCAATAGGAGTATAGCATCTAGATCAAGGGAAGTAATAGTACCACTGTATTCCGCTCTGGTCAGACCTCACCTGGAATACTGTGTCCAGTTCAGGGCACCACAGTTCAAGAAGGATACTGACAAGCTGGAACGGGTCCAGAGGAGGGTAACCAAAATGGTCAAAGGCCTGGAAACGATGCCTTATGAGGAACAGCTTAGGGAGCTGGGTATGTTTAGCCTGGAGAAGAGAAGGTTAAGGGGTGATATGATAGCCATGTTCAAATATATAAAAGGATGTCATATAGAGGGAGAAAAGTTGTTTTCTGCTGCTCCAGAGAAGCGGACACGGAGCAATGGATTCAAACTACAAGAAAGAAGATTCCACCTCAACATTAGAAAGAACTTCCTGACAGTAAGAGCTGTTCGACAGTGGAATTTGCTGCCAAGGAGGGTGGTGGAGTCTCCTTCTTTGGAGGTCTTTAAGCAGAGGCTTGGCATCCACCTGTCAGGAATGCTTTGATGGTGTTTCCTGCTTGGCAGGGGGTTGGACTGGATGGCCCTTGTGGTCTCTTCCAACTCTATGATTCTGTGATCTGGTACAGAGTTGAGGCCATGTTGCTAGACCTCATGGCCAACACCCAGAGTGGCTGGGGGAACCCGGCCAGATGGGCGGGGTACAAATAATAAATTATTATTATTATTATTATTGTTTGAGACTTTTTCAGTCCCTCTGTGGGTTCAGGGAACAGTGACCACCAACCATTTTCTCAGGTGACATTAGACCCCAAAGCACTGAGTTACATGACGGAGCGGAGATTTGAACCCAAGACTCACTGATGCATGGCCAACACTTGAACCACAAGCAACTTTTCTGAGGTGAACTCCACCCCCTCCCTGGTTCTGACACCTTCACCCTTCCTCAGGGCTCACTTCTCCAGCTGAGTTTTCCTTTCAGGTGTCCACCTCACCTTACGTGGTCCCCATCATGTCTCCTCTCGGCCTACAACCTCATTCGCTCTTGTTATCCTGCTTTTTTTTCTTACAGAGGCGGCTCCATTGTTGTTGTCTCCTCCATCGCTGCTTATTCCCCGTTTCCGGTGAGTCACCTGTTTTCCATTCCTCTGCCAATGTTGTCTTTGTCCTTCTGGGTCTAGAACTTCCCCATCCCTTCCTGTAGTAAGAACATTAGAAGATCTCAGCTGCTGGATCAGGCCAGCGGGCCCATCTAGTCCGGCATTCTGTTCTCACAGTGGCCAACCAGATGCCCCATTGGCAATAGGTCACAATATAGATTTTAACCTCTGGGAAAAACTATGGAAAAGTGACTTGAAGTTTACAGCATGTTCTTTGAAGGAGAACTACCTGAAAATTATTTACATATGGTGTTTAACTCCAAGTAGGCTTGCTAAGATGTATAAGATTGAATCAGATAAGTGCTGGAGATGCAAAAAGGTGGAGGGAACGTTCTTTCATATGTGGCGGACTTGTAAAAGGGTAAAAGAGTACTGGGAAATGATCCATAATGAATTGAAAACTATGTTTAAAAGTACTTTCCCCAAAAAACCAGACAGAGTCCTTTCTGTTGGGGATAATTCAGACTGAAATTCCCAGGTGTCAAAAAGGTTATTTATGTATGCCACTGCTGTGGTCCGTGTTTTGTTAGCCCAAAAATTTAAAACGAGTGAGGTCCCAGCTAAAGAAGAATGGCAACTTAAGTTGACAGAATATTCGCAGCTTGTAGACTTATCATATAGAATAAGAGAACAAGAAGAACATATGTTTAGAGAAGATTGGAAAACGTTTATTGAGTATATGGGAAATAACTGTGTATAGCTGAAAACGCTGGCAGCATTAAGATAAATTCAACAGTGTAAATAAGTTTGGATGGATGCAATAATGGAATACTGAATGGTTTAGTTTTTGTAAAATATGCAGGGATTTATGATATGTAAAATGAACCATGGAAAGAGAGGAAGGGAAGTCACTGGTATCTTAAGGATGTATAAATGAATAGTATATACTCGAGTATAAGCCGACCCGAATATAAGCCGAGGCACCCAATTTTACCACAAAAAACCTGGGAAAGCTTCATAGGAGCCACTGCCTGCCTCACTCTAGTATAAGCCGAGGGCAGCTTTTTCAGCACAAAAAAATGTGCTGAAAAACTAGGCTTATACTCGAGTATATAGGGTACTTTAAATTGTGAAACAGAAAAATTAATAAAAATTATATATTAAAAAATGCAAGCAGGACATCAGTTCACCAACTCCATCCCCACTTGCGATTCGCAGCAACTGATCCCAACTCAGGAACGGCTCTTCCAAGCTGGAGCTTATTGCTAGTAAACATTGATGGCCTAATCCTCCATGGATTTTGAAAGCCATCCCCATTGATGGCCTGCATCCCTTCCCCAAGGGAGAGGACGGAAGTTGCGGTCCAACAACATCTGGGTGCCTGTGGGTTGAAGAATTCCGCCTTAGGGGGACGGTCTTGTCAGCCTCCTGAAATCTCTTCCTCCTCTTAGGGCTTGGGCCCCTACAACGTCAGCAAGACAGCACTCCTGGGCCTCACTCACACCCTGGCTTCCGAACTCGGCCCCAGAAACATCCGCATCAACACACTGGCCCCCGGCCTGATCCGCACCAAGTTCAGCTCAGCTGTGAGTATCGGGGAAGCTGAGGGCGGAGGTGCCTCCTGTGTTTTATTTGTGTATCCCCTGCCTTTCTTCCGCCATCACGGAACCCATGCTGCAGTGCGGGTGCGTGCTTCTCGCGAGAGATCCTGCCCACCCTTTGCGGTCTTTCGCATGCCCCACCTTTACATGAGGTACCCCTGGCTGGGACATGGGGGGGAGAGGGGGAAAGCCATCTCGTGTGTCAGTGACCAGCTTTTGGAACTCCCTGCCTGGAAAGATTATGATTATTACCACATTTATTACCAGCTGTTCACCAACCGTTCCCAGGCTGGGTTGCAACAGTTAAAAATGTAACGTATTTTTCGCTCCATAAGACACACTTTTTTTCCTCCTAAAAAGTAAGGGGAAATGTCTGTGCGTCTTATGGATCGAATGTGTGGTCCCTGGAGCTGAACTGCCCAGGGGCAAAAGCAGATCCTGCTTTTTAAAAAAAGAGAGAGAGAAGGGGGTGTTGAAAGGAAGCCCGCTGAGCAGCTGCTCAGCAAAGGATCGGGGAGAGAGATAAGGGAGAGAGATTCCAGCCCCGCCCCCTTGCAGAGGGAGGCTGTTTCCCCAGCGACATGTGACTGGCGTCTGGAAACTGTAGAAATGGCTTCCTAAAGCTGCAGAACTGTGAGTTAAACCCCACAAAACAGGGTTTTTTCCCTTTGCAAAGTAAGCTCAACAACTTTGAGCTGATCCTCAAAAAATGGGGCTTTTCTCCTTTGCAAAAGAAGCTGCAGAAATTTGAGCTGATCCTCAAAAAATGGGGCTTTTCTCCTTTGCAAAAGAAGCTACAGAAATTTGAGCTGATCCTCAAAAAATTGGGGCTTTCCCCCTCTAAAAACTAGGTGCGTCCTATGCTCAGGTGCGCCTTATAGAGCGAAAAATGTGGTGGTAATAATAATAATAATAATAATAATAATAATTTATTTGTACCCCGTCCATCTGGCTGAGTTTCCCCAGCCACTCTGGGCAGCTCCCAATCGAGTGTTAAAAACAATACAGCAGTCAGAACAGATCACAATCGCAGGAACAGGGTGGGTTCTGAGAACGATCATTTCAAGTGCCAAAGGCTGAGGTGAAGAGGTCTGTTCCACTTCATTCCACCTGACAAGATACCGGTATTCCTGTTCCTTGGGGTTTTTAATGGGATTCTTTATCTGCCCCTTCTGTCTGTTTTAATTTTCTCATTTTGTGGTTTTTTTGTTTTATTTTATTCTATAATGTATTTTTTTTTAAGTGTTTCACTTGCACCCTACCCTCTGACGGCATAGATTTCAACGGGAGCGAGGTGTAACTAACTGCAGCACTGATCTTATACACACTTAAAACTGGGAGCGAGCCTCGTTGAATTCGGGCGGGACTTGGACTCCCAGAAAGACAGACACGTAGAGGGCGGTGCTGTCTGTCTGAATCCAACCCAAAGTCAAGAGAAGTTGAAATCTGTTGTAATGGGGCTAGTTGTTTTTTGTGGGGTTTTTTAAATGTCTTCACCTACAGGCACAAATTCAGGATATTGGTTTTAGCATAGAGGCAAACTGATGGGGCATCTTCTCTTTCCAGCTCTGGCAGGACAAAACCATGGGGGACAAATTGATGGAAACTATGAGGATACGGAGGTAACGATCACTATGCAAACAAACACCCCACCGGTCAGCAGGTCTGTGGGCCGGCTATGGACCACAAACGGAATCTGAGGGGACTGTACCACATCACTTGAATTGCCTGCCGGGCCCTGAGGCCCCTTTAAAAGAAGCCCCTCGCCCACCCACTAATGTTGTTGGGCCCATCCTAGCCATTGTCTCTGGAGCCTTCCTTCTAGCCACAGGGGTGGTAAACCATTTTGGCCCCAGAGGTGTAGGAAGGTCAGGTGGTACCCGGTGCGGAAAAATTCTTGTCATCCCCCCCCCCCACACACATTGATTTTTTAAATTTCTTTTTGCCTGCAAAAATGGTTTTACGTTATTTCATATTTTCTTACAAAGGAATAATAATAAGTAAAAATAAACTTTTATTTATATCCCGCCTTCCCCGGCCGAAGTCGGGCTCAGGGCGGCTAACATCAGATACATAACATTGATATAAAATCAAACAATAATTAAATTACCTCCTAAAAACATGTCAAAATCAAATTAAAGTCTAATTAGATGGCTTTCCGCAGGGTTAGGGTTGGGAACAGTAAGTGCTCCACTGAATTGAAATTTCAGCCTTCATGACATAGGAAAACGGCCAAGTAAACAGCTATTTTCATGGAGGGGGGTCAAGATATTAACTGATATGCATGAAATTTCATGTATAGCTGTATAATCCCTAGTGTAGTAAGATAAGACCTTTGGAGCAGGCATTAAAAAGAAAAAAGTTTTTTTTATGAACCACCCTAGTAGGGCAGTAATTGTTCCTTGATAATTTGTCACCCCCTCCATGATGGAACCTGGGGCGGACCGCCCCCCCGCCCCCCACTTCCTACGCCCCTGTTTGGCCCCACCCACCTGACATATGCAATATCATTTGTGGGCAGGTTAAAAGGGGGGGCTGGGCCAGGTGCGATTGACAGGTGGGTGGCTGCGCCCCCTTCTCAGATCTGGCTCTCCAGTGGGGCTGATGCAGAGGGGCTGGGCTGCTGGGGAGATCCCGTTCCCCACTCCTGTTCTAGGAGTTATGCAGGGACGCGGGTGGCGTTGTGGTCTAAACCACTGAGCCTCTTGGGAGTGCTGATCAGAAGGTCGGCAGTTTGAATTCCCGTGACGGGGTGAGCTCCCATTGCTCTGTCCCAGCTCCTGCCAACCTAGCAGTTGAAAACACACCAGTGCAAGTAGATAAATAGGTACCACTGTGGCGGGGAAGGTAAACGGCGTTTCCATGCGCTCTGGCACTTGTCACGGTCCTCCATGCGCCAGTAGCAGTTTAGTCATGCTGGCCACACGACCCGGAAAGCTGTCTGTGGACAAACGCCGGCTCCCTTGGCCTGAAAGCGAGATGAGCGCCGCAACCCCATAGTCGCCTTTGACTGGACTTAACCATCCAGGGGTCCTTTACCTTTACCTTTTGCCTTCTTTCCTAGTGGAATGCATCTGAGGAATGGGGCTTGGCTGTGTCAGAGGGGGTCTGATCTGTTTGCGAAAAGTCTCGGTTCTGGTTGCTGGTGTCTCTCTAGCTTTATTTATTTATTGGGTTTATATGCCCCCCTTCATCAAAAGATCTTGGGGAGGTTCAGATGATTTAAAAAACAAAACAAAACCCCAAGATAAAAGCACAAGTAAAAAATCAAAACGGAAGCAACAAAACCCCACTTCCCACAAACACATCTAAAATCCTGTAGAACAGGGGTCGGCAACCTCTGGCCCATGGGCCAGATCCGGCCCACGGAGACCGTTTTACCGGCCCACGAGCCATCCCTGAACTGAGCCACCCGCTCGATGAGACCCCCGCGCGCTGCGCTAAACCGGTGCAGCGCGGCGTGGGGACTTGCCGAGTGGGGCCGGAAATTGCGTCTGCTCACGTGCAGATACTGGAAATCGCATCTGCGCATGTCCAGACGCCAAAAATTGCTTCTGCGCAGGCGCAATTTTTGGCGTCTGGGCATGCGCAGAAGCAATTTCCGGCGCTGTGGACATGCGCAGACGCGACTTCCGGCGTCACGCTGTGCCAGTCCGGCCCACAGACAATCTCTGTGGGAGTGATCCGGCCCATGGCCGGAAAACCTTGCCGACTCCTGCTGTAGAATATTAAACAGCCAAAGGCATGGTTGAAAAGGAATGGATTTTTTTGCCTGGCGACTAAAGGTGTATAATGAAGACGCCAGGCGAACCTCCCTGGGGAGAGCATCCCACAAGCGGGGAGCCACAGCAGAGAAGGCCCTGTTCTCGTGTTGCCACCCTCCGAACCTCTCGAGGAGGCACAAGAAGGAGGGCCTCGGAAGATGAACACAGGGTCTCGGTCGGTTTATAGGGGGGAGAGGCGGTCCTTGAGGTATTGTGGTCCTGAACTGTTTGACGTTTGTTAGGGGCAGAGTTGGGGAACTGTTCTCAAACCGAGAGCCACATTATTTTATGGAGAGCCTTCCGGGGATTCCTGCGGATGGGGCCCCAGCTGGCACCCTCGGGTGCACATAGCACACCGCTGCATGCAGAACGTGGTGTACATCCAAAACCACCTCATCCTGAGTCAGACCTATAGGGGTCCATCTAGCTCAGTATCGTCAACTCTGGCTGGCAGCCGCTCTCCTGGATTTCAGTCCGGGAAAATTCATTCCCAGCCCTATCTGGAGGTTCACTATGAAAGCGAGTGACAAAATGTTAATACATTGTGGGATATTTTAATTTTTTTTTATTTAACCAGCTTATGATAAGCCTAAAAACCTTGATTTGTGTTCAGAGCGGTGGGGGGGATGCTCTGCTGCCAAACTGCAGCCCCTCCCCAGACGCACGGATTCACTCGCTTCCTGCCGCCACCCCAAACCCACAGCAGTAAAGGCTGGAAAAAAGGCTATAAATGCCTGAAAGTGGGTGGCGGGGATGATTTTCACGCAGAGCACAGTTCGGCAGAGGAGTTTTAACCCTTCCCTCCTTTCCCCAGCTGCACTCTCTGCGAGTATCGTGCAAACCCGCCTGCTGCAGACACGGAGCCATTAGGGTGTTGCTGTTTTTTGTGGAAAAGTCTCCTACAAAAACCAGTTTTTTGCAAGCCTGATTGCAACGTGGAACTGGGGGGGGGGGCAGTTACTGGTGTGTGTGGGGGGGTGTCACAGTGCATGGGGTGCGGAGGTTTAACCACAGCGATGAACTCCACTCCACCCGCCCACCCACAGAAAGAACCCCAACACATGCACACTGCAAGTATAATAATAATAATAATAATAATAATAATAATAATAATAAATAAATAATTTATTGTTTGTACTCCGCCCATCTGGTTGGGTCCCCCCAGCCACTCTGGGCGGCCTCCAACAGATATTAAAATACATTAAAATATCACAGGTTAAAAACTTCCCTAAACAGGGCTGCCTTGAGGTATTTTCTGAATGTCAGATAGTTCTTTATCTCTTTAACCTCTGATGGGAGGGCGTTCCACAGGGCGGGTGCCACTACCGAGAAGGCCCTCTGCCTGGTTCCCTGTAGCTTTGCTTCTTGCAGTGAGGGAACCGCCAGAAGGCCCTCGGTGCTGGATCTCAGTGTCCGGGCTGAACGATGGGGGTGGAGACGCTCCTTCAGGTATACTGGACCGAAGCCATTTAGGGCTTTAAAGGTCAGCACCAACACTTTGAATTGTGCTCGGAAACGTCCTGGGAGCCAATGTAGATCTCTCAGGACCGGTGTTATGTGGTCCCGGCGGCCACTCTCAGTCACCAGTCTAGCTGCCGCATTCTGGAATAATTGCAGTTTCCGGGTCACCTTCAAAGGTAGCCCCATGTAGAGCACATTGCAGTAGTCCAAGCGGGAGATAACTAGAGCATGCACCACTCTGGCGAGACAGTGCACAGGCAGGGAGGGTCTCATCCTGCGTACCAGATGGAGCTGGTAGACAGCCGCCCTGGACACAGAATTAACCTGCGCCTCCATGGACAGCGGTGAGTCCAAAATGACTCCCAGGCTGCGCACCTGGTCCTTCAGGGGCACAGTTACCCCATTCAGGACCAGGGAGTCCCCCACACCCGCTCGCCCCCTGTCCCCCAAAAACAGTACTTCTGTCTTGTCAGGATTCAACCTCAATCTGTTAGCCGCCATCCATCCTCCAACCGCCTCCAGGCACTCACACAGGACCTTCACCGCCTTCACTGGTTCTGATTTGAAAGAGAGGTAGAGCTTGAAGTATGCTTGAAGAGAGCCTCTGTTTTGGAGCACCCGGCCAGCCCTCTTGCCTACTCCCGCCTCCCAACCCTTGGAGAGCTGCTGCCGCCTAGAGCAGTGTTTCCCAACCTAATCTAGGCAACGGCACACTTGAATCAATGAAAAAATCTCGCGGCACACCGCTCCTCCCCCACCCGGCTGTGCCGGGTCTCCTGACCCAGAGTTACCTCTGGGATCAGCTGTAGCGTGCCGCGCGCGAGGCTTCCGGTCGGGATTCTCGCGCGTGGCTGCTGTTGCTGCTGCAGGAGCAGCAGCCAAGGGAGCAGCGCCGCCCTGGCTTCCGCTTCGCCGCCGGGCTCCAGCAGCGCCGCCGCCACGGTCCTGTGCAGCCCTGGGCTGCAGGTCCCTTTTTCCGCGGCACATCAGCCGGTGTCTCGCGGCACACTAGTGTGCCGCGGCACACCGGTTGGGAAACACTGGCCTAGAGTAGACGACACTGAGCAAGATGGATGTGGAATAAGGCCCCACGGTGTCCCACCGGGTGGCTTAAGCAGCTCGAGCTAGGCCTGAGTCCTGGCGCAACCTGCAACCAGTTATTAAATATCTATACCACCTGTCATCTGAGTATCAAAGGGCAGTTTGCAATATAAAAACACAAAAAGTACATGACGTAACAAGCAGCAGTTTAAAAAAAAAAAAACCCTGCAAGGTTTGAAAGGTCATAGGTTGGCTATTTAAACAAAGTTCTGGGAGAAAAGTCAAGGTATGTAAGGAAGGTGCCAGGCAGGCCTTCCTGGGGAGAGCATCCCACAAGCAGGGAGCCACTGCAGAAAAAGCCCGTTCTCGCGTTGCTGCCCTCCAGACCTCTCACAGAGGAAGCACACAAAGAAAGAGCCTCAGAGGATAATAGCAGGGTCAGGGTCATATTGGCCCCTTCCTCATATGGGCTCTCAGTACTGGCAACTGTGGTGTGAGAGGGCCAGGGAATGGGGTTGAAGGTCAAGAGCCAGGAGCTTGACCCTATAGGTCAGGGGTCAGCAAACTTTTTCAACAGGGGGCCAGTCCACTGTCCCTCAGACCATGTGGTGGGCCGGACTATATTTTTTTGGGGAGGAAATGAACGAATTCCTATACTCATGTAAAAACACCAGGCACTCCCCACAAATAACCCAGAGATGCATTTTAAAGAAAAAGACACATTCTACTCATGTAAAAACACGCTGATTCCCGGTCCGTCCGCAGGCCAGATTTAGAAGGCGATTGGGCCGGATCCAGCCCCCGGGCCTTAGTTTGCCTACCCATGCTATAGGTGGTGCTGTCGCCCAGGCAAATTCATCTGGGAGCCAACGGCCACCCAGAGGACTCTAGAATGGCCAGACAGATTTGAGGCTTATTGAAGAAGAGCAGGAGGAGATCTCTGTAGCTGGATCAGGCCAATGGCCCACCTTGCTCCTGATCTCACAGTGGGCAACCTGATGCCCCCAGGGGAAACTTGCCAGCAGGACGTGAGTGCCGCGACAATCTCCCCGCTTGCAATTTTCAGCGATGGGCATTATTGCCTCCAAGCGGGTGGTGGGGCATAGCCGTTGTGGTTGGTAGCCATTGATCGCCTTATTCTCCCCATGAATTTGTCTCATTGTTGGCATCCATTTGTCTCAAAAGGCAATGGAGTGTGCCTCCGTGGGCAAAGTCAAACCACTGGGGAATCGCAGCGCCCGCTGTGGCTGCAGAGACCCGCTGTCTCCTGCACTGTTTTTGCTGCCTTAGCAGCAACCAAAACGGCCTCTCTGGGGCGCAGGCCTGGTCGGTGTGTCTGGGGGGTCCTGGGCTGCCCAGACAACAAGACCCCCCTCTCAGCCTGACTGATGTGGTCCAAAGGAAAGCAGAGCAAGATGTTTGGCACCAGCTTGGCTGCAGGAGTTGCCGGAAGGAGGCGTACAAGACGCCATCCAACCCCCTTAGGAACTTCTCTCCGGATTTGTGTAGGGTTTACTCCTTAGCCTTTTCTTCTCCTGAAGATCTCCCACAGGGCCGCGGGTAATGAATTTTGTCTAATCCTCTTTATTAGCTTTTCAAATGGGTGGCCGTCACCACCTCTTGCGAGCAGGGGGCAAAATTCCAAAGTTTAACTATGCGCTGTGCGAAAAAGTAATTCATTTTGCCTGGCCGTGAAGCTCGCAATATTCAGCTACGTTGGATGGTCGCGAATTCTAGTATTATGAGTGAGGGAGAAAAACATGTCTCTATCCACTTTCTCCAAACCATGCATAATTTTGTATACACTTCTTTCATCTCCCCTCCCCACCACCCTGACATACCTTTTAAACAAACTAAAAAGGCCCAGATGTGGCCTCAGGTTTTTTCCTTGACTTGAACCCATGCAGATCCAGGTGCAAAAGATCTAACATTTTGAATTAAAGATCACAGCACCCTTAAAAACATCCTCAGCTTAGAGGTACAAGGCCTGAACAGTTCTTTCTTCCAACAAAGTGTTCTCTCCTGCTTAGTGTCTGACCAGCACCTGGGAGACCAGGGTTCAAATAATTAAACTCACTGGGTGATCTTAGGCCAGTTACTCCCTCTCAGCCTAACCTACCTCGCAGGGTTGTTGTGAGGATAAAATGGGGAGGGGGAGAAGAACCGTGTATGCCGCCTTGAGCTTCTTGGAGGTGGGATGCGAATATAACAAATAAATAAATTGGGAACCTCATGGGCCGGGATTACAAACTTCATTCCACTCACAATTGAAATGTCTCCTCAGGCCTTGAGGATTTAGAATAACCTGCCTGTGTGTGTGTGGAGTGCTTAGCAATCGTTCTATGCTTTCATTTAAAAAAAAAATATTTCTGTGTTCTGCTTCGCCCGCTGCGCATGTGCACATGCGTGCTTCCTGCCCCCCCCAAAATGTGCTCTTGCGCATTGATTTAAACGGTGCACAAAAAGCAAGCACTGTTATTGCATCAGGATTCTCAGGCGCTTTAGTTGCCTAATTAAAAAGGGGGGGAGAGAAAAGAAGCAAACTGACAACTGCAGAAAATTGCACATGTGGCAATTGTGGAATTGCTTCTGGAAATTCTCCAGGTTACGCAGGAAGGCAGGCAGAGCAGAGCAGAGCAGTGGTGCTGGTGATGCAGAAAGTTACAGAATGATAATGAAATGGAACGAGGGACATCCAAGCATCCCCAAACTCGGACCTCCAGCTGTTTTGGGACTACATTTCCCATCATCCCTGACCACTGGTCCTGTTAGCTAGGGATGATGGGAGTTGTAGTCCAAAAACAGCTGGAGGGCTCAGTTTGGGGATGCTGAGGGCTGGAGGGCTGAGTTTGAGTGATCTCTCAGCTCCTGCCTCAGTCGTAAAGAAATCCAGGCCTGGATTAGGGGTTGGTTACCCCCCAGGCCTTGTTGGCATCATCTTCCTCTTACCTAGATTCACCTTTCCTCCCCCTGCCTCCAATTCCTCGGCCTCATCTCCTTTCCCCACCTCCTTTCTCCCGGCCCGGCCCTTGGACAATGGCTATATTCTGCCTCCACTGTCAAAAGGCCACAGAAAAGCACTTGCTGGGGAATCTCATGGGAGCAGAGTGCTGTTGCGCTCAGGTCCGGCTTGCAGGCATCCTAAAAGGCACCAGGTTGGCCGCTGTGAGAACAGAATGCTGGACTAGATGGGCCGTTGGCCTGATCCTGCAGGCTCATTTCATGTCCCTCCAACTAAGCCCCATCCTTTCTTTGCCTTGCTCCCACCAGGAAAGCCTGCTAACCGGACTGTTTCCCTTTCCTCCCTCTCTTCCTTAGGATGGGAGAGCCGACGGACTGCTCTGGCATAGTCTCCTTCCTCTGTTCCCCGGACGCCGACTACATCACAGGGGAGACCGTGGTGGTGGCTGGGGGGTCTCCATCCCGTCTCTGATGGGGGGGTGTCCAGCCTGCCTTCCTACTCAACTATGTAAACGACCAGATGGATGCTTTCGCATTGCCCACTCTGCACCCCAGGAATAAAGATGTGGGGATGTTGACTGAGGGGGGAGGGGGTGCTTGGCTCTTGGAGGTGGGGGGCACAGCTGCTCCCCCAGAGGGGAGGTGACAGGGCAAGACACAGACATCCCCCTCAATAAATGGGAAGATGGCAAGGGGGAAATTGATCTCTGGGTCTCATTTGAGATCGTATGTGGTTTTTAAAAATATGATTGATTGGTTTATTACCCACCCTTCACCCTAAGCTGCCAGGGTGGGTCATGATGATTTAAAACAAATTACAGGGAATTATAGGGACACCTTTACTCCCAAAGAAGGTGGGGCAGTCCATCCCTGGTCCAGGTTTGTTGGAAGAAGTTTCGGTATCATCTAGATCAGTGTTTCTCAAACTTGGGTCTCCAGGTGTTTGGGGGCTACAATTCCCATCATCCCTGACCACAGTTCCTGCTAACTAGGGATTCAAGATTCAAGATTTCTTTATTGTCATTGTACAAGCACAATGAAATTGGATAAAATAATAATAATAATAAAATTCATTTTTCATTTAAACAATTGTTTCCCCAATCAAAAGTGTACTCAACACGAGTAACAGCAGTAAAAGCTAAAAACATAAGGGAGAGCACTGAGTTGTGTGAGATGATGGGAGTTGTGGTCTCTGTGAAGCTCATCAGGTAGCACAATTCCCATTGGGATGGGGAATGGCCCAAAGCAGTATTTGCCAACCTGGGGCTCTACAGATGTTTTTGGACTACAACGCCCATCAGCCTGTGCTGGCTGAGGCTGATGGGAGTTGTAGTCCAAAAGCATATGGAGGGGCCCAGGTTGGCAAAACCTGGCCTTAACAGCCTACAAATGCTTCCCTGTGTAACTGGAACAACAAAAATCTCGAGAACTGGGAGAGGTGTCTCTGTGTGTGTGTATTATGGATTTTAGGGGTCACTTTTGTGGAAAAGTATTGGGGCGCAGGAAGTCTTTTGCGGGGGGGGGGGATCAGGTCTGTGGCTCCGGTGGCGATTTCCCGTCTGTTCGTTTCCCTGTGTGCCTTATTTTTATGTCGACTTTAACAATAAAGGTGTGTCTCTGACTGAATCCTTTTGTGGGCGCCTCTGTTTGTGCGGAGGGAACCCCAGCCCCCCATGGAAGGGGTTCTCAGCAAGGGTGGAGCCTGACTGAAGCACAGCCCCTCTCTCTCCCCCCCCTAACTATACGCTGCGAAGCCACCCCTCACGTCGATCCCTCCTGAGGTAGGGGGCGGGCAGTGGAAACCTTGGTGCGAGGACTCCCTCTTTAGCAACATAGGACACCCCTCTGCACTTCCACCCCCACACCCCTCCATCCCCAAAGGAGCCTTTTTTGGGGGGGTGGAGACTTATGCCCACGTTTTCCTTGGGAGGCTCCCCCCCACCATCTGGATCCTTTTTCTACCCACCCCCCTCGCCATTTCTTCCTCTTACCACCCCCGCCAATCATTTCCCATCTTGGTGGGGGGAGAATTTGACATGTGCTCCTTTTAACATTGCCTTCTGTGGCTTCCCACCCCCCTCACCCCACCAGATATATAAATATAAATATAAATATAAATATAAATATATATATATATATATATATATATATATATATATATATATATATATATACTACCATTCCTCCATTTTGGCGGGAGGGGGGCTATATGGTCCACAGCCTGCCCTGCCCTTCCCCCCCCCAATGTCTGGGTGAGGGTTCACCCGCCGCCAGCTCTCTTGCCTTGCGCTTGTTCATCCTCTGACATTTCCCTGGCACCTGAGGTCCTCTCTGCCTTCTGCCATCTCCATTATCCCGGCTCCTTCTCCATCCTTCTCATATTCCGTTCTAGCTGACATTTCCAGCCTCTCCTTTCCTGGATTCCCACTTGCTCTCCGCTCGCCTGCCTTCCTCTCCCTCCTTCCCACCCCCCCATCCGCTATGTTTCATACTATTCCCACCTGATCTCTCCATTTGGAGTCTACCTCTTTTTTTTTGCCTCTGGCTGGGCTTTTCATTTTTCTCTTCTCGCCCCCCCCCACTCCTTCTACCAGCCTTTATGCTGACACATTTCAGCACTGCTGAAGCTCCTGCCGCCGCTTCTTTTTCTCTCTCTTATCCCTGCGGCTCATGTTACCAGTGGCTATTTTTCTACACAAACCGTCTTCTCTGGCTTCCTGCTACGCTGGGCTGCATTACCTCTCCGACACGGCCAGGCGGTATTCCCAGCTGAGATTCCTTCCCTGTCTATGCGCCCGCTCAAGGCTTGGGTGTGTCTGTTATCTTATCTCGCATTTCTAGAAGCGTGTGCCTCTTTATTTTCCTCCGCTGGCTCCAGAATAAACTCATGGTAAGTGTGGGAAGTGGCCCTGCAATGTTCCCCTGCTCTCTGTGTTATATATCTAGATATCTAGTCTGTGCATCTGCAAGCTGTTGTTCCCAATTTCTTTTTCTGCATGCCATAAATTTGAGACCTGTTCTTTCCATTCCTGGGTGCTCGATGCTGTATTCCCAAACGTGCCGTTTCTCATCGAGAGATTTCTTTCCGTTTGGCAGGGCTGTTTTCTTTGACATTTCGTAGCCGAGGCTTGGTTTGTGCATGTTGTGCATAGATGGCAATCTTCTCCCCCCCCCCCGCACATCCTTTTGTGGGTCTCTTTTGTATGCTGCTTGTGTCCATCAGAAGAGTAGACTGTGTGTGTTCCTGTGTCCCCATATCTGCAGGCTACTAAATTATTATGCACATGTCCATGAGCAGCCAGCTAATAAGGAATGCAGGGGTGTGTATACAACAACCCCCCCTTCTACACCCCCCCCCGTGCTAAAACAATGTTTTGCGTGTCCACATTTCTGTATATGTGAGGTGTGTGCATGCGCACATAACGCTGACTTAGTGTGCAGTAGTGGTCCCTTCTGGCTCTCGCCTGCTTATGGGTTTTGAGTGCCCTGCTTTTTTCCCTGAGATCTATTTGATCACCTGTGTGTACCTTCTGTGCCGGCTATTTCCCCCTTTTCTGCTAGAGTGATGTCAACTTGGCTTGTGCCGCGAATACGTTCTGTTCCTAACGGAACGGGCTTTCTGGTTCTTGTTTACAAAAATGACCCTACGGTATGTGGCCGGAGTGTGCATGCACACAGCAGTGCAACAGAACGTACGTGTGTGTGTGTGTGTGTGATTATGAGATCGATACCAATACGGAGCACCAAAGTTAATTCAGTGTACAGACCTTTACGTGCTAAAAGGCATCTCTCTAAGGCTGCCTGCCTCTCCCTCCCTGACAACTTCAGTTATGCTTGCCTAAAACCATGTGTCTCTCGGTGCAGGTTGCCTACCCGCTGTACCATGTGGTCTCCTTCGGCAGCCCCGCAGCCTCTCCTCCGCCCCGGGAAGAGGCTTCCCGGTTCCTGTGAACGCCTAGATTTTCTCTGAACAGCTCCTGATGCGCCCAGCTGGGCACTAAGCAGGGAGGCCTGCAGCGTCGCCTGTTGCAGCCGATGCCTGTCGCCCGAGGATCCCAGCTTCTCCATTCACACGTGGCCTGATAACCACCGCCAAGAACCAGCCGAGCCCTCCAGAAGGCTCGCTGGCCGACGCCAGTACCACTGCCTCTTCTCGTCCACCAGGTCCTGGGGAACACAATGTCAAAGCCGCCTGTCGGCTCCCAGACTGTCTACTCTCTGTTATAAGATTCCAAGGAGTTCCATCGGCCCCGATAACTCCGCGATTCGTAACCACCGTATATGCCTGTAAACCGAAGGCCTCGCGGCCCTCCCATGCCTGTAATGGCAAGAGGGCCCTTTTAAGCTCTCTTGCCCAAACCGTGACACCAGCTGTGGAAGGCTGGGAAACAGTCGATTTGAGTGCTTATCGCCTGTTGCCGAAGACCTCTAGGAAACCTGTCTCCGATGACAAGGGACCTCTAGGAACTCTGGAATGTTTGGTGCTAGCCAAAGAAATCCTCTTGGTTTCAGAGCCCTCCTTCTATGACTGCAGTCCAAGAACAACTTGAAGACCCCATAGCTCTGTACAGTCAACACCAGCTCGGACCACTAGCCGAAGAACGCCGGGTTTTGGTAGGTGTGACTTTTTGTATGCCGACAGCCGGAGATCTCTTGGAGTGCTGGTGTGCTTGTAGTCAGAAAGCCGTGGAACGACTCTAGTGTTGTTGCATCTCTACCGGCAGAAACAGCAAGACCTCCACGCTTCTGTAATTAAAGACGACCCCCGGGGTCGCCTGCAGGTAAACCAAAGGCTTTGGGGGCGCCTGTAGCACTTTTAATACAGGTGTTGCTCTACTGCATGCCTCATAACCACTAAACCTTGGCCTTTTCCTGCAGCCAGCTCCTCTCTGTCCCAGCAAACGGAGAAGCCTCGTGAATCTCTGGTCAGGAAGCCTCCGCCTGCCGGTGGCTCCTTTACATGTCTGCAACCAAAAAAAGCCAGGCCTCGCCAACGCTCCGGCTGTAGCCCTGAAGGCATAGCTCAGAAGGCCCACGAGAAGCAGGAAGGCCTTCCCCGATGCCTGGCTGCGAGGAAGGAGGCGCGAAGGGCTGAGGTCTCTCTTGTGTGGGGCAGCGCCATGTAGAGGCGCCCCGGAGGGGGAGCGGAGATGCGCGCAGGGACTCGTGGGTAACTGGAGCCCGACAGGCCGGGGAGATACGTTACATGAATGTCCAACGGAGGCAGGTTCGAGTTTGACGATGGCGGCTGCTATGTGGGAGACTGGGAGGAGGGCCGGGCGCACGGCTACGGCGTATGCACAGGCCCCGGGGCCCAGGGGGAGTACAGCGGGCGCTGGAGCCGTGGCTTCGAATCCCTGGGCGTCTACACCTGGCCCAGCGGGAACACCTACCAAGGCCACTGGAGCCAAGGGAAGCGGAGCGGGCTGGGCGTGGAGCGCAAGAGCAAGTGGAGCTACAAAGGGGAGTGGAGCCATGGGCTAAAGGGGCGCTCCGGCGTCTGGGAGAGCCACTCGGGAGTCATCTATGAAGGCATGTGGCGCGAGGGCCTGCAGGATGGCTACGGCATGGAGACGTACGCTGACGGAGGTGAGAGGGCCGATAAAAAGCCCCGAGGCAGGGTGGGGTCCTTTCCACGCCGTCACCCATCATTTGTCCTAGTGTGAAGTTGGCAGTAGGCCCATTCCCCACTTCACCCACCCACCCAAACGCTGTTTTTCGCCATTTCTCCGCTTCCTTCATTGCTTGACAGACTCCGGTACCCTAAATCGCTTAATTGCTCTTGCAGCACGGACGCCGATTGTTCTTCATCACCCAGACGTTCTCTCAGTTTCTCCCTCTGCCCATCCAACACAGAGGTGTAGGGGATAGACTGTGAACCCAGGAGGCACGGGTTCAAATCCCTGCTTGGCCATGCAGTTTCATGGGTAGCCTGGAAAATGCCACTCCTCACTTCAACCAAACCCACCATTTTACCCCTGAGGATGAAATACGCTAAACGGATGGGCTCCCCCCAAACCGAAATCAACTTGGGTCACACTTCTCCATCTTGTTTCTTTGTTTTTCTCAGTCCTTTCTAGGTGGACGTTCCCCATAAGGCCCACCATTATTTTGCATCCTTATTCCTTATCCCTTCTGAAGTGTTCCACCTGCCACAAGAATAGTGTGGACCTCTGACCCGTGCTCCTAAGAGACACTGGGTGGTCCTCTTATCACTGGCAGGTTTGGGGGATCATTCCCCTCCTTTCCACTGGGTCAACTTTCTCTTCCTTTCCCCCACCCCTTGCTTCATGCGTCTCCTGCATTCCCCAAGGTGTTCACCCTGCTAACCTCTCTCTCTCTTTCCGCTCCCTTGCAGGGACCTACCAGGGCCAGTGGCAGTCTGGCAAGCGGCACGGCTACGGCGTTCGCCAGAGCGTCCCTTACCGCCAAGCCGCCCTGGTGCGCTCACCTCGCCGCACCTCTCTGGAGTCACTCCACAGCGAGACCGACCCCAATGCCCCTGCTCCGCCCCTGCCGCCCCCTCCTCTGCCCCCTCCGCCGCTCCCCGGGGACAGCCCGGCCTCGGGGTCCCGGGGCGGCTTTGTCTTGGCCTTCCCCGGCGATCCGGACTTCCCCAAGGGTGCCAAGAAGAAATCGGGGGGCTTCTTCCGGCGTTCCCTGCTCCTGAGCGGGCTGCGGGTGCGCAGGGCCGAGTCGAAGGCCTCCTTGGGGAGCAAGCGAGGGTCCCTCAAGAGCGAGGCCGGGGTCAGCTCGGCTGGGAGCGAGGCCACCACGCTCAGCTACGCTGAGACGGAGCCCCCGGAGCTGCCATCGACGCTGACCATCGAGGGCTCTTCCACCGAGGTCTACGCCGGAGAGTGGCGCGTGGACCGCCGCAGCGGCTACGGGGTCAGCCGCCGCTCCAACGGGCTGCGGTACGAGGGCGAGTGGCTGGGCAACCGCAGGCATGGCTACGGCCGCACGACCTACCCCGACGGCTCCAAGGAAGAGGGCAAGTACAAGCTCAACCGCCTGGTGAGCGGGAAGGTGAAGAACCTCATCCCACTTCGCCGCAGCAAGGTCAAGGAGAAGGTGGACCGGGCTGTGGAAGTAGCCAGGAGGGCAGTCAGCATGGCCCGGCAGAAGCAGGAAGTGGCCATTGCCAGGTGAGGGCAAAAAAGTTGCTTGTGGGTGCGCAAGTGCCGGGAGGCTCCTCCTGTGTGGTTTTATGGGGATGTGGCGCTGAGGTAACCAAGGTCACGCCAGCGAACCCTTTCAAACCGTGTTTGTCTTGAGAGAGAACGCAGCTCATAGTTGAACTGCGGAACTCACTGCTGCAGGAAGCAGTGACAGCCGACAGCCTGGATGGCTTTAAGAGAGGATATGAGAAATTCAAATGGCTCCTAGTCGCAGTAGCTATGCTCTGCCTCCACAGTGAAGAAATAAGGTAAATTTTGAAAGAAAAGTTAATGTTATAATTATAATAATATGCAAAAGAATATTAACAATAGCAGTAGATTTTTGGAAGCAGCATTACTTCTGAATACTAGTTGTTGTCAACTACAGGAGCAGAGAGCGCTCTTGAGTACGAATCCTGCTTGTGGATTTTCCACAGGTGTCAGTCGCTGTGAGAACAGGATGCTGGGCTAGATGGGCCATTGACTCTTCTTATGTTTGTATGTTTTTACAATGGGAGATGGATCACTTGAGGGGGTTTTTGTGGTAGGAGGGGAGGATTATAAAACAAAGTTGGGAAAGATAAGAGGGTGGAACGAGTTTTCCACAAAGTTAGAAAAGGGCTTATTTGAGCCCATTATGGAGATGCATGCAAATTTTAAGAATGCTGAAGCGTTCCATATTTTTATTTAGAAAATACCTGAAGGCAGCCCTGTTTAGGGAAGTTTTTAATCTGTGACATTTTGATGTATTTTAATGTTTGTTGGAAGCCGCCCAGAGTGGCTGGGGGGACCTGGCCAGATGGGCGGGGTACAAATAATAAATTATTATTATTATTATTATTATTATTATTATTATATTACTTTGTTGGCTAGCGTTGAAACTGAACTTGTGGCAAGAGTAACTTTGGAGAAAGGTGAATTGGTCTGTAGGGCAATATTGGGAAAACAGGGGGCTTGGTTATGAGATAGGTCTGAGGCACCCACACTAAATTTAATATTTGCTTGGGATTAGGGGGCAAATTAAATCTCCGCCTTCGAAAGAAAACGAATTTATTTTGGATTCTAAAATTCCACCACCTGGGGATGGCTGTTTTCGTCCCCGTCCCACCCCCCCGGAAAGTGTGTCTATCTGATGATTCCTGGGCTCTTCTTCGGAAGTGTGGGCCCTAAGCCTTTTTCTGTCCTGTAGATCTGGACTTAAATAGCCCGAGTCCTTTTGCCTGCCTGCCTAACTTTACACCCTTCCCTCCAGTTTGGGAGTGCAGGATTATAACCCTGCCGCCCAGCTGGAGTTGGGAGTGCTGCTAGCTGGCTGTGCTCGACTCGTGGTGTTCAAGATAACCATCTTTCCCCCTCCTTCACCACAGAGGCAGCCATTTTAAAAGCAGGGCTGGCAGAGCTTCCCTTAACCGGATCCCTGTCCCAGAAGTGGACGGCTACCTTTATAACCTATATACTCCTCCTATATACCTATATACTCCTCCACGCATGCCTCCCGGGCGGAAAATAAGCTATAAAAGTAATTAACCATAGGCGGGAGAGGACCGTAAAGCCTGGTTGTGTAGTAGTTTGCTTTTCTTAAGTACTTGGAAGGTGAAAGGAATATCAACTCTTGAGGGGCAGCCCCTCTGGACTGAGCGTCAGGCCACCATCTCTGGCCTTTAAAGCGAAGACATTTTGATGGTTCCCCAGGGCTGCTGCCGCTCACTTTTATTTCCTCCTCTTTTTTATTTCCCCCCACTCTTTCACAATATATATATATATTTCCCATTTGACTCCATGTGCCTTTTAGATGTTCTTGGCCTTCCCTGCTCTTCTGACATGCTTTAACATCTATTCTTCCTTCTGCTCCCTCCTTTAACTTGCAAATCAATGGATTTCCTGCTTTTTGCACAAGCACAAAGCTTCAGAAAAGTGTGTGTGGTGTGTATTTGGGGGGTGGGGAGAGAAAGAAGGGCCATATAGCTCAGTGGCAGAGCATCTCTCTTGCAAACAGATGGTCCCCACTTTCAAAACCCCGGTAGGGTTGTGAGAGACTCCTGGTCTGAAAACCCTGGAGATCCATTGCTGTCAATCATTGTGGACAATTCTGAACAAGACGGACCAGTGATCCGACTTGGTGTAAGGCAGATTCCTCTGAGAGAGAGAGAGTGAGAGTGAGAGTGAGAGAGAGAGAGAGAGAGAGAGAGAGAGAGAAGTGTGTGCCTTGTCAGGGCGGTAGAGGCTCCGCCAAGGCCTAGCAGCCTGGTGTAGGCTGCCTGGTCTCCTAGGCAACTGGGCAATGGCAAGGTGATTGGCTAGTGGCTGCTATGGCAACAGCGAGCAGCAGCATCTGCTGGGCATGGACCAAGGCTGGGATGGGATGGAAGAGGGATGGAGGACCAGGGGGAGGTGGGGGGTGAGAATGAGTTGGGCAGGTGTGGTCTGCACTTGCCCGTGGTGGTAGGGGGAGACCACAGGGTACGTTCCCAGAGGGGAAAGGGTGGGGGACGTTGGCTTGGAGGCGTCAAAGCCGTAGGACGAGATACAGAGTACGTGGAGGAGGGTGAGGGTGGGGGTGTTGGGTTGTTACGTTGTGCAGAAGCAGACTGTAAGTGTGGGTGGCTTGCAGGTTGCTGCGTGGGTGATCAGAAGCAAGGTGTTGTGAGGGTGGGCAACAGACTGGTGCGTTCTGCAAGGAGCAGAGTGGGAGAGGCACTGGCTGTCGAACGAAGCAGTCTTGGCAAAATTCACTCCTTTTTTCTTTTTTTTCTTTTTGGTTAGCTTTGTGAAAACGGTTTTCGAAACGTACTGGGGACGTGCAGCTATTAAAACACCGTGCTTAAATGCTGACTCTAAACACGTTTACGAGGAGCCGAGTCTCGCTGACGCCGGCAGAATTTACCTCTGAGGCACCGCTGCTTAGATGTGTTGAACGTGGGGTGTGTTTCTTTCGGGGTACGGCAAGGGATTGAGGGGTACCTGCCCCCTCCTAGATGTTTCTCATCCTTATCAACTTCTGGAAATTTGAAATGGTGGCATGATGCCCCTCGCTCAAAGACAGACAGCATGGGGGTAAAAAGGAGGGCAGAGAGATGTCGGACTTCCTATAAAAAAAATGAAGCAAAGCGATGCTTTGGAGGAAGCTTCCGGACTTCCTGTGAAAGAGGAGCTGTGTCACAAAAGAATCTGGGACTCGGTTTTCTAGGAGTTGAGGCCGTTTCACGCTTGACACATTTTGCTAGGATCCTATTCCCAGAGGAGTTTGTTTTGCTGCTTTCCATCCAAGATCTCCCATAGCGGCATACAAGAAAAATTAAAAATCTATAGGAAAACCAGCAGATTAGAAAAGAGAGTGACGATGTTAACGATAAAGTTAGTCAGCTGGCAGACAGAACAAAGACTAGGGGAGAGGAACAAAATAGAAACCACAGTAGTGTGTCAAAAAGAGAAAGAAATCCCACTGGAAAAGGATGGTCTCCATCATCCTTTGGAAGGAGGAGCCAGGTGTGTCTCTTTGGGGCAGTAGATCCCGAAATAAAGTGCCAGTGTTTGTGTGTATCCTTTCCCCAAACAGGAATGGCAGAATGTTCATTGTGTTTGAAGGAGTCCAAAGATAAGCTCTCTGTCTTCTGGAAAATATTTTGAGAAGCAGCAGGTTTCCTAACAGTTATGCATTCTCTAAAAGTCAATAAAATAGCTTGAGGTATTCAAAAGAGTTTCAGAATTAGTTTGCCGGGCGCTACAGTGACCCGGTTTACACATGACACTAAACCATGGTTTGTTTAAGCCACAGTTCAATTAAGTAACCATGAATTAACCACGAGTTGTCCCACAGGTGATCAAACAAACAATGACTTATTTCTCCCAAAAAAATATTCCCCCCCCCCAACCTCTCTTGTCTGAGGCATTTATAGCTCAATGAGCATCTGGGATGGTGAAACAAACCATAGTTATGTAGGATTTACACATGATACCAAGGCCCAGTTAAAATAAACCAAGCTTCGCAAGTCAGCAACAATCTATGGCTTCACACTGTGGTTTGTTGGCAGTAACCAAAGCGTGGTTAGGCAATGTTCAGGCAATAAACCATTCTTTGGTTAACCATAGTTTAACAAACCACAGCTTAGCATTTTGTGCAAACTAGGTCAGTGGTTTCTAATAGCTATTATACACATGCAGTTATTATTAATTCACTTTATATCCCCCTTTCCCATGGACTCCTATGTCCAAAGCTGCTTATAATATAAATAGTAACGAACAAGGCAGACACCATGGAAGGCAGCAGAACTAAAACTGTAGGTTGAAATTGACACGTTCTTTATCAGTAACATGTTATTGAACCTTAAAAGCTTGTCTAAACAAGTAATATTTCAGAGCCTGCCTAAACAGGCAGGGTGATGGCTCTTGCCAGAGATTGCACCCCAGAATTTTGGTGCTAAAAGGTTGTCCTCAAACACCCCCCCCCAATTAAACCTCTGATGTTGACTGTGTGGAGAAGAGTTTCAAGGCTCTGGCAGGTAGATAGTATATATAACAAATAAAATACTATTTAATAGAAAGCCCCAAGGGAGGCAGCATAAATGACAATGCCTTTGCCAACCTCGCACCCTCTGGAAGGTTTTGGGTAGGAGAAATTGCTTCTCAGATTGTTTTGCTGCTACTGTAAAGGCATTTTCACATACATGAATTCATGAGTTGGTGGGTTGGGGATTGAGCCTCCTGCCTCGGTTTCCTGTCCCCACATATTCACCTGAAGGTCTTCTAAAGTAGCTGTGCCCTCCAGTTTTGTTTTGTTTTTGGACTACAACTCCCATCGACCTCTGGCCCTACAAGAGGACGGGAAGAAGTCGGAGTTAGATTAGGCAGAGGCCTTCTTGAAAAGCTTTGCCGTTTATTTGTTCATTTTTATTTATTTATTATCACAATGCCACACCCCCTTTTCCTGAACCCCAAAGCAAGCAAGTAAAACAAAAGTTTGCTGTGCATAGGAGAAACTATAGCAGGCCAGGTCTGTACGGCTGGTAGTGTTTGGCCAGTGGAAAACAGGTTGTAGTGTTTAGCAATTTGGGAAAGGGAGAGAGAGAGAGAGAGAGCGGTCGTTTCCGCCATACTGGGCGCTGCAGGGTGCCACAACTATGACGTAGTGAACTGTGCAGAGCAGAAGGTGAGATGCGCCAAATTTTGGGCTTGCACAGGGTGCCACTGAAATTTGAAAGGCCCAAGTCTTCCCTTGCTGGACATAACGTTTGACTGGTTGGGGTGCAGGGAGCCTGTGGGCCTCCAGACATTTTTGCTGGACTACAGTTCCCATCAGCCTCAGTTAGTGTGGGCTAGTTGGTTAGGTAGTTCAGTTAGTTAGTTAGCTGGGGATGATGGGAGTTGGAGTTCCACAAAGCATCTAGAGCAGGGGTCGGCAAGGTTTACCTCGCCTGGGCCGGTTCACTCCAGCGGAGATCCCTCTGTGGGCCGGATCGTGCGCGCACCCGCGATTTCCAGTAACTGCGCAGACACAATTTCCGGCATCTGCACATGTGTATACGCAATTTCCGGCACTGTGGAAGCGAGTCCCCGCGCTGTGCCGGTTTAGCGCAGTGCGCAGGGACTCAGTTTGGGGCGGCTCGGTTTGGGGGCTGCTCGTGGGCAGGTTAAATGACCCCCATGGGCCGCTTGTGGCCCATGGGCCTTAGGTTGCCGACCCCTGATCTAGAGGGTCACAAGTTCTTCACTTGCATTAGACTCTGTGAGGCAGAACTCCTTAGGCAGCTGATTTGGGTGTCATTTCAAAAAGTTGTATTTTGTTTCCTGACTGCGTTTGGTTTTCTGTCCCAGGTGACAAAATAACTTGGTTGGCCTTGTGTACAATACACCTTGAATTTTATTTATTTATTGTTTTGGAAGGGGGGAGATCAGCAGTTGCTGCTCTGCTTGAGGCAGCCAATATATGTTTTGGGCTGGCCTTGAGGGTGTCGTGAGAAAAATGCTCAGATCTCCACCTCAACCATGCCGTTCTCTGAAGCCCTCTTTCCCTCGCAGAGCCGCTGACGCTCGTCTGAAGGCTGCCGCCGCTCTTGGTGCAGCAGAGAAGGCCCTGGAAGCTGCCCGCCTGGCCAAAATTTTGGCTCAAGAACTGCAGCCCATCTTAGCCGAGCCAGGTGAGAGATGTTTGGGATGGTGGGGAGGAGGGGAGGTGGTTTACCCTGGAAATAAATACCTCTCTGGCAAATTTACCGAGAGGAATGCTTTGGGGGTTACACTATGTCTGACTGCCTTTCTTCCAGGTGGATATGGGGTGGTGAAATTTGACTTGGTTTGCATGTAAAAGTCAAACCGTACCTAACACAGCCTCTCTTTTGCAATCCGCACATATCTGAATTTTGCAGTGCAGTTTTCCAGCCAAGAAATGTGGGCAGAAAATCCACCCAAAGTGTGGATGGAGATGCATTAGATCAGATTGATCAGATCAGATTATTGGGGAAAATTGCTTTGCAGAAATGGGTGTATGTGTACAAAATTGCAATCTGCGTTGAAACGCTGAGGAATTTTCACGAGGAATGGATTTGCCGGCTGCTGTGGAAAAATGGAGAACTGGACATGAGATGGCTTCGTGGAGGACAAAGGCTATCAAGGGTTATGGTCCAGCTTTGCGGTCAGAGGCGTTACGTCTCTGAATACCAGCTGCTTGCAGGCTTCCTGCAAGTATCTGGTCGGCCACTGTGAGAACAGGATGCTGGTTTAAACAGGTTGTTGGCCTGATCCAGCAGGCTGCTCTTCTGTTCTTAATATTGGGAAAATGAGAAACCGGGAGAAACAAAACTTGGCAGATATATCCACCCTTACTTCTGAGTTCAGCCAATTTTTTCCTTGGGAACATTTTTTCTGTAGGAAGTGCTTTTTATTTTGCAGTTCAAGAGGAATTGGGGTGAACGTATGGGACCCCTGCATTACATAAGATATTTCTTATTTTCTGGAGTACATGGACTGATCTTGGGCTGACACAGCAGAGAGGTTGGGATTTTGGTACAATGTTAGGATTTTGTGTGTGGTTTCTACCATAAATCGGCCTTTTGCCCTAAACTCCTTCCTCCCTCCCTCTCTCCTGAGAGACGCACTTCTGCTCCCCTCCAAAAGAGCCCGCTCAGTAATCCTGGTTTCTGTCCCTAATGCTACTGTAAGCTCTTTGAGGGCAGAGATCTTTCTATTTTGCTTGAGGGACTCTGCAACGTCCCAAGTGTGTTGATGGTGTGCTATCTCTTTCTCTGTGTATGTCTCTCTCCCAAGTGTCCTGCCTCAAACTCCTTGGAATGGCAGGAGCTGGATGCAGGTGAAGGTTGGCAGTTTTTAAAAACCCACTGGTGTCTTTATTCAAAGAAACCAAAACAGCACAGGCCTAGCGATCCCATCAACTCTTCCCTGTAGGTCTTGCCCCAGTGAGGCGAGGACTGAAGGTCCCCCCGCCTTCCCACAGCTCCCAAAGTCCCCTCCTCTCTGGGTTCCCCCCCCCCAAGCAATCGGAGACTGTGTCTGAGCACAACCAGTCTTTGCTCTGCTCTTTTCATTTCTCTGTGTGTTCTGGGAGACCAGGGAGAGGGAAGCTGTCTGGGAGTTTCTTCAGCAGCCTGATTCATCTCTGTCTTCTGCCCCCCTCCCCTCCTCTCCTGCCTCTGAGTCTGGACTGCTGTCTGCCCTAGCCTCTCCCCACTCACGAAGCCTTGTTACCTCTTCAGCTTCTGTTTGCCCCACCACCAACCCCCTTGCTTCTGAGCCTTCTTTCCTTGGGGGGTTCCCCAGCTTGTGCCCCCCCCACTACTCTGTATCCAGCCAGTCAATGACATGGAGGAAATCAATGTGATAGATAAAATTTCTAACCATAGTCACTTACCCCATTGGAAGTCGAGATGCTTGGATCTTAGTTCAGGGGAAGGGGAGCTCTGCAGCTCAGAAGTGCATGCAAAAAGTGGCAGGTTTAATCCTCGAATAGGGTTGGGAAGATCTCCTGCATGAAAGGCTGGAGAGTTGCAGATGAACCCAATCGCCTGGCTCAGGAAAAGGCCGCTTCTTGTGTTGCCAGCTCTGCCCTTCTTCTTCTTGAAATATTTTTTATTGGTTTTTATAATGGCAAAGTAATAACAAATTTCTTCATATAATTAATCCATGAGATTCTCTGAATCTCATGACTCCCCCCCCCCAAAGGTAAAGGGACCCCTGACCTTTAGGTCCAGTCGTGACCAACTCTGGGGTTGCGGCGCTCATCTCGCATTATTGGCCGAGGGAGCTGGCGTACAGCTTCCAGGTCATGTGGCCAGCAGGACTAAGCCGCTTCTGGCGAACCAGAGCAGCGCACGGAAACGCCGTTTACCTTCCCGCCGGAGCGGTACCTATTGATCTACTTGCACTTTGACGTGCTTTCGAACTGCTAGGTTGGCAGGAGCAGGGACCAAGCAATGGGAGCTCACCCCGTCGCGGGGATTCGAACCACCGACCTTCTGATCAGCAAGCCCTAGGCTCTGTGGTTTAACCCACAGTGCCACCCGCATCCTAATAACAATTTTTTTACCAGTCTACATATCAATATACCAGTATTCTCCATACTTCTCATAACTATAAGTTATACATAAACCTCGTTGCTTTACAAGTGATTCTTAAAGTCCAGCTTTAATCTGCTTACAGTGTTCTCTTAGGTAAATTATTAATTTCCCCCATTCTTTTTTAAAGTCCTTATCTTCTTGATTCCTGAGTCTCCCGGTTAATTTTGCCATCTTGGCATAGTCCAGCAGTTTCTCTTGCCATTCTTCCTTAGTCAGAATTGTTACTTCTTTCCATCTTTGGGCTAATAACATTCATGCAGCTGTTGTCGCATACATAAAAATCCTTTTCTGTTCTTTTGGGATCTTGGGATATATAATTCCTAATAAAAAGGCTGCTGGTTTTTTTAAAACAAAAGTTATTTTAAACATTTTCTTCAATTCATTATATATCGTTTCCCAAAATGATTTAGTTATCTTACATGACCACCACATATTATAAAAGGTACCCTCTTTCTCTTTACACTTCCAGCAGCTATTTGAACTTGTTGTATACATTTTAGCTAACTTAAAGGTAAAGGTAAAGGGACCCCTGACCGTTAGGTCCAGTCGCTGAGGACTCTGGGGTTGCGGTGCTCATCTCGCTTTACTGGCCGAGGGAGCCGGCGTACAGCTTCCGGGTCATGTGGCCAGCATGACTAAGCCGCTTCTGGCGAACCAGAGCAGCGCACGGAAACACCGTTTACCTTCCCGCCAGAGTGGTACCTATTTATCTACTTGCACTTTGACGTGCTTTTGAACTGCTAGGTTGGCAGGAGCAGGGACCGAGCAACGGGAGCTCACCCCATTGCGGGGATTCGAACCACCGACCTTCTGATCGGCAAGCCCTAGGCTCTGTGGTTTAACCCACAGCACCAGCCGCGTACTTAGTAGGAGACAAATACCACCGGCCAGCTCTGCGCTTCTTGGTCTCCTCCAACTGGAGACAGTATGCAGAGTGCGAGCCCTTCCTCCACCTGCCCCAGCTCCCAGCCACCCTGGTTACTGTACCTCGCAATGCCCCACTTCCTGTGCCTTTAAACCCCTGGCTCCTTCTGCTCTAACCACTAGGCTCCTCTCCTTCCCCAGAGCCCCGCGGCCGGCTAGATTCGGAAGGCACCGACACGGACTTCCAGGGGTACGACAGCCCCCGGGTCTACGAGAACGGCATCACCCCCTCCGACGTCACCCCGGACCCCAGCTTGCCCCCCAGCTACCCTCCGACGCCGCTGCAGCCCTGGCGGGGGGACCCTCGGCGGACTTGGCCCCCCCTGGAGAACGGAGGTCCCCGCCAGCACCTCCCCCCGGAGGCCTCTGACCCCGAGGACGAGTGGGGCTGCCGGGGGAGCTTCCCTTCCCGGACACCGGGGTTCGTCCCCGAGGGGCTGTGGGAGGGCGAGCAGGAGCAGCTCAGCAGCTACGAGGCGGAGGAGGAAGATTACGAGGGGGCGCCCCCACGGCGCCCCCAGCTGGGCAGCCCCGCCAGCGGCAGTTCCGGCAGTCTCCGGGAGGAAGAGGAGGAGGAGGAAGAAGAGGAGGAGGAGGAGGAAGGAGCAGCAGCGGCTTCCAGGCCTTATCCTGCGGAGACCCAGGTGGAGCCAACGCCGGCGGGAGATCCCGGGGCTCCAGAGCTGGAGAAGGAGGAACTGCTTGGGGGTACAGGGTCCTTCGTGCCGGAGAGAGAGGATCCCCTTGGAGCTGTGCGAAGAAGGGAGAGGCAGGTAAGAGCACAGGCCGGACGACGTTCCTGCGGCCGTAGCCCCACTAGGCTGCATAGGGTGTGAAACAGGATGGAGGTGCCTCGGATTGTGGCCCCATCTCTCCTCGGGGGCCGCAAGACACCCAGCTCCCCAGCCGCAGAAGAGGCAGCTAAGCGTTTCCTCTGTTGGCAGAAATGTCTGCTTCCGCTTAAAACTTGGGTGGGGAGACTCTTCTGCTCCCAGGGCTGCACGGCCAGGGAGGGGAATCTTCCGGGGGCCACATGCCGGCGGTGGGCGGGGACTGGGGCAAAAGTGGGCGGGGCAACAGCGGTGCTTTTACACATACAAACCTCTGTATCCCTCCAGAGGCGATATCAGAGCTCAAGGGCTCATTCCAGGCAGGCAAAAACCCTCAGGGAGGGTGATGTGGGTGTGGCCAAGGGGGCGGAGAAACCAGTGGTGGGCGGGGTCAGAGTCAAAAGTGGGCGGGGCTATGAATGCAAAGGTTACCTCTGCACAGGACCCTGGTTTCCACACTCTCCAGCCAAGAGGCATTGCCATGGACAGAAACACTCAAAAGAGGGTGTGAAATAGGGCCACTGAGGGGGTGTGGCTTGGGAGACTCTTAAGGGCCAGAAAGAGGGGACTAGGGGCCACATTTCTCCCCCAGGCCTCAGGTTCCCTGCTCACCCACCTCCCTTTTAAAGGAGGAGGCGGTGGGAAATAGCCTTTTTTTTCTTCTGTCAGAGACCCTGGAGATTTGCAAAATTGCGTAGGACGGGCCTGACGTTGGTGTAAGGCAGCTTCCAGAGCAGGGAAAGGATCCACGTTTTGTGTTTATAGGAGAAGCCGATGGAAGGGAGCTGGGACTTTTGCCCTCGGGAGAGTGAGGCCTAGTGAGCCCCCTGGAGAGCCATGTTTGGATATCACAGAACATGTTGCTTCTGGGCTGTCATAACTGCAAACACACAGGCATTGCGCACACACTCCTGCTGCGATTTCCAAAAAAGGGGTTTCCACCTTTGCGTGTTTTTCGGCAGACGATTAATAGGCAGGCATGAGCGGGTGAAGCCGTCGCTCGAACGCTGAGGGAAAACTGAGCCAGTGGAACGTCCACGTCTCACGCAGATCTTAAAAGGCACAAAACCTCTGTTGAAAGGGGTCAGGACGATGTTTTTGTGGCACAAAACAGGCTGTGTTGTTAACTGTCCATTTCAACCCTTCCTTGGAGGTCTGTTTCTCCACAGTGATGTAGAAAACGCTGAATTGAAAACTGCCCCCCTATATAAATTAGGGTCGCTATTTCTCAGATTTGAATAGGGTGATGGCATTGTAAGATTTTCCAAATCCCTAGAGCAGGGGTGGCCAACTCCCAAGAGACTGCGATCTACTCACAGAGATAAAAACTGGCAGTGATCTACCCCCTTTTGGGGGGTTCAGGTCAAAGTTGTTGAGCTTTTTTTTTTTAGGAAGGAAAGCCATCCATGTTTGGGGGGTTCGGGTCAAAGTTGAGCTTTTTTTAGGAAGGAAAGCCCTGTTTTGGGGGCTTCAGGGCAAAGACGTAGAGGTTTTTTTAGGGGAGCCAAAGTTGTGGAGTTTCTTTGAGGGGGGAGCCAGTGATCTACCACAGACGTCCAGTGATCTGCCAGTATATCACGATCTACCTGTTGGACATGCCTGCCCTAGAGCAAGGATGAGGAACCTGAGGCCTGTGACCCTTATGTGGCCCTCCAAGCTTTCCAGCCTGGCCCTTGGAAGTCTCCCAAGCCACCCCCCTCACCAGACCTCCTTAGCAACCTCTTTTAAGTGTTTCCGTTTGTGGCAATGGCTCTTGGCTAGATGGACGGAGAGTATGGTTGAGTGACACCTGGTTTTCAACATCGCGATTTATCACCAACTAAACATTGCGATATACCGATATATATCACAATGTCTGAAATAAGGATGGAGCTTTGTAGAGGCATTGGCTGGCTTTGTGGTTTTCCCTGCATTGTGATGTTTGCATAGCGCACACAGAAAACATGTCCTGATTTGCGAGATATTGCCAGGTCAAAAATTATGAAACCAATATCACGATACGGACTTCAGACCAGTTTTGGATGATATATCGCTCTGCCCTAGGTGGGAGTGTGGAAACTAAGGACCTATGCAAGGCTCACCTTTGCATTCATAGCTCCGCCCACTTTTGCCTCTGGCCCCACCCACCACTGGTTTCTCCTCCCCTTTGGCCCTACAGAGCCAGCTGATTAACCCTGTATTTGCACTTGGTGCCTGTCTATTCACCGCTTCTAACGAAGTTATGGAATTTGGGGGTAGGTGGGGTGGAGGGAATGTCCTGCTTCACATCACATTTCTCTCTCCTCCCCCCCCCCGTCTCGCTCGGCCCCATCTTCTGCTGCCACCTCTGGTCTGGGGCACTAGGAACCCAGAGGACGACTCGGCACCCAGCTCCCTTAACCCAGTTTGCACCCGCAGCCATCTGGGATTCTCAGGTGCCATGCAGCTTAAAATCCCTGGACTGAGTAGCAGCAAAACAAAAAACTGGGGCAGTAGAGCTTCGCTGTGCTGTCTCTCAGCACCTCTTTAAAGTAGGGTCTCCCCAGAGGGCTACAAAAGCCCTGCAGAGGCTTGGAGATTTGCCCTGGTGTTTTGAACACAAGAGTATGGGGGGAATCACAGCCCTGAGCTGTAATCTACGGGAAGAAAAAAGCGCTTTTCTCTGCATGCACAGATGCTCCCACCACCAAATATTCTGGGGCAAGTTCCCCTTTTATAAAGCAGGGGATCGAAACACCCCCCCCAAAAAAACCTCTTTTCCCAGCACCCCACCCCACATTCAGACTCTTCCTGCACGGAGCTAGGAATAGGACCCAGGACTCCTTGCCCCATTCTGACCCCATAGGCCCGACCTACTTCCTCTGAGGAAGCGACAGTTGCATTGTTAGGTCTTTAAGGTGCCACGAAGACACCATCTTTTGCTGCAAAAGACTGGAAGCAATTAGACCCTAGCTAGTTCCCTTCCTGTGGGTCCTCATCCCCACCTTTCGCCCTCCATCCTCTCAGCCCATTTCCTGAAGCGGTAATATTCCTTTGCTTCCTAAGCCCCACTGCCCTCGAGAACAGAGCGTCTGGCTTCCACTGCTTCCCCCTTCCATTGTTTTCTCTTCCTGCCTCCCTCCATTTTCTCTATTTATTGAGCTCCACGTTTTGTTATGAGTTCCTTTCTCCCCCCCCCCGCCCCCTTCCCTTCCTTCCCTGGACCTAGAAGTGATGATACTGGCAGGGAGAAATGGGAGGGGCTGGAGCGGTGGGGGGAGCCTAAGTGCCAGGCCTCCAATGGGGATTGGCCGGCATTCTTCCTCCCGTCTCATAGCAACCAGCATCCCGCACTGAGCAGCATCCTTTCTGGTCCCTCCTTCCCTACTGCAGCAACGGTTGGCCCTGCCCATCGCTGGAGAGCCGCAGTGGGGGACACTGGGAGTTTGCTGGCAAGCAGGACTGCAGGTCATAAATAATCCAGAGGTCCTGGTCGGGAACAGCAAAGAGGGCAGTCTGAGAGCTGCGTCCAGCCCCCCCAGGGGCCGCTCTCCCTTTTCCAAAGAGCTCAGAACGAGTAAACGATATCAGGTATATCTGGGCGAAGGATCCGTTATTTGCCCACCCTTGTGGCTGTCAAGGGCCATGTGGGGGGCACCCCACACCCGTCCCGTGTGCTGCGTCCTCCCACCCACCCATTTAACGCAGCCCCACGTGGCTGGCTGGAATGCTGACTCCCGGGTAATTCTCCCGCTGTTCCTTTATGAGGTGAATTGCACACGAAAGGGACAGCACCCTGCCAGGAGGAGGAGGAATAGCCAGCTCCTCCTCTTCCCAGCAAGGAGGCTGGGGGGGGGGCCTTATGAGCACCCACCCAAGCACCTTCCCGAATGAACCCCCCCCCCCCGCCTCTCTCACTGCAGCCAGAAGGGGAATGCGAGAGGAGGGCTCACTACACATCTGAAGGCAGCCCTGTTTAGGGAAGCTTTTAATGTTTAATACATTATTGTATTTTAATATTCTGTTGGAAGCTGCCCAGAGTGGCTGGGGAGGCCCGGCCAGATGGGCGGGATATAAATAATAATAATAATAATAATAATAATAATAATAATAATTAATTAGTATTAGTATTAGTAAAGGTAAAGGGACCCCTGACCGTTAGGTCCAGTCATGTCCGACTCTGGGGTTGCGGCACTCATCTCGCGTTACTGGCCGAGGGAGCCGGCGTACAGCTTGCGGTTCATGTGGCCAGCATGACTAAGCCGCTTATGGTGAACCAGAGCAGCGCATGGAAACGCCGTTTACCTTCCCGCCAGAGCGGTATCTACTTGCACTTTGACGTGCTTTCGAACTGCTAGGTGGGCAGGAGCTGGGACCGAGCAACGGGAGGTCACCCCGTTGCGGGGATTCGAACCGCCGACCTTCTGATCGGCAAGCCCTAGGCTCTGTGGTTTAACCCACAGCGCCACCTGGGTCCCTCTATTATTATTATTATTACACTGTCCTAAAAGCAGAGCACTGGAGTTGAAGAAGAGTTTTGGCCGAGGCTCATCTCGACTCAATATTCTGATTCAAACTCCTCAGCAGGGCCCTTCCTCGGCCTGTCGCCCCCCGGAATCTGGTGCTCAGATATATCACTCCTGGACAGGGAGGTTCCATTTTGCCATGGCTTACAGACCGCTCTTACAAGGCGTGTTAACGGGCAGCAAGCAATGCCAAAGCTTCCATCTGCCAGCAGTGCTGCTGAGCCTTCCCCAGGGAGACACGTTGGGCGATGTCTGCATCATTTTCACCAGGGATGGGGGATCCTGATCTCCGGGTGGACTCGTAGCTCTCATCAGCCCCCGTCAACATGGCCAGGGGAGTAATGTCTGGAGGGAGGCTGGATCCCCATTCCTGTTCTGCAGCAACCCAGCTCAGAAAGCTGTACCCCCAGATTTGAAAACTATGTGCTTTGCACCTTCCCTGCACAAGAATTCGGGGGATTTTTGCGACAGGGCTGTGAATTTTTTTGGCTAGCAAGCCCTGACCCTCTCTTAGCGATCCTCGGTTGGGTTTATTTATATTACATTTCCCCCCACTGCTCTTCGTTGCAAACCACACCAAGCCCATTGGCAGGAGAATATCGAGAGAAAACAGCGCTTCAGGTTTTGGGGTCCCCAAATCATTGAGTCATTTGCATGTCAACGTAAGTGCCTTGAATGGGGCTCAGAAACAAATAGCTTGTCCCAATGATTAATCTGAAGGTTTAATGTTCACAGTCTGAACTCCTTAACGTTTGTATCGGCACCAGTGATACTTGTACTCAGAAATATGCAAGTAAACATTTTTTTTAAAAGAGGAGGGAGAGAATCGAGCGCAAATGTTCTGCAGAATCTGTGCGAAATTTCGTTTCGTTTTAAGTTTGCGGCGGATGTGGGCCGGTCTCTCTGCCTGACTCCTCCCCTTTCCCCCCTCTCTCTCTTCCAGGGAGCCCACCCATTGGTCGTTGCTGCTGTCCTGTTGATTGATGTGAGTCTGGCCTACCTGTTCTCCCTCCTCCTCACTTGAGATGGGTGGGGGGCAGAGGGGGTGCCTTTGACCCCTTTTCCTCCCCCCCCCAAGGCCCCACGACGATGGTTTGGTAACAGACTCCGATCTACTCCATCCTCTGCCTTTCTTCCTGGAAACCCCCCCCCTGCCTTTCTCTTTTTTCACTCGTCTTTACACCCCCCCCCACCCCTTTGCTGCTGCCTCCTTCCTCCTCCTTGACCTTTCTAGATTGTTTACATACGAAGGGCTCTCTTTCTACTGGAGATTTCACTGTTTTTTCTTGCTCTTTTTCCTGGTCTTTTCACCCCAGCTCCATAAATCCATCTTTCTTAACCCACACTTTGAAACTCGGGGTGGGTAGGGGGGTCTTTTCACAATTATCTTAATGGGGGAGTTGAGACTAAGGGGGCAAGTTTTGAGCCTTGCGGGGTTTTAAAACATTTTGGGGGACCACGGACTGTAGGGGGACCCCAGTCTGCCTGCCTGCCATGAAATTGCATCCCCCTTGTCCCCTAAGGAGTCGATTCAGAACTCTCCCCCCATCTGTGGAAGATTTTTTTTGGGGGGGGGGAGGAGTTGCTACTCAACAAAGCCCTGCCCCCCCCGCCAATCCAGTACACATGAACATTAATCCCCTCCTTTCAAGAGATGCTCCTCCACACAAGTATAAAGACTGGGGCCAAAATGTTTGCTTAAAGAAAAGGGTATCAAATTTGTATTTGTTCCCTCCTCACATTTTTTTTTCCCGACCAGCAGATGGCGCTGAGAGAAAATGGACACCCATCCCAAGAATGGGCATCCTTTTAAACAAGAGTTTGCAAAATCCTTGCTCCCCTTTTTTCCACATTCATATTCTCACTTTCTATCTCTCTTTCTGTCTGCCACATCCTTTCCCTGAGGGAACCGGAACCTTCTTTTCAAACAAAAAACAAACAAAAGAAGAAACAAACAAAAAAAAAGAGAACTTTTTATTTACGCTTTTATAAACCTTTTTCTCGCAGCGTTTGAATAATTAAAAATAAAAACACTATAAATTAACGAGAGGGTGAAAGGGAGATTCCTGTTAGCTCCGGAGAAGGGGGTAGCTACTGTTTGATTCCTGTAAACAGGAAGTCCCAATGTGGGAAAGTGGGCATTTACTATTGATGGCTAACCTTGACACTCCAGATGTTTTGGGACTACAACTCCCATCATCCCTGACCACTGATCCTGTTAGCTAGGGATCATGGGAGTTGTAGTTCCAAAACATCTGGGATGTCAAGGTTAGCTAGACCATACTAGGAATTGCCCTTTTTTTTCCTTCTTGCAGCAGAATTGTGATAGGCAAAAGGTAGGATGCCCTGCTGTGTATATGACAGGTGGGAGAGTAGCGCCTTAGGGTGCCCCTCTGCCACCCCTGCAGGGGGCAAGGGTGGCACGAGGCACCGGAAATTCCAGCGTTGGGACTAAAGGGGCGAAAGGAGGGTGTCTCACCCCGAAGGAGGTTTGGAGAATGAAGGGCCTGACCGTGAGAAAAGGGGAGAGCTTGCCTTCTAGAGGGTATAAGAGTTGACCCCTATGGGGGCAAAAAAATAAAGAAATGATAAGTTGTGTGCCTTTGGAAAGAAGTGCAATAGGAGAGACCCTGCAATAAAGGGGCTGAAAAGAGGAAGTCCCGCCTTTTTCAGGGCGCTCAAGAGTGCAATACAGGAAGTCCTGCCTTACTGATGGCAAGGAGAGGCAATTTAAGGGCAAAAGAAAATTAAAAATAAATAAAAAAGAGGGCTTTAAAGGGAGTCAGGTGGGGAGGCTCGGTGGGCCCCCCCTGCTGCATCCCTTCATGTTCTGGGTGACTGGGAACCAGAGAGGAGAATCGGTAGATACAGGATGACGACGGAGGTCCTCTAGTGTATTTTTGGGGGTGTCCTCCACAAGGAATCTCCCGCTCAGCCCCTCCCTGGATTCTGCATGAGGAAGCGACTGATCCTTTGCTGCGTGCTGTGTATACTGAGAATGTCTGTATAGCCGACAAAAAAAAAAAACAGGAAAAAAAAATCCCTTCCCTACAGTTTTCTACCGCCTGCCCCCACCCCGTCTCCTCCAGTGCTTTGCTCCGGCCTTGATCCGAAGACTTCCCTTCCCTACCTTGCCCTCTCTCCCTCTTCTTCCTGGTTTGCCTTTTTGACTGGATATTTCTTATTTCGTGTCTTTGGGATTGACAAAAAAAAAAAACATTAAATAAGTCTTGCAGGAAAAAAAATAATTTAATAAAAATATATTAATAAAAAGCTTGGAAATGGAAGAGTGTTTCATTTGGGGGAGCTATACTGTTATGTATTGAAGTTCTCACCCTAGGCCACCCACTGTTTAATATATACCATGTGTAGTGATCACAGGAATATATTTTAATTACACACCACCCCAATCTCAGAGTGATGTGAGATTCCAGGAGCACCAGGCATGCTTATCAGGGTCCGTGTTTCCTTTTTGAACTTTTGCGGCACAGCAGAGACTCTGGTGTCTTTATGATACATGGTTTTATTTACACTTATCTCCAACCTGAACCCAAGAATGTTCCAGCATTACACCCCAGGAGGGTCCCCACAATTCCGTTAAGTCATACATGATTTATGCTATGCTTACGATGTTCTATTACGTCACTGTTATTTATTGTCAGTAAGTTATTTATTGTCAGTAAGGACCCAGGTGGCGTTGTGGGTTAAACCACAGAGCCTAGGGCTTGCTGATCAGAAGGTCGGCGGTTCGAATCCCTGCAACGGGGTGAGCTCCCATTGCTCGGTCCCTGCTCCTGCCCACCTAGCAGTTCGAAAGCACGTCAAAGTGCAAGTAGATAAATAGGAACCGCTCCGGCGGGAAGGTAAACGGCGTTTCTGGGCGCTGGCTTAGTCATGCTGGCCACATGACCTGGAAGCTGTACGCTGGCTCCCTCGGCCAATAAAGCAAGATGAGCGCCACAACCCCAGAGTCGGACACGACTGGACCTAATGGACAGGGGTCCCTTTACCTTTACCTTTAAGCCGCTTTGGAATTCATATGAATGGAAAGCAGCATATAAATTCAATCCATTCATCAAATCAGTGAAACCCGCAAGCAGGACCCATGCACAACAACACTCTCCTCTCCTGCAATTTCCAGCAACTGGCATTCAAAAGTCTTGCTGCCTCTGACCACGGAGGCAGAGCCGAGCCAGCATGACTAGTAGCCATCAGTAGCTCCCCCCACACACACTTTGTGAATTTGTGAAATCCTCTTATAAAGCCAGCCAGGTTGGGGCCAATACCGCTTCATGTGGGAGTGAGTTCCATAGATTAACTATGTGCTCCATGAAGGACTTCATCGATTTTTCCCCAAATTGCCCAATATTCAGCTTCAATGGATGTCCGTGAGTCCTAGTGGTATGGGGGGGGGGGGTTTCCCTACACATGAGTAGGACCCTGGCAGAGACACATGCCCACTGGCATGGTCCCTCCCTCCTGGTCGATTGTTCGGGAGCTTCAAAAGCTTTCTTTCTCTGCCAGGGTCCTACTCATGTGTAGGAAATCCTAACATCGGGGATGGACTTTTAGCTACCCACTTTCTACATAGCATACACAGTTCTATAAACTTCTATCGCATCCACTTCTTACTCACCTTTTCCCTTAATAACCCCCCCCCCCCCCCAGCAAAAGCGGCAGTCTTTCCTCATAGGCGAGTCGCTCTATCTCCTTGGATCACTTTTATTGCTCTTCTGGTTGTTTGGAGAACGTGTACTCTTCGTTACAACGCTATTATTATTTAAAAGGTACATATTATTTTAATTAACATTTCTGTACCGCCTTTCATCTGAGGATGACAGGGCGGTTTGCAATTTGAAAACACAAAAATGCAACACCATGAAACAGTTTAGATTAGAAGGCCAGACTTTTATTTTCCAAAGGCCTGGGAGGAGAGGAACGCTTTTGCCTGGTGCCTAAAGATATGTAACGAAGGCGCCAGGCAAGCCTCCCTGGGGAGAGCATTCCATATACCGCCTTTCACCTGAAGATGGTATAAAAAAATAAAAAAACCGTTTGGGGCAAGTTTGGGGAGGAGGAGTGTGCCCTTTGGGGATGAGGTCAAAATCGGAAGGTTGCAGCACAACCTGCTGTGGCTGTAGAGACCACAAAATAAGAACAAAAAACCGGAACATTTTGGTTGGCCTAATGAAGGTATTGCCCTAATGCGGATTTTGAGGCAAGCCTTCCTATGGGCCAACCTGCCTACTTTTACCCCCAGGCTGCTTCCTGCCGCCTATTGCTTCACTCGCTTCAAGAGGGGGCGAGGCAGCCAGCTGGGCGCCCTCCGCTGAACGGGAGCCCCGGGCCTCGGCCTTGCGGACCACGGCCCTGCCAAGAGGTAAGCGCACAACAGCCCTGCAGTGTAGCCCACCGCCAGTATTGCAAGCACTGAGCCTGGGCGGGGAAGCTTTGCAGACCCTCCCCAAATAAAACCCCACTCCAAGTTGTTGCAGCAGCAGCAAAGGCAGCTCGGCTTGGCCGTTTCCTCCACCCCACGCCCACCCCTCCACCCCGGTCTGACCCAAAGCTCAGTTGCACGCACAAGCCCCGCGCCCGACCCAGGCAGGGAGCCGCCTTCAGACGCGCAGGAGGGGGGGGACCCCGAAGAGCCGGAACTATTTATTTCCGCCAAGAAGGTTTCGGGGGCGGGTGGGAATGGGAAATTCCGATGCACAAACGTTGAAATCCCGGGTTTCTCCATGGGAGGGCAGCAGTCGCTTCCGCCAAGGGCCAGCGAAACCGGAAGCCCAGCGGAGGAATTCCTGTCTAGCGGTTTGCTCCATGTCCGTGGTTGGTGGGAGCGTCGCCGAGGAAGGGGGGCGTGGTCTAGTCCTCTAACCTGCTGCGACGCTCTGGCCGCGTCTCTATGGCTGCGCTCATAACGCCTCATGGAGAAGCCCCTGGGCTATTCATATACTGTATTATATAACATTACAGAGAGGAAAATAATAATAATAATAATAAAATCCTTCCAGTAGCACCTTAGAGACCAACTAAGTTTGTTCTTTAAGGTGCTACTGGAAGGATTTTTTTGTTTTGTTTTGTTTTGTTTTGACTGGCAGACCAACACGGCTACCTGCTTGTAACTATTACAGAGAGAAATTACAGAGTCCTGCTGGCTTCTCTTTCTCGCTCTCTCTTTGGTCCTCCGAAGGAGCTGTTCGACAGTGGAACAGACTCCCACAAGAGGTGGTGGGCTGTCCTTCCTTGGAGCATACCCTCCAACATTTCTCCGATGAAAATAGGGACGTCCCATTCCATCATGATATTTTACTATTGTTACGGGTAGCTGAGGAGGGGTACCCCCCCTTCTTCCTGTCTTTCCCCTCCGCCTGCCGCAAGAGACAGCAGCAGCCAGTGCGGGACCCTCTTTCGCCCAGGTCTCACCCCTTTTCTCTAGTTTCCCCTTTACCCCACAGGTTGTAATACAAGCGCACACACAAGCCCTCGTGAAACTCAGTTTCAAGTGGTTATAAATACTATTTGGATATATTGTATCAAGTTGAACTCTGAGCATGTGCAGAGCCTTTAAACCTTTGGAAATTCATTTAAAATCACAGCCTCCATGGATTTTCTCCCTGTTTGTGCCCTTCTACTCCTGCTGGCCTTGCCCCCCAGGTCACCCCTGGTCTGCCATAATCCCCTAAGCAGAACATCACATACGCACACCCAAGGTGCTCCAGGAAATGCCACACCTGGGCAATCCTCTCAAGCACCCATCATCAGGTTTCCAAGACGACAGACAGACAGTCTCCTGGATGCTTCTCATTGTTCTTCCCCGGTTGCCACTCAAAATGTATATTTGACCCACCCAAGTGTCATTTACCTGTTCCTGTGACCCATCACCTGTATGCTAATCTTGTTTACCCATATGTTAATTTTCCTGCACCCTCCTACTCTCCACCCCTTCTTGACATTTTGCTTATGTATCTGTGATGTAGTAGTGATGTATTTCGAAATGTATTCTGGGTTATAGCGGGAAGTTTTAAAAGTCTCTGCCACCCTTTGTTCGGGGTTCAGTCTCTGTTACTTGAACCTGTTGCGCAATAAAGTGACTTTGTCCTTTGCTCCAGTGCTGGTTGGTCTCATCTTTAGCTCCGTAGTACCACGGACCTCCTGTCCGAAGGGCCAGGATGCTGAGAGGACTCGTGCCTGGGATTTTGCCGTATCAGTTGGTGCCGAAAGCCGGGACCTACGGTTCTCCCGTGCTGCTGACTGGGGGCCCCGAAGTCTTCAGCCGGCACCAGACCTTTTGTCTGGGAAGATCCTTAGGGCCTCCAGCCATCTCCCGGGCGGTAATTGTGGGTTTCGAAGGGACCAGCCAGGGAGCAAAGACAAACGCAGCCGGCTTCCATCGATCCCGGGATCTCAGCAAGACGCGTGAGTATAGAAAAGGAAAACCCAGTGCACTGGTGGTTTTGGGGTGGTATCTCCTGGCAACCAATTCTCTGCCCTCTTCCCTATCATTACTTCTTGCCTTTCTCTTGGTCCAGAAGGTCCCGGACCTTGCTCAACTCAAGGGGAGTCCTGAGCCCTATCTCTTATCTCTCTCTCTCCTCTGGCCAGCCGCACTGATGGTCATCCGCTCGTTAGTCAGAGAAATTGCCTAAACAGCTCTCTCTCTGCAGGCGGGACTTCCGTCAAAAGCAAGGGGTCAGAGCTCTTTTTCGTACTTTTGCCAGCCGCACCGGTGAACCCTGGCCGTTAGCCAGAGAAATTGCCTAAACAGCTCTCTCTCTGCAACCAGGACCCTCACCGAAAGCAAGGGGTAAAAGGACTGTCTTTCCTATCACATCCCTAGCCGCACCAGTCGGGTCATACAACACGCGTGTTGTCAGGTCACATGTACACGTGTGTTGTGTGTGAACCCGCTTCTGAAAGCAAGGAGGGATTTCCGGAACGCAATTCTGTCCAGGGTACCCCCGATCTGGCACCGCACTCGCGGGCATCCAGTAGGGCCCCTTTCTCAAGATTTGGTGATAGGTAGGAGGTTGCCAGGATGGGTTTCCTAAGCTGAAGGGCGGGAAACGGCAGAGTGGTAGATAAACCCCGGTTAAGGAATAGGAAATAAGGAATAGGAAGACTAAGGGTCTGGAAAGGATACTAGATGATTATAGGTGTACATGGAACTCTTTAATAGTCAGGAACCCCATTCTCTCCCTTACTCTATTCCCTCCTGTGAGCTCAAAACCCATCGGAGTCTGGCCAGGTTGAGAGCCCCACAGGAACCCTTTCTTCCCCTTACTCTGTTTTTCCCTGTGAGCTCAAACCCCATCGGAGTCTAGCCAGGTTGAGAGCTTACAATAACCAACTAAAAAATATGTTTACATGTTACATGTTGTCTGTATGTGTGTGTGAGTCTGTTCTTTGCGTCTCTGTCATTTTGTTGTCCTTGTGTAACCTCAGTGAGCTTAAAAAAATAAAATATAATATAATAATAATAATAAAAAGGCAAGAGAGAAATCCAGTCTGAGAGCCTGTATGTTAGAGAACTTTGTTTCCCTCTAAGTAAATAATACATGTACTCGAGGGTTAGAAGTGTTTAAGGGGTTTGTGTTTAAAATTGGCCACAAAATCCACAGACTGCCTTTCTTAAGTGTGCATAGTTTAAAGCTGCAAGCTTGCTTCAAATTTTAGTTTATAGAAACCATGTGAGACCTGATCAATCTTAAACATGGCAAATGTAAGAATGAGGCGCACCAATGTTTTGTTATTTGAGAGAGGCTCCAAAAGAGAGTCTTCCTCCAAGTGATAAAAAAAAAAGAAAAGAAAAAGGAAATAGTTCCTGTGTTTACCTGTGTTCTGAGAGGGGGATTACCCCAAGAAACGTTTCCCCCTGTGTGTGAGCCATGCTTTCAGTCTAACCAACTCAACATGGCAAATATTGAGGAATGTGTATAAAAGGAGTTGTAACTTTAAAAAGGTTTGCTTGAAACTTTGAAATTGTCTTACTTCATAAACTCGAAAAAGCTCTGAGGAGACTGAATCCAGTCTCCTGGAATTAATTTTCCTACTGCAAAGTTTTACGTTAAGCAAGATGTTTTAAGATAAAATGCAGTATCTGGCTTTACTTAAAGTAAAAGGTCTTTTGAGAAATCTTAAAATGCCCCTTCCCATCTTCTATGCTTAAACAGGACAATTTACTCCCAAATAAGCTTCCTTTCATGAGGCAACTGCAAAGGGGGGGGGGGGCACTGTTTCCTAGGAACTCCATTTGTTGTGAAAGGTACTCACCCCATTTGTTGTGAAAGGTACTCACCCTGTCTCACTTTCTGTGTGTATTTACTATTTTTACCCTCAAATTACTCCTTTCCTAGGCTTACCATGCAATTCCAGGAAAGTGCTCACTCTTTATCATGATTTTATAATTCTTCTCTAGAAACTTTACCCAACCTGGGTATCTTTGTGTGTGTGTTACAAGCACCCCTTAGGCTCTTTAGTTTAAGGAAGGAAATTCCACCTTGAGATCTGCAAAAAGGGTTCTGTATAAAGTTAGTACTTTTCTTTTGCTCTTAGTACACGCATGATAGTCTGTGTGCATAAGTATGTGTCTCTCTCTGGTAGTACAAGTCTTGTAAACCCTGTATTTCAGGGGTTGGACTAGGTGACCTCTGGATCCCTTCCAACTCCCAATTTATGGCTATGTGAGAGGAGAACTTTAATGAACAATAAAATATGAATTCTGACCTGCTAGCCATTTATTTGACTCTCTGGACCATTCTTACTCATAAATAAGAGGGTGGGGATTTCCACCAATGGCCAGAGAAAATAAAAGGAAAAGGAAAAAGATAGCCCACATTTAATAGAAATCTGTAACCCAAATCCTGTAGATAAAGGATGGAAGGGTTGGGTTGCCTGAAAAAAAAAATTCTATATATATAAAGTTTCAAGATTTTATAAGCCTACTTCATAAGCAATAAGAAACAGGAAATAATATGTATCAGAAACGTCTTAGGACACAAAACTAGGAAATTGGATTTAAACTGACCAAAAGCTACTTTTGATAAAAGCATAAATTGCTGGGTTTCTGTCTAACCCTGTTCTTTAAATTCTACTCCTCAAACTTCCCTTTTTCATTCAAATGGTAATTTAAAAAACAGATGCAATTCTTTCAAATGGTACAATAGATTCTGAGTCATGAACTCTGTACATGCACAGAGGCTATGTCAACTTTATAATTTAAAAAAAAAAGAGAGAGGGAGGTTTTAACTAAGAGGTGATAAAGTCATGCTCTCAACTCGAAACTTAAATTCAACTTTATGTAAAACTTGGAACAATTGAGAAATTGTTAAATTGTTGATGTTGCAAAGTTCCAAATTTACTCCTGACAGAGATTTCCACATGAAGCAATTTCCCCTTCAACAGGATATGCGGAGAAGGACTTTGCTGTTCTTTCAAACCTTTCATGCAAATTCTATCTCCGAAGGGGGGGGGGAGGAAGAGGAATGGGGGATTGTTCTCTCCAGGTGACAGACTATGCAAAACCAAGATTCCATTGTTCTATCTCAGTGGGTACTCAAGATGTATTATCTCACATTTGCATTGCAAGATTTCCCCCCACAACTTTTAACAGGATACTTGAGAAGTCTCAAAACGACTTCCCTCTATGACTTTTATGTCTATTTTGTGTGTGACTTTTATGCGTCTCTGTTGGTTACAAATAATTTGCTTTGTACGCTCTAATATTTCCTATTAACATTCTAGCTGATCTTGCCACATAAAGAAACATTTCCCCCCTATTCTTTTATGTGAGATGTTTAAATTTTGTGTGTTTTAGTACATGTTTTATATTTTGAGTACATGTGCATCACATGAAAAATAAATAAATAAATGATAAAAACTTCCCTTTCAAACAGGATATGTGGACCTCTAAGAAGACTCTAACCCACATAAAGAAAATATTTAATAACTTGCCAATTGTGTCCAAATTAACAAAATCTTTGTCCCATCTTTCTTCCACAGCCAAAGTGAAGGAAAATTAAACAGACTGAGCAGGAAATAACAGTAGTGATTAAATGTAAAGGATAATAATATTTAAATGAATAAAATGCTTAACTATGATTTTGTATTATTTACAGCTTCCCAAGAAGAAATTTCTAGAATATTCTCCCCTTTCTTGTCTATTTCTTATCCTCCTCCTTTTTTAAAAAAAAAAAAAAAAAAAAAAAAACTAATTATGTCTTCAGACCCCAAACCCCCCTGCAGGCCTATTTTCGCAGGAGACCAAATGATAAGACCGTCTCCTCACCAGCTAAACAAGCCTGCCAATGCATCAATGGCCACAACAATTTCCTCCCATAAAGGACTTGAGGAACTGAATAACTGAATTATGAAGGACATTTTATCTTCTTGACCACAACCTAAGAAGGAAAACACCAAAAAAACCTATAACTTTCAGCAAGGTTTGGAAGTGCTGCTATCTTCCTCCCAGTGATTCAAAGGCAGGCAAGAAATGCCCTTGTGCCCAAGGTTGGAAATTCATTTAAGAGTAGCAAGAATCACAGATCACAGGATTGCCTCAAGATATGCAATTGGTGTAGAGTTAATAATTTGTATGTTTTGTGTATTATGTGTTATTACGTATGAATGCTGAAACGTGTCTGATACTGTGATATTTCAAAAAAGGGGGGGGCAATTTATGTGAGCAATGGTTTCTGTATAGTGCCTAACTATGAACAACAGAAGGGTTTGGCCTACACCCCAAGTTTTCCCATGGAAGATTCTCATATACTACATGATTTCCTTGTCCCACCTGGCACTCTGTACCAACCTTCTCTATCCATTTTATTATATTTATTTTATTTTAGTTTTATTTTATTCGTGCTACTTCTTTATTTCTTTGCAGTCACTTTCTTTCTGTTCCAGAAAATTATTTGAATCCCTTCTATGAGTTCTCTCTATCTCGTGCGGTTTCAATACTGTCCTTAAGTAGCAATTGTTCTGCGTTATTTATTAATCTCAGTTTTCTTGTATATCTGTGAAATTAATCTAAACACACCCAAGTATTATTTTAGAACCATATTTTATCAGGTAGTTTGAAGCAACCCCACTCTCTTTTATCGTGTGAATGCCAAGTAGGAATGCATGTTAACATTTGTTTTTTTTGTTTTTAGTTCCTCATAGATAATGCCCCAAGTTTTATTTATTTGGGGACACGTCCACCACACGTGGAATAAGGTTCTTCACCCCCCCCCCAGATAGCATGCAGTGAATTTTACGGTTTTCCCCATAATTTCTCTCGCCCCCCTTATTCTTTTCATCTCAATTGGACATATTTTAATTTTACCAAGAAGAAGCTTCAGGATCCATGAAAGCCCAGATAACAGGAAACCGTCTATGCTTTGATTTAGCAGGGGTGATCCCTCATAGAATTAAATCACCCAATTTGAACAGGTGCCCTTTTCTTTAAGGGTTTTTAACCATGGGCCTATATAAATTCTGATTGGACTCAGTTTGAATTTGGCAAGTGTATCCAAGGTGCCATTGGCTTTCGTCCCTTTAAAACAGCGAAGAACACCAGCACACCCCTTTGTGAGCCCAGGACCAAAGCCGAAGAGTCCCCAAAGGTGGGCAGGTGGGGCATTTTCTCTCCAGAGAGTGTCACACCTAAGCACATGGGGTACTGCTTTGGGTCAAGCAAATGCAAGCCCATTCCAGGGATGCATGTTGGTGGGTGTTGTCTGTGGTATGCTGAAGGTCGAGAGACCCCAGGGGACTGCTAGCTATGGAACCTGGGAACACACGGAAAGGACAGAGACAAAACAAACACATTTTCAGTCACTTTCCTGCTGAATGTAAAGCATAGACCACTATTGAAAAATCTTTCTCCCAAAGTCTTAAACTGCCACTAGTAATTTAGTAATTCTATGTCCACCTATGTGACATGCAAGTCCCTTTCAGAAGTTTAGGGTGCGGAGAAAAGGATTTGTGGTTCTTCGAACCTGATACAAATCTTATCTCCGAGTGCGGGACTGTTACGGGTAGCTGAGGAGGGGTACCCCCCCTTCTTCCTGTCTTTCCCCTCCGCCTGCCGCAAGAGACAGCAGCAGCCAGTGCGGGACCCTCTTTCGCCCAGGTCTCACCCCTTTTCTCTAGTTTCCCCTTTACCCCACAGGTTGTAATACAAGCGCACACACAAGCCCTCGTGAAACTCAGTTTCAAGTGGTTATAAATACTATTTGGATATATTGTATCAAGTTGAACTCTGAGCATGTGCAGAGCCTTTAAACCTTTGGAAATTCATTTAAAATCACAGCCTCCATGGATTTTCTCCCTGTTTGTGCCCTTCTACTCCTGCTGGCCTTGCCCCCCAGGTCACCCCTGGTCTGCCATAATCCCCTAAGCAGAACATCACATACGCACACCCAAGGTGCTCCAGGAAATGCCACACCTGGGCAATCCTCTCAAGCACCCATCATCAGGTTTCCAAGACGACAGACAGACAGTCTCCTGGATGCTTCTCATTGTTCTTCCCCGGTTGCCACTCAAAATGTATATTTGACCCACCCAAGTGTCATTTACCTGTTCCTGTGACCCATCACCTGTATGCTAATCTTGTTTACCCATATGTTAATTTTCCTGCACCCTCCTACTCTCCACCCCTTCTTGACATTTTGCTTATGTATCTGTGATGTAGTAGTGATGTATTTCGAAATGTATTCTGGGTTATAGCGGGAAGTTTTAAAAGTCTCTGCCACCCTTTGTTCGGGGTTCAGTCTCTGTTACTTGAACCTGTTGCGCAATAAAGTGACTTTGTCCTTTGCTCCAGTGCTGGTTGGTCTCATCTTTAGCTCCGTAGTACCACGGACCTCCTGTCCGAAGGGCCAGGATGCTGAGAGGACTCGTGCCTGGGATTTTGCCGTATCACTATTTATACCCCACACATCTTGTTGGGTTGCCCCAGCCACTCTGGGCAGCTTCCAGCATATTAAAAACACAAGAAAACATTTGATACGGCAAAATCCCAGGCACGAGTCCTCTCAGCATCCTGGCCCTTCGGACAGGAGGTCCGTGGTACTACGGAGCTAAAGATGAGACCAACCAGCAACTGGAGCAAATGACAAAGTCACTTTATTGCGCAACAGGTTCAAGTAACAGAGACTGAACCCCGAACAAAGGGTGGCAGAGACTTTTAAAACTTCCCGCTATAACCCAGAATACATTTCGAAATACATCACTACTACATCACAGATACATAAGCAAAACGTCAAGAAGGGGTGGAGAGTAGGAGGGTGCAGGAAAATTAACATATGGGTAAACAAGATTAGCATACAGGTGATGGGTCACAGGAACAGGTAAATGACACTTGGGTGGGTCAAATATACATTTTGAGTGGCAACCGGGGAAGAACAATGAGAAGCATCCAGGAGACTGTCTGTCGTCTTGGAAACCTGATGATGGGTGCTTGAGAGGATTGCCCAGGTGTGGCATTTCCTGGAGCACCTTGGGTGTGCGTATGTGATGTTCTGCTTAGGGGATTATGGCAGACCAGGGGTGACCTGGGGGGCAAGGCCAGCAGGAGTAGAAGGGCACAAACAGGGAGAAAATCCATGGAGGCTGTGATTTTAAATGAATTTCCAAAGGTTTAAAGGCTCTGCACATGCTCAGAGTTCAACTTGATACAATATATCCAAATAGTATTAATAACCACTTGAAACTGAGTTTCACGAGGGCTTGTGTGTGCGCTTGTATTACAACCTGTGGGGTAAAGGGGAAACTAGAGAAAAGGGGTGAGACCTGGGCGAAAGAGGGTCCCGCACTGGCTGCTGCTGTCTCTTGCGGCAGGCGGAGGGGAAAGACAGGAAGAAGGGGGGGTACCCCTCCTCAGCTACCCGTAACACATTAAACATTTTTTTAAAAAACTTCCCTATACAAGATTGCCTTCAGATGGCTCGGGAGTCAGATCTCCATACCCTCCAACATTTCTCCACTGAAAATAGTGACGTAGACCTAAGGAAAAGCGGGACCAAATCAGAAACTGGGACGACGTCCCTAAATCAGGGACATCCCTGGAAAATAGGGACACTTGGAGGGTCTGTTGGAGGTTTCTAAGAAGAGGCTGGATGGCCACCTGTCATGGATGCTTTAGCAGAGATTCCTGCATTGCAGGGGGTTGGACTAGATGACCCTCGAGGTCCCTTCCAACGCTACAATTCTATGATTCTATGAGCTCTGGAGGGCAGAAGCCAGGAGGCCTGAGACCCACTGAAGGGCCACAGCGAGGCAGGAGAGCAACAGTTTCACCCTTCAGAGCCTCTTGACGGCCAAAGAGCTGCTGCTGTTTTTTTGCTGTCTTTTTGCCTCGCAAGATTCTTGTGACCTTTTAAACAGCTTAACAGGCAGGCAGGCTTTCTACAGGGAAGATCCCCCTCTGGGAACAAGGGAGTGAGGGAATTAAGCCATCTGCCTTTCCGCCTGTTGTGTAGAAGTGGAAGGCTGCTTCTGCTGAGAGAGCAGGTAGCCTGGGAGCATTCCACACATCTAAAGCACATTTGATGCACATTTAAAGCGCACGGTTTTCTGCCCCCACAAAGAATCCTGGGAACTGTAGTATGCTGACTGTGCTGGGAATTGTAGATCAGTGAGGGGTAAACTACATTTAGGCAAATCTTTAAAAAGTATTATAAACACCGACAACTGGGAAACAGTGGCCTGCGAGCGCTCCAGTTGGAGAACAGCTTTTACCAAAGGTGTCATGGGCTTTGAAGACACTCGAACTCAGGACACAAGGGAAAAATGCACTAAGAGGAAGGCACGCTTGGCAAACCCTCACCGTGTTCAACTCCCGCCAGGAAACCAATGTCCCCACTGTGGAAGGACGTGTGGATCTAGAATTGCCCTCCACAGTCACTTATGGACTCATTGTTAAAACCATGTGATCGCCAAAGAAGAAGAAAGAAACTACATTTCCCAGGATTTCCCAGGGGGAAGCCACATGGTTTAAATGTACACTGGGTGTGTTTTAAAGGTGTTGTAGACCTAGGTCATGAATGCAGGGCATTTGAAACATAAGGTTTTGTGCCCATCCAAAGAATGTAAGAATAAACGCTGGATCAGACCAAAGGCCCCAGTTTCCCCCCAGTGTCTGATATTCAAAAATATCCTTCCTCTGGAGGCAAAGTCTGCATCTAGCTGTCATGCTAATTGACAGCTTTATCCTCCAATTATTTGTGAACGTACACCACGCTAGTTCACATCTGCTTCTTATGCATGGCCAGCTATGCAAGATTTGGATCATATTCTTTAGTCTACCTGTGCCTTTTTAATGATATAGATAATATTTATATCTAGCTCTTACTTTCATTTCAGAAGTCCCCAACAAACTACAAGCTTTTTAAAAAAATAAAAAGAAAAATCATTAAATATGAACATTAGGTATAGTCTGTTCCCAGACTGGTGCTGTTTTGCATATGGAATTCGATCATATACTGGCAAAGTCATGTTGCACAGTTAAAGTGGGTTTGGTGCTCTTGCACAGCAAACTGCTTTTTTAAACAAAAAACCAAAAACAAACTTCTTGCGGTAAGGAAAGCTATGGCACAATGCGCCAGGAAGCAATGGATAAGGTTCACGTGACACAATTTTGTATAACCTCTGCACAAACAAATCAGGATGAGTGCTCAGTAAACAGGTTGTCTGAAAGATCCCTTCTTGGGCTCAAGGCGTATCTGTCTGTCAACGGATCCCTCTCTTCCGAAATAGATTTAAACTTTGGCTAACTCTCCCCTAAACAAACAAACAAAAAAGGATCCGAATGAAAAAGTCTCTTTCTGGGTCTGGCCAGCAGAGGGCGCCCAGGGGTCCAGGTAGCCGCAGAAGTTCAGGTGAGTTTACCTGGCTGGTTTACAGACTGTTGTCCGGAAATGCAGTAAGTTGACTAAGCAGAAGGGGGAGGATAGAGGGGGCACCAGCTGCCCCTCTGTGTGTTCCCAAAATATTGGGTTTCGTGAAACAAAGAAGAAACTGTGTGCAGTGAACCCCAGGACAGGTGAGGAGAGGACCAGACAAAAGGAATGAATGAAAAATTAAGTGGTGGTGGGAGTTAAGATAAGGGGGCGATAATCTCAAAAGAAGGGTGCTAACATGCAAAAGAGGGACCTTGGGTTCTGTAGGGGTGTCTGGTGGCCCACTAAATTTGCCTGCAGCTCATGTGCATATGCAGATCCATTCAAAGTATGCACATTTTAAACTGTCCATCAAAGTGGAAGGAGGGGTTAAGGGAAAAGAGGGGGGGGGAGAGTTTCGCAGAAAATATCTGAAAGGCTATGCTCAATTTAAACTCGCAGTTGTGAGGGCCTACACTGAAGGAGCAGTTTGGGGGCAGGGAGAGGCTGGGACGTAGGTGCTTTTTTATGGTACAGGAGTGAAATTCGAGACTCAAGATGGGCAGAAAGATATTGACTGAGCTTAAAACCTCCACAAAGAGCTTTTGATTTCTGATCCGGAAATCGTCTGCAATACTGTAAAGGCCACTTTATGGAACCAATTCAGTTCTGTGCTTTCCACTGCGAATGTGGATTAATCCTCTTCTTCCCCATAAATGTGGAAAGAAAGTATTGGGGGGAGGGGGTGCGAACCTTCCCTTTTAATACTCGTCAAAGGGTGCTAACTAATTTGCGTTAAGCGATTTAGACCTAGAGGCAGGTTGCTGGCATCCACCCCTAACAGGAAGCCTTGAGTCCGAGCCCAAGGAATACAGGCACTCTGCACGTTCTCAGAAGCAACCTGTTATTACTTCCTGTCTTTCGGGCCTGAGCTGAGGATTTCCAATCAGACATGCTCCCTGAAATATGGAGCATAAGATTGGGAATAAGAGTTGAGGTTCCTGCAGGTGCCACGTGCCAAAGCGCCCCCCCCCCCAAAATAAATTCTGCTCTTCACCTCCAGGATGCCGGAAGCACCTCTCACGTTGCCGGTCCTGATCCGGACAATACGGAGTGCGCGGACCCAGGCGGAGGAGCGGGAGCTGGTCCAACGAGGAAGCGCCAAGATTCGGGGGGCCTTTCGGGGAGACGAGCCCGAGACCCGCGCCTCCAATTTAGCCAAGTTGCTCTACATCCACATTCTGGGCTATCCTGCCCATTTTGGACAGGTATACACCCACACTTCACATGGGGAACTGTAGTTCGTTAAGGGAGCTGGGGATTGCAGCTCTGTGAGGGGTAAACTACAGTTCCCGCGATTCTTTGTTGGGGGGGGGGAACCTTGACTGTTAAAAGTGCTCTAAAAGTGTCCTAAGTTTATTTTATTTATTTAATAAAATGTATACAGCGCTTGATGTACAAAGTTCCACCCCACCCCCCAACTTAAAGGTAAAGGTAAAGGGACCCCTGACCGTTAGGTCCAGTCACAGATGACTCTGGGGTTGCGGCTCTCATCTCTCTTTACTGGCCGAGGGAGCCGGCGTACAGCTTCCGGGTCATGTGGCCAGCATGACTAAGCCGCTTCTGGCGAACCAGAGCAGTGCACGGAAACGCCGTTTACCTTCCCACCGCAGCGGTACCTATTTATCTACTTGCACTTTGACGTGCTTTCGAACTGCTAGGTTGGCAGGAGCTGGGACTGAGCAACGGGAGCTCACCCCGTCACAGGGATTCAAACCGCCGACCTTCTGATCGGCTGTCCCTAGTCTCTGTGGTTTAACCCACAGCGCCACCCGCGTCCCCTACCCCCCAACTTACCTTCCTCAAATGTCCTCGCAACAGCCATGTGAGGTGATTTTAGGAAGGCAGACAGTGAGCTTAATGGCCGAGTGAGGATTTGAACCCAGCTTCTTTAGCTGCTGCACTTACAGCGACTCTGTATATACAAGTACACCTCATAAAACCCTCTGCTAATATTCCCAAATGCCAACCCCCGCTGAACAGCAACCCATAAAGGTCCCAGTGGGGGATACTTTCCCAACCAGAGTGTGCATGGATCGGTTCTAGGATTTTAGCCTGGGGGTTGAATCGATCGAAGGTTGTAGTTCTGGCGTAATCAATAATTGTGTGTTTCTTTCCTTTTTATTGCTGGAACCCAGATGGAGAGCCTGAAGCTCATGGCCTCCCACCGCTTCCACGAAAAGCGGATCGGCTACCTTGGCGCTGCCCTCCTATTGGATGAGAACCAGGACACCCACCTTCTGCTGACCAATAGTATCAAGAAGTGAGGGATGAAATTGAAGTGGGATTGCGCGCCGGGGGGGGGGGCAGCAGAAAGAGAGAGTGGCTTAAAAACCTCCAAGGAAGGAGAGTCTGCCACCTTCTGTCTGTTCCACTCAAAAAACAACTCTTAAGGCTTAGGAAAAGATTGAGGTTGAATCCTGACAAGACAGAAGTACTGTTTTTGGGGGACAGGGGGCGGGCTGGTGTGGAGGACTCCCTGGTCCTGAATGGGGTAACTATGCCCCTGAAGGACCAGGTGCGCAGCCTGGGAGTCATTTTGGACTCACAGCTGTCCATGGAGGCGCAGGTTAATTCTGTGTCCAGGGCGGCTGTCTACCAGCTCCATCTGGTACGCAGGCTGAGACCCTCCCTGCCCGCAGAATTTCTTGCCAGAGTGGTGCATGCTCTGGTTATCTCCCGCTTGGACTACTGCAATGTGCTCTACATGGGGCTACCTTTGAAGGTGACCCGGAAACTGCAATTAATCCAGAATGCGGCAGCTAGACTGGTGACTGGGAGTGGCCGCCGGGACCACATAACACCGGTCCTGAGAGAACTACATTGGCTCCCAGTACGTTTCCGAGCTCAATTCAAAGTGTTGGTGCTGACCTTGAAAGCCCTAAATGGCCTCGGTCCTGTATACCTGAAGGAGCGTCTCCACCCCCATCGTTCAGCCCGGACACTGAGATCCAGCGCCGAGGGTCTTCTGGCGGTTCCCTCACTGCGAGAATCAAAGCTACAGGGAACCAGGCAGAGGGCCTTCTCGGTGGTGGCGCCCGCCCTGTGGAACGCCCTCCCAGCAGAGGTCAAAGAGATAAACACCCATCTGACATTCAGAAAATACCTCAAGGAAGTTTAGGGAAGTTTTTAATCTGTGATATTTTAATGTATTTTGATATTTGTTGGAAGCCGCCCAGAGTGGCTGGGGAGACCCAGCCAGATGGGCGGGGTACAAATAATAAATTATTATTATTATTATTATTATTATTATTATTATTATTATTAGAAAAGACATGGGCTGCTGGGGGTTCCTTGAAATGCAATGTTGGGATATCAGCTAGAATATGGCAGCTTAAAAGTCTTTTAAAACACCAGCCTTTCCTCCTGGTTAAAGATGGCGGCCATTGAGGTTTGGACTTGGGGGTTGAGTAGGAAGGAATAGACGGGAGATGGGATTTGTGTGCCTGAAGGAAGCTGTGGATATTTGAGAAAGTGTTGCATCTTCCATTCACCTCACTTTCTTTTGCTCTCCTTAGCGACCTCCTGCACCCCACTGCCTGGGTGCAGGGCTTAGCTCTGAGCACCCTGGGCTCCCTGGGGTCGGTGGCCATGTTCCGGGATTTGGCCGGCGAAGTGGAGCAGCTTGCCAGGGTTGGCCAGCCCTCCGTGCGAAGGAAGGTGAGACCCCGCAGCTGGGATTTTTTCCTTAAAAAGCTGAGATTCCAAACATGCAGCTGCTCTTTGTGCCTGCCAGGCAGTTCTGTGGGACACATGCCCCCCCCCATAATCCTTTGCTCTCTGTCTCCACTTCTAGGCCGTGGTCTGTGCTGTACACGTTGTCCGGAAGGTGCCCGATCTTATAGACATGTTCACTCGACTTGGCGAACAGCTGTTGACTGAACAAAATACTGGTAAGTGCCTTTGTCAGGGGCGTAGGAAGTGGGGGGCGGGGGTCCGCCCCAGGTTCCATCATGGAGGGGGTGACAAATTATCAAGGAACAATTACTGCCCTACTAGGATGGTTCATTAAAAACTTTTTTTTTTTAATGCCTGCTCCAAAGGTCTTATCTTACTACACTAAGGAGTATATAGCTATATATGAAATTTCATGCATATCAGTTAATATCTTGACCCTCCTCCACAAAAATAGCTGTTTACTTGGCTGTTTTCCTATGTCGTGAAGGCTGAAATTTCAATTCAGTGGAGCACTTACTGTTCCCAACCCTAACCCTGCAGAAAGCCATCTAATTAGACTTTAATTTGATTTTGACATGTTTTTAGGAGGTAATTTAATTATTGTTTGGTTTTATATCAATGTTATGTATCTGATGTTAGCCGCCCTGAGCCCGACTTCGGCCGGGGAGGGCGGGATATAAGTAAAAGTTTATTTTTACTTATTATTATTCCTTTGTAAGAAAATATGAAATAACGTAAAACCATTTTTGCAGGCAAAAAAACCCCAATGGGGGGGGTGACAAGAAATTTTCCGCACCGGATACCACCTGACCTTCCTACGCCTCTGGCCTTTGTCCCTTCAGCTGGGGCTACTGGGACGCCTGTTCTCCCTCCCCATCATGGCAAGGGGGGGAGACCATCCTGGCCCTGTCCATCGGCCAGAAAAGAAGCTGCTAGGAGCCTTTCAGAAAGGGCTCTTATAAGAACTTTGTAGCTAGTGCCTGGGTTTGCTTTTCTCCTTTTCCCTCCCAACCCCTTTTCCTTTTGTGTCGTGGCTCTTAAATTATAAGCCTGAGGGCAGGGAGCGTTTTATTACTGGACACTGTGTAATAAGCCTTTTTTCCCCCTTTTTGCTGACGAAGAGTTTAGGGCTGGGGGAGAAAGCTACAAATAAATAAATAAGTCCCCAGCTCACACGTGCTTGGATATCCTTCGGTTGCTCAGAACGTTTGAGCCGACCGCTCCGTTGCCAAAGAGAAGGATTGATGCGATGTGGGATGGCGGGGTGGGATGGGGTGGAGAGATTCTCTTCAGGGGTGTTTGATGATGAAGGTTGAGAGGAGAGTTCAGGGGTGAATTCGACTCAGTTTTGCTCACGGCGAACCCGCCGAAATTGATCGATATAAGTTAGGTCCGTTGATTTCAGTAGGGCTACTCTTTGTATGAGTTGGATGAGTACCCCCCTTAGGAAGGTAAGACGAGACCTGGAGGGGCCCAGGAGGGAGTTTTTGCCAGAGGAGCGGATCTCAAGGAGTGATTTGAAGGAGATCTCAAGAAGAAGAGTTTGGATTTGATATCCCGCTTTATCACTACCCGAAGGAGTCTCAAAGCGGCCAACATTCTCCTTTCCCTTCCTCCCCCCCAACAAACACTCTGTGAGGTGTGTGGGGCTGAGAGACTTCAGAGAAGTGTGACTAGCCCAAGGTCACCCAGCAGCTGCATGTGGAGGAGTGGAGACACGAACCCGGTTCACCAGATTACGAGTCCACCGCTCTTAACCACTGCTGCTCTCCTGTCACAGGTGGTGCAGAGAAACCAGGATCTGGGGAGACTTGGGAAGATAGGGGACAGGACTTAGGAAGTCGGGGCAGGATCCACACCTGGCCTAACTGTCTCTCTCTCCCCCCAGGCATCCTCCACGGGGCTGTCATGCTGATCTCAGAGATGTGCGAACGAAGCCCGCAAGCCCTGGACCGCTTCTGCAAGGTGAGCTTGGCACCTCTCCCAGCATCCTTTGCGGTTAACGCGCAAGGGCTACGTGCCTTTTGAGCAGGAGGGGGTGGGGGAGAGCAGGCCGCTGCCAAAGGAGCCTGTGAGTCCCGGGTTCGAGTCCCACATAGCAGGACTGGTTTAGCGCCTACCAGAAAACGGGGATGGGCCGTGGCAGGCCAGAATATGCAGCAACCCGAAGAAGGATCTGGCCCTTGAGATTCTCCCCGGGCCACACCCCCTCCCAAGCCACACCCCTTCACCCTCAGGCCACGCCCCTTCCCAGCCTTGCTTGGCCCCCTTCTCCCGTGTTTCTGGCTGTAGCATATCCTTGAAATTTTGAGGATGACTCTCACTTGCCTGGACGGGAGATAGGGAAGGGGGTGTGTGGAAGCTAGCCTACTGCAGAAAGGTAAAATTTGCATGTGTTGCCCCGCCCACTTTTGCCTCTGGCTCCACCCATCAGTGGCATGCGGCCCTCGGGCAGTTGCCCAGGAGTGAATGCGGCCCTCGGGGTTAAAAAACGTTTCCCATTCCGTGGTTTGATCCCTGCTTTAATTGTATAGAAACTTATTCATGTATGCAACTACAGCGGTAAGAATGTTACTGGCCGAAAAATGGAAAGAAGTCCCAGCAAAGGAAGAATGGGTGCAAAAAATTACGGAATATGCAGAAATGGCGGAACTTACCGGAAGAATAAGAAACCACGATAACAAACTTTTTATAAAAGAGTGGAAATGGTTTATTGAATATTTACAGATAAATTGTAAACAGATAAAAAGACTTGGCAGGATTATTTTCATAACCTGCAGTTACAGAAGAGTATATCCTATATAATAATGTTGAAGTGTCCCTGCTTTTCCGTGTGTCACGGAAGTGCGCTCTGCGCATGCCACACGCGGACGCAGGGATTGGCCAGCGGACAGGAAGTGACGGCCGCCCGCCCGCCTCCCTCACAGCCCTGCCGGAGGACGGCCGGCCCGGCCTGGAGGCAGCGGCAGTGAGGAGAACGAGGAGCCCGGGCCAGGCCGTGGCGGTGGCGCCGGGGCCTTGGCCAACCAGCTCGCCCTGGCGCTGCTGCTCCTGCGGAGGGGCGGCGAGGTGGGCGCTGGCGGGCGCCGCGGAACGCGCCCCAAGCGGGGGGAGCAGGGCGCGCCGGGGCCCCGCGAGCCGCTCTGCCGCCTCCTGCCTCCTCTTCCTCTAGAGCCCGTTAGTCAACGGGCTAACTTCAACTAGTATTTAAAGAAGATAAATAAATGAGTAAGTTAGTGAATTTGGATATGCAGAAGATATTAAAAATAAATTTAAGGAACTGCAAAAAGAGGGAGAAAGAAGTTTTAAAATGTCAAAATGATTGTAAAATCAGTGAAATGTATATATTCGGAAAGTATAAATTAAAAATTTATTTTAAAAAATGTTCCCCAACCCCCCAAGACAGAGGGTGCCCTCCTAAACACCCTTACACGGGAGCAAGGCCCATTGAAGTCCACAGGTCTTACATGTATAATAGGGCGGTGCTGTCAGGAGGAATGAAAAACCAGAAGTTGCCTTGGTTTTGGAACTGCCCCATTCTGAGATCAAAAGTGCTTTCTGGATTGGAGGAGAAATTACCTGGCGCCAGAGGAAGAGGCACTGGGATTCCCGCGAGAGGGCATTGCGAGGAACGAGAGGCAGGGCTCTGGAGGGCGGATGCTTTGTGAGGGATCTTCTGCTAACCCTGCTTTTCTGTCTTCGTTTCCCTCCAGTTTGTGCCTCAGTTGGTGGGGCTGCTCCGTAACCTGGTGGTTGCCGGCTACTCTCCGGAACACAGCATCTCGGGAATCAGCAACCCTTTCCTGCAGGTAAAAGGAGCACGTCCCCTCTTCCCCTGAGCTTCTGTCTCGCCTTTCTTTCCTCAATTCAAGAGAACCTGGGATGCATTTAAGAATGGCTTCCCAGAGAGAGTTTCAACGACACAAACACTGAATGATTAAAAAAAAACAACCAGGTATAAAAACAATTTCAAATCCAATACAGGTACAGACTGGGATCTTTTTAAATCTTTTTAACGCCACTTAAAAGTTGGTTGAAAAAGGAAGGTCTTCGGCGAAAGAGCAGGGGAACAGCTAGCAATCCCAGAAGCCTTTGCAACTGCAATCCTGTCAGCCTCTGCACTGACCTCGGAGGGCTGTTGGGGTTTGAGAGAGGAGGTTTGGAGGGAGCAATTGTGGATTTCTGGCAGAGGTTTACAGGCTTTTTAGATGCTGTTTCACGTATACACGTGGTACACGGGAACGTAAACCTCCCCCCATAAGTGGGGAGACGTCTGTATTAGCCCGGACACCCCCGATCTCGACTGATCTTGGAAGCTAAGCAGGGTCAGGCCTGGTGAATACTTGGATGGGAGACCACCTGGGAATACCAGGCATGGTAGCCTTGAGCCAGTGTGGGTTAGCGGTGTTGGGAATGATGCTCTCTCGTAGACGGCAAACTCCAAGACCCCTGAGCGTCTCCCAGGAGGCCCCCTCTGGAATGGCATGCCCCTTCATTCCAGAGTGCCCATCTGCGACCCTTCTCTTATGAGAAGAGCACACAAGTCTTCTAGCATCACGCAGCAAGAAGAAGGAAACATCCGTAGATCTAAACTACGTTTATTTACATTCTATATACAGAGAGTCCATCATCACGTCTGTGTTCTCCAAGCTCTGGCAGAACAAGAAGACTGCACACAGCAGAAGTGAAACTACGTCACATTACAATAACACTCTTTTTTTAAAAAAAAAATAATATTTATTGGGTTTTAAACAACAAAAATACACAAAGCTTAGCATCATATTAGTATATCATACTAAGAAAAAACACAAAATACAAATAACACAAACATAAATTATCTTTCCCCTTCATTATATCTAATCATGTTGGGGTGACTTCCTCACGTCTCCCCTACTGCGTTTCATTGTCAATCATCTTTAGTAATTTCTTGCCATCTTTAAATATTATTTATTATTTATCACTTATATCATTTTCTTATATTAGTAACCTATAATCATATTACTATAATACTTAAATCTATTTTTCTACTCTGTAGACTGTCATTTCTTCCATCTTTTTTCAATCTTTAAATCTTACAATAGTTCTTTAAATATACTTTAAATTTCCTTCAATCTTTTTCCACCGTCTCCTCCCTCTGGTCACGGAGTTTCCTGGTCATTTCGGCGAGTTCCATAAAGTCCATCATTTTCATCTGCCATTCTTCTATCATAGGTAGTTCCTGTGTCTTCCAGTTTCTTGCAATCAAAGTCCTGGCCGCTGTTGTAGCATACATAAAAAAAAATTTTTTACAATAACACTCTCAGGCGGAAGAGATAAGACAGTCTTCCGTTCCAACGCTCTCTCTCAGACACTCATGTGATTTAAACTAATCACACCAGCGCAGCATTGGGTACACAAAATCCCAACAAGTGGTTCAGATGCTGGGAGACCAGAGTTGCAATCGTGACTCCACTTGCCAGGTGGCCTTGACCCATCACAGCGCCTCAGCCTAGCCTACCTCACAGGGTCGTTGTGAGGATAAGGGGGGAGGGAGAGAAGGGCGCCTCGAGCTCGTGGGATACAAATGGGGTGAGGCAATAAAATGTGGCTGGGCTTAGCATGCACCCGTGACCAGAAGGGTGGCGAGTTTGGCTGCTCAGCGACTGAGCTGAGGGAGGTGACTTTAAAAGGAGACAAAGAGAAGGGAAGCTCCACTCCCTCTTTGTCTCCTTTTAAAGTCACCTCCTCTTCTCTACTCCACCCTCACCTCCCTGATAACATCCCTCCACCCAGGTACAGATCCTGCGGCTGCTAAGGATTCTGGGAAAGGACAACGAAGACGCCAGCGACGCCATGAACGATTCCTTGGCTCAGGTGAGCCCAACGGGTGTTGCTGGCGCTGGAACGAGTTCCCCGGGGCGAGGGAGGGAGGGGAGATATTTAGAGGACTCTGGAGAACAGAGTTCGCTTCACCATGAACAAAACTGGGGGTCCATTTAGCCTCCACGTTTCGATTAAAACTTTGCTAGGCCTGGTCTAGATTGTATGACCTAGCAAAGGCTGTACCATTTTTTGGGGTGTGTGTGTGTGCGCGGTTGCTGTCAATGAAGGGGAAGGAAGAGACCAAGGTGAAGGCTTGCGGGGGGAGAGTGGGGCGGGGAAACGTCCCAAACCAAAAGCCAGCAAGGCCGCCAACCCCTCCGCTTCTTTCCAGGTGGCCACCAACACGGAGACGACGCGGAACGTGGGCAACGCCATCTTGTACGAGACGGTGCTGACCATCATGGGTGTGCGTTCGACCAGCGGCCTGCGGGTATGGCGGATTCGTACAGGCCAGGTGGACTGGGCTGATCCTGCACCTTGCTTGGCTCCTCTGGCATTCAGATCTTTTGGGAGGCTGTTAGGTTCTTTGGGTGCAAATTCTGGGCGCCTCCTGGTGCGATGATGGCGCTTCCTGTTTCTAGACGCCACGTACTATCAAAACTGTCTTGCGTTCCCCTAGGGCAGTGATGGCTAACCTTGACACTCCAGATGTTTTGGAACTACAACTCCCATCATCCCTAGCTAACAGGACCAGTGGTCAGGGATGATGGGAGTTGTAGTCCCAAAACATCTGGAGTGTCAAGGTTAGCCATCACTGCCCTAGGGGGTGGGGAACTTCAGACCCCTGATATCAAAGCGGCCCTCCAGACCTCTCTATTTGGCCCCAGAAGTCCTCTCCTCAGGCCACAATATCCTCAGGTAGAACTGTGATGCTAGCTCTCACTTGCCTGGAAAGAGAATGGGGAGGTCTTTGGGGTCTGTGCGCCTGTTTCCAGAAACCTTTGAGATTTGTGTGGCTTGGGTCGAACCTGTAGAAGGATAAGACCTGTATCTGTTGCTCTAGCCACTTTTGTCCACTTGCTGCCTCTGGTATGCGGCCCCTGAAAGGTTGCTTTTGAGGGAATGCGGCCCTCGGGCCCCAAAATCTTCCACACCCAGATATCTCAAGCTAGAATTGAGGGTGGGGGGGTTGTTTTGCCTGTTCCTCTCTGCTTCGTTCTGAGGCTTCTCCGTCTGCCCCCTCAGCTCATACAAATGGTACATTTTGGGAATTAAGGACACTTCTCTTTCCCACACCCAGGTTCTCGCTATAAATATCCTCGGGCGATTTCTCCTTAACAAGGATCGGAATATCAGGTACAGAAACCCCACGAAACAAACGAAGCAGTGCAATGACCCAGATAGAGCTGCGTGGAAACGCCGGCCCAACAATCACCTGAAATTTCCCTGTTGGAATTTTGAAAATATATTTTGGGGCCGAGTCTCCTTATAACACTTCCCCCCCTGGCTCCTTTTAAAACGTGGCGCTTGGTTCCCACAGAGGTTTTTAAGCAGAGCTTGGAAGGGCATCTTCCCATGCAGGATCTAGTCAATATTCCTGCGTCGCAGGGGGTTGGGATAGATGACCCTCAGGGCCTTTTATGATTCTTCGATTCTGTGGCCTGGCATCTTCTTCTCCAGCTTGGGACCACTGAAATTCGAGAAGAGGGTGGGATGTTGGAAGATGGCGTCTGCAATCATGGGCCTCTAGCGGATTTTTGAACCTTAGTCTCCCAGGTCCTGGTCCGATGCTCTGGCCCCTGACCCACACCAGCCCACAGCGCATAGGGCTGCATTGTCACAAGTTGCCTTCCTCACTGGGATTGCAGATCCCTTGTTGCCCCTTTGTGATCTGCCCCCTTCTCCTAATTCTTTGAGGCCTGTTCTGTAGACGCGTGCCCAGAGACCCTCAGGTTCCCTCACGAGCCGCTGCCAATGGCCTCACGGCTGAGGTAAACCGAGGGACGGAGGCGATTCCTCAAATATCTCCCCCCACCCTCAAGACAAGGCAGCCACCCCTTTTCCACGGCGCTTGGGAAGCAGCTGCGCGATAACCCGGCCTATTAAAATGCATCCTGAGGGACGCGGCGCTTCTTTTCTTTACCGGTGAAACAGTGCGTGAAATTAATTTGCCACACGCTTAATTCAGATTTGCTCGGATCTCCCGGCCGCCCTGACAGAGGTTGTTTTCGGGCCTCGCCGGCCGCCATTTTGACAGCCCCTGCCATAGCCGCCCGTTTCCCCCCCTTGATTCATAGAATCATAGAATCGTAGAGTTGGAAGAGACCCCAAGGGCCATCCAGTCCAACCCCCTGCCAAGCAGGAAACACCATCCAAGCATTCCTGACAGGTGGCTGTCAAGCCTCTGCTTAAAGACCTCCAAAGAAGGAGACTCCACCACACTCCTTGGCAGCCAATTCCACTGTCGAACAGCTCTTACTGTCAGGAAGTTCTTCCTAATGTTTAGGTGGAATCTTCTTTCTTGTAGTTTGAATCCGTGTCTGCTTCTCTGGAGCAGCAGAAAACAACCTTTCTCCTTCCTCTATATGACATCCTTTTATATATTTGAACATGGCTATCATATCACCCCTCAACCGTCTCTTCTCCAGGCTAAACATACCCAGCTCCCTAAGCCGTTCCTCATAAGGCATCGTTTCCAGGCCTTTGGCCATTTTGGTTGCCCAAAACGGCAACCAAACTCCCACCCGGCAGCGTCCCCTTTCCATCTTGAAGCGAAAGAAGGAGAAACGTTTCCGACTTCCTTGAAGATTGGCTGCGGACAGTCTTCCTTGTGCCGGTTCCCTGGTTATAGAGCCAGACTAGGGGCCTGGGAGACCCAGGTTCGAATTCCCGCTCAGCCATGAAGCACGCTAGGTGGCCTTGGGCCCCGGTCGCCCTTCTCTCAGCCTATCCCACCTCGCAGGGTTGTTGTGAGGATAAAACAGTAAGGGCGAAGGATAGCCCCAAGCGCCTGGAAGGAAACACAGGATGTAAATGCAATGGATTAAGCTCCCTCCTCCTCTCCCTCTCAAGACGTGATTTCCCGCCCCCCTCTTGTCGGGGGGAATCTTCCCTTTAGATATGTGGCTCTAACATCTCTACAGAAATTACTGCAAGAAGAGAACAGTGCCGTTCAGAGGCACCGGGCCACAGTCCTTGAATGCCTGGCCGACCCAGATCCCACTGTGAAGAGGTAAGACGAGGGGGAAAGACAGGGCCGAGGCTCCGGGAGACGATGTCTCTGAGTCGGGAGAATTGCTCGCTTCTCCCTCCTTCCTCAGGCGAGCCCTGCAGCTGAGCCTCGCCCTGGTGAGCGGCAGCAATGTGAGGACGACCACGAAAGAGCTGCTGCTTTTCCTGGACACCTGTGCTCCGGAGCTGAAGTCGGACTGTGCTTCCGGAATATTCCTGGCCGCTGAGAAGTGAGTCTGGTCCGGCCGTTGCCCGTAGGGGGCGTTGTAGAGAAATCCAGGGCAGGTTTTTGGGGGGGGGGCGCGTGTTGAATTTTGCAGCTTTCGAATTCGCGCATCGAAGGGCGCTCATGGCAGAGCATGAGAGTCTTAATCTTAGGGTCGTTGGGCAAAAGATTCCCGACACTCTACAATTCTGTGACCTAAGACTTGGGAATTCAAAAGACGTCTTGGTTAAATTAATATGATTTAGTTCTCCTTGGTAAGTGAAACCCGTGCAAAATTGTGCAGAAATAATTAAAAACAAGTGCTTGCACTTATATTATACAGCATGTTAAAATTATTTTTATTGTTCATTTTTATTATAATTTAGCATTACCTGACATTTTCAGAAGGCAAAATTAAAGTCTTTGGTTTATGTGCTTTCTAATCAAATGTAGATTCGCCAAACTGAATGTTGTCCATTACAAAAATAATAGCAGATTTGAATTCCTCACACCCAAAAACATATTTTTAAGACCCTCCCTCCCTGAAGAAATTAGCAAAAATTAAGTCCCACCCCTTAAAAACGACATGCCCTGACAGCATGAGGGGCACTTTCAGGTGGGGCGATAGGTCTAAGACAGGGGTCCCCAGACTCACCGCGCAGCGGGCCGGTTCCTCCGGCGACGATCGCGCGGTGGGCCGGAGGGGGGGGAGCGCGCACCCATACACGCGCACACTCGCTTTTTCCAGCATGGCGCGGCACCAGAAATAGCGTTTGTGCATGTGCAAACATCATTTCTGGCGCAACACGGCACCGGAAATAGGTTGTGCGCATGTGCACGGTCCTCCGCGGACCCGGAAATGACGTTTTGCGCATGCACAAACGCTATTTCCAGTGCCGCATCGACCCGGAGATGGGCAGCCGCGCCGCGCCGGTGAGAGCGGGCGGCGGGGGTTGCCGGGGGTCTCCGGCGGCTGGATAAACGAGCCCCTCGGGCCGCATCCGGCCCCCGGGCCTCAGTTTGGGGCCGCCTGGTCTAAGACATTTCTGCTCTTCTCATTTTCTTCCCCCACCTACTTCAGGTTTGCGCCCAGCAAGCGTTGGCACATCGACACCATCCTCCAGGTTCTGACCATGGTAAGATGGAGGCTGGGGTGGGGTGGGGGGCTAGGATCCTTGGGGAGTAGCGGAAAGCTGCGTGGCTCATGGAAGAGCCTCCCTCCCTCAAGGGGTTGTGTTTGAAGAAGCTTCTCCAAGACCATCTGGACTAGAAACTTTTTTTTTCCTTTTGGGAGATGCGAGAAACAGAAAGCTGACATTCTCAGGCAACCAAAACACCCACTACTGTGCCTCTGTGAACAGTTTTCAGGCTTTAATATTTACTTTCCTCTCCCTGTTTCCAGCACCCCATTGAAACTGCCATTCTAGGTGTGTTGAAAAAGTGGGTTTCAAGGCCCTCCCCCCTTAAGCAGCACCCTTCACATAGAGCCCACCAATAGCAGCCCAGATTCCTTAGAGTGCCTTCAGAGCCGAGTCCTTGGTAGTTTGGGCTTATGTGGAGGAGGAGGAATCTGTTTAACCCTTTTTAAGGGAGGGAAGGAACAAGCAGAGACATATCTCTGAGAAGGAGCATAGCTCACATCCCCGGTTCCTCTCTTTACCCTCTGTAGGCTGGCTCCTACGTACGTGATGACGCGGTGCCCAGCCTCATCCACCTCATCGGAGGTGCAAAGGAGCTTCACGGCTATGCGGTTCAGCAGCTATACAAGGCCCTGACCCAAGATATCTCTCAGGTGTGGGATTGGGGAGGGTGGGTGATTGGGGGGGGCGGGGGGGGCAGGGCATAGAGAACCAGAAGCAGAAGAGTGAGGCTATGTATCCTGCGCCCACTTACTTGCAAGTGAGTTCCACTCAACGTTTTTTTTAATTAACTGAACAGAATTGCTATAATGCTTAGCATCAAAACCTCTAAGCTGTTCTTCTTCCTATACACATAGAAATGTAAGGCTGTCGTCACGCTGCACTTATCAGCGTTGGGCCAGTCGTTGTCTCTTAGCTAACCTACTTCACAGGATTGTTGTGAGGACGCAGTGGGGGAGAAGAACCACCTTGAGCTCCTGGGGAGAAAAGGTGGTATATGAATGTAATAAATAATAATAATTTAAAAATACAGTAATGTGGGAGGGCTTTTTTTAAGAGGGCGTGAAAGTTTGGTGAGCAGAGTTATCAGAGGCACCAGATCCCAGTATAAGACATTCAAATTACCCATAAAATTATATATTAAAAACAAGTCCCCCTAAATGAAACCCACCCTTTGGAATTGCATATTAAAATATACCGTACGTCAATTGTACACGTTTGTAGGCTTGCTTAAACAAAAAGCGTTTTCTGCGGGCTGCGAAAACGTAGCCGGGCTCACGTCAACGTGGGCATCGATAGGGTTGGGCTGCCCTTAACCCTCCTTGGTGGTCAGGATGTGACACTGTGGGTGAGCAAAGCCAGCCCTGGAAGCTTTATAGGGCCAGGTGGAAAGCTATTGGCCCCTTTGTACCACCTGACAATTGTGGGAGTAGAAGCCGCAGTACTGGCCTCCAGCCAGCGGGTGGCGCTCAAGTACAGCAGGCGGCAGACCAGCAGCTTCCTCTGGTGGCAGAAAATAAGACTCAGAGCCCCCCCCCCACTTCAAAAGTAAAATCTGGGGTTTCCATTTGCCAAGGTCATGAGGTTGGATGGCCGTCTGTCATGGATGCTTTACTTGAGATTCGTGCATTGCAGGGGGTTGGGCTAGATGACCCTTGGGGTCCCTTCCAACTCTAGGATTCTCCGATTCTATGTTCCGAAGGGTAAAAGTCAATGACAGTGCTTCTGCATCAGAAACAGTGGGCCTAAAATCTTTGTTCTGCGTGGCCTCCCTGTATTTACCGTATTTTTCGCTCCATAAGACGCACTTTTTTCCTCCTAAAAGGTAAGGGGAAATGTCTGTGCGTCTTATGGAGCGAATGTGTGGTCCCTGGAGCTGATCTGCCCAGGGGCAAAAGCAGATCGTGCTTTTTTAAAAAAAGAGAGATAAGGGGGTGTTGAAAGGAAGCCCGCTGAACAGCTGCTCAGCAAACGATCGGGGAGAGAGATAAGGGAGAGAGATTCCAGATTATCTGTCTGGAAACTGTAGAAATGGCTTCCTGAAGCTGCAGAACTGTGAGTTAAACCCCATAAAACAGGGTTTTTTCCCTTTGCAAATTAAGCTCAACAACTTTGAGCTGATCCTCAAAAAATGGGGCTTTTCTCCTTTGCAAAAGAAGCTACAGAAATTTGAGCTGATCCTCAAAAAAATGGGGCTTTTCCCCTCTAAAAACTAGGTGCGTCCTATGGTCAGGTGCGCCTTATAGAGCGAAAAATACGGGAACCTTAGCAGAGACACAGCTGAACGCCCCCCCCCCTTGCAAGCTCAGTTTTTGTTTTGCACAGAGCCTCCCTGGGGCCAATTTCCACCTCTCGGCCTTAACCTACCTCGCAGGGTTGTTGTGAGCATACCATGGGATAACCCCTGAACCCCTTGCGAATAAACGTGGAACGAAAGACAGCCTTTGCCAACCTGGACATCGCCGGTACTACAACTCCCATCAGCCCCACCGGGCCTAAAAGTGGGGCTGATGGGAGTTGTAGTCCGACAATACCCAGGCGGTGCCCGGTTGGCAAAACAGCTTACTGCGTGACGGAGCCCTCCATCTCTCTCTTTTTCCCTCCCAGCAACCCTTGGTCCAAGTGGCTACCTGGTGCATCGGTGAATACGGCAACCTCTTGTTGGACGGCAGCTGTGAAGAGGTGGAGCCCACTCAGGTGAGGAGCCGGGAATTGAGGGTGGGCATTTTGTGGGGAACATCGAGCAGGGGAGGTTTGCTCGCACCCCCCTGGGGGAAAAAACACCCCACTTCATTATGGCTTTTCCTCCTCCTCCTTTATCCACACACACCCCACCCCCCGTCCGGCAGGTGGACCCAGAGGAAATGGTCTCCATGTTGGAGCGAGTGCTGCAGTCGCACGTCTCGCTGCCGGGCACCAGGGCCTACGCCCTCACCGCCCTCATGAAGCTCGGGACCCGTCTCCAGGGCAGCGACATCAAGTGAGCTCACAGCCGACACCCCCACCCTCGCAGGTTCGCCACGGCCGCGAACGCACCATAGCCTGCAAAGCACGCCGATTCCCCCGTGGAACCCTGGGAGTTGTAGTTTGAGCTGCGACTCCCAGCGCCCTTAGCAAACAACGGTTCCCAGGATTCTTTGGTGGGTGGGCGAGTTGTGTCCTTGGTTTGGGCTCGTAGTCTCAACCTCCCCGCTTCCTAAGCCAGACCTCAGGGGTGGAGTGGACGTTGGTGATCTTTGGTGATCCAAATGCCAAGATAGGAGATCCCAACTTAAAACATAAGGGTGAGCCTTCTGACGGCAAGAGCTGTTTGACAGGGGAAGAAGGGACTCCCCCAGAGGTCAGTGGGCTCTCCTTCATTGCAGGTTTTGGAAACAGAGGATCTGTCAGGGATTCCGCGATTCCTGCATTGCAGGGGGTTGGGCTAGATGACCCCCTGGGGTCCCTTTCCAACTCTACAACCCTACGACTCTGCGGTTGGCAGGGTGTCGCGGTGCCAGGGGTTGGACCATCCTGTGAGGCCTTTTGACGCGTGAATTGATTTGCCTCTGTAATATTTCCCGCCTCATCCTGCGTCCTGCTTCTCTGCCTCAGCTCGTAACCTCTTCCCCTCCATTCTTTTTTTCCACACCCCGTCCGCCCTGAGAAGTCGGATCCGGAGCCTGGTTTCCATTTACTGCAGCTGCCACGACGTGGAGCTCCAGCAACGGGCGGTCGAGTACAACGCCCTGTTCCGGAAGTACGACCACCTCAGGTACTCCCGGCAAAGGCGGGCTCCTGAAACTGCTCTCGTTCTCGGGTGCTCTGCGTATTCTGACCTCCTGCGCGGGCGCTTCCATTCACACAACACCCGTTTTTTTAGCTAGCTTCCCCATTTCACCCCATCCCAAGTACGGGGGCTGAAAACCCTGCTCCGAACGGCCTTCCGCCTTGACAGTCGGTCTTTCTGGGTACTCACGGGAGGCCTTATGCGGCGTACCCTCCACGGAGGAACATCAGTACCCAAATCTGCAAACCTTTATTCCTGACACGCGGGTCGTAGGATGGGTGAGGAGGGCTGGCGGCGAAAACAGCCGTGCCAAGTCACCAGCAGATGAAATCTCTCTCTCCTGCCCTGCTTCCCCACTCTCTTGCCAAATAAATCCCCACAAATCTCCATTTCCCCCGTTTCTTCCTAACACAACAACAGAAACCACCACACAATGGCTGACACTTGAGTAAAGATTACATGCAAAACTCTTATGAGGGACCGATAATCTTACAATAAAGCCGAATAATAAATGAAACCATGTACATATCGCATGTATAATAAAATGTATAAAGTTTATATAATAGAACCATTCAGCAATAGATAGGTGTAATGACAAAATCCCAGTGCCAACGAAAAGTTCCTGTAAGGTTGATGGTGAATGGACTGTAACAGATGAACACGACAATGTCAGTAGTTGGATACGATGATAGAAGAAGATAGTTTTGCATGTAATCTTTACTCATGTGTCAGCCATTGTATGGTGGTTTCTGTTGTTGTGTTCGGTTCATATTATCACCACTGTGATATTGTATGCTGTTTGTGTCCCCGTTTCTTCCTGCCAGAGCATCTGTCCTGGAGAAGATGCCCTTAGTCGACAAAACTGGCTACGCCGAGGAAGGAAGTGAAAAAGAGCAGAATGGAGGCGGAGAGGGCGCTGCTGCCCCTCGAATCCTGGAAGTGGCGCCAGCACCCAGCAACGTCCAGCAACAGGACTCTGGCCAGGTGGGGGAGAGGCTTCGCCAAGCGGTTGGCACCAGGGGGGCACTTGGGAGCAGGGCAAACCCCGGATTTGACGGCAAGGGGACATTTTGGAGCGCGTAATCCACGATTACCAATTCCAAATAAGGATTTTATTTTAAGAGCTGGCCAATCTGCACTTACTGGCAGCACCACAGCAGAACCGAAACGCAAGGCCACCGAATGCTGGATTTTGAAGAGCCCGGCTGTTAATTTGGCCCACCTCCTTTTATAAACCGGAATCCTGTATCATCTCGGCTCTTTCCTTTACACGAATCAGTTCGGCGGACAGAGAGCCCGTTGTTGCGCCGCAGAAAGGCTGAACTGGAACCAAACCGGGGGCTGGGGGGAGGGGCGGAATGATGAAACCTGAAATCCGATTTTGAAAGGAGGCGTTTCCAGAGTGCGGCTCGTGAACCACCTGTGCCCCGTGAGCTTCATCCACGCGGTCCGTGGCAGAAAAAATTAATCAATTTTTGTTAATAATTTTATTATTTATATGCCGCCCAGCCGACTGGGTTGCTTCCACATTGGGCGCAGCACATAAAAACGACTAAACCACTGGTGGAAAAACCACTAAGCGATCCACCAAGACTTTCAGCAATTTTAAAGTGGTCTGAACACCCCCAGCCCTATTTTAATGTGCCCCCCCCGGGACTCTCCCCCCACCCTCACCATCTCCTCTTAAATACTCCCTTGCTTCCCCTGTAGGTCTCTGATCTTTTGGATCTCCTCGGAGGCTCCGCAGATCCCCCCCCAGCCCAGCCCAGCACCGTCGCCCCGGCAGTGGAATCCTTCCTCGATTTCCTGGGCGATCTGAAAGCCCCAGGTATGTTGACCTAAGAGCTCTTTGCGGGTGGGGAGGGAGATGCTTGCTTTTTGCAGCTCGATTCTGGCCAAGACCCTTTCAGGCAAGTGCGAAGGACACGCCCCACCCCCGGTTTATCCTTTCATTCCATCACTGTCCTCTGGGGGGTCTTCAGGACAGATGAAATAAAGTGAGGAGCTTATTTCTCCATCTCACATGAGCATTTCTGAGCAAAAGCACCGCCCCCTTTAACAACAGCTGTAGTGCTCTTGTTGTAACAATGAGCACCAGAATATACACTATACCTGTATACCTGAAAGAGCGTCTCCACCCCCATCGTTGAGCCCGGCCACTGAGGTCCAGCTCCGAGGGCTTTCTGGCGGTTCCCTCCCTGCGAGAAGCAAAGTTACAGGGAACCAGGCAGAGGGCCTTCTCGGTGGTGGCACCCGCCCTGTGGAACGCCCTCCCATCAGAGGTCAAGGAAATAAACCACTACCTGACTTTTTAGAAGACATCTGAAGGCAGCCCTGGTTTAGGGAAGATTTTAATGTTTGATGTTTTAATTTTTTGTATATCAGTTGGAAGCCACCCAGAGTGGCTAACCCGGTCAGGTGGGCAGGGTATAAGACATAATAATAATTAATATTATTATTAGGGCTTTTTTTCAGCCGGAACTCAGTTCCAGCATCTCTCAGGTGGGCATCATTGCCATTCTAAGAGAACAAGGGAGGTGTTTGTGATGAGTTCTGGCTGCTTTTGTCCCTAGAAAAAATCTTCTCCTTCTCCTTCTTCTTCTTCTTCTTCTTCTTCCTATTAAAGTGGACCCTCCGGATACGAACTTAATTCGTTCCGGGGGTCCGTGCGCAACCCGAAAAGTCCGCAACAAGAGGCGCCGCTTTTGCACATGTGCATGGCGCGATAGAAGCGCATATGCGCACATGGCCGGAAATATACACTTCCGGGTTTGCCGCGTTCGCAACCCAAAAGTTACGTTGCCCGAAGGTAACGTAACCCGAGGTACCACTGTATTATTCTTGAAAGCTGCTCTGTTTTGAGTAATGCAACCAAGGGGAAGCTGCAGGCTCCAATGAAACCCCTTCTGTGAATGGCGCTCATAGCATTTCCAGAGAAAAATGCAGAAGAGGCCCTGCTAGCCACGTGGGCCACAGATTATTGTGAAGGGTCCAACACCAGGGTCAAACGAGGCCTCTTCCTAAAGGGGGAATCTAGAAGCTGTGTCCTCTGAGCAGGAAGGTCACAGTGCCAGTCCTTGTATACGCTGCCTGGGGTTACTCAGAGGCCCTTTGCACATGCTCAGGTGCGCCCTGCACAGGGACTTGGTGAATTTCTGTACCTCACGGGGTGGTTGGCCGGAGGGGAGCTAGACTTAGCTGGCCACCCTCCTCCCTCGCCTTCCTTTCCTTCCCTCCCCGCAGCCTCCGCCATCGCCCGCATGGTTGTGTATGAACAAGACGGCCTGCTGGTTGAATTTTCCATGGACCGGCCGCCGCTGGAGCCCACGTTGCTCCTCATCACGGCCACCATCTCCAACAGGACCCCCGGAGACGTGGCCGGGTTTTGTCTGCAAGTGGCTGTCCCCAAGGTGAGGCCTCGGGTGGATTTAGAAGAGGGTTGGGCGAGATCGCGGAGGAGGCTACGAGCCACTGCGGCCGTGTCCCCCTCTCCAAGGCCAGAGGCAGTGATGCTTCTGAATATGAGTTGCTGGGGATCACAACTGAGGACCGCTGTGGCCGTGGGGTCTTGCTTGTGGGCTTCCTCAGTGGGGCATCTGCTGGGCCACCGGGAGAAGAGGATGCTGGGCCAGACGGGGACCCCCTTTGGCCTCGCCCAGCAGCCAAGAACATCTTCTGATGTTCTTAAGAGGAGGGGCAGCCTCATTTATGCGCCTCCCAGTGCCAGAGGCCAACAGGGTCGCCCAGTGAAGGGTTTCTGGGCAGGCAAAAGGAAGTCATTCTTCACACGAACTATGGCACTCACTGCCACAGGAGGCAGTTGTGGCCAACTTGTAGGAGGGTTTAAAAGAGGATTAGACAAAGGGATAACGCTGTTTAAATTGCAAATGAAATCCTTTTGCAGGGCAGGGAGGGGAGAAAGCAGGAAGGGAAACGGCCCTGGGTTTTGCAGGGGTCAAAAACGGTTTTTAAGGAATAATGATACACATTGTTTGGACTTTCGCCTGCTCCTCTTCTGACAGTCCTTCCAAGTGGAGCTGCTGGCCCCGAGTGGTTCTACAGTCCCAGGCCAGGGTGGCGCCCCCATCACCCAGCTCATCCGAGTACTGAACCCCAAAAAGGTAAGAAGAGTGAGAGGAGGGATATACATGTGGCCAGGGAGTGGGAATTAACCTGTGATCTGAGCAGCGATGTCATTTCCTGCCTGGCCATCACTTAAAGCAAGGTGTTGACATCACTTCCTCTACTCCTGTAAAGCGACGTTAAGAGACGTTAGCAGAGACTCTCTTGCTTAAGCTTCCTGCGGGCCACTTGTGGCACCGTCACGCTCCCACATCACAAAGACGGCGGTGATGTCACTTCCTGTTCCTTCAAGGAGGGTACTCTCCAGCAGTCTCAGCCACCCGAATTCATTCTCTTTCCACATTTGACATAACACGCGTCACCCTCGCTCTTCCAGCAACGCTAAGGACTAGCGGCTTAGCTCTCGTAAAAAAGGAACAAGCGCTGGGATTTCTGTAGCGCCGAATCCAGAGTTTTGCAGAACGCAGCTTTTAATGTTTGCAAGCAGAGATTATACACCCAGCGTCAAGTAAATTTTATCCCTTTCTGATTCCAGCTCCCGCTCCGCATGAGGTTACGACTTGCCTACACTCTGCCCTCTGGAGCACTGGTGCAGCAGATCAAGGAAATCAACTCATTCCCCGAGGCTGCCTGGAAATGAAGAGCGAGCAGCCCACTGTACCCCTCCCTCCTCGACAGTTTCCCCTAAAATGCACTCCACGGGAAGGGAAGGGTGGTGAAAAACCCTTGCAATGACACCATTTCACCACCAGGTGGCGCCTTTGCTCCAGGTGGGTGCCCCAAATAACAACACCCATGGGTGCTCCCCTTTTGCACAGGCGGAAGGGCAGAGGGCGCCTCTCTCACCAAAGAGGTATTTCCGAAAGGGGGAGGCGGGAGGGAGAAGGGGAATCCCCGTCTCAGGCAGCCCACTTTCTCCCTCCTCCTCACTCCCAGCTGCTGGCAGATCAATTCAATTGATCAGCCAGATGGGGGGAACTCCACAACAACTGAGCGAGACTAAATGGAAATCAATGAAGATAAAGAGTGGGTTGGGGGGTGGAGGGGGGAAAGCCCTCTTTAATAAAAACAAACACAAACACCAGCTATCCCTCTTCATTGCCGGATTCGGTTTTTCCGCCTCCGGTCGTACTGCTGGTAGGTGTAACAAACCTCCCCGCCAGACGCTGGCTGGCCCCAGCGATAGCGACGCTGCGGTTGATGCCCACCCCACACTGAGAGTAGTGCAAGAACCACTCCACTTGTCTCCTTTAGCATTCCGTCAGGCGCTGTGACACTATGCAAGGGCAGCGAGTTCCACAGATCCACAATATGTGACATGTGCCTCTCCCAAGCTGGCGCCCTCCAGTTGGGGCTGCTGGAAGTGGCAGCCCCAAGCACCTGGCTTGTGGGGGGGGGGTGCCAGCTTGGGCGAGGCCACACTGCGTACATCTCAAACTTCCTCTCTCCCCTCACCCCCATCTCTCAAACCTGTCCCCTGCCGCTCTCCATCGAGTGGCCTTTTTGAGCGTGAATAAATGTCTTCTCAACGCATTCTCTGCTCTCATGTAACACGCCTGGCTGTTTCACAGCAGGGAGCCCCTCTGCCCAGGCCCAGCTGCTATTGGCTGACCTGCTGTGATGTCACGCAAGGCTCCCAAGGGTTTCGACTACTGTTGAAAGCCATTCCAGATGTTGGGTCGGGTTGGAAGGTTTGGCAGAGAGGGGAGAAAGGAGGGGTGGGAGGGAGAAAAGTCGCCCAAATTGTCCTCTCCGTTCAGGTAGCGGAGTCTCCCCGCCAACCCAAGCGTAGCAGCCCCCCCCCACCCCGGTTTCTCCAGCCCCAGTCAGTTCCCCTCCTCCTCTGTTGCAGCTCTCACTTTCCTCAGCGACCCAGCTCTCACGAGGGCCTCGTAGTGCGCAGGTCTGAATTTATGCAGGTAGACAGACATCTTGCCAGGAATCGGGGTTTTCACATCCAGGCCTGCCAGGGAGACCAGAAAGAGAGGAGAACGTTAATTCGACAGCAGAGCGAGACCCGGAACAGAATTCCGAACCCATCCAAACGCCATTGGGATGTAGAGGACTAAGCATCAAGGAATTCCCGTTTGCATTTCGTACCTTAAAAATATTTTTGGAGGGGTGCTTAAGAAGAGGGAGGAAGGTCTCGTTAATCAGGCTTAAAAATGTCCAAAATACATAAATCGTAGGGTTGTTGGAAGGGTCGTCTAGCGCAACCCCCTACAATGCGCCCCTCCAGTATCAGAGGGGCTATGCGCTCAAATACTGGCTGCTGAGAAACAGCGTCAGGGACCCTTCCTGCTCCTCCCTCCTGCTGAGCGCTGGTCCTCTGTCAGCGGCCATCCCCCTAAGTGAGCAGCCCTGTCTCCTTTCATGCAAGGAGAGCTTTTTATCCCCTGAGGATAGGATCCTAGGGTCACTCTGCAGAAGGTGCATGAGGAGTTGTTCTGTATCCCGTGTGCAAGTTTACAGAATCACAGACTTGGAAGGGACCCCAAGGATCATCTAGTCCAACCTGAATTTGCAGCTGTCTCCTACGGGGATCGAACCTGACACCTTGGCGTTCTCAGCAACCAACCGAGCTCTCCAGGCTGATTCTGTTACGTACAATGGAACCTCATGAAAAGCACCACTCGAGACACCACTCGAGATCAAGGGAAGTAATAGTACCACTGTATTCCACTCTGGTCAGACCCCACCTGGAATACTGTGTCCAGTTCTGGGCACCACAGTTCAAGAAGGATACTGACAAGCTGGAACGTGTCCAGAGGAGGGCAACCAAAATGGTCAAAGGCCTGGAAACGATGCCTTATGAGGAATGGCTTAGGGAGCTGGGTATGTTTAGCCTGGAGAAGAGAAGGTTCAGGGGTGATATGATAGCCATGTTCAAATATATAAAAGGATGTCATATAGAGGAGGGAGAAAGGTTGTTTTCTGCTGCTCCTGAGAAGCGGACACGGAGCAATGGATTCAAACTACAAGAAAGAAGATTCCACCTAAACATTAGAAGAACTTCCTGACAGTAAGAGCTGTTTGACAGTGGAATTTGCTGCCAAGGAGTGTGGTGGAGTCTCCTTCTTTGGAGGTCTTTAAGCAGAGGCTTGACAGCCACCTGTCAGGAATGCTTTGATGGTGTTTCCTGCTTGGCAGGGGGTTGGACTGGATGGCCCTTGTGGTCTCTTCCAACTCTAGGATTCTATGACACCCCGGAAGAAAGTTCCAGAGCACTCCAAATCCTCCGCCCGTGCCCAGAAAATCGTGGATCTAGCTTAGAAGGCAGCATGTGGAGATCCACACCCATTGTCGCGATGCGCGCCCCAATTATAATAGAAGGTATGATCTTAGAAGGGGCGTGGCTGTGACTTTCACAGAGGGGACCCTGCATTTCTGAATCTGCCGCTACGCCATTTGTGAGGCCCTTAGGTGCTTTCGGAAGAGGATCAGACAATTTTGCGGAGCCACAATGGGAATTGCTGATGTTGTCATATTTGCGGGCATCAATGGGGGCATTTGGTGGGCCACTGAGAACAGGAAACTGGGCTAGACTAGCCCTCTTTGGCCTGATCACTGCTAAGAGGGCACTTCCTGGGACAAAATGGCCCAACTCCTCACCCAGAAGACTTCCCAGCTCCTGTATCCTCTCCAGAGCCTCTGGAACTTCCTGCTCCCGCAAAACCATGGCCTCCACCTCTCCCACGGCATAGCCAAAGTCCATCTCGTCAAGATCCACGGTCAGGTGGAGGCTGTCCAGGCGGTATTTGCACCGCCGGGTGACAAAGCTGGCAAACTCCTGCAGGCCCTGCTCCTCCACGGCTCTGGCCACGTCGCTCTGCCAACCCGCGGCCGGGTCCACGCCCAGCAGGCCACAGACGCGGGCCACGATGTCTCGGGGGCTGGTCACTTCCTGGTATTGCGTGGCCAGCTGCGTCCTGCCAGCTCCCTCTATTGGCTGGAGCGAGTGCCGTGGCTCGTGGCTCCGGGCTCTGGCTGGCGGTTCCGGAAGGTTCTGCTGCCCCTGGCTAGCGGCGGCGCCCTCTAGTGGCCGCGGGGGGCATTTCAGCTCCCAGCCAGCCCCTTCGCGCTGCCGGAGCCAATGATCCGCTAGCGTGAGGCGCCAATCGGGCACGTCGTAGTACCAGTCGCGGAAGGAGACACTGCCTTCCGGCATTGCCCCCAGCGCCACCAGCTTCTGCACGGCGTCAGGCCCGAAAAGGAACTTCTGCTCCACCTCAATGGAGCCCGAGGCAGAATCTGTGCAAGGGAGCAGGAGCAAATTAATTCTGATGCAGCCTACATAAATATAAAAATCTGATTTCCCCACCCCACCCCTTTCCCCACACATTCCCCGACACAATTCTGCATCGGCCCCATCCTGTCCAGAACGCTTAATTTTTGAAATGCTTTTCTAAAGTAGGAGGCAGAAAATAAACCCCAGGCTCAAGTCTTACCTGCCGGCCAGCTATGCCCTTGACTTGAAAGAAATTTCTTGTCCCATAGATTTTGGGGGGAGAGGGGGGGAGCCATCGCTTGCCAAGCAAAGGCGCTCAGAGAGCCATGTTCTTAATGGCCTAAGCCCTGATTGTTACTTGATTATTTTTTCAAACAACGCCAGACTGGTCAAAATCTGCATTATTACATTTATAACCCCATCGAATAGAAATTAGCCGACTGCTCTTTACCCTGGCCTTTGACACAGAAGAGAAATTTTAGGATCTCCTCCTCCCCATTCTTGTGCCAGTACCATAATTTGTTTTAAGCATCTTTTAATGCTTATGTGGAACGGCTTAGGGAGCTGGGTATGTTTAGCCTGGAGAAGAGAAGGTTAAGAGGTGATATGATAGCCATGTTCAAATATATAAAAGGATGTCATATAGAGGAGGGAGAAAGGTTGTTTTCTGCTGCTCCAGAGAAGCGGACACGGAGCAATGGATTCAAACTACAAGAAAGAAGATTCCACCTAAACATTAGGAAGAACTTCCTGACAGTAAGAGCTGTTTGACAGTGGAATTTGCTGCCAAGGAGTGTGGTGGAGTCTCCTTCTTTGGAGGTCTTTAAGCAGAGGCTTGACAGCCACCTGTCAGGAATGCTTTGATGGTGTTTCCTGCTTGGCAGGGGGTTGGACTGGATGGCCCTTGGGGTCTCTTCCAACTCTAGGATTCTATGATTCTATATTTTGTTCAATTTATTGCCTGCCTTTCACCTGAAGTTCCCAGGGCAGGCTACAACAAGGTAATCCCTGTGCTACTTCTTCTCCCCAAGGAGCCTCAAGCAGGACTCTTTACATTCTATGCACTTTTTCCTGGCAATGCTCTGGGGGGCTCTTTAAAAAAGAAAAAAGTTTATATTTCTCAACAATTGTACAGAGCCATAACTATGGGGGTCCTAATAAATGTGACATAGGTTAGGGTCCTGCACAGGGGTTTGATTCAGGTTTGATGAGGCCCTAAGCTACTGAAGGTAATGGGGCCCTTTATACGTCCATCTGTCCTTTGTCAACAACAAATTGTCGCTGTTTTTTGTGTTGAATATATGCTATGTGGTAACTGATGCACCTAATACAGTAGTTCCACACACAACACAAAACACTGTTGCTGTATGTAGGTTTTATTTTATTTGTTTTTTATCCTATATTATGGAAATGTACTTCCAGTTGTTTTTTCCCTTTAAATTCTTTGGGGTTCCCCAAGAGAGTGGGGCCCTAATCTATAGCTTGTTTAGCTTATAGGGCACTTAATCCGGCCCTGCTTGGGGTGGCTGTCAGATTATCCCCCCCACCCAAAACAATACCCACTTTGTTGTTTTATTGTTTTGTTTGTTTGTTTGTTTATCTATGTGTTATAAAAAATAAAAAATATTATATAAAAAAAAACAATACCCACTTTGCACCCCGCATTCCCAATGGCCTCAGCCTTTGCCCCACAGCGCCCCCTACCGACGCCCTCCACTGCCAGCCGACTGCACGCCCCGCAGCAGCAGCGCCCCCTGGCGGCGGCGGCGCGTCCCTGCGCGGGGGTTTCCCCTCGGCGCCTCCGACTGACCTTTCCCGGCCCGGGAGTCCGGAGACTCCGCCGCCTCCTCGCCGCCATCGGAGCCCGACGCCATGACGAGGATCGCCGGCGAGAAGAATGCAATGCAAAAATAATGCAAAGAAACGAATCGATGCACTTTGCAAACTGGGACTTAAAGGGAGACTAAGCTAAGCATATTTTTTTTAGTTTAAAGCATGCAAAATAATAATAAAAATAAAATAAAAATAAATCACAAATGGAGGAAGAGGAAGAGTGGCAAGGCTGCAGAAGCTGGCTCCTGGTGGGAGGCGCAAAGGCGCCTGGGAGTTGTAGTTTCCCCGCCCCTTCCTCCAGGCCAGCGAGCAGGTGCTTTCGCTGCTTGGCTGCTCCCTCCTTCCTTCGCTTTTTTCCTTTCTCTCTCTCCGCGCTCTATTTTTTTATTCCTCTCCCCCTGCGACTGTCTCGCTCCCTCGATCACGGTTGCCACGACAACAGGAAAGCTGCAATTAAGAACAGCGGGGGGGGGGAGTGCATTGCCAAAGAGGGAGGGGGCGCACGCTTAACCCCTTCCAGGCAGGGCCCGGGACGCCTGGGTTCCCCAGGAAGGATAATGGGGAAGAGAGGCAACGCTGGGTTCTGTCTGTTTCTTTCTCCTTCGTTTCTCTCCCTTTAATTCCTACTATAGTTTATATTGCGTCCTGCCCACTCTCTTCCCCCCACTCTGAAATGGAACTCTTCAAAGTGACTAATAATAATTATTCAAAAAAGCAAGTTTCGGTGGTTGTGGTTGTTTTTTTAATTGCTCGGTTAGATGAATGGATTGAACAATATTTGCTCGGCTGGGGGGGGGAAGTGTCGCCAACTACTACAGGCAGCAGATTTGAAAAGATTTGTGGGGGGTTTTTGTTTAATTATTTGTATTTTCGCCAGACAGGAAGACAAGGAGGAGTTGACATGTTAGCAGGTAATGCTGGTTAGGAGCTAAACTTCAGGAGATGAATCCTGACACCTTGGACCAGAAACTGAGAAGCAAATCTACCTGAGATATTTCCCAACATTTGCACACCTTTCCTATAAAGGGCATGTCTGCGCTTCGTAAAAAGACTTCCTCACCTAAACCCCATTTCCCCCCAAACATCCCAAGGAATCCCAGGCAGTCAGGTGAACCACACAGACAGAAGTAGCCAAAGAATCGCTACACAATATGGATGGTTTTATTTTCACTTCACTGAAACGAGTCAAATAGATAGAATAGCTTTGCAGAAGCTAAGATGTCTGGGGGATCTGCCAGGGACCCCAACAGCAGAGATAGAATGGGGTGCTAAAATTTCACAATGGCAGAAAAAGATCATAACATCATTCAGAAGAACTGCCCAAGGTCGTCCCATGGCTTTGGCCTTTAGGTTTTATTTATTCCCCCCCCCCCTCAATTTTATTAAGGTTTTTTAATAACACAATTAGGGGACGCGGGTGGCGCTGTGGTCTAAACTACAGAGCCTAGGGCTGGCCGATCAGAAGGTCAGTGGTTCGAATCCCTGCGACGGGGTGAGCTCCTGTTACTCGGTCCCAGCTCCTGCCCACCTAGCAGTTCGAAAGCACGTCAAAGTGCAAGTACAGTGATCCCTCGACTTCCGAATGACCCGACTTAAGAGTTTTTCGAGTTGCGAGGGATCAAAGCGGCCGCCGCTTCCAATTTTTTTTTACTTCCGATCGGAAGCCGCAGCCGCTTTAGATGCAGTTTTCTCGAGCTCCGAAGGTTTTTTCGACCTACGAATGCGTTCTCCCAATGCATTCCTATGGGGACACGAGTTACGGTGATTTCGACTTACGAGGATTCCGGAACGGATTATCTTCGTAAGTCAAGGGTCCACTGTAGATAAATAGGTACCACTCCGGCGGGAAGGCCAATAAAGCGAGATGAGCACCGCAACCCCAGAGTCATCCGCAACTAGACCTAACTGTCAGGGGTCCCTTTACCTTTAATAACACAATAATTTTTTAAAAAAAACTACTGGTAATCTAAATAATAAAAACCAGTTTTTGTCCTCCTTTAGGTTTTCCAGCAAACTCAGGTGTAGTTCAATGGCTTCTTTCGCAAAAGTAGACTAGCAAGGTGGATTATGTTGAAATCATATCAAGCGCGGACATCCCATAATGAGCAGGGAGGATTATGCGAAATTGACAGGAGATGGAACCGAACAGGCCCAGGAAAGCAAATGCTGCCCAAACCTTCCTTTTGTAAATAAAAGTGTTTCCCAAGACTGCCTTTTTGGACTAGATGGCCAGACCTGTTTTTGAATTAATTCGAGAATGTCCTTAGGTATGTGCCTTTGTAAGTAGAGGCAATTAATTGTTTTAAAACTTTTACACGTAATTAAGAGTCAGAGGTGGCTCCCTGGCTGTGAAAAGTATTAAAACCAGAACCTGTAACATTGAGCTACCTTTCTTTTTCCTGTAAGATTGGTCCAGCTAGTGGTCACTATAATATCTCATTTATTAAAGGGCTTTTGCTACTAGCCTGGTAACTGTCCCTTTATTTCAAGTCATTTTTTCACCTGGGAACAAACCAGAGCAAGCCAATTTTTGCACGATGGACTGTTTATAAAATTTGCAAGATTTGTATAATTCTTTTTTTTAATGGCATAATGTTTTTAAATGGGCTGTAAGTACAACAATGTGTTGTAAGCGACCCACAAGTCTAGTTCAGAATACTAATAATTTAAACAAAATTAATTTCTTAGCTTCTAAGCTGTGAGAAGACTCTTCCTTGAACACAGCAATCCAGTTGAAGCACATGGCTCCCCCCCCCCCCGGAAGAATCCTAGAAATTGTGGTTTGTTAAGGGTGCTGGGAACCATAGCTCTGGGAGGGGTGAACTACAGTTCCCAGAATCCTTTGGGATGGGAATGTGCGCACTAAAGGTATGAGGTGGGTGTGACTTTAATCAGCTATTCCTTTGGAGATTACCTTAAAGGAGGCATTCTGTGTGTTTTTTCTCTTCAGTTTGGGACTTCATCTTCTTGTAAAGATGATGAACACAAAGGAAATCAAGTTCAGGTCTTCAGAAACGCCCAGATGCAAATGTATGCTAATTTAATCGATAACTTATTTGATTAATCGGCTCCAGCTCATATGATTAAGCAATTAAAAATGCCTCTAATTGGGTTGCAGCCTTAAATAATGATGGATGGCAGGAACAAAGCTCTGTGCTTATACTGCCACCAACTTCTAATGCTTTCTTAAGGAGTTGGGAAGATCACACCAGAGTGCTCTTAGTGGGGGATGTCTCATGGGTAGGCAACCTAAGGCCTGGGGGCCCAGATCCGGCCCAATCGCCTTCTAAATCCGGCCCGCAGACGGTCCTGGAATCAGTTTGTTTTTACATAAGTAGAATGTGCCCTTTTATTTAAAATGCATCTCTGGGTTATTTGTGGGGCATAGGAATTGGTTCATTATTATTTTTTCAAAATATAGTCTGGCCCCCCCACAAGGTCTGAGGGACAGTGGACCGGCCCACGGCTGAAAAAGTTTGCTGACCCGTCTAAGAGCCTAGACATTCCCTGATCCGAATTTCCCCTGCCATAAACTTGCTAGGAAGGCTAAGAATTTCTACACCCAGATGTGCAACCAGAACCCTGACAGCTCTAGTTAGAAATTGCGGGGGGGGGCACTTTGGCCTTCCAGATGTTCCCAGACTCCAGAATCTGTCAGTCCCAGCCAGTATGACCAATGGTCAGGGATTCAGCCACCCCGGGGTTAAAAGGAGCTCAGCAGCAGAGCCCGGTCCAGTAAGATGAACAGGGCAGTCACTGTTCCCCACCACCCCATCAGCCAGCCCCCATCTCCCTGCCTTCCTACAACTAGTCCCACGGGTGGCCCTGGCTATCAGCTTTGCGCCTGTACACCGCAAAACTAATTTGTTGGCTCTCTGGCGCCACCTAATGTTGGCCTCCCTGCCTTCTACCCTACCAGCAATGTCCACCACTGGATCGCAAGACCTGAGCTTAGAGTGGTCGGATGTAAAAGAGGTCTGCGCTCTCAAATCCTTGGGTGGGTGGGTGACACTATGGCTCTTGGCACTCTTCTATGCACAGTTTAAAATGGAGAAAGACCTCTCCTCTTTTGCCCTGGATACCCCTGCAGAGGGCGGGAATCCCGGGCTCAGCGCTGTGGGTGGACAGAAGACCCCCACGGGAAGAGACCTCCCTAGGGATGGGCAGGCCATGCAAAATCATTGCCCTTTGCAGAATGAGAAGATTATTGACCGGCCTTACAGAGATGCTGTAAAGCAATCGCCTTGCTGAGAAATAAAGACAATTATTTATCGGGGTGTATCTCATCTATAATAATGATGATGGGGAGGGCCGTAGCTCAGTGATAAAACCACTTATTATTCACGATGTGACGTCCGAGATTCAGTTCCTGCATTTCCAGCCAAAAGGATCGGGTGATGCTGAAAGCTCTTCTCGGTCCCAGAGATACTAGGCAAAGTGGATGACTCATTGTGCCTGGTATCAGGGCAGCAGGAGACACTGTCAGCTGGACCAGAGCAAAGGCTCTTCCTGATAAGGTTTCCTCTTCTTGCAGAGGTCAACCCAATGAAGCCTGGAAGCAGGAAACCGAGCGCCACAGCGCTCTGATCAAGGGGGGTTGGCGCGACTCCCCTGTGAAGAAAGGTTGCAGCGCCTGCGACTTTTGAGTTTGGAGAAAAAGGCATGTCAGAGGCGACGTGATAGAAGTTTATAAAATTACACCTTGGCTGGAAAAAGTGGATGGGGAAATGTTTCTCTCCCTCTCTCACTAGATGTTGTGGTCATGCCAGGAAGCTGAATGTTAGAAGATTCAGGACAGGTAAAATAAACTCCTTCGCACAGCAGATGGTTAGCCGGTGGAACTCCCTCCCACAGGAGCCACCGACTTGAATGGCTTTAAAAGAGGATTGGACAGATTCGTGGAGGAGGAGAGGGCTGTCGATGGCTACTAGCCACAAAGGCTGTGCTCTGGCAGCAAGACTAGTCGTTGGAAACCTCGGCGAAAGGGCCCTTGTGTTCGGATCCTGCTTGCTGGTGTTCCCCAAGCATCCGGCCGGCCACTGTGGAGAACAGGATGCTGCGCTAGATGGGTCCTTGCGGCCTGATCTGACGGGACTCCTCTTCCCCTCTCACTCTGCCCTACATTGGCCTGCCTGACCTACCTCGCAGGGTTGTTGTACGCAGCGCAACAAAGCTGCGAAGCAAGCCTTGTCCTGGAAAGGCACAAAGGCAATCAGAGCAGCCAGTGAGAGCCCAGCGAGAGGCCGATGACGCCGGCGGCTGCTCGAGCCTTGACCTTGCCGGCTCCGGAGGCGGGGACTACATTTCCCATGATGCTCGGCTGCACCTGCCGGCTGGCTCCTCCCCTCCCTGCGTGGCTCTGTGTATGTGTATGTGTGTGTGTGCTTGCGTGTAGATGTGTGTGTGTGTGTGTGGCTGCGGGGAGGCGGGGGGCGAGCGCAGGGCTGAATTGATTATTCCATTGTGTTGGAAGGCAGCCGCCAGGTCCGCGGAGCGAGGGAACGAGGCAGGCGGGGAGGCGGACGAGTGTAAATCAATGGGGAAGCCCCGGCGCGGCGAACCCCATCGATTTTTGCCTGCCTGAGCCGGAGCGAGGAGGAGAGGCGCCGAGGAGAGAGCGAGCGAGCGAGCGAGCAAGCCAGCAGCCAGCCAAGCCGGCCGGCCAGGCAGCCAGACGGAGCCGCGCTGACAACTGCGCCGAGGGAGAGCCCTGCCTCGCCTGCGCGCCCCCCTTCCCCCGATCCAGACGTGCCGCCCCCCTCCCCGCCTGCCTGCCCGCCACCCCACCCCGGCGGCCGAGAGCGTCAGCGGCGCCTGCTGGTCCCCCTCTCTCTTCCCGCGGAGGTGTAAGTGGCATCGATTTCCTATCCCTCGCTCCGAGCCAGCGAGCGCGTAAGCGGGGAGAGAGGCGAGCCGAGGAGGCGGGCGGGCGGGCGGGCGGGCGGGCGGGAGGATCGGGGAAGGGGAGAAGGAGAAGGAGAAGGAGGAGGAGGAGAAGAGGAGCAGCAGCAGCAGGAGGGAGGAGGAAAGGAGGAAGCAGCGCGGCGCGCCGGAGCGCCAAAGGGGGCAGCAGCAGCGGCGGCGGCGGCAGCTGCCCGGAGGCGGGGATGGAGAGGGGCTGCCGGGCTGGAGCGCGCCGGGCTGGCCGGCGGAGGAAGGGAGGAAGGAAGGAGGGAAAGAAGGAAGGAAGGGCACCGCCGGGGCTGAGCCAGGCGCAGGGCCGGGCCGGGGAGCGCGGAAGGCGGCGGAGGAGGCGCAGGGCGAGGCGGGCAGGAGGGATGATGGAGAGGAGCGGGGGGTGGGGGGGTGGGGAGGACGGACGGCGGAACAATGTCCGGGCGGAAAAGGCGGAAGGGAGAGCCGGGTGGGCGAAGCCCCGGCGGAGGTGGGGAGCTCGGCGGCTGGAAGGGGACCCGGGCTGGGGAGAAGAGTTTGGCGCGAGGGGTCCCCGGGATGGAGAGGGAGCCTGGCCCGGGCGATGGGGGGTGTGTGTGTGTGACATCCAGGGATGACAAGCCGGGCAAAGCGGAGCTGGCGGAGGGGTGAGGGAGCTGCCGGCGAGGGGGGCCGTTTCTGAATGTGACAGCAGAATAGGGGGGGGGAGGATGCTGGGCGCGCTCCCGCGTTCCCTTCTTGTTCGGAGTCTTAATCCTGCCTCCTCCCCAATAAAGGATGGAGGAGGAGAGAGGAGGGCTCCCTCCCCAAAACTGGAGCGATTTTTTTTGGGAGGGGGCAGTGAGGAAGAAGTGGCATTTTGAAGTGGGGGTGGGAATAAAGGGACGGTGTGTTTCCCTCCCCCCCCCGCCAAAAAAAAGCAGGGGTGTGTGTTGGGTCTTCCACCAGCGTTGCCAAATCGCCACCATCTCAGGGCGGGGGAGTTGCTAAGAGTCCTCTTTCCTCTTTTGGGACCCCCCCCCCCAAAGCACTTCTTTCCATTCACCCACCCACCCACCCACCTTTTCCTCTCTGTCTCTCTCTTCTCTCCTTCCTTGCCACACTTTCTCCCCCCCCCTCTCCCTCTCAAAGGACATTGCATCTCCCCTCCCTCCCTCCCCTGAGCCTTCCATTCATCACACCTCCCTTCCTCCAATTATTGTCTTCCTCTCCCTCCTTCGCCAGCCTCCCTCCATCCCCTTGCCTTCTACCACCCTCCTTTCTCTGCCGTCTACCGGCTCCTTCCACCTGTCCCATCCAGCGCCATAAAACACCCTTGGGTGCACAGCGACACCCACCCACCCACCCCGTATTCCTCCCTCTCTCTCCTCCTTCCCTCCATCCTTCTCCCCCTTGCTTGGCCTTCTGACCCCTCGGCTCGGATCCGTCCCTTCTCCCCGTGTCCCTGGCTCAGACCTCTGACAGGAGTGATGGAAGGACCCGCGAAGGCCGCCTGGCAGAGGTGTGCAAGCCGGGAGTGTATTTGGGCAGCTCATATTTTCCAGCCAGCGACAGATTGTCGACACGACGCTCCGTTAGCAACTCATTTAATTGATTTTACAATCTTTCTTCCTTGCCTGCCTCCCTCGCCTTCTGCCTTCGCTCGCTCCGTGTCGCTTAGTGCTGCCTCGCTTTCCCGTATCTCTCTCTCTCCTCCCCGCAACTGTCTCTGAATTTGGGGTGGGCATCTGAAACTGGAACAGAAAGTTAAAAGCAGGATTGGGCTGCCAATTGTTGGACCAGAAGTGGGGGAGCAGGATTTACAAAGAGCAATAATAGGCGATGTGCCCTTATTTCTCTAAAGGGGTTCTCCTGGATTAAAATGTCTGGAAGGAACCAAAACATCTCCCTGCACCTACCAGTTTCAACATATGTTTTGTGTGTTTCTGTTCTGTATATGTGCATTTGAGTTCAGGACTGAATGCTGTGCCCTCTGATCTGGTTCCCTCCCCCTCTCCACCCCATAAATATGGGGGCACTCAGTGGCGAGCAAAATGCACTTTGCCCATGTTCAGAGGCACCCTGGTCTTTGCTTTCAGCAGCAGTGTTCCATATATGCCGGTCCTGGCGCCTGGTGGCATTAAGGTTCCAATCCTAGCCCCCACTTACCTGGGAATAAGCACTCTTCAATTCAGTAGGACTTACTTCTTCGCAAGACATATGTCAGAGTTGTACTCATGGGTGTATCCTATGTTTTCGTGGCTGTTTTGTCGAGCGCTTTTTAAAAAATGCACAAAAGCGTTTTATGGCTCTTCAGTCCTGTTTGCCCTTAAGACATCCCTATGTGATGGGTCGCTGCTATTCCCATTTTGTAGATGGGAAGACTGAGGCCTGAGAGAGTGAGTGACTTGCTCAGAGTGACATGAGCGGAGAGGCTGCTTCTTCGGTTCCCCAAGGTCCAAGTTCACTAGAAATTAATTTGCGGTGCGTCTTTGTGTTCCAGTGTGATTTTAAAACCCAGTCTCTTGATTTGAAAGCTCCAGGCAAATTTTAAATTCTAGTTAAGTCTTGGGACGGGAGCAAGATGTGCAAATATATGTGTGTGTATTGGTTTTGTTGAGATTATGTGGATCTTGCTGCTTTAATTGACAAGTATTTTTCAGAGTTGGATTTTGTAAGTCACATTTGCACATGTTTGGAATCCGAAAAGGGTTTTGAAACGTTTGCCAAGTTTTCTAAACGGTGCGAAATTTCATTTCCGCTCTCGATTCATGCCTCCCCACCACCACCACCTCGGGCTATGTTTTTTGAATGCTCCCTGAAAGTCATTTCAGGGATTTCGGCTGTGATACTGGCATGTTGGACAGATAGACAGGACTCAATGGGGTTGTGCTTTGGAAAGAAATCCGTGCTGAGGTGTTTGTGTGTGTGTGTGTGTGTGTATATATAGGTGTGTGTATTATATTAATACACACCAAGGCATGGGGGCAGGAGGTCCTTGCAGCGTCTTGCCCTGCGGATCCCTCCTCCCACTTTGAGTCGCAGGTTTTGTGTTTGAAACATGACTCGTTCAGGATCATCACCTGCTGGAAAAGCTGTTCTGAGTTTTATTTATTTCTTTCCTTTGCAAGAGCGCAATTTGCATACGTTCCACAGTGACATGCCGGGGGGGGGGGGGGAGGTTAGAGGTGACCACAGCTGCCGGGGGAACGGCAGGCGAGACGCACACCGCAAAATTAAAAAAAGATAAAACAAAACAAAGCGCGCTGCCAAGCCCTTTCAAAGCCACAACCTGAGGGGAAAAACGATTCCTCCCAACCCACAAAAAAAATTGAAAACGCAGCCAAGAGACACTTTGGTCTGGCAAACTGTGTGAAACAGCACCAAACACGCGAGTGTCCCCCCCCCCCCGAGAAAACAGCAAACGGGTTGGGCAAAAGCTGGCCTGTGTCAGAAACGGTTTGCTTCTAACGCTAGATGTGTCAGAGCTCAAGTGTGCAGCCATTTGGACTTCTGTTTTGTGTTTACAATGGACTTAAAAAAAAAACTTCTTACAACAAGCCTGCGAGGTAGCCCCCTTGCATTCCTGCTTTTCATTTGAGGCAGGGTGTCTGTGACTTTCTTCTGGAGGTCTCTGGGCAGGGCTGAGGCCTGGAGCCCGGCCTCTCGCTTCCCCCTCGGACCCTCCGCTGCCTTGGCTCTCCAAATCTTCTCAAAGCCCCATCTCCGTTTCAAAAAGGCTTGTGGGGCTGAGGAAAGAGTGATGGTTCTCCACACCCTTATTTTCCCTCATCCCTCGCCCCGAAGGATTTCCCAGAGGGTTCGGCCTACATTTCGGCAAGCTAATAAACAAAAACGAGGCACTCTGCATGTGGCCAGAGGCTCTTTCTCTCTCTTGTAAAAAACAAATAAATCATTACATGCTCCATTGAAGGATTTGTTCCAAGGCTGACTCGGATGAAGCCCCAGGAATGGTTAAAATCCCACACTAGTCAATAAATCAATCCCATGCAGACACTTCACAAACTACCAGCGAGGCCGACTCTGTCACACAGTGCATAATTAACTTACGGAAGCTCTTTGCTTGCGGTGCAGCGCATGGTCACAGACTCCGATTCCTTTAAAGGGGGATTAGATTAATTCACAGGGGAGAGGGTGTGCGGTTTCTTCTTGCCGTCCCAGCTGAATTGAACCTCCATATATAGAGGCAGCCTACCTAGGAATTACCAGAATCTGGGGTCAAACAGCGCGAGAAGGTTGGTGCTGTCGTGCCTGGGAATCCCCAGTTACCCGGCCGCTCAGGTTAGATGGCCGTTCGGTTCCAGGGAAATGACACCTCAGGGGCGCACGGAAAGTAGAACCAAATAGCTGCGCCAGGTTTGCGCGCAGCGATCATGCGCCTCACCCCACAAAATGGCAGCGCATCGAGCCTCCGGCTAAATGGAAGGAACAGGCAGAGCTTGGTTCTGCCATTAAAGATCTGGCGGTAGAGCCAACTGCCCAGGCCGTTAAAATCCGGAGCTGGAGAAAGTGGGGTCATGTCACTAGCCCTCAAGAGCCAACAGGATCAGATAGTTCAAAAGCGCACAATACACGTTATTCTTTATAAAAATATGCCGTTCGCGCCCTTAGACACCTGTGAGGAGGATGTGGAAGAGGTGACCAAAAGTAGGAGTTAATCAAGGACACATCGTGGGCATGCATCTAGGTAATCTCTGCAATCTCTCTCCCCCCTCAGAGAATCCTGGGAACTGTGCTTTGTTCAGGGTGCTGGGAATTGTAGTTCTGGGAGAGGAAAACTACACTTCCCAGGATTCTTTGCAAGAAGTCGTGTGATTTAAACCAGGCATAGGCAAACTCGGTCCTCCAGATGTTTTGGGACTACAGCTCCCATCATCCCCAGCTATCAGGACCAGTGGTCAGGGATCAAACCACAAGCCTCAAGGTCCCAGATACCGTAGCTTCTCCAGCACCCAGCTTCACACAACCTCGATTCCTTGTGCTGAGGCAAATGTTCTGCCGAATTGTATCAAGACAGTCTTGCGGCTAGTTCAGCATGCATATAAGTTGTAGTGCAATGTGTGACTCTCTTTCAAAAACCGCAAGCCAAGTTGCTAGTCCTTATTGATCCAAAAACAGGCTTCTTTAATGATTGTATCGGAAGTTAGAAGGGGATGCCTGCCTGAAATGGCTTTCTAGTGTGGGGTGTCCAGCGTCGCCCTTGGGCCCTTTGCTTTGCTGGCAGAAATAAGCTATGCAAATATATGCAAATGGGTGTGTGACTTATGTGGAGCTCAGAAAAGGTTCCTTTTAGCGCCACATTAAGGTTTGCTTTGAACACTAGTGGAAGTCTGATATTTTGCCTACCCTGTACAAATCTAGCCTCGGGTACCTGCTGTTACTGGGCTGTAGGTCAGGTGTTGTCGCTGCTGCTGCCGATTTCCAGACAGGTGCTCACGATGCGAGGAAGCGGTGTCCCTGCATGTCCCACAATCCTCTGGGACGCAGCAAAGCACTCTGGGAGATGGACTCTTGCTTCTGCAGGGATCCGGCCGTCCATGCTGGAAGCTGCGGGGAACCGTGGACTCGCACTCGTGACTCCTGGCGCAAGAAGCCCCCTCGACATCATGCCACCCTAGCGGTCTGCCACGTCTTACCTGTGCGCTTGTTCTAGCCTGTCCACACCTGTGCAGCCCCAGGGCAGGCCTCTGCAATGTGTAGGGGGAAAGCTCTCTCAGATTACACTGCTATTTTAAAGGGGTTTATGCATAACGTGGTTTTGAGGACGTGTTCTCATGGGGGGGGGGGGAGCAGAAAGGGAAGTCTGCCCACACCTGGCCACTGCCCTGGGGGATGCTGGGATAGCTCAGTCCTCCCAAGGCAGACACGTAAAAGCTTGCAAGCAATTCTTTTATTCTGAGTGCTATTTATTCGTTGCATGGTGCCACCGAGACACATGAGGGGTGCGAAACCTCTGGCCCCGGGTCCTGAATGTGGCCCTCCCAAGCTTAAAAGAATGTATTCCATTTATTGCTCCACCTACTTTTGCCCTGGCCCCTCCCACCCGCTGGCATCCAGCCCCCAGGGAAGATAGTCCCCAGAAGGGAATGTGGAACAGTTCCCCAGCTCTGATGTTCACATTTGCAGGGGAACAGAAGCAGAGGGATGGGATGGTCCCTGCCCGGGAGGAGCTTACAAAACATGAAGATGTGCATTTTTTAAAACTTCTCCTCCAGGAAGTGCTTCAGGATAGGTAGAGCATGAAGCTAGATCAGCGCCCCCCCCCCCCATGTCTCTCTTTCTCCCCTCTTTCTGCAGATTCTGGGATCCCAGCCCCACACATCCTCCCCACCTCCATAATTTCCTTGTGATGTTGTGCAATTGTCTTTTAAGACCCGGATGCCCTTGGAGAGAGAGGACACATGCCTCATACTTTGCAACACTACGTGAATGTGCTCACAAGCGCATTTTACCCGCACCTCTCGCACTCAACACGCAACTGAAATGAGGTTTCACAGGCATGTAAAAACTCAGCAAAATCTCGCCATTCAAATGCACCCACTTAAAAATAATAATAATCTCGGAACATTTTTCAAAGGGCAGAAGTTCAACTTTTAATACTTTTATTTGAAAACAAACAAACAAACAAACAAACCTTCAGCCTCCAAAAGCCAACCCCTAAACCTTTACATCTTATTGATGAATTCTTGAGGCAGCAGTGCTCATCTTGATCGTATTTACACTTTTGACTTTTCTCTCTCCTCGCCCCCTCCCTCCTCTCCGCCCAACTGGATCCCTAATCAGAAAGAATCTCATTTGGGTTTTGGGATTGAAAGAAGAAACCCACATTACAAAACTTTTGAGACACACATGTACACACACCAATTCCCCCCCCCCCCCGGGGTCTAATGCACATTTGTGCAAGTTGGGGTTTTGATGGGGCAGCTAACCTAATTCTATCATCCCGACTCTCAGATTAATTTATGCACCAGTCATTGCTGAAAAGCTATATTTGCATACGCCAATTTAGAAGGGGTGCGTGTGTGTGCCTTTCAGCTGCCCCCTCCTCCTCCGTCCCCCCCTTCCCAGATTGGAGAGTGCCAAAAAAGAAAACACACACACACACACACACACAACAACCCAGGGTGCCTCTTGCAAAATATTGTATGCAAATCACATACAAATGAAGCCCTAAGTGCGTTGCAGGATTAAACAAAAGCAGGGAGAGGAGGCGCATTAGTCTGTATATTTGCACAGCTACCCTTTTGCCCTTTAGAGGAAAGAGAGTTGGGGGGGGGGATCAGATTGGGGCTTGAAGGCATTAGCCCAAGCTTTGGTGGGTGGGTGGGTGGGGGTGAGGGAGGGAGGGAGAGGAGAGGAGAGATCCGCCAGCGCCTCCCCTCCCCGCTGCGCAGGGTAATTTAAAGCGCTGACCTGTCACTGTGCTTCTCGTTTTATTGACTTCTGGCTGCCTCCCCTGTCACCCCTAGACATTAATCTCCCCGTTAATCGCCCTGCGCGGAGCCCCTCCCCCCCTCTGCGCCTGCAGGACCCCCCCCCTTTATGGGGAGAGAGAGAGAGGACCCCCCCCGCGCCAACAACCTTCTCCGCCTTCTCTTCTTCCCCCTTTCTTTTCTTCCATGCTTTGCCTTCTCTTAATATATATCCAAAGAGGGTGCAAACATCATCAGCCCCCCCCCTCCAGTATCCCCTTTTCCTCCATGATTTTTATTCCTCATTGGGTTTTCATCCCCCCCTCTCCCTCTCTCTTCCCCCTCCATCTCTGCACTTTCTCTTTCTCTCTCATCCCCCCCCCCCCAAGCCAAATCATTCCCATCCCCTCCCCTCGCTCTAGGGGTCCCTGTCGGCCCTTTTCATCTCCTCCATTCTCTCTCTTTCTCTTTCTCTCTCTCTGCTGCTTTCTTCTCTCCTCTCCCTCCCTCATCTGTCACGCTTTGTCCTTTGCATTCCCTCCACTTCATCATGCCTGGGGTTGCCCCCCCCTATTTCTCCCCCCCCCCAACATCCTTCCACTATCTGCCTCCCCCCCCCCCCACTTTGGCCGTGGCCTCTGTTACCTGGATTTAAGACCCACTGACCCAAGGAGATACATTCCTTCTTAGGATTGGGGGCCTGCATCTCTCTATACTGTGTATTTTTCCTTCTCCGTTCTGCCTCCTCCAATTCCCCCCCCCTTCACTCCCATTCTCTCTCTCCCTTTCTCATTCCTATTCCATTCTCTACATCACGCCTCCTGCAATCTCATATCTCATTTTTCTTCCTCCTTTTTTCCGTTCTCTCTCTCTCTTTCATCCCTCCTTTTCTCTCTCTGTTCTCCCCCCCCCCCAATGCAATCCCTAACCAACCCAACCAACTCACCCCCCCCAACCAAACGCCTTTGTGTCTCTGGCTCCCTCATAATAAATATGCAGCAGCCGCCTAATTATGTCTCCCGCCTCCTTTTCTCCTTAATGAGACAATTTGCATTGACTAACCACCCTCTGAAGGGGGAGGGGAAGAGAAAAGGCATGGGGGGGGGGAGAAGAGAGGAAGGGCGCAAAAAAGCACATTTCCTCTCTTTCTACCCCCCCCATCAATTCTTTCTTCCTCCATTACAAGCAGAGGAATGAACAGAAAATATTAAAAAGTTAAGAGGGTGTCTTTACTCCTGGGACACAAAGATAATAATGCTAAAGGGCTGAGGTGGGTGGACGACGGGGGGGGGGGCGTTGTGTGTGGAGGACAGACAGGAGGGAGAAGAGGAGAAGCTGGTTGTGTAGAACACATGCAGAAGGCCTCGGGTTCAGGTAGGGCAAAACATGGCTCCGGCCCGAACCCTTGCCAAACTGCTGCCAGCCAGAGTGGACAATATTGAGTTGATGGACTAGGAGTGTTCCCACGCAAAGGGATTTTGGGGTGTGGGCGTGTGTTGGGCTGTGCGGCTGGTTCTTTGCCGCCCCAACTCTTGTCTCCATTCCCCGTCAAAACCGGTTTGAAGCCTGTTTGGTTGCCATGGCTCCCACTACTGATACGGAGGGTGATATTTGTGGCGGGTGGGGGCGAAGGGATACTCCTCTCTTTGCCCCCCCCCCAAATTATCTTCAACTCCCAGCATCCTCTTGGGTGTGTGTGTCATGCAACCCACACTTAATTTGGCTGGGCTGCCGACCGTGAAAAGTCAAAGGAGGGGGGTGGGTAAGGGATTTTCAAGAGGGAATATCCCAAGTTTCATTTCCCTGAGGGGCACATGCCCCCCTCCCTACAAACTTACAGCGACCCACAATTATTTATAAAAGCATTCATGTACCAGCCTCTCAGCAAACATCAGGGGGGTATATAGCAAACATTTAAAAAAAACATTAAAAGCAAAAAAAAAACAACCACCATGGAAAATGTTGGGATCGTCCCATAGTCTAGCTCTGGGATAGAGCACCTCTGGACTTTCAGAGGTTGAGCCAGAACTCAAATAATCCTAACCATTGGTCATGCTGGCCGAGGCGTGCAAAAGTTGGGTGTGCAACATAACCCGGAGGTGCATGTCCCCCCACCTCTGATCTTGGTTCGCTTGGATTCACTATCGGGGTGGGGAGCTGAGAAACTCTTGCTTTGAAACTCTCTTGCCTTGTCACGGTTGGGTTGGTGGTGTGGCAGAACGTTAGCTAAGAGAGGGATTTGGAGCTGGATAAATGGATGAGTCATGTCGTTTTTCTGGCAAAGGGTTGGCAGGACAGGTATGTCAAGTTCACAGGAGTTGGCAGGGTTGAGGTTCGCGGCAAACAAACGGCTTTTGCACAGAAAGCACCGCCGATCTGTGGAACGCAATGCCGCAGGATATCGCGGTTGCCGCTGCCGTTCTCTGCCTCCGCCAAAGGAATGGCAAATCTGTGAAGGGACGGTCGGCTGTTGAGGCCTGCTAGTCCTAACTCATGGGAGAGCCTCTGTGCTCTGAAGTGTGGGCCCCTCGCCCCTCTGAAGCTGCAGAATCACAGTTTGGAAGGCTGGCGGACATTTGAGCTAGTGCAACCTTTCTGGGAAGGGATATTTGCTGAATAAGTAACATTACAAATCAGAGCGTTCCATGTAATCTGTGTTTTCGGTTTATTAACAATTTTTAAGGAAGACCGGCTTGCTTTATTCTATAAGGTGGGGGGCAGGGGCAGAGAGAAATGTATTGACAAGTAGACAATTTGGGTGATATCTAGGCTTGGTGTGTTGCGACTGAAGGAAATGGAAACAAAAATGAGGATTGCCTTTTTGGTGGTGGCTCCGAAGCTTTCTAGATCTCTCTCCCAAGATCCTGCATCAGAAAACAGTATTGGTTGTTTAGGCTGAAGAAGTTTTTATGCCTCTGGTTTTGACTGCTTGCCTAGAATATATTAGAATGTCATGTCAATTGCTTTTTGGAGGAGAAACTGAAATGAGGATAATGAGGATATTGGCGATGTGCGATGGAGGAAGGTGCTTAAAATGTACAGCAAAACGCATTCGTGTTAAGTGAGTAGACCTGCAGATGGACTTGGGGCGAGGGCTGAGTTCGAGTGCTGCGGTTTGCCTTCCTGACAGGCTCTGGGGAGATTTGTAGATAGGTGTGCGTATGCGTGCCCTTAATTTCAAATTTAAAGCTTTTCTTGAAAAGCCCCGCCCTCTCTAATCCTGGATGTCTGGGGAATTAGCTTTGGCTTCTCAGCAGTGAGGAACCGGGCATCTTGCATATGCTCAGATGCAGCGCAGTGTTAGAAACTGAGATCCGGAAGCTAGGAGCTAAATGGCACCTTAAAACAAGGTTATGGACGCAACAACGGAATGTCTAAGGTGTGCTTTTTTTTATAACAAGAATACAACGTTGAAAATGAATGAACTGCACCTTAAAATATTATGTGCAGTTTTCACGTGATCTCGTCCTTCCCCTGCCCAACCCCCTAATATTCTGAAGAGGGTCTCTTCTCCAGTCTTCAGAGAGCGGCTGGAAGTGGGAAGGCAGAGAAGGGTCCTCCTTTCCTTCCACTCTGCAGTTTTAATCTGAAATCTTAGGCGCAGGACTGCACCCAGAGCTCAGAAGCTAATGAGATTCCCCGTCGCAAAATGCGCCTGGAACAACGGGAGTTTTAAGCACTGTCTACGTATGGGCTGAACTGAGTGCCAGGAAAGTGGAAGGATGAGGTGGCCCGTCTGAATGTGGGGGGAAATGGAAACTGCAAGTGGGGCTGGGCAGTTGCCAGGAGAACCTATTTGTGGGATGGGGGCATTTGCCTAGTGCTTGTACACTGCAGAAGGATTCCTGTTTTTCTCTTGCCCCCTCCCCCACTTTTATCAGCTGCTGGCATGCTAAGCTATTAATTTGCATTGCAAATCCTTCCCCAGCCCAGATCCAGAAGAGGAGCCTTTTGCCTTTTTTTTCCTTTCCAGTAGCCGGGCTGTTTGCCCAGAGTCCTCATGTTTTCGCACTTGCCCTTCCAGGAGTCCCTGACCCACCCACTTCCACCCTGCCATAACAGCTCTCCTCTCCCCATACTGGGAGCTGATTTAACACGAGAATTGCATAGCTAGAAAACATGCAGCTTGAATAAGTAAAGTTCCCATTGAACATTTCTCGTAACTTTTGCACATAAAAGCAGGCACTACATCCCTGAGCTAGGAGTATAAGAACTACCTTATATCTCAATAAGCCTATCCCTGGCCTGCAACGGCTCTCCACGAAAGGAGTATTTCCTGTCCTCTGCTGATCCTTCCAACTGGAGCGGCCTGAAATTGAACCTGGGGCCTTCTGTATGCATAGCATGTGCTCCACCGCCGATCTGAGGTCCCCTCCCGTAGAGTTTGATTGGCAGCGACCCCAAGACATCCCATGATATTACAGTCATCAGCGAGAGAGCAGTATGTGCGAACGCTCCCCCAGAGTATAATTTGGGGGCAAGAGCAGTGGAAGCCGTTTCAGGTGTTGCACAATCACTTTGCCCATCAGAAGCGGATAGGATGGAGATGAGGAAGAGGATGGTGGCAGGTGCAAGCAAGGCCTGTCTAGAAAAGTATCTGGTAGAGTATCTGGATGGCATGGAGAAAGATCCAGGTAGGGCTAGGAGAGAACCCTGCCTGAAATCCTGGAGAGCAACTGCCGGCCAGTGAAGACAACACAGAGCTAAACAGACCACCGGTCTGACTCTGTACAGTCGTACCTTGGATCTCGAACGCCTTGGCTCTCCGAACAATGGAACCCGGAAGTGAGTGTTCCGGTTTTCGAACGTTCTTTCGGAAGCCGAACGTCCAACGGGGCTTCTGCAGCTTCCTATTGGCTGCAGGAGCTTCCTGCAGCCAATCTGAAGCCCGCAGCTTCGGTTTTCAATCATTTTGGAAGTCGAACGGACTTCTGGAACTGATTCTGTTTGACTTCTAAGATATGACTGTATAAGGAAGCTTCGTATGTTCCTACTCAATTATGCTAAAGTCACTTTAGATGAAGCAGCCTTCACACCATATATTTAAAGCAGTATCATTTTGCTTTAGGCAGCCTTGGCTCCCCCCAAAGAATTCTGGGAGCTGTAGTCTGTTAAGGGCGCAGATAGTTGTTTGGAGACTCCGAATCCCCTCCCAGAGCTAGAATTCTCAGAGCGGTTCAACTGTCAATCCTTCTTCACAAGGAACTCGGGAACTGTAGCTCATGGGGCACCCTTAAACTACAGCTCCCAGGGTTCTTTGAGAGAAGCCGTGTGTGGTTAAAGTAGTTATGATAACTGCGTTTAAACGTGTGGCGCAAATTGTGGCCTCAACACCAAAAGTTGAGGGCGGTCCGACACAGGGGGAATTCAGAACGAGAAACCAAGATTTCACCACCTGGCTGCCTTTTTTTCTGTTTCCCCTTCAGGGTCTCGGCTCCCGTGCTGAGATGACCCCTCCGCACCCCCTCGCGCCCGCACCGCCATGGACGCCCCCTCTAACTCTGCCTCCTCCTCCTCCTCCTCCTGCTCCGCCTGCCTGCCCCCCCGGCCGACGGGCAGGATGACAAGGGCCGCGCCTCGGCCCGCTCAGGACTCTCCTGCCTCTCCAGCCACCAAAGAACCCCCCCTCTCGGACCCTTCCTCCTCCTCCTCCTCCTCCTCTGATGCCCCCCTCTCCCAACGACACCATGAGGCCCTGCTCCGGTTCCCAAGCGGCGCTTGGCTCCGCGAAGCTCCCGGCCGCCATCTTGCCCGGGCCTCTCCTCCAAGCCGACTGCGGCCTCGCGACGCCAAACCCACCGCCTTCCCCGCAAGCAGCGCCGCCCAGAGAAGATGGGAAGAAGCAAGAAGTGGAAGGCGGCGGAGAGGGGGAAGAGGACGGCGGGCGCAAGGCCCCGCTCTTCTTCTCCGCCGAGGGCTCGGCCTATCTCCTCAGCGGTGGCCACGTTCTCTTACCAAAGGGCTCCCTAAGCACCACATCTCCCCAGGTGTCCGTCCTCCACGTCCAGCGCGGTGGAGGCCCAAACCAAGGCTTTACGTCTACTGACCAAATGTCCCAGAATACCTCAGCGCCAGGCGAGTGGACCCCTCACGGCGCCTTCTACAGTTTCCGACTGGCCAGGGCCCCCCCTCGAACCATGTCTGCCAAAAACGCTCCCACAAAACCCAAAGATGCCCCCTGCCGCCGCCCTGGTGGAGGACGAGGAGAACCTCAAAGGGGAAGCCGACCTTGGCCGAGAAGGGGAGCTGCCGTCCCCACCCATCTGGCTTTGCCTGATCTGCCGCCTCTCCTTCTGCCGGGGGCGCTCCTTGGCGGCTCACGCCCGTGTAGCCCACGGGGCGCAGCTTGAGCCCCGACGAATGCCAGGGCCCTGTCTGGAGGGGCTTCTGCCGTGTTCCAAGGCATCACGCTTGGCTTCCTCGAACCAAATAAGCCCACCACCAAGGCAGACCTCAATGTCCGAATGTGTAGCAGATGGGTGAATGTAACGGAGGAGGAGGAGGAGGAAGAGAAGAAGAAAAAGAAGAAGGGGAGCCAGGAAAACCATGCGAGCCACCAGATGCAAAGAGTCAAGGGTCGGCGGCAAGCACTGGGCAAAGGGAGGCGCGGAGGAAAAAACCAGAAGAAGAAAAGGAGGAGGAGGAGGAGGAGGAGGAGGAGGCAGCAGCAGTGGCGGCCGGAAAATCAGAAAGAGGAAGGGAGGCTTCTCCCAGACCAAAGCTCACATGGCCAAAGCCCACCCACGGGTGCCAGCACCCCCTCTCAGAGAAGCCGCTGAAGAAGGCCAACAGCAACGACGCTGCAGCTAACGTAGGGTTGCCCAAGGAAGACGCCCAACGTGGAGTTGGCCAACGAAGCCATTGGGTTGGCCAACGAAGCCTCCAGTGCAGAACTGGCCAGAGACCTCGCTCGCGCCGAGTCAGCCGGCGGGACGAACAGCTCCGGTTGGGCACCAAAGTGAACAACGACAGCCCAGCCAACGCCAACCCGGATGCCGGTCGGGTCGGGTTGACCCACGACGTTGGCGCAGCTGACTTGACGCACGGACACCGTCAGTGTTGGGATGGCCAACGAGATGGAGAGCGCCACGTTTGAGGTCAACAACGGGCTGAGCAGTAGCAGCAGCAGCAGCAGCAGCAGCCACAACGGAGGGCACTCGCTTTCCTTTGGGGAAGACTTCACCGCCATGGCCTACTCGGGGTTGACTTTGTCCGGCCACATGTCCTTGCTGCACTCGCGCAACTCCTGCAAGACCCTCAAATGCCCCAAGTGCAACTGGCATTACAAGTACCCAGCAGACCTTAGACGTCCACATGAAGGAGAAGCACCCCGAGAACAACAGCCACTGCGCTTACTGCAGCAGCGGCGGGCCGCATCCTCGCCTGGCCCGGGGCGAGAGCTACAACTGCGGCTACAAGCCCTACCGCTGCGAGGCTGCAAACTACTCCACCACCACCAAGGGCAACCTCAGCATCCACATGCAGTCTGACAAGCACCTAGCCACCTGCAGGGCTACCAGGCCACGGGGGGAGGCGGCGGGGCCCCCTCGGTGGCGCCCCCGGTGGCTCCGACCCCGTCGTCCGCCCGAGGAGAAGGAGTCGAAAGGCAAATCCTCCTGGCAGTGCAAAGTGTGCAGCTACGAAACCAACATCTCCCGCAACTTGCGCATCCACATGACCTCTGAGAAGCACATGCAGAACATGCTCCTGCTCCACCAGGGGCTGCCCTGGCGCTGCCCGGGCTCCTGGGGCAGGCCCAAGCCCGCGCCAGGGGGCAAGGGGCAGCCGGAGCTCTTCCAGTTCTATGGGGCTCAGGCCCTGGGCCACTCGCACCATGCACACCCCCACCACGCTCACCCTGCGGGCAGTTCAGCCTGCGGGGGACAAGGCCCATGGAGCAAAGCCAGCTCTTGCTCAACGGAGGCTTCCACACCTCAACGCTGCGCCGGCAGGAAGATGGCTGCCTTGGGCTCAGGTAAGTCGCCTCCCCTCCCCAATCATTGCCACCGCAATGGGATCTAAAGTCTGGGTGGGAGCCTTAATTGATAATGGACAGGCCTCTTGTGTCGTTTGTTCTCTCCCTTCCCTTCTGGACCACATTCCCACAATACATTTAAAGCCCTGTGAACAGTCATGGCTTCCCTCCAAGCATCCTGGGAGCTGTACTTTGTTAAGGGTTCTGAGAAGCTGTTAAGAGACCCCTTATTCCTTTTTGCAGAGCTACACCTCCAGGGGCACTTTGGGGCAGCTGTGACTGCCCTGAAGAGCTTTAAATGTGTTGTGTGAATGTGGCCACAAGTCTCTACTCCCGTTTGTTGTTTCTGTTTTTGGTCTGTGCAGTTTTTCCTTCTGCTCCCTTCTGTTTTGCTCCTCTCGCTTGCTGCCTACCCAGCTTTGTGTGTATTGGCTGGGGAGACCTAGCCAGATGGGCGGGTATAAATAATAATAATAATAATAATAATAATAATAATAATTATTATTATTATTATTATTATTATTATTGCCATTATGTAGTTTGTGTTTTTCATATTGCATTTTCATGTTGCGAACTGCCTTGAGATCTACGGATGGAGGGCGGCATGCAAATTTAATGAATAATGGCGCTGTGGGTAAACCACAGAGCCTAGGGCTTGCCGATCAGAAGGTCGGCAGTTCGAATCCCTGCGATGGGGTGAGCTCCCGTTGGTCGGTCCCCTGCTCCTGCCCACCTAGCAGTTCGAAAGCACGTCAAAGTGCAAGTAAGATAAATAGGAACCGCTCCGGCAGGAAGGTAAACGGCGTTTCCCGTGCGCTGCTCTGGTTCGCCAGAAGCGGCTTAGTCCTGCTGGCCACATGACCTGGAAGCTGTACGCCGGCTCCCTTGGCCAATAAAGCGAGATGAGCGCCGCAACCCCCAGAGTCGGACACGACTAGACCTAATGGTCAGGGGTCCCTTTACCTTTTACCTTTACCTTTACCCATTCCTCAGCCCCGAAACCTTTAGCTCCTTCCTTCCCTTTGCCTTGTGTGTAATTTTGAAGTGTGTCTCCCTCTCCGTCCATAGGCAGTCATCCTGCCACCCTTCTCCCCACAGCTCCTGCATCTCTGTCTCCCGGAGCCCGCCCCACCTTCCCCGCTGCCGCCCCACTCTGCCCCAGACCCAGGGGCTCCCCAGAGGCTGTTCGGATGCCTGGTGTGCCAAGCCTTCAACACAGACAGCCTGGAGGCGCTCCTGAGACACGCGTCGGCCCCCCCGCTCACTGCCCGAGGCCGAGTGGGAAGGAGGTGTCGGGCGACTTGCACCCGCCTGCAGGCTCTGCGCCTACGGCACCCAGCTGAAGGCTAACTTCCAGCTGCACCTCAAGACCGACAAGCACGCCCTCAAGTACCAGCTGGCGGCCCCACCAGCGCGAAGGGGGCAGCCTCGGGGCCCACATGGGGGCGGAGCTCCCCCGCTCGGCCCGCCCCTCACCTGCACTGCAACCTCTGCGAATACGAGACCAACAGCAAGGAGAAGATGAGGCTGCACGTGGCGGGGGCCGGCCACCAGGAGGCGCTGCAAGGCTACAAGGTGCCGGGGTCTAAGGGGAGTGGGTGGGGCTTGTGGGCGACATGGGGAGCGGCCTTCCTCCAACTCCCGCCAAAACAGGGGCGGAGCTAAGCTGTCCCTTTCAGGGCGTTCCTAACAGGAAGTGGGTGGGGCCAAGCAGAAAGGGGGGTGGAGCCACAGGAATGGGAGGGGCTTTAGAGGAATGGAGGCATGTCATAAGGGAATGAGGAAAAGGGTAGGAGCGGGAAGGGGCCAGGAGGAACGGTAGTGGAACGGATCCCATGTCCTTGCTATCTGCAATTCTTTCCTTCTCTCCCGCTAGTTCCTCCTGGAAATGGAGGCCACATTGGCAGCGCCGCCAGGCCCCGAACCCGCCCCGTTCCGCTGCTCCTTTGCAACACGGGACGCCCCCGAACCGCCTGGCCATGATCCAGCACCTCCGCTCTCCCCAACACCGCGACTCCCATGGCCAGTGGCGCCTCCAGCTGCTCCAGAACGGAGAAGGCACCCCGGGCCTCGAGAGATACATCTGCTTTGCTCCCGCCAACCCCGCTGGTAACGGCCCTGCAGGTTGGCCATGGCGGGCACCCCAGTGGCGCGGAGAGGGGTGGCAAACCCGCAGAAGGTGCCAGGCTGCAGATTTGCACTGAATGAGGGGCATAAATGGTGGATGGTGGGGAACAGCAGCAATAGTAGTAGGGGCTGAATTTGAGGGTTTGACAGTTGGAGAGAGGAGAAGACACAGCAATTCTTGCAAATGTTCAAAGTGGCAAGGCTGTGGGAGATTTTTTGGGGGTGGGGGGAGAACTGAAGGTCGGATACCGAATACTCTTATCATTCCTCCATTGTCTGCCCGCCTTCTCCCCCCCTTCTCTCTTTCACACCCCCTTTGCTACACCACATCTCCCCCTTTTGCTCTGTGTTTAATGCATGCCTGTGTCCGCAGATATTCAAGCGAGAAGCTGCTGAACGCTCGTCGCTCCATCCTCCTCTTCTTCCACCACCGCCAACCTCCCCTCTCCTTCTCTCCCTCTCCCCCCCCCCAGCTTCATAATGGATTATGACAGATACTGGTGTGGTTGCCTAGCAACCCGCAGGAAGAATGAAGGAGAGGAGAAATGAGAAAGAGAGATGTAGGGACGCAGCCGGGCCGGGGGGGGGGGGGAGGGAGAGGAAAAAGGGAAGAGAGGAAGAAATAGGGAGGAAGGATAGAGATCGCCTTCCCTCCTTTCCTTTCCTTCCCTCCCCTTCTTCTGGCTGGTAGCCTGCCCTCACCCACATCCCGTCGGGTGCCCAGGGCGGACCCCCCCCACGTGATGCGAGTTGGCCTCCTTCCCAGCTTCAAATTTATCTTGCAAAACATTGTTGACCCTGCAAATGTCCCCCCCCTCCCCCTCACACACACCTGAGAGTGTGCGGAAGTCAACACGGATCAGCTGCATAGAATGCATTTAAAATGTGGTGGAGAGGAGCTGTGTTAGTCGTGGGTTGTTAGGGGAGGGCTAGTGAGGGGGTCCAGTCCTGAGGGCAGACTCCAAGCCGAAAGATGGGAACGGGTGGCTTTGACTGGGGGATAAAAGTAGTCCTGGATAAGGGGATCTTATTATTATTACTATTTTGAGCAGGGACCCTAGTGGGAAGCGAGAGCATAGGACGGGGGGTATCCGGGGTGGGTGGCATATGGGAGATTTGAGGCGGTTAGGACAACGCAATAGGAAAAGTGTTCACCGGAAAGTGGGGGGGGGGGTTGCCGGATGAGACCACCCTGCGTTGTGAGAAATGGAGGTCTTAACATCTTGGCGGGTGTATTGAATAGTGTTAATTGAGTTGCCAATGGCAGTGAGGTTGCTATTGCCGGGCGGGAAGGCAAGTCCGTTCGATATTAACGATCCCACTTGGGTTGAGAGTTAATTAGTCTCTGACGAGGATAAAGTCCTGGATCGTGCGTCATGCCGGCTCTCGCAGCGTCGGCGGCGGAATTCCCCTCCTCTCTCGTCTCACTCTCCCCCCCACCCCACCCCCAAGTTCCCACCTTCCAGACTCCCAGGTGAAAGAGGAGAGCAGGAATATCGGCCGGGCTATCTAGGTGGTGGAGGTCTCTGGAAGTTGGACCACAGCTCCCATCATCCCTGACCGTTGCCCATGCTGGCTGGGGGGTTGATGGAGTTGGGAGTCCAACAGGCATCTGGAAAGCCCACCCCCCAATTCACTTCTCCTCCCACCCCGCACCCACATACGGTTCTCTCCCCGTCTCTAGGGAAAGAAACAGTGCCGGAGAACTTGCCCCCCGAAAAAGGAAACGCAGAGTAAAGCCCAGGCGGCCGGTGAGTGACTCCTCCCGTCCTGTGCAAAGCCACGCCCACTGGTGAGGTTGCTCCTCCTTGAAGCCACGCCTTCAGCCACTGGCCACGCCCCTATCCCCTCCCTCATGTCGGCAGCCCATGCGAAAGGCTCCTCCCATTCAGGGATGCCAAATCCCCCCAAATGTATGTGCCCCTCTTGATTCCCCCAGCGCCACCCTCCCTTAAGGAGGCGGCGTTCTGTTGAAAGGCGCAGCCATCCCCCAACCAGGGGGGGTGTAGCGCCAGGAGTTTGACCCCTGCAATGCCTTCCCTCAGTTTGAGTGTTGCCTAAGTGCAGAGTCCCATTTTGCACCGCGGCTGCTGCAAAGGGAATAATACCAGGGGTATTTGTGGGCGAGTCCCAGCAAGTCTCGCTCCTCGCTTCCGCGAGGCTGGCTGTTTTTTATTACCCCTTATTAAATTTATTACCTGCCCTCTCCAGCTGGTCCCAGGGCGGGTTAGGGCGATTTTTAAAATTCAGCATTTAAAATATCTTGCGCTTGCAGGAATAGGGATGGTTGCACTTGGGGGGGGGGGGCAGCTGCCAAGGCATCCTTTTCAGGGGTGCCTGATTCAATGCCCCCCATTCAGCTGTCCCCACTGCAGTGGGTGGGTGGGGGTCCTTATTTGGTACCACCCCCAAGAGCCCCTCTCTCGCCACACCCTCCATCAGGCCTCAAAGCCCCTTGGAGCGTTTAAACCACCATTTTGAAAGTGTCTGCAGGAAAACACCATAACATTTCCCCCCCTTTCTTTCCTTTCTGCAGGTTCTGACGAGACTGAAACGAAAGCTGGAGGTGTGGGAGACACTACAGTGAGTGGCGCTTATTGGGGGGCTTTGCGGGGGGAGGCAGAGGTGGGGGAATCACGCAGTGTCTCTGAAGCCCCTGTCTCCTCCATTTTAACCCTCTCTCTACATGATTCAACGGCGGCCGCCTCAAACATCCCAGTGAATCTTCACTTGCAGATTAGATATTTTTTTTTTTTTGCTTGCTCACTTTGCTTGTTCCTGGTGGGGGTCCAAATGGCTGAATTAAAACAGAAATTAAGCATCTCTGCCTAGCAGGTGGGGGGGGGGGGAATGAGTTCCACCCTGATGAAAACAAATTGGGCATGACAGCTGTGAAATACACAAAGTTAACCGTACCGCTGCATCTGCAAAGCCTGTTTCTTGAATGGGATTGTCTACTTATACTGGTCGCATCCTATTAACATTGCATCCAGGGGTTTGGAAGACCCACTTCTCTGCCTGTTCTGACGCCGCCCTTGCCCAACCCAGAAAAGCCCGTGATTCTCAAGATGAAAACGCTGGCAAGGCTGTGCAGACGTGATCAGATCGGTCCTTGCAACAAGCCCTTCGATGTTAACTAGCCTTGGGTTCCCTATGCCCATTTTACAGCTGCCCCCCACTGAGCACACGGGAGCGTACCTGGCGGTCCAGGAAAGGAACAGAACCTCTCATTTTCGCTCGGCTCAACCCTTGACCCGCCTTGTGCTTTCTGCAGATACCAATCAGCCCTTAGGTGAAATCCTGACACAGACACTTTCATGTCTCTCTTTGATCATTCAGCCTAAGGCCTTTAAGCCACACACATCCCCCAGTCTGCCGCTTGGGGCACTAGCTTGTTTGCGTGTAAGAAAAGGCAATATTTTGGAGGGTGGGGAGGGGAGAGAGTTTATTTATTTTCTTCTGAAGATGGCCCAGAACCAAGATGAGCAGGTGGGAGCAAGCAGGGGTCAGCTCCATTTTTTTTTAATGATTACTAATCGTCCTTTGCGATTTCCCTCTTAAAAGCTTTTTGTTTTCTTCTGTTCTGCCTACGCCGCCACCCCACCTCCCTCAAATTCTCAATATATTTTGATATTTGTTGGAAGCCGCCCAGAGTGGCTGGGGAGACCCGGCCAGATGGGCGGGGTACAAATAATAAATTATTATTATTATTATCCAACCTTTCCCCCCAGGCGCCAGGAAGAGACAGCCTCCTGCTTCCTGGAGCTAACCTTTTCTTTTCTCGGACCTCCATCTCTTCCTCCCTCCCTGCCCTGCTCACCTTCTTCCTGCCAAGCAGGTGTTCTGCTGCCCCTACTGCAACTACACCGACCAATCAGCCGAAGCCGTCCGGGCTCACACCGTCTCCCAGCATGCCGTGCAGCCCAAATTCCGATGCCCCCTCTGCCAGGAGCAGCTGGTCGGGCGCACCAACCTCCACTTCCACCTCAGCCACATTCACAACGTGGTGCCCGAATGCGTGGAGAAGCTGCTTCTGGTGGTGAGTTGCTGGATCAGCGGGCAACCTCTCCCTGCCCCTCTTCCCTGACCTTCCCTGCCCCTCTTAATGTTGGAACCAAATTAAGGGTGGAGAGAGTGCGATCGCACAACCCACCCCCACCCACCCCGAGCCTAGGGCTTGCCGATCAGAAGGTTGGCAGTTTGAATCCCCGCGACGGGGTGAGCTCCCGTTGCTTGGTCGCTGCTCCTGCCAACCTAGCAGTTCGAAAGCACGAAGTGCAAGTAGATAAATAGGTACCGCTCCGGCGGGAAGATAAACGGCGTTTCCGTGCGCTGCTCTGGTTCGCCAGAAGCGGCTTAGTCATGCTGGCCACATGACCTGGAAGCTGTACGCCGGCTCCCTCGGCCAATAATGCGAGATGAGCGCCGCAACCCCAGAGTCATCTGCGACTGGACCTAATGGTCAGGGGTCCCTTTACCTTTAACCCTTTACAGGTAGTTCAGCAGGTGAAGCTTTTCCGTCTCTGGAAAGGTTGACCTGTTGAGTCTGTGCCCGTCACACTGCTGTCAAAGAGGTGGGGACCGCGCTTGACAAAGGGGGCTGGGGAAGATGTGGGGACCCAGGGGTGAGGACAACAGGGGGTTATTGGGGTGTTGTTTTTATTTTGATTACAGTGGTACCTTGGTTCTCAAACATAATCCGTTCCGGAAGCCTGTTCCAAAACCAAAGCATTCCAAACCAAGGCGCACTTTCTCCTAGAAAGTAATGCAAAATGGATTAATCCATTCTAGACTTTTAAAAACAACCCCTGAAACAGCCATTTAACATGAATTTTACTATCTAACGAGACCATTGAGCCATAAAATGAAAACAATAATCAATGGACTAAACTGTAAAAATAAATAAGACAGTATTGTAGATGATAAAAATTTCTTTTCTTACCTCCATTGATGATAGTCATTGTTTGGATGGGCGGCTTTTATCCATTTCCGCAGTCACACAATCAATCAACCAGTAGCTGAACTGGGTTCCACACAGTCACAAAAACAAATTAACCGAAAAAGCCTCAAAAACAAAAACGCAAAATAAATAGCAAAAACAAAAACGCCAAACTTAATCCGTTCTGGAAGTCCGTTTGACTTCCGAAATGTTCGAAAACCAAGGCGGGGCTTCTGATTGGTGTAGGCGCCCCGGAAGCAACAGCCGACAGCCGCATTGGACGTTTGGCTTTCGAAAAGCGTTTGAAAACCAGAACACTTCCGGGTTTTCGGCATTTGGGAACCAAGGCATTTGAGTACCAAGGTGTTTGAGAATCAAGGTGCCACTGTATATATCTTGAGGTTTTATATTTTGATTTTGTTCTGTGAACCAACCTGAGACCTCCGGGTATAGGGCGGTATATAAATTCTAATTGTAATAATAATAAACATCCGGGGGGACGTCATTAGGAGGGAGGTGTTTGTGGCTCCACCGACTGGTGAGCTTTAGCCTTTTCCCACCATTTGTGAAATGGCCGCAGCAGCATTTTGTAAATACTTTATAAATTGAGTGGGGAACCTGTGGCCCCCAGTTCTGCATCCCTGCTCCAATTGATCACTAATAACTGGGTCCTCCCTTCCCCAGCCCGCCTTTGGCTCGTATAATTTTGCTTTTTCTTCTTCTTGACCCTCTCTCCAGGCCACTACTGTGGAAATGACCTTTGCCACCAAAGTTGTCCCCGGCCTCATCCTCCCTCCTGACCCACCAAAGCCAGGCTCAGAGCAAGGGGCTGGGAACGAACCTGAAAGCCCTCTAGCTGGTAAGTAGTGTGTGGACTGCAAAGAGAGGGGCTTTCACCTTTCACCCGCTAAGATGCCAGGGATTTTGTGGCAACCAGGACGCCTCCTTGACCTTAACCTCCCCTTCACGGCAACCCTTGCCAAAAAACAAAAAATTAAGCAGGAAGAAGCAGGCTTCGTCATGCCTATTCTCAAGCTTCTCTGTCTGGAGGGCATGAGGACTAGAAACCTGCTTCCTGGGGAACTTATAAGGCTTAGGATGCCACAAGTGATTGTATTGGTTTGAGAAGCAGTACAAACGCAATTGAATGGTGCACTGACAGAAGCAAAGCATATTAAGTAACACAAGTCCCTCTTGCAGGGCAGGGGCTATAAACTCCCCCAAATATTTAGCCCTCCTAGATATCAGAAGGCACATGGGTGGCGCTGTGGGTTAATCCAGAGCCTAGGGCTTGCCGATCAGAAGGTCGGCGGTTCGAATCCCCGCAACGGGGTGAGCTCCCATTGTTTGATCCCAGCTCCTGCCAACCTAGCAGTTCGAAAGCACGTCAAAGTGCAAGTAGATAAATAGGTACCGCTCCGGCGGGAAGGTAAACGGCGTTTCCGTGCACTGCTCTGGTTCGCCAGAAGCAGCTTAGTCATGCTGGCCACATGACCCGGAAGCTGTACGCCGGCTCTCTCGGCCAATAAAGCCAGATGAGCGCCGCAACCCCAGAGTCGTCCGCGACTGGACCTAGCGGTCAGGGGTCCCTTTACCTTTTAGATATCAGAAATTGTGAATGAGATCAAGGCAGTACTTATCCTGCTCCATTTGAACACACACACACCCTACAAAAATTCAAGCAGCTAGTTTACACAGATCTACGTTTACAGATGAGCCAGGAAGCGTCAAGGTATGAAAAGCGTCACGGATAAAAAAAAAAATTCCCCCAGGCAGCGAGTCCTGCATTTTGCCAGGAAACACACCTGCTCTCAGCAGGTGCCACTGGGGATTCCCAGCCGTTTTTGGACAAATCCTCTAGCAAACACCTAGAATCGTGGGGTTGGTAAAGACAGACAGGTCACAGTGACTGTGATGCCAGCTGCCCTGCCCCTGGAGATGCCTGTGGTTCCGGGGGGAGGATGAGGAAAGGGATCACCACGACCACCTAGTCCAACTCTCTGCAATGCAGGAGTCTTTTGCCCAACATGGGGCTCGATCCCAAGACCCTGAAATTAAGAGTCTCATGCTAGTTGCTGTACTATTTGCTATCCACTGTGACAAGCTAGACTTCTGCACCTAGAACCTCCATGCACACACACAAATACATCCTGGCTAAGGAGCGACAAAACAAGCTGCGGGGACAACTGATGGTAGCTTCTCTCTCTCCTTTTTCTTTCTCTCTCCTACACCAGCGCCACCCACAGGGGAGAAATCCTCTCCGGCTCCTGTGCTCTGCCCTGAAACTCCACCGCCTCCTCCTTCAGCCTCCCCTGCTTCACCTGCTGACCCCCCAGAAAAGCCACCCCCAACCTCTCCTCCTCCTCCTCCTCCTCCTCCTCCACCACCTCCTCCTTCAGTTGCTCCTCTGGAGTTTGAAGACGAAGATGTTCCTCATCCGAACGTCCCATTGGAGGAGCCACCGCTGCCGCCACTGCCACAGGCTTCAGCCGAGGCTCCCGAAGCCTCTCCGCTCGCCCTGCCCAGCCAAGACCCCCGGCACCCGCTGTCCTACCGCAAGGCGACCAATTTCGCCTTGGATAAGTTCCTCGACCCGGCCCGGCCCTACAAGTGCACGGTGTGCAAGGAGTCCTTCACGCAGAAAAACATCCTCTTGGTGCACTACAACTCCGTCTCCCACCTGCACAAGATGAAGAAGGCCTCGGCCGACCCCTCTGCGCCGTCCCGGGGCGAGCCCGGCGCCGCCGGCGTCCTCCAGCCCTCCTCGGACAAGCCCTACAAGTGCACCACCTGCCGGGTCTCCTACAACCAGAGCTCCACGCTGGAGATCCACATGCGCTCCGTTCTGCACCAGACCCGCTCTCGCGTCGCCAAGATGGAAGCCGCCGGCAAAGCGGAGCTGCCGACCGCTGAGCCGGAGCCCCCGTGCGAAGCGCCGCTGGAAGCGGAAGCCCCCAAGCTCCTGGAGGCGAGCTGCGTGCAGGTGCCCACGCTCCCGTTCCTGGCGCCGTCTGCGGCGGAGCTGCAGCGCTTCCCTGCGCCCTTGTTCACTCCGCCGCTGCTGCCGCCCTTCCCGCTGGTGCCAGAGTCGCTCCTGAAACTGCAGCAGCAGCAACAGCAGCTGCTGCTCCCCTTCTACCTGCACGACCTCAAGGTGGCCCCCAAGCTGGCTTTGGCCACCCCGGCACTGACCCTCCCGGCCACGCCGCCCGTGCTGCTGCCACCTCTGCCAGCCAAGGAAGAGCAGCCGCCGGCAGCCGCTGCTGGCTCCAAACCGGAGGCGCCAGAAGAGGCCGAAGCGGAGGAGGCCGAGGGGGGCCAACAAGGGAGCGAGGCGTCCCGCACGGCTGCCAAAGCCCTCCTGGAGAACTTTGGGTTTGAGCTGGTGATCCAGTACAACGAGGGGAAGCAGCCTGCCGCCCCCGCCCCGGCTGCACCTCCGCGCCTGCCGGCGGGCAAGCTCTTGTGCGGCGCATGCGGGAAGCAGTTCTCCAACATGCTCATCCTGAAGACGCACGAGGAGCATGTGCACCGGCGGTTCCTGCCCTTCGAGGCACTCAACCGCTACGCCGCCCAGTTCCGGAAGAGCTACGACAGCATGTATCCCCCTCCGCCGCCAGCACTGCCCATCGAGACAGCCACTGCCACAACGACTGCCCCAACCACTGCTGCCGCCGCTGCCACAGACACCACCACAGTGACCGTGCCAGCCGCCTTGCCCCTGGAGATCCCCCCGCTCTGCCCTCCGTTTTTAATGCAGCCCATGCCAGTGGTGGTGCCGCCACTAGAGAGCGAGACCCCTCACGTGCCCCCCGAGCGCTTGAAATCCTTGTGGTTCCGGGGGGAGGATGAGGAAGGCGGCGGCGGGCCCGGGGTTCCCGAGTCTCTTCGCGGGGGCTTCCCGTCCACCCGGCGCTTCTCCCGCACCAAGTTCACAGAGTTCCAGTCTCAAGCCCTGCAGTCTTTCTTCGAGTGCAGCGCCTACCCCAAAGACGGCGAGGTGGAGCGGCTGTCTGCCATGCTGGGGCTGCCCAACAGAGTCATCGTGGTTTGGTTCCAAAACGCCCGGCAGAAAGCGCGGAAATGCGGCGGGAGCGAGGCCAGCGTGGGGGGCGGGGTTGCCGCCGTGCAGCCCTCCTGCAAGAAATGCCGGGCGTCCTTCCGCTGCATCTTTGAGCTCATGCGCCACCTTAAAAAGTGCTACAACGACCAGCCGGTGGATGTGGAGGGAGATGGGGCTGAGGAGGAGAACGAGGGGCCCGAGGAAGAGGAGCAGGAGGAGGAGGAAGAAGAAGAGCAGCAGCAGCAACAACAGCAGCAACAGCAGCCGCCGGAGCCTTCAGGGGCTGATGGAGAAGCTAAGGTTGACGGCGCTGGAGACAAACCTCAGGAGGAGGAGCAACCCACGGCCCCTCCCGAAAACGCAAGCACCCATCCCTGTGACCTCTGCACAGCCACGTTCTCAAGCGTCGACCTCCTCAATATCCACCGTGTTTCTCACATGCCAGCAACCGGCCCTCTGCCAGCCCCGGTTGCCCCCCAGCCTCCCCTGGATTTTGCCCCGCTGTTGTTTGGCGACCGTGCCGCCCACCCGGACCCCTCCCGGGCGCAGAAGCGGAAGCACGAGGACGGGAGCTTGTCGCCCACCGGCAGCGAGTGCGCCAGCGTGGCGGGAGGGGACGGCGAGCCCCCCCGGGACAAGCGCCTGCGCACCACCATTTTGCCGGAGCAGCTGGAGATCCTGTACCGCTGGTACATGCAGGACTCCAACCCGACCCGCAAGATGCTTGACTGCATCTCCGAAGAGGTTGGGCTCAAGAAGAGGGTGGTTCAAGTGTGGTTCCAGAACACGAGAGCCCGCGAGAGGAAGGGTCAGTTTCGGTGCAACGCCGGCACGGCCAACGCAACCGGCAAGCCCTCGCCGGTGCTCCCCTCCGCCTTCCCAAAGTTCAGCCCTCTGCCGCGAGACCCGACCATCCACTACGGAGCGGCCTTCGCGCCCAGCCTCTCTGCGGTGAGCTTACAGCTACCTCCAGCGAAGCCAGAGATTCCTGCGGAGCCACAAGCGCAGGAAGAAGCAGCCGAAGAAGAATTGCCAAAAGAGAACGAAGACCGGAGCCTGTCGGGAGGGGAGATGAGCGACTCGTCTTCCTCCTCCTCGTCGTCGCTGGCCGATCTGGATTTCTCCGGCAGCCGGCGGAGCCGAGGGGCGGACGGCGGCTTTGGAGGCATGCACGATGCTTTGGGCCAGCGCCGGTATCGCACGCAGATGTCCAGCCTGCAGCTGAAGATCATGAAGGTTTGCTACGAGGCCTACCGGACGCCCACCATGCAGGAGTGCGAGGTGCTGGGCGAGGAAATAGGGCTGCCCAAGCGGGTGATCCAGGTGTGGTTCCAGAACGCCAGGGCCAAGGAGAAGAAGGCCAAGGCTGCCAGCGGTGGCGAGGAGGGGCACCCCAGCACTCCATCGCAGGCCGAGTGCCCCTACTGCGAAGTCAAGTACGATTTCTACGTGTCCTGCCGTGGGCACCTCTTCTCCCGTGGGCACCTCGCCCGACTCAAGGAGGCCATTAAGGCCCAGCTCAAGAGCGAGAGCAAGTGCTATGAGCTCGTGCCGGACAAAGGGACACCATCCCCGACAAGGCTGGGTGCCTCCATGCCTCCTGCCACCGTGCCATCTTCCCTTGGAAGCATGGCTCCCTTTGCGCCAGGTGAGTGAGAGGTGGGAAGGAAAGGTAAGTTACGTTCAAGGAGGTTGGGGATGGGGCCTCGTCATTAAGCCATAGTTACTCACTATGGGATCTTTCCAATCCCATATCTGCTCAGTTTCTCTCCAAAAGTATCGCTAGGTCTCCCCTTGCTGCTCTGACCCTCATCCCCACTTCTGCCATTTTGCGTGGAAGCTCCCAAGATGGCTGCCCAGGCGTCATTTTCATGCCAAGCAGTCGCTCCATGTGGCATTCTGGTTCTCCACACAATCTTTCTCTTCTCCCAACTTTTTCTTCTTCTTCTTCCCGCTAGCATAGCCTTTCCTTCCCCCGTCCCATCCCCGAGGCTTCCATTGCGGGCGTCGGGAGTAGGTTGGGGTGGAAATGGCGCCAGAATCTCCTACTCTGCCCCTTGCATCTGGGGTGGTTCATTGAGAGCGGTAGTTAGCGTCTTGTTACCAGAATGAGAGGGCGTCCATCTCTGCAACCAGAGGAAGCAGATGCTGGGTTGTGGAATTATAGAATTGTAGAGGATCATCTAGTCCAACCCCCTGCAAGACCCAACGTGGGACTCGAACCCCTAATAAATAATAATAATAATAATAACAATAATAATAATAATAATAAATAAATAAATATATTATTTATACCCTGCCCATCTGGCTGGGTTTCCCTAGCCACTTTGGGCGGCTTCCAACAAAATAATAAAAATACATTAAAACATCAGTCATTAAAAACGTCCCTAAACCAGGGCTGCCATCAGATGTCTTCTAAAAGTCAGATAGTTGTTTATTTTCTTGACATTTGATGGGAGGGAGTTCCACAGGGCGGGTGCCACCACAGAGAAGGCCCTCTGCCTGGTTCCCTGTAACCTCACTTCTCGCAGTGAGGGAACCGCCAGAAGGCCCTCGGAGCTGGACCTCAGTGGCCGGGCAGAACGATGGGGGTGGAGACGCTCCTTCAGGTATACTGAGACTAGGGCTTTAAAGGCCAGCACCAACACTTTGAACTGTGCTCGGAAACGTCCTGGGAGCCCATGTAGATCTTTCAAGAGATTAACCCTGAGATTAAGAGTTTCATGCTCTCCTGCCTGAGCTATCCTAGGAGAGATGGGCTGGGCTCTCCAGTCGTCCTGCAAGGACCCTGGCCCTAAGGCTTTAAAGGCAGGAGCCAGTGAAGAAAGGCAACATTGAGGAAACAGGTGGAGGCAGCACAGAACTCATAGCTTTTCTTTCTCCCAACAGGCCCTTCCTCTTCCTCCTCCGGGGCCCTGAGCAGCCCTTTGGCCTCCACGCAGCCGGGGCCCCCCTTACCTCAGCACCTCACTCCGGAACCGGCCCAGCTTGGCCCCTCCGCAGAGCTGGCACCTGCTCCAGAGACTTCCCCGGGCGACGGCCAGGCAGACCCCGCCTCCAGCTCAGCCCAGGAACCCTCCGTGCCCTCCACTGCCGCGGTGAAGAACCTCAAGACGTTGAAGGCCGCCGTGCCGGCCTTGCTGGGAGGCCAGTTCCTGCCCTTCCCGTTGCCGGCGGCAGCGACGGCGGCAGCCCCCTCGCTCTTTGGCGCGCAGCTGCCCGGGGCCTACTTCCAGCAGCTCTACGGCATGAAGAAGGGGCTGTTCCCCATGAACCCCGTCATACCTCAGACGCTTATGGGGCTGCTGCCCAGCCCCCTGCTCCCGACGCCCATGCCCGAGCCGCCCGTCGAGGTGCCCGAGGCCCCCGGCATCTCCACGGTTGACGTGACTCACCAGTACCTCTGCCGCCAGTGCAAGGCGGCCTTCGAGAGCGAGGGGGCCGCCGCCGCCCACCAGGCCACTTTCTGCTACTTTGGGCGCCAGCCCCCCGCGGCCCCACCCCCGCTGCGGGTGCCCGTGTGCACCTACCACTGCCTGGCCTGCGAGGTGCTTGTGAGCGGGCGCGAGGCCCTGGGGGCCCACCTTCGCTCCAGCGCTCACCGGCGCAAGGCCAGATCCAACGCAGCAACCGCATCGGTGTTTGCCAAAGAGGAATCCAAATTACCTCACTCGGACTCCAGCCCAAAAAGTAACGCTACCTCTACGACACTACTAGCTTTATAGAGACGGATGCTACACTGCCACCGACCGAGAGAGAAGGACTAAGCAACCAACCAACCAACCAACCAACTAACCAACCAGCCAGCGGAGGGAAGGGCGCCCGCTTGGCGTGCCCTGCGCCCTCTGCCCATACCAAACGCCCATCACGCAACCCCCCGCCACCAGTAAACTCAAGAAACGCCCCCCGGCCAAAGCGACACCCAGTTGCCTGAAGGCCACGCTCCTCCCAGACTCCTGGGTAGCCATGTGGGCAAAGCTGGACCCAGATGTCCAGCCGTCCCACCCCACTCCCCCAACACCACCGCCATCTTGAGGGAAGACCAGTTGACCTGGTGTGGAACAGGAATGCAGCCTGCCGTCCGAGGAACCCCCCAACAGTGCCCACCTCAGAAATGCCTTGCGCTCTGCATGGAGTGCAGAAGTTGCCCCCCTCCTCCTCCGCCACCCACCGAGCCCCTTGCCCTCACGGCCCTGGGCATCGGCCGAGGCCAGTCCCCAGGGTCTCCCGTCCCTGGATCCTGTCAGGCTGGCCGTGGTTCTCCAGATCCGACATGGGTGCCCAACCCATCGCCTCCCCGCAGTCCCTTCGCACATGCCTGTGTATTCCAGAGTCTTCCACCTCCTGTGGCATACACATGTACCTCACGTGAGAGAGGCACGAGAGGCCCTCACTGTCTAGGGTTCAGGTCTCGGTGCCCTCCATGTTTTCCCTCAAGGAGGGTCCCCGGGCGCCTCAACAGGCGTTCCTCGGGATGCCGGGCTTCTCACCCCAGCGGAGAGGACCCCCTTCCCTCGCCCACGAAGGCCGCCACGCCATCTCCTCGTGTCAACGGGAGCTTCCCAGAATCCTTTGCCCAAAGTCCTACCCCTCATGTGTGCGAGAACCACACTCCCGCCCCCCCTCCGCCCGTCTCCACACACGCTTGTGACCGCCGCCCCCACACCTGCCGCACGCCCTTGTGCGAACCTGGTCTCCTCTCTCTCCCTCCCTCTCTCGCTCTCTCACACACACCTGCTTAGACCTCCTTCTCTCACTCTCTCTCACCTTCCACCCTTTTACTGTGTTATTACCGACTTGAGAAAGGCCAAAAAAAAAGCAAACAAAAATAATGGACGGAAAGAAAGAAAAATTATTAACCCAAGGAAACAAAACTTAAGGGGGGGGAGGGGGGCAAAGATGTGAAACTGAGTCCCCACCCCCACCCCCCACCCCTCCTAGAGCATGTGCTGCCCATTGTGTATAATAATTCCCATCCTGGACGGATGGACAGACTCCCGAACTTGTTGATGGATTTTGAACGACTTGAACAGCAACCAAACTGGGGAAGAAAGGCGCCTCTCCCTCTTCTTTCCCGCCATTTTTTCCCTCCTCTCTCTCTCTCTCCTCCTCCTCCTCCTCCTCGTCCCCAGTTGGGTCTCTGCCCGCACTGAGGAACCAAATAAAACTAACAACCTCGCTGTCTTTTTCCTCCTGATAGACGTGACTTCCGTCTCCGCGCGGGAAACGACACACACAAAAAAAACCCCTACTCCGATGGCTTTAAAAAGAAAGAAAGAAAGAGAAGAAAATAATAATAATAATAAAATAAAACCAGAAGGATCCTCCCGTCTACACACACACAGTTACCTGCCACGTGCTGGTGTGCCGACGTCCTTGCAAAAAAGAAAAAAAGGAAAAAAAAAAAACTACAAAAAACCCTCTTTATGAATCCAAAGCTCTTAAAAAAAAAAAAAACTTCTATACAATAACCAAAAAGAAAACCAACAGTTTGAGAGAGAGACTACCCACCAACAAAAAGGAATAATAAAAAGCAAACTGGAAATAATTTTTTTTTTAAAGAAAAAGACATATGACGATGATGACGAAGAAGAAGAAGAAAAGTTACGCCCTCACGTTTTTCTTCCTCCTTTGTGTCCGTTCTTTTGGGGTTCCCTCTCCCGTTCTTTTCTTCCCCCAGCCCTGCTCCCCCCCCACCCTCTTCCAACCTGCCAAGTGTTTTTTAGGCCCTCTCCCACTTAAAACAAAGATGGACAAGAATTTTAAGAAGTTGATGGAAGTGGAAACCTGTGGGGTAGAGAACGGGGGGATTACAAAAAGAAAAGAATCCCCCACAAAAATAACCAAACGAACTACATTCGGGGCGTCCAGAGGGGGTGGGCTCCTACAGCGGCTCACCCTTCAAGACCACCCTGTTTTCCTCAGACTGCCCCCCTTCTCCCCACAACTCTGCACCCCAGAATGGGGCGAGGGGAAATGTCTTTCTGTTGTGTATTTAAAGGGAGGGATGGGGTACAATAAAAAATTAAAAAGATAAAGAGATGGTCTGGGGGGGGGAATTCGAACATGCTTTTGGCAGGGTGGTGGTTGGGTGCATATATTTGTGGGGGGAGGGAAGAAAGTAACAGCACCGAAGAATAGACAAATATTGGATACTTATCTAAGGTCTCGCTTTTTCCTGTGGAGCAGGGAAAGTATCTTTCATGTGCACCCAAAACTTTTTAAAAAAAGAATATGTGAATTCCTGGATCTAGGGGTTTATTTGCACTGTGCCGATGAATGTGGGTTGTTATTATTTATTAAATCTATATAGCGACCTTCGCCACAAGATCTCAGGGCAGGTTCACCGAATAAAATGCAAGATAAAAACACAAGTAGATAATTAAAGCAAAAGCAGTATCACCATCCCTCCCTTATTAACAAGGGTTAGCAAGGTGGATGCAGGACTTACCGGTAGTTGCTTATGTTTTACTCGGAAACTGACCCTCCATATGCCTTGGGAAAGCAGTGCCACAAAACGGGCACTATAAAGATTCGAAGTCCTGTGGTACAGGAGGGCCACAACAGGGTTTCCTGGTTTTTTTTCTGGGTCCTCCAACACACTTGAAAAAGAGGGCACAGATTTGCATGACGTTTGCGTATGCTTTGTGTCATTGACCGGCAGAATTCGAACGCACCACTCTTCCCCCCCAAAATTGTATTTCCATACTAGAAGCAGCTGCTTAATTTCTGCCTGCCACACAGCAGTTGAAGGCTGGCTTTCTCTCAATGCCAAGCCTAAGCCAAAACCTAGTCCTGTACCCAGTTACCTGGGAGTAAGGCCTATTAAGCACATAGGTAATCCCCTCTCACGTATACCACTATACTGCAAATTGCCTATACAGTGAATTCTTATTGCTTGGTGTTTATGCCAAAGTCTCTTTCTTTGCAGTATTTTGTTTGTTCGTTTTTTGCATTGCCATCTGAAGGTGGGGGGAATTCCTTTAACATCCTCCTGGACTCGCTGTGTAGTAGTATTTGCGGGAAACAGCTCAGACAAACCCACCACAGGAAAGACGTATCCTAGTTGCTGCAGGGAAAGGAGAAATTATGAAGATCCCAAGGATGAAAAAAATTGAGACATAAGAAGGAAATAAGCAGCTCTTTGAGACCCTGGGGATTTCTCCGGCCGGGTGTCCAAACAGCTCCCTTGTCAATCACAGCTATGACTTCACTCATTGGCTAAAAACCAAAAGGCGGGGGCAGCCAGGCTGGCTCATCTAATAGAAAATGCTTATAAGAACAACTGCACATTTGCTTCATAACTTTCTTTCTAGATGGGCTAGAGACTTACTTTTTTTTAAAAAAGAAAATGAGTCTGGGTCACTAACTGGCTCTGTGCCTGGTACTTTAGCACTGACTGTTATCTGCCTCTCCACAACCCTGCTAATAATGGGTGCAAACCCAAATAAAATCTGAAAAGCTGTGATTTAAATGCAAAAAGTGTTCTAAAACAATTTTGCTTAGCAAGAAATGTGCATGGAAGGAAAAACAATATTGTTTTCCAACCGGCACCAGTTTCTTAGCAGGCGATCCAAATATTCTGAAATTTGTACGGTCAATTTGGAGGGGGAAACCCTACAAAGAAATCCAAACCAGTTACTGGTTTAAACTAAGCACACCATTAAGATATTATTCTGATTCTTTTTTCATTTCTATACCGTCAGGTGCTCTTGAGAGTTTTCTGTTGGAAGAAAAGCAGGGCAGACTTTCGAAAATTAAACAAGGTCTCTGGCATCAGGCAAGACCTGCTGCCCTCTCCTAGCTACGCTATCCTCCTAAACACCATGGTTTTCCAAAATTCGGTCACACTAGAGTGTGACCAAGGAACGGAAGTCAGGAAGAGGCTGTGCAGATAGCAGACGAGATTCTCAGTGGTTGAGATCAACCAGGAGCAGATTTAGGTGCCCCCCCCCAAAATACAACATTTCTCAAGGGGGATCCGTTCTGTTCTGTCTAATGGGAGTAAACAGTGCCCAGGATGGTTAGAAAATAAAATGATATAAGACAACCATTTCAGGAAGCTGGGTGCCACCCCATGGAAGAAGCCCATGGGTCTCTCCCAGCCCTGCCTGGAAGTGACAGAAATTGAACCCATGACTTTCGGCACGTAGAGAAGATACTCCACAATGTTGGTGTTTGTGCTTGGTATCTGGGAATCAGGGAGGGGAAAGATTTTCACAGCATGGGAGAGGAGCATTATCACCTGCTAGCAGGTTGCATGTTGGAAAGTCTTTGTCAAGGGCAAAGGGGATATTCTATGTGCAATAGAGCATAAAAACCGGCGTACAATGTGGGCTGACCCATTTTTAAAGGCTTGGGATATGAGGTGCAACCGTACTACTTCACTGACATCTGTTTGGGGCCTCCTGTGTGTCCTTGATCGATCAACTCCCCATCTATTGTTCTTTAATGGCAGAATTCGCACGCATTTCCAGATCTGTCTCCACGCCATCCTCTTTTTTGCTAACCCTAAACGTCTGAGGGGTGGGGTGGGGGGAGAAGGAGAAGGTAGCCTGCCATCTTTGGCCTGTGTTTCTCAAGCCAGGGGAACCAGGGCCTGGTTCCCTGTTTCTGTTGCCACGGCAACGGGCGCCATCTTGGAGACATTGATAGAAGACTATATGTAGTCTTTTGACATAAGGGCCCTGGGAATTTTTTCAAGGGCGGGGAGGCAAAGTATGTAGAAACTAGCCTACCGTAAAATTTAAAATTATTGCCCCCCTCACATTTCCCTCTGGCCCTGCCAAGTCACTGGCATGCGGCCCCCGAAAGATTGCTCAAATCATAATGTGGCCCTCTGGCTGGAAAAAAACCCCACAGTAGCACCTATTCAAGCTATACAGAACCTGACTCACCACCCCAAATTCCATAGGGCAGACCCACATACGCCATACCCCATCCAGGCCCACAAAAGGCCAGCATAGTGCATCGGATGGTATACTGGGTGCAGGTCAGGGAGACTTGGGTTCGAATCCCTTTTCAAACATGAAGCTCACTGGGCGATGTTGGGCAATTCACGCTTCCTCAACTGCACCTACATCACAGGGTTGTTGTGAGTACAAAATATAGAAAGCAGACAGCCCTCAGCCGAAGACACGTTAAGATTAATCTCTACCTTCCGGGGTCCTGGGATAATGCCATTGCTGGGTCAACATCACCCTTGGTGTAAGAAGAGGCTCAAAGAGCTCAGTTTTAACCGATCAATTCAGCCCCGGCCAGCTCCTACTTTGCTCCCACCCGGTAGGTAAAACTCGGCCCCTATGCCCTCCCCATCTCTTGGACTGCCTGGTCCTGCAGAACCAGCCTACAAAACACATTGCCTGCCTGCCCCACATAGCTCCCACCTGCCCAATTGGCTTTGTGCAAGAGGTTCCTGCGCTGCCACCAGCCCTGCTGTTCCTATGTGGGGCTGCCCTTGGAAGACAACACGGAAACTTCAGCTGGTGCAAACTGCAGCTGGGCTTCCGTGTAGATCTCAAAAGCCCCTGGGCCCAATTCACCGTGCTCACGTTGGTGTTTAAAGCCATAAATGACACAGGCCCTGAATACCCGAAAGACAGTCTCCTTCCCTACAGACCCTCTCAGGTGTTTAGATTGGCAAAGAGGGGCAGTCCTCTTTCTTGTTCCAGTGCCCTCAGAAGCTCTGGGGGGTGGCAGCCCAGGACAGGGCCTTCTCTGTGGCAGCCCCTAAGCTGTGGGACTCCCTCAGAGAGGTGTACCTGGCACCCTCATTGTATGGCTTTTGGCAAATGTTGAAGATGCACCCCTTTATCCTGGCTTTCGACACTCAAAAGTGTGTAATTCTTGGACCCACCTTATTTCTGTAATGGTGGGTTAACTGTTTTTCATATTGCTTTTTAATTGTAACTCACCCTGGGACCTTAGGGTGGAGGGTGAAAATAAAACAACAACAACAACAAACAACAACAACAACAACAACTTCTGATGGTGGGAAACAGAATCAGACTCGGCCAAGTGATCCTGTGCACAGTCCCAACCTGTGCCAGAATCTGAGCTTCAAGATCTCTCCACACAATCTCCCTATGTCTGCTAGGCCTGATCCAATGCCTGCCTTTCACTACCACCCGCCAATTATTTATCGAGTTCAAACAGGACTGAAAACAGACCTGCGCATTATTTATTTATTTATATAAAAAATAAATAAAGACTGACACGACAGATTAATAAAGCAGCACTGACCCCCCCCCCCCAAAAAATGCTGGTTGGGGTTTGTGGCAAAGACTGGCCTCTAGCATAAGTGTTTAGGTTTCAGAGGATCAATCAATCAATGCTTGATTTTTAAAAGACGTTTCTAGCCCTCATGACTGTAGTGGGGCGTTGGGGGGTGTGAAGCTTAGAAACGGGAAACGGGTTTCTGCTGGAATCAAAAAGCTAAAGAAACAAATAATAATTTGTTTGCGGTCTGGGCAAAGGAGGGAGAACTCGCTGGCATCATGATACTTTTCTTCTGACGTCTTCCCTAAGGATCAGGAGAGGCAAATGAGAAGGGCTGTCTCTGGTGGGAAGAAGGTGGCTTTTTGCTTCTCTACACTGTCAATGAAAACACGACTCCAAGCTGATACAACGCATAGTACAGTCCTTCCTAGACTGCACCATTTCAGATTGCAAGCTTGGAGGGTCCCAATAACACCCCCCCCCACCTCCCTGTTCTTAAAAAATGAGCACATCAGGGGGAAGCATTCTAATCTAACCCTCTCCTTTGCTTGCGATATTTCCCCCCACAAAGCATTCAAACAGATGATTCCCTCATCTGTAGCCGAGTGATACAATCCACCATGGATATTTCTGCAATTGGCCTGGTGACATTCACACTGCTGTTTGTTTCAGTGTGCTCAATCTCTGACACAATAAATAGGTTCCAGGGCTAAACTCTGGCTCAGATCAAGCCTCTCCTCTCCTGAAGCATCTCGCATTACAGCGATATTTGAAAACCATCATCTGCATTGATTAGCAAAAATATTCTGCTAATTTCTCTCAGGTTCCTGAACAATGGCGCCTCTCTTGAATCATCTCACCTTACAAGGATATTCAAAAACCATTATCTGCATTGATTAGCAAAAATATTTTGCTACTTACCATGGGCTGATTAAGTTCAGCATCACCAAATCAACAGACTCATCAGTACACTTTTGCTGCAAAATATGTACATCTACCTAGATCTGTATACACACAAATACCATGGATGAGAATGAGGCAAGTGACACCCATTGGCCCTCTGCCCCAAATGTATGACTTGCTCTACATTGAAATATCGTACTGGTAACCCAAAAAACTACACCCGCACTATAGACCTGCAACATTTTGAAGCCTGCTCAACTCTGAGTGTTTCTCCACCACCAAAGAATCGTGGGAACTGTAGTCTTCTGGGGAGGCTGAAAATTCTTCCCTAGCCCATGTCCATCATCTTTTAGTTGCTAGGCACAGCTATTAAATAGGTCTGAAATTGGTCTAACATCTGCAAACATTAACCAATCAGAAATCCCCCAGGCACCAAGCATGTTTTGCGATTGGTCCAGGTCTATGGAGGCCAGGTGGGCAACCGACCTCTCCACCTGGCTGGCCCGTCCAGCTTTCTTAAGCAGGAAAGCAGGAAAGCTTATTTATTGCGTTTATATCCCACGTTTTCCTCCAAGGGGTACATGGTTCACCCCCATCCTCAGTTAATCCCTACAACGACCCTGTGAGGTAGGTTAAGGGACTGTGACTGGCCCAAGGTCACCCAGTGAGCTTCATGACTGAGTGGGGATTAGAACCCTGATCTCCCAGGTCCTAGTCCGACACTCTAACCCAGGGGTCAGCAAACTTTTTCAGCAGGGGGCCGGTCCACTGTCCCTCAGACCTTGTGGGGGGCCGGACTATAAAAAAAATGAACGAATTCCTATGCCCCGCAAATAACCCAGAGATGCATTTTAAATAAAAGCACACATTCTACTCATGTAAAAACACCAGGCAGGCCACACAAATAATAATAATAAGAAGAAGAGTTTGGATTTGATATCCCGCTTTATCACTACCCGAAGGAGTCTCAAAGCGGCTCACATTCTCCTTTCCCTTCCTCCCCCACAACAAACACTCTGTGAGGTGAGTGGGGCTGAGAGACTTCAGAGAAGTGTGACTAGCCCAAGGTCACCCAGCAGCTGCATGTGGAGGAGCGGAGACGCGAACCCGGTTCACCAGATTACGAGTCTACCGCTCTTAACCACTACACCACACTGGCTCTATAATCAGATGCATTTTACATAAAAGGACACATTCTATCCATGTAAAAACATGCTGATTCCCGGACCATCCGCGGGCCGGATTTAGAAGACAATTGGGCCGGATCCAGCCCCTTGGCCTTAGTTTGCCTACCCATGCTCTAACTACTATACCACACTGGATTCGTAGAGTACTTCTGCTATGGGAACGCTATATAAATTAAGTAGGTATATAAATATGAAAAAAGCAAAATGTCACTTAAGAGAAAGCTCCCTAACCAGACTTTTACTTGCCACCTTCTCTCAAAAGGAGCTCCCCCATCCCCAACGTGAAATTCTGTTTAAGCTATAAATGTCAAAAGTGGAAATTGTAGCCACTGTGCTGCTGCTGAGAGCTAAACTCACAGCTGTCCATGGAGGCGCAGGTTAATTCTGTGTCCAGGGCAGCTGTCTACCAGCTCCATCTGGTACGCAGGCTGAGGCCCTACCTGCCCACAGACTGCCTCGCCAGAGTGGTGCATGCTCTAGTTATCTCCCGCTTGGACTACTGCAATGTGCTCTACGTGGGGCTACCTTTGAAGGTGACCCGGAAACTACAACTAATCCAGAATGCGGCAGCAAGACTGGTGACTGGGAGTGGCCGCCGGGACCACATAACACCAGTCTTGAAAGACCTACACTGGCTCCCAGTACGTTTCCGAGCACAATTCAAAGTGTTGGTGCTGACCTTTAAAGCCCTAAATGGCTTCGGTCCAGTATACCTGAAGGAGCGTCTCCACCCCCATCGTTCAGCCCGGACACTGAGGTCCAGCTCCGAGGGCCTTCTGGCTGTTCCCTCACTACGAGAAGCCAAGTTACAGGGAACCAGGCAGAGGGCCTTCTCGGTAGTGGCACCCGCCCTGTGGAACGCCCTCCCACCAGATGTCAAAGAGAACAACAACTACCAGACCTTTAGAAGACATCTGAAGGCAGCCCTGTTTAGGGAGGCTTTTAATGTTTAATAGATTATTGTATTTTAATGTTCTGTTGAAAGCCGCCCAGAGTGGCTGGGGAAACCCAGCCAGATGGGCGGGGTATAAATAATAAATTATTATTATATTATTATAAACCATGGTTTGGCTCAACATGCCATCTGAACCCAGGCTTGTGGTTTATCTTGAACCCCCACAAAGCAAGAACCCTGACCATCCAACCTCTGTTTAAAAACCTCCAGGGGAAGGATCTGCCACCTTTTGAGGTCGCCCATTCCACCATGAATTGTTCTTTTGGTCAAAAAGTTCTTCCTAACATTTGGTTGGAATCTCCTTTCTTGTGATTCGAATCCATTGGCTCGACTCCTAACCTCTGCAGCAGCAGGAAACGAGTCCCATCCATCTTCCATGGGGCAGCCCCTCAGATATTTGAAGATGGCTCTCATAGCAACTCTCAGTCTTCTCTTCTACAGGCACCCAACTACAGTGAGGGGGGAAAGTATTTGATCCCCTGCTAAATTTGCCCGTTTGCCCTCTGACGAAGAATTGAACAGTTCATAATTTTAATGGTAGGTTTATTGTAGCTGCGAGAGACAGAATAACAACAGGAAAAACCCCAGAAACCCAGAAGACAAAAGTCAGAGATTGGTCTTTTCTTCGTCAGAGGGCAAACGGGCAAATTTAGCAGGGATCAAATACTTTTTTCCCTCACTGTCCATGATCACTTCAGATGGTGACAGCATTCATGAAATTAAAAGATGCCTGCTTCTTGGGAGAAAAGCAATGACAAACCTAGACAGCATCTTAAAAAGCAAAGACATCACCTTGCCAACAAAGGTCCGTATAGTTAAAGCTATGGTTTTCCCAGTAGTGATGTACAGAAGTGAGAGCTGGACCATAAAGAAGGCTGATCGCCGAAGAATTGATGCTTTTGAATTATGGTGCTGGAGGAGACTCTTGAGAGTCCCATGGACTGCAAGAAGATCAAACCTATCCATTCTTAAAGAAATCAGCCCTGAGTGCTCACTAGAAGGACAGATCCTGAGGTTAAGGCTCCAGTACTTTGGCCACCTCATGAGAAGAAAAGACTCCCTAGAAAAGACCCTGATGTTGGGAAAGGTTGAGGGCACAAGGAGAAGGGGACGAAAGAGGATGAGATGGTTGGACAGTGTTCTCGAAGCTACTAACATGAGTTTGGCCAAACTGCGAGAGACAGTGAGGGATAGGCGTGCCTGGCGTGCTCTGGTCCATGGGGTCACGAAGAGTCGGACACGACTGAACGTCTGAACAAACAACAACAACCTATATAATCTTGGTCTCCCTCTTCTGGCACACGTTCCAGCTTGTCAATATCCTCCTTAATGCTAAGCTACAGTTCGGTTTAGCGGCACATGCAAAGCAGCTCTGCGCCGGTCCTGAGATTCGCAAAGAATTTACTTCGGCTGTCGAAAATCTACTACCATACAGTTCCGAAGCTCAGGAAAGAAAGGAAACAGAACTCCAGCCCAGATTAAGAGGGGAAGTTCCTCAGTCCCATTTACATAGGCTCAAAGCGTGACAAGATCTATTTCTGTATTAATTTGGCAGTATTTGTTCAGTTGGCTGGCAAGTCGCCTCTCCAGTCCAGCCTTTCCAAAGGACTCGGGGAAGGTTAACTCTACCCAGAAGGAAACCAAAATGCCACGAAAACAGCCATCGCTGTACCACAACCACAAAGAAAAGGTCCGATGTGTTGAGGTATTTGAGCCAGACAGATTTGTGAACAGGCAGCCTCGCGCCCATCATACCAAAAGCTTAAAAACATGCACAATGCTTAACTCTAGCTACCAAGCACCGGCCGAAAAAACAAGGAACCAAAGGCAGACACAGCGATTACGGTTAGTGCTAACTATGGTTTGCGGTCTTAAAACGCTCACTCAAATGCACAGCAAAACTATAGCACAGGTTACTAAATTAAGCACCAGCCCTCGATGACGGGCATATGGAGATATCAGCGAGAGACCGGCTTATTGCCTAGAAACCATATGTACTGTGGTTTGCTGGAATGCAAACCATAGTTTGGAAGCCCAATGCAAACCACAGTTTCACAATCCGATGTTGGTGGGCGATCCTTTTAAGCAATGGTCTAGCTAGGCATTCAGACATGACACTAAACCAGAGTTACAGAAAACAAGCCAGAGTTTGGCTGTTTCCAGTCCACCAGGTCATTATAAGAACTTTGTAAATAAGAAACTAATGCCTGACTTGATTTCTTTCTTCCTCCCTCCCTCCCAAACTCTATTCTTTTTGCGTTGTGGAAAACTGTCCCCAGGAAGGCATGTCTGGCACTATCATGGCTTGTTTTAGGCGCCAGGCAAAACCAGACATTTGGCCCTTAATATGAAGGGTTCCTGGGTATGTCGGTGGCTTCTCTTTATAATTATTTGTCAACGGAGTGGACCCGTCCTAATATCTACAAGCATTTTAGACTTTCATTTTATTCTGGTTATTACATTTGGCGTCTTGTTTGTACACAGTAAGTCACCTCGGGACACATTTGAATGAAAAGCCAGATACATATTTTAAAATAATAAGTTACAGGTAGGTAGCCGTGTTGGTCTGCTGTAGTCGAAACAAAATAAAAAATAAAATAAAAATTCTTCCAGTAGCACCTGAGAGACCAACTAAGCTTGTTATTGGTATGAGCTTTCGTGTGCATGCACATGAAAGCTCATACCAATAACAAGCTTAGTTGGTCTCTAAGGTGCTACTGGAATAATTTATTTTTATTTTTTATTTTGCTTAAAATAATCAATTCACTGATATTTGTAAACTGCTCTGGAATCCTTTTCCAGCCAAAGAGAAGGCTAAAGATGCTTCAGATAAAATAAATAGGCATTATTTTATCTGGAAGGCATTCCTGGAAGACATTCCGGGTCAGACTTTAATGGATCTGTAAGGCGGAGATCCTAAGCAGGTTTATTACAGAAATGAGCCCTACTGAGGTCAATGGGACTTACTTCTGGGTAAAAATGATTGCCCTCCAAGGGAAGGAAGCTCTGCTCTTGCAACTCACCCGCCCAAAACACCTCTGTCTGTATTTGGGATAATCAATCAATGGCCCTCCAGATGTGGTCGGACTACAACTCCCATCAGCCTTGCCCATTGGCCATGCTTGCAGGGGCTGATGGGAGTTGGAGTTCAATCACACATTCCCCACCCTGCTCTGCGTCCAAGATGGCTGACTCTGGCATTGGGGCAATGCAGGAAAGAGACTGCCTCCGGCTGATCTTTAAGAACAAGTTGGGGGAAAGGAGAGGAGGCACTCTTTGGGTTATGTAGGATCCTAATGATTAAAGATTTCATAGGTCAAAATGAATATTGGGGCTTGAGGGATTTTATTTTTGTAATTTAAATTGAGTTAAAATAATTCTTTTTACACACACGAAACCCGCGGAATTGGCGTGGGGTAGCATATTCCACCTGGCACACAGACCCTCTGATGAAGTGAGTGATTAGGAAGCAAGAAAGGAGCAGGGGGGAAACTGAAATTTCTAAAAGGGCACAGGATCAGACCGGAAAAGGGGACCTCTCCACGCACTGTCTGCGTCTGGACAATTATAACGTGTTTCGCTTTAAAGCTTTTGGAAATTGAAAATAATTCTCCGTGATGAAAATTGTCTCTTAGAGTTTATTAGGGCTGAAGACTTGATAGACATGATTAATCAAGTAATTTATTAATCACAGATTAAAACGTGGGGTTTTAATCAGATTTTAATCAGAGCTGTCTGGGTAGGCATCTTTGGTTTGTAAGTCATCTATGACTACTACTCAGCTCAAGCAACACATCTTAGATAAACTCTGAACCAATAAGGATCCACCGATAAATTGGCTTGTATCTATATTGCACAGTAGGTGTGCTGCTGAAGCCTCCAGCAGTGATTGGCTGAGCTTCTGTGATGACACAGAATGCTTTCAGGTGCTCCAGGTTCTCAGGGGACAAAGCTATTGGAATGTTTGTAGGTCCGGTTTCTGTGAGGGAAGGGAAAACTAGGAGTTTGGCTGGAATTTAAGCCTCACAATGACCTTTGGTCTGAGGATAAGGAAGATATTATGGAAAGTAAAGAAGCCCAGGAGCCCAGAGGTAAGGTGGATGAAGAAAAAAGGTTTTAAACAAAACCAAACAGAACAGAACAGGAACACAGCGAGAAGTTGGGGGAACAGAAAGAAGCTTCAGCAAAATGGAAGAGAAAATAGGGAACAAAGAAGGAGCTAACAAGAAGCGGGGAGAAGGGCTGAATTTCACAAATTGATATGAATTAGCCACCCAGTTCTTGGGATGCTGGTTTCTAGTTGATTTTAATGGGACACACTGATCATATTAATGACTAGCGCAAGGCCATTATCTTCATCAAAAAAGTTCTTAATTGGTTTGGATGTTCTCCTCCCTCTAAAGCACCTGGAAAATTATAGGCTGTCAGCTCCACTTTTAAAAAATGTTAATTAAAAATATTTAAAATGAGGAGGAACATTTTAAGAGGGTTTTTTTTTTTTTTTTTTTGAGCCATGAAGGTATTGGAACTTCTCTCTTTCTCCCCCCGCCCCCAATATACATTTTAATTTGTGCTGGCGTTACAGCAGGGGGTAAAAGTAAACCGTTTTTTTCTGAGCCCCACTAGAAGAGGGGGGCAAAAATTGAAACAGGAGCATCCTGAAAACGAAAATGTTTTTTTACGGATCTTTAAGAAGGCAAACCCTGAAAACCTCAACAAAGTTCTTCAAAAATTAAGGTTCATAATTCCGGTTTTTTAACGCTTCATTCCTTCTGCCGATAAGGGCTGACTGTTTCTATGGAACCGAAAGGGACCATTTGTAGCCAAAGCAACAACCGAAAACATCAAAACCAGGTTGAGCAGTCAAGGTGGCTTCCATCGGCCTCCCATTCCACCAATCTGAACCAACCATTCGCTCAGCCTCTCGCTATGGGTAGTTGGATAACCGCCATACCCATCCTATGATATGCCCCACCCAACATAAAATGCAAACATTTACAAACATTTATCACGTCAGCAACCCCCTCTCCCAAAACCGCTGCCGGAGAACCCACAACTCCTATTCCTGGAGGTGTAGGAGAAGAAATTTCAAGTCTAACCTTGGTGATCCATGACGGAGGTTGGTTGAAGGCTGAAGATCTTTCGAGCTCCTGGTCTTGACCTGCAGACATTCGTTCAATGGTAGCAGATCGATACGACTGAGAAAGAGAAAACAGATAGATGGAAAGGAGCAGGAGAAAGAAAGATGTCTACCCGACCGAACGCCGCTCGGTCTGCCCCATTCCCCGTGCGCCACGTCCTTCCGTGCCCGCCAGGGTCTCCGCCTGCCGCGACGAGGCTGTGCCCAGGCAGCAGGGATGGCAGCGACTTATCAGTCTCCTCTGCTTCCCCGCCGTTTGCCGCAGTGCCAAGATCAGCGACTCTGTTCACGTGCCAGTGCGGGTGATGCCAGCCCCAACCGGCTTTGACTCGCTGCCAACTTCAGATGGTCACAGGTGTGCCAGTGTGGGGAGAGACAGAGAGAGAGGAAGAGACGTTTAGTACAGAACTGATCTGGGTGCCAATAATGCCCGTGGCACGATCTGGCAGCTACCCTTCCTCTCCCCCACATGGCACCCCCCAAGTCGCACCCACCCCCACACTTGCCCAGGCTTTTATTTCCACGTCTGCCTCTCTCTCTCTCTCTCTCTCTCTCATTCATCCCATTCTTGTGTCAATCCCAGTCTCTCATCCCAAATGCCCACAGCTCCGCCCGGGTCCAACCCCAGATGCCCGTCACCAAAGCACCCACCCGCTTCCATCTCGCCTCCCTTCTTTCGGCTTCCTCCTGCCCCTTCCATGCCTCCCAACACCTCGCCACCTGCCAGCTGCTGCCAAACGGAGAGAGCGGAGCCGGGGGGCACGGTGCCAGCCCGCGAAAAGCGCTGTACACCCTCGCTCACATCTAGAGAGAAAGAGAGAGATTTGCACACAGACGCGGCGCGCCAGCCTCCACCCTGGTGCCAATCCGTTTGCTCTGGCCCTCTCTCTTGCCTCCCATCTCCCTGCGGGCACAGCCTTGCCAGCTGCTGCTTGCTGCCTTGCCTGGTCCTCCCCCCCCCGACTCCCTTTTGCTGTCATCATGCACCAACCTGGCATCTCACACTCAGCCTCCCCCCCCCGCCTTACACACCAGCACCCCTGCCCGGTTGGCATTAAAGCTGGCGAGCAGAGCGAATGCCGCAGAGGGAAGGGAGGGTGGCAGGGCGGGCGGCTGCTCCGTGCCAGCTGTCATCGCCCCTCCCCCGTGCAGAATCGCTTCGGGTATCGGGCTGGCATATGCCACCTCCTCTCCTTCCTCTCCACACCCACCACCAGAACCTCCATCCTTCTGCCTCCCCCCTCCATCCCTGCGCTTATCGTTCGCTTTTTCGTTCTAGCCATCCCTTGCTTCTCTGCCCCCTTCCCCTCGTCGCTCGCTCTCCTTCGAAACCCCCGGCGCAACCCTCTTCCTCCACACTCTCATCCTTTCCCCCCTCTTTTCCTATCACCCTTTCTCTTCCTCCCCTCTTTCTTTTCTTCCTCTCTCTCTCTCCTTCATACGGTGCCAACCTCGTTCCAGCACCCATTCCCAGTTATGTCCTGTGGTGCAGGTGCCAGTTCGTTATGCCAACCACGCCGGGTGTGTGTGTGGGGGGGGGGGAGAGATACAAGGGTTTGTGCGTATGTGTGTGTTTGCATGACCAAGCCTGGCGTCCCTTCCGGAGAAGAGACGAAAAACACACACACAGAAACACAAAACACCCGACTCCTTGGGCTTTCGTCGCGCCCACCCCACCCGCCGTTGAAAGTGGCACGGTGCCAGCCCAGGAACAACCATCTGTGCCCCCCGTCTGCAGCACCCCTCCCCCCACCACCACACTAATTGGCAACTGAATTAATTAAATCCTAGATGCTAATTAACATTCCGACGGTGCAATGGTGGGGGAGGAAGAGGAGGGGTTCGGAGGAAGGGATCTCTGCTGGGCATCGAGGCAGGGGGGGAAAGTGGGCAAGGAAAGTCAAGGATTTGGGGGTGCCATTTAATGTTGGGGGGCAGGAGGTGTTTTGCCTGCCTTCCCCCCATCCTGGGAGGAAAGTAGAGTGTTAGGAGAGCGCAAAGGATAGGACCGTGAGAGGGAGGGAAGCCAATAACCAGAAGTAATTAGAACGTATTATAAATTGTGTCGCAAACATAAAAAAATAAATAAATTGGGGTTTGGTGTCCAGAGGTTTCAATGTAACCAATATTCCTCTTAGGGGAAGTATTGGGGGGGGGGAGGCAAGGGCAAGATTACTGGCGAACTGGCAAAATATGAACGTTACAAATCAAATAACGAGAGATATTTGAAATGCCAAGGAGGGAAGCGTTACACTAAAAGAAAATTAAAAGAGCTGAAACACACTTGCTCCCCACTGAAACCAATCACAATTGGGAAAAAAACCCCAAAACTCCAAATTTACATCCCGGGAAGAAAGCAAAAAATGGTTTCGTACCCTTTGTTTTTAAATGGTTGAGCTGAGGACAAACTGCCCATATGCTAAAGTCAAATGTTGACTAAACATACAGAGGTAGGGCTCCCTCAGAACTACACAGCCAATCAGAGCATGTGCCACTTCACTAGAGATCGTGCCACGCTGCCTGCTTGCTAAGCACCCCCTCTTCGCTAGCTGACTTACCGATAACAAAATTAACCCTTCAGTTACAAACTGAATGATCCCTGCTGTGACATTTCCGATAAGAAGAAATTTGTAACTAAGAACTAGTCTCGGGTTTGCTGTTTTCCTGTTCTTCTTCCCTTCCCCTTTTTGCAACGTCTTTTAAAGATTGCAAGCCTGGGGGCAGGGGCTGTCATCTTACTGATCTTTATAAATCAACCTGGGGGCCTTTTTGGGTGAAGAACAGAGTTTTAAAAATGCTTCAAATCACAAGTGCTTGGATTTTATACGGTCAGTCGCGTCTTTGGATACAAAGGTAGGGTACAAATTTGCTTTTAAAAAATATTATTAACTATGGTTTACTTTGTAGATGAGAGGCGGCTTCATAAGCCACGATTCAAACAAACCACAGTTAAGATTAACTATTGTTCGGAGGCCATGGGGTAGGGCAGTGGTAGGCCACCTAAGGCCCATGGGCCGGATGTGGCCCAATTGCCTTCTCAATCCGGCCTGCGGACGGTTCGGGAATCAGCGTGTTTTTACATGAGTAGAATGTGTGTTTTTATTTAAAACTAGTAGACATGAAGCCCGTTAAATTAACGGGCACTAGAGATGCGGAGCCGCCAGGACCCAGCTGCTGCGTAGCCTCACCGAAAACCGGATTTGGGCTCCCCCCGCTTTGCAGCCGCGCCGCCGACTCGGCTGTCGCTCTCGCCGCTTCCAGGGAACGCGAAGCAGCCGCCGTGTCCTCCGTTTGCTCTGCGCCGGGGCAGCTGGGGCGCCGCTCGCCTCCTCCGCCGGAGGCAGGGCGAGCCTTCCTGGGCGGGCGCCGGAGTGGAAGCGCCCCCTCCTCCGCCTCCTCTCCGCGCACGCGCGCGCCTGCCTCTGCGCTCCAAGTCTGTTTTGTAAAAACAGAAGCTGGGAGAGACTGAGGAGGGAGGGAGGGAGGGAGAAGCAGGCGGGCGGGCATGTAGCTGGTGTTGCCGCCGCCGAGGACAGAGAAGCCTTGCCGCTGAAGCCGAAGGAAGCAGCGGAGGCAGCAGAGCCCAAGAGCCCAGTCCTCCTCCCCAGCTCCTTGCGAGGCGACGGCAGTGACCCAACTGGCGACGCGCGTGCACCGCCGCCGCCTCTCGGACACGCCCCCCTCTCCGCCTGCTCCAATCCCTGCGTCCGTGTGGGACATGCGCAGTACCGCAATTCCACTGACACACGGACTGGACGCAGGGACACAGGGACTTTATTATATAGGATGCATCTCTGGGTTATTTGTGGGGCATAGGAATTCGTTCATTATTTTTTTCAAAATATAGTCCGGCCCCCCACATGGTCTGAGGGACGGTGGACCGGCCCACGGCTGAAAAAGGTTGCTGACCCCTGGGGTAGAGTCTGAGGTTTCTCCGAACATCAAAACACCTTCCCCCAACTTCTAGACATTTTGGAGTACCATGCCCATCAGCCCCGGTAGTTGGGACAGATGGGAGTCCTACTCCCAACCATCTGGAGGGCACCAGGTTGGGGAAGGTTGCACTAAGCTAGGGTTTAGTGTTATGTCCACAGAGGGCTAGGTTGGCAAAGATGCTTACCATGCAGCAGGGATTCTGCCATTCGAGAAAGCCCCGCACCCAAGTAAGTGCTCCTCTAGTGGCATCATAAAATTGTAGAGTTGGAAAGGGCTCCAGAGGTCATCCAGCCCACCCCCACGCGATGCAGGAATCACAGCGTTCATCTTAAGATCACATTATGCAAGACGCCTCTATCCTAAGCAGCCCTTTTCAGATACTACTTGACATTTCTGTGCGGTCCAGAGCCAAGGAAACTTGGCCAGGATCCACCATGCTTGACCGTTAAAAGGACATGGGTTCGGTTTAACCCTCCTTAAACACCAAATCCCACAAAATCACCGGGAGCCGCAAGCAACCCGAAGCATTAGATCAATTACCAATGTTAGGCCCCCCAAAAAGAGGGGTGTGTGTGTGTGTCTATTTATGCATCCTAGCAGCACAAAAACCCACCATTTTTATTACTTAAACAAGGCAAGATGGCACAGTATGGAGAGTCTCACAGTATGAAAAATTGTTCTTCCTCCACCATTTCGACTTCCCCTATTTATCCGCGAGTCACATTGTAATAAATCTCTCGCAGCGGAGATGGATGCCCGAGTTGTTTTATTTTTCACACTGATGCTGCTTTAAGTATTGCGACTATACGTGCTTTCATATAAAAAGCAGGGGTCGCACTGTAGACGCACCTGGGATTTTTGAGCAAAGGGCTGCGTTGCACTGACCCTGTTGGGTCTCTTTTCTTCTCCGGATTGTACTGTATTACGCACTTCGCTTTCCCTAGGGATCTGGGGAAGAGAGTTAGCCAGAGCCTTGAAAAGCACAGAGAGATGTAATAGGAAATGGAGAAAGAGTGTCACTTTTCCAACTTCCACCTTCAGGTCAAGGCAGGGGGAAGTAACCATTCCCAGCACCTCATGCCCAAGGGGACAGTGAGGGGCTTGGCTCAGAGGTTTCATTGGCACCAGGCTAAGATTTCAAGGGTGCCATGTTGGCGACTCATGATTATACCATGGTTTTAAATAATAATAATAAATAATAATAATTTATTATTTATACCCCGCCCATCTGGCTGGGTGGCTCCCAATTGAATATTAAAAACACAATACAGCATTAAACATTAAAATCTTCCCTAAACAGGGCTGCCTTCAGATGTCTTTTAAAAGTAGGAGAGTTGCTTATTTCCTTGACATCTGATGGGAGGGCGTTCCACAGGGCGGGCGCCACTACCGATAAGGCCCTCTGCCTGGTTCCCTGTAACTTCGCTTCTTGCAGTGAGGGAACCGGCAGAAGGCCCTCGGAGCTGGACCTCAGTGTCCGGGCTGAACGATGGGGGTGGAGACGCTCCCTCAGGTATACAGGCAGTTTAGGGCTTTAAAGATCAACACCAACACTTTGAATTGCGCTCAGAAACATAATATAAAACGTAATATAATATAAAAATGAACTATAAAACAAAATATAAAAGCCTCCCGGCATGTTCTCTACATTGCCCGTTGTTGTTCAATGTCTTTATAAGCAACTTGGATGAAGGAATTGAGGGGATGCTCATCAAATTTGCAGAGGCACCAAACTGGGGAGGGGGAGCTAACGCCGCAGAAGATAGAATCGGGATTCAAGATGACCGTAACACATTGGAGAACTGGGACCAAACTAACAGAAATGAATTTCAATAGGGACACATGTAAGGTTCTGCACTTGGGCAGGAAGAACCAGCTGCATAAATACAAGATGGGGGACACCTGGCCGGTCAATAGTGCACGTGCAAAGGATCTAAGGGTCTTAGTGAACCACAAACTTCACACGAGCCAACAGTGCGACGCTGCAGCAAAACCGCGAATGCTATTCTAGGCTGCATCAACTGAAGTATAGAAGGGAAGTCATAGCACCATTTTATTTCATTCTGCCTTGGTCAGACCGGGAGTACCGTGTCCAGTTCTGGGCGGCACAATTTAAGGAGGATACTGACAAGCTGGAACATGTGCAGAGGAGGGCGACCAAGATGATCAAAGGTCTGGAAACCGAGCCTGATGAGGAACGGTTGAGGGAACTGTGTAGGTTTAGCCTGGTAAAGAGAAGACCGAGAGGAGCTATGATAGCCATCTTCAAATATCTCAGGGGCTATTACATGGAGGACGGAGCAAGCTTGTTTTCTCCTGCTCTGGACAGGGTAGGACCTGAACCAATGCCTTCAAGTTACAAGAAAAACTAGCTTCCCGTACAAAGGGGGGGGGGGATGGCATTTGCTGCTCCACCCCCTTTCACCTCTGGCCCCACCCACCAAATATTCCCCCATTTCTGTCCTACAGAATAGCAAACATTGCAGAATCAAACTGCAAGATAAAACGGCCAGCCCATTTACCTAATTTCCGCATATTTCGCAGGCCGCACCATTCAGAATTTTGCGTTTTTAAGTTCCAGCTCGGAGGACGGCCCAGTTCAAGCTCACCGAGTGTCAGATCTGATCTCCCCTAACACGGCTGCGGACGGGCAGAGAGGGCTCATCATGGCCAGTTGCCCAGAGACAAGTTAAATGTGGCTGCTGAGCTAAGAGCCATGGCCTTTGGGGGCAGGCTTACGGTGCTATTAACTTACCACGGCGGGCATGGCATGGCAGCCGAGCGACGGGAACAAAGCAGACCGAGCCCGGAGAGAAAATAAACCAATAATTATTTACTGAGTTAAACGGGGGGTGGGTGGGACGGGGGGCACACTGAAGAGAAGTAAACACAAGAGGATTGTTTTTCTGCAAAGAGGACACCTGCAAAACGGTTTCCTCCCCTCTGACTTTTAGGGACGCAGTCGCTTCCCCAGGCCCCTCGCTGCTCCCGGGCTCCATCTTGGTTTCCCAGAACACCCTCCGCCATTGCAGAATATCGCCAGGGGCTTCCTAAGATAACCAAAACGGTGGCTGGCATCAGCGAGGGGCTGAGGGGGAGCAGCACAAAGTCTCTCTCTCTCTCTCACACACACACACACACACTCAGACCCTTAAGTTTCGCCACTCCAAATAGACTGTTCCTTGTGGGAACTGTTCCTTGCCGGGGGGTTGGACTAGATGACCCCTGGGACCCTCCCAGCTCTAAGATTCTCTTTTTTGTAGTGTGCAAACTATGGCATTAAAGGGATGGCTGAGGCCATTGTCCCAAGGAAGGTGTTTCTGGTGGGTGAATAGCAGCGTGGAGTTTGGGGTGCTGGTCTGGGAGAGAAACCTGTGGCCTTCCAACTTGCTGTTGAACCCCCATCTCCCACCCTCGCGATTCCCAGAAACCGGCAGGCAAGAGGCACGCAGCCTCCGGCGGAGGAGGCAGTACGCAGTCTTATTCTCCGAGTCAACAAGTCCACGATCCAGAGATTCCCCCATGCTTGGACCAGACGGAGAAACGCCAAGTTCACATCTCCCCTCGGTCACGGAGCTCAGCCCGGCCTAGTCACAATCTCCTCAGCCTAGCCTACATCGCAGGGTTGTTGTGAGGATAACGGGGGTTTGCGGCTGGCAGGAAACGACGCCTGACGTGCCGCGAGCCCCGCCAGGAGGAAGGGCGGAATAAAAGTGCCTTTACAGCATGACTCGACGCACGTCAACTCAGAAGTAAAGCCCGTCGATTACCACCGCCAGGGCGGGTAAAACGCAAAAGTGCTTTTAGCATGTGCAGTTGCTTTATAGATGCTGCATTGCAAGAGGCGCTTCCTAGGAGGAGACTCCTGAAATTTATTACTATTAATATGGGATTGCAGCCTTAAATAAAAAGGCAGCATTTCTTCAGAAACGAAGAGCCATTTCCGCAGAAGTCAAAAAGCAGGAAGGAGCAATCAGAGGGCGGAGGGGCGAAAACTGGGATGTTGTGGGTGGGGGGAACCCAGCGACCCAGATGTACTTTATTTCAAATGGAAAATCCTTATGTGTTTAATGGTATCATGCATGGCCTCACACTGGCCCTGTGGATAAATTATAAAATGACTTTGTCATGCGGGCTTTTCATTGCCCCCCCTGCTTTCCCAATGCATTTGCACTTGGGGAATTTAACGTACAGAACAGAAAGGAGACGCGAGAGTGGGCTTGCGAGGGGCAGGGTGGGGGAGAGGAGAAGGGGGCAGGAAAAAAAACCCTGCAATGCATGAGAATTTATGAAGAAAAAGAGAGAGGGAGAGAAGAGAGAAAACCGGGGAGGGGAAGGGAAAAATAACAACGGACGGACAGCAGGAAGAAGGCAGAAAGACAGAGAGCGATGAAGCTGGGGAGGGGGGTGCAGCGAGAAAGAAACCGCAGCAATACATGGCACCAAATTAATTTGAGGACGGGAGCCGGAGGATGCGTGGATGGAATGAAAATGAGGCGGGTTGGGGGGGGCGGGCAAAGAGGAAAGGAGTTGGGATACTGGGGGGGGGGGACCCTGCAGCACCACCTGGAGGTAAAACCAGTAAGTGCACTGGGATTACAGAAATGGTGGCAGTGGGCTGAGGGCAGGGAGCGATCTCCCAGGAAAAAAACAACCAGCAGCTTATTCAAAGGTGGCTTTCTCTCTTTCTCTCTCTCTCTTAGTACTACACTGAGTATAAAAAGGCCTCAGGTGGACCAGGCCACAGAACAGGGCCTCCTCACATATTTAGTATTTTTATTATTATTATTATTGCATTCACAGCCCCACCTTATTCCTCTGAGCTCAAGGTGGTTCTTCTGGCTGCCCATTTAACGCCAACAACCTTGTTAGGCTGAGAGAGAAAGAGATAGCAACTGGGCCAAGGAGCTTCATGGGCCAAGTGGGGATTCGAACCTTGATCTCAGTCCTATTCCGACGCTTTCACACGGCGGCATTTCCGCTTGAGATCTACCAATTCCCCCTTGTGACTAGTCTGACCCCCAAAAACCCTCCAAAAACCCCCAAAAACCTCCAAAAACCTCTCGCCGCTTACCCTGCCACTGCCTTTATCCCAGTATTTCATTCCTAAATGCAGCCCCCCAAACCTGCTCATTTCCCCCTTCGCACCCGACCCCCGTCGCCGCTGACCGATATCCAAACCACAAACGCCCCCCCTATCCAGCCACAGTCACGCCTGCGAGCCCCCCTTGCTCCCCAACCCCCTTTTCTCCCGCACGTCCATGCCTCTCCTCGCCCCCTACCCCCATCATAATCCCCTCCTGATAAAAACTGTGCTAATGAATTAATCTATTTCTCCTTTGCACTCTGGTAAAGGTCGTGGCGGCCACTGCTGACTCAGGAAACCCATGCGAGTGGGGGAAGGATCCGAGATATTGTGTTTTTTGGGGGGGGCACAGAAGAAGATGGCCTCTGAGAGCAGAGGAGGGAAATTATGCATGTAGGGGAAACAGAACGATTAAGATGCCGTTGCAATTCAACCCCCCCCCCCTTTGCAAACAGCCCTGGCTCCTCAATCCTGTGGAAAATCCCCCAAGCCAGCTGGAAAGGCAGCCCTCCCTTTCCCCGTCTCCAGCAGCGCCCCCCCCCCAATTCCTCGAGTGTGTCAGGCGATTGATTTCCTCCCTGTGTTTATCGGATTCCACTTAGCCCGATCAGGGTTTAAAGCAGCAGAGGATTCCCCTTCCCGCTCCGGCCCCCCAAAACCAGGTCGATGGCATTGATTCTGCCAGTAGCTCTAAACCAGACAAGCAGGGTGGCGGGGGGAGAGAGGGGGGGGGAACAGAGAGAAAGAGACGTGGGGATTCCCGAATTAAAAAGAGGTTTCCTTGCTCAGGGGGAGAGAAAAAAAAGAAAAAGAGATAAAAAGAAAGCAGTTGCGAATTTACATGCCTCTTTGACAGCTAGCAGAGAGGGAGGGGAGCAAATCACACATTTTGTTGGGGGGGGCATGGGGGTCTCCATGGGGAGCAGGTGTTAGGAGGGATCGAGTGGTTATGGACCCGAGTGAAAAATGTATTATTATTTAACTGTGTTGATTTCCGTTCCAAATAAATGGTGTCCCCCATGGGTATCTGAGGGTCGGGGAGACCATCTCCCCCAAGTTCCCAGTTTTCATTTTCAAAGGGGAAAAACAGACCAAGTTTCTAGAATATGAGGAGAAATGAAGACACTATTCTTATTTACTGCATCTATACCCCAGCTATTTTTCTCCAAGGAGTATACATCGTTCTTCTCCCCCCTCATTTAATCCTAACGACCCTGTGAGGTAGGGCTGGGCTGAGAGGCAGTGACTGGCCCCAAGGCCCCCCCCAGTGAAGCTTCATGGCTGAACCTTGGGTCTCCCAAGACCCTAGTAGTGTGACACGCTAACCAATGCACCATACTGCCCTCCCTGCTTCCTCTCTGTCTTGTGCGAGACAAACCAGCCTGCTCCCAGCTTTCTTTCTGATCCTTCCGCCCCACGGAAAAGTTCCTGCAGATGCCCCTGGGTCTCTCCCACCCTCCCTTTACAAGATGGGAGAGAAAAACACGACAAAACTATTTTTGACAGGGAAAAGAGAAACGAGCGCTTGAACTTTATTGTCGCCAAATCTAATGGATGTGAAAAATCCCGAGATATTGGGGTTTGCAGATATCGGTCCCAAGTACTGTGAGGGGGTTATCGCCTCTTGCGGAAACCTGGGGTGGGGTGGAACGAGAAAGAGAGAGAAAAAAAGAGTGAGTTAGTATAGAGGAGAGGACAGGATTTAGCAGGTGTACATGGGTTATATCATGCAGCTAGACCTCTGTGAGGAGCTGTCATCAAGAAGGGTGACGTGGGGTGAGGGGGAAGGCTCAGGTGCTACAGAACAGCTTCCAGCCAAGTTTTTTTGTACCCCCCAGGTACAAATTTTACTGACATGCCTTTTATCCGGCCACATCAAGCAGCATCCGTTTAATGCAGTACCCCCAGCACTTTATAAACAGTTCCGGCTTCCCCCAGAGACTCCTGGGAATTGTAGTTTGTTAAGGGCGCTGAGGGTTGCTGAGAAACCCCTACTTCCACAGAGCTACAATTCCCAGAGTTCCCTGGAAAGAGGGACTGAATGTTAAAGCACGCTGGGAATTGTAGTTCCGGGAAAGGCATAATTCTCAGCATGCTTGACAAACAACATTTCCCAGGAGTCCTTCAAGGGAATTCCTGGCTGCCCAAGAGTGGTATCATAGAGCTTTAACTGTAGGGTTCGATAGGGCCTGTGTGCGGACGAGGGTGAGCCGAGGTTCGCCAAGAAAGCCAGAATCTTTCGATGGCACTTACCTCTTTTCTGCTTTCCTCGTTTCATGCCGGCCTTTTTCTTCTTCTTCCTCTGGGGGCCCGAATCCTGAAAGGCGGGAATGCGAGGAAAGAAGACATGAAAACCTTACATGGAACTGCAGGCTGTCATCGAACGGCATTTTAAATCGCATCTTCTGAGGCGCAGCCAGAGATTTTTGAACTGGCTGTTAGCTGCTTAAGCAGACAGTCAAGCGACCCCTTGCTTTGGGGTTCACCTTGTTATGATATTCCATTGCACCTTAAGGGCATATGTGAGACTGTTGCATGTCACATGTCTGGGTAACGTCCCAGCTGCCTGCTGGGAACATTGTGCACCACTTCCGTTATGCAATGGACTCTGCAGATAGCGTGCTCGGCTTTTGAAGTCCAGGTCACTGATTTTGGCTGTTTCCAGGGATTGGACGTTGCCTGGCAGTTTGGTCAGTAAGGGCGTGAGCCAGCTGGGGCCTGCCAGATGCCCGTTTTCCTGGTAAACTGCTAACACACCTACACAAAGCAGGCTGAGCCAAGTGTCATTTGAAAAGTGAACAGCGGAACATTTTACGGCGCCACCTCTCCAGCAACAAGCGGGACAGGACACTGCTTCCATCTCCGGGACTCGGGCAAAGCAGCAGGATACTGCTTTGTTATTTACAACTAATCCAGAATGCGGCTGCTAGACTGGTGACTGGGAGTGGCCGCCGAGACCACATACCAGACCTACATTGGCTGCCAGTACATTTCTGAGCACAATTCAAAGTGTTGGCGCTGACCTTTAAAGCCCTAAACGTCCTCGGCCCTGAGGGTCTCCACCCCCATCGTTCAGCCCGGACACTGAGGTCCAGCTCCAAAGGCCTTCTGGCGGTTCCCTCCCTGCGAGAAACCAAGTTACAGGGAACCAGGCAGAGGGCCTTCTCAGTGGTGGCACCCGCCCTGTGGAATGCCCTTCCCATCAGATGTCAGGGAAATAAACAACTATCTGACTTTTAGAAGACATCTGATGGCAGCCCTGTTTAGGGAAGTTTTTAATGTTTGATGTTTTATTGTATTTTTTATATTTTGCTGGAGGCCACCCAGAGTGGCTGGGGTTTAAATATTATTACTATTACTATTATTATTTGCGAGTTGTTAGGTGGCCCCTATTGGCCTCTCCGAGCTAAAATTCCCAGAGATCCCACACTCAGGAACACATCAGAAATTTCCCCATGGGAATCAATGGAAACCGTCGATCCGCTATGCAAATACTCGCATGATGAACAATTTCCATGGAATGCATTGAGTTCGGGAACCAGGACTTGCATGAATACCTTCCAAATTTCTACTTCGTGCAATTCAGGCCAGAGCCACCCACTAACAGCTGGCCACATCCACCAAAGGCTCACCTCTCCCAATGGGGCTCCTGCCCCGGTCAACGCGGTGATGTCCCCAAAGTGGGTGAGGGAGCTGAGCTGCGAGCCCAGGTCCCCCACCCGTCTACGGCGCGCCTTCTCCTTCCGGGTCACGTTGAGACGGACCATCATGCTCTCCTCGTAGTTCGTCCTGCAGAATGAAGCCACGGAGAAAGGCACGGAGAATTGTTACTGTCAGGTTCTCTTATCGGTTGTTCAATAGAAATGCCAAGCCATCTTGTCTTTAAGTCTTTTTATTAAGTCCCAACAGGGTGGATTTGATTTAAATCAAATTGATTTAAATCACGATTTAAATCACTAGTCAGTAAGGCTTGATTTAAATCACTAGTCAGTAAGACTTGATTTAAATAATTTTTTTTACAGAAAGACTCATTCTTCCTGGTATAATCTTAATATTTACAACCATATGAAGGTTTCATTTTTGGAATAATAAATTTTCAGAGTAGTTTTTACAGTTATATCAAAAATTACTGATTTGGTTATACTACTAGAAATACATAGACAGATAATTATGAAATTATGGTGAGGTTTAATAAGTTAACTGTTTATATTTGGACAACTTTTCTGCTGTACTTTATTGGAAGGAGAAAAATAATCACTTCCTTAATAACCATTTAATAACAATTTAAACAATTTATTTAACTAAAACAATAACATGATAGCATATGTATCCATGTTTGTTAACTGATGTGGTTAAACATTTTTTTTTAAACTTAGAGTTTATATGGTTGTTTTTATTTTTGGCGAATTAAGAGTGTGTATATTATTTATAATATTCATGAATCTAAATAAAATTTTGGGGGGGAAAGAAAGGCAGTCTCTCCAACCTTCCAACAGAGCCTGTGCCTTTTGCAGGTCTGGCGTGGAGCCCGGAAGCTCGATCTCCCAGCGCGCTCCACCCTTTGCCTGAAACCAGCCCCCAGAATCCCTTGCAACACCCACTCTGAGAAAACCCACAACCCTCAGACACTGGGTGGGGGTGGGAAGGGAAGACCCAGGAGAAGTGCGGAAAATTAGGCGCCGTGTGGAGGAAGTGAACAAGGAGAAGATTCTCTTTTCATACCAGAATCCCATGGGAGATGGCATGGTTAAACTATGGAACTCGCCTCCACAACGTGTTTCTCCTAAAATAAGCCGTAGCCATAAAATAAGCCGTAGCAGGATTTCTACGCATTTGTGAAATATAAGCCATACCCCGAAAATAAGACATAGTGACGCGGAGCCTCTCCCTTAAGACAGCCTAGATAGGTGTGGCTATGCAGCGTACCGATGCGGAGCGGTTAAAATAAGACATCCCCCGAAAATAAGCCATACAGGGGTTTTTTGAGGAAAAAAAATATGTAAGACGGTTTCTTATCTTAGGAGAAACACGGTAGCAGGGTCCAAACGGGCCATTTCCTAACACCGCTATGTCTCAAAATACAGTGGTACCTTGGATTGCAACCGCTTTGGATTCCAACCGTTTTGGATTACAACCACGTCAAGCCCAGAAGTGTGTGTCCCTTTTTTTGGATTCCAACCCCCTTTTTTATTATTATTACAACCAATTTTTTTTGGAGGCCCCATTGGCGAAAGCGCGCCTTGGGACACAACCTGTTTTGGTTTACAACCGGACCTCCGGAACGGATTATGGTTGCAAACCAAGGCACCACTGTAATAGTTCTTGGGATTCACAAGTGAGGACAGCACCTTCGCGGCCTAGGACCCTCGTACCTACGGGACCGCCTCTCCCGGTATGCCACGCAAAGGACCTTAAGGTCCACAAATAACAACATTTTGGAGGTCCCGAGCCACAAGGCTGTTAGATTGGTGTCAACTAGGGCCAGGGCCTTTTCAGTACTGGCCCCAACTTGGTGGAACACTCTGTCACAAGAGACCAGGGCCCTGCGGGATTTGACATCTTTCCGCAGGGCCTGCAAGACAGAGCTGTTCCGCCTGGCCTTCGGGTTGGACTCCCCTTGGTTTTGCGTATGGGCGATAAATGAAGCGGCATTTTAGATTTTAAATTGTCTTTTTGACCTGTATTTTAATTAACGGTTTTCTTTTATACTTTATTGTAATTTTACTGATGTAAGCCGCCCTGAGCCCGGTTTCGGCTGGGAAGGGCAGGGTATAAATAAAATTTATTATTAATTATTATTATTATTATTATTATTATTGTGGGCTTCCCATATCGCTGGACCACGGTGAGAACAGGCTGCTGGACTAGACGAGCCTTGGCTTCATCCAGCCCCAGAGCTCTTCCTGGCTTCTCACAGCCCTTCCACTTGCAAAGACACCCTCGACATCTGCCCCTCTCCCCCCCTGGGACTCCCTACCCCTCCAAACTAACCGGTGCTCATCCTCTCGGCTCTGCCGGCTGGCATGAGCGTAGCGGCCTTCCCGGACCTCCTCTGGCGCATCCGAGTATTGCTCCTTCAGCTCCCGGATAATGGAGCTGCTGAGCGCTCGCTTTTTGGCCTGCTCCAGAAGCTTCTTCTCCCTCTCACCTTCTGTTTCATCTGAGACAAAGAGAAGCAACAGTCTGACACGGCGCCTACAGGCTAAAAGGGAAAAAACCGAGCCAACACTCGGCGGGAGCGGCGCATGCGCCCTCGCTCGCTCAGCGCGCTTGTTCGGTGTTCTCCGGACTCTCGCCTGGCGCCCTTCAGAACTTGGCGCCCCGGCACCCCTAGCGCCTATGTGTAAGACGGCCCTGCAGCCACTCAATCATAGCAACTTCTGGGTGGGGCAAGGGCAAATTTGCCAGCACTGCATCCCTGCTCCTGACAGCAATGCCGGGCCAACCCTCCTCCACTACCACCCAAATTATCCTGCATACCATAATGTACAGGAACCAGGCGGGGCGGGACGTATTTCCTGCTCCCTCCTTTAGACACCCCTTTCCCAGAATTCTTTGCGCCACCAGCGGCTTCTCCATCTTCGCTCTCCTCCGAGTCGTCGAGCTGCGGAGAGAACAGAGGGAAATCACAAGGATCAAGCATTTCTTTTTAGTTATATGCCTTCTGACAGGACCCCGGTTGGTTCCAAGCCAAGGCAAGGCCCTAACCGGCCACATTGCCATTTCGCGATGCTCACATTTGTTTGCTGGGATTCTTCCTGTTTTAAAATAAAAGTTATGGTTGCTGGCATTCTTGAACACTTAGGCTTAGCCTGGTCCACTGAAGCTTTATAAAATCTTTATTTATATGGTGTGTATCTTGCATCTCCTGGGGAGGTACTGTACAGATGTAACAAGGAGAGCAGAACATAACCATTTAACGCCCAGTGTCTCACAATCTAAAACAGCATTCTCCAAATGTCAGAGACAACGCTCTTCATTCCAAGCCGGCATGGCCAACAGCCAGGGGTGATGGAGGCTGCGGTCCAACAACATGCAGAACCCAAGGTGGGAAGGGCTGATCTTAAAATATATCAACCCCCCTGCCTCAAAAGACAAAATGGAGCTTGAAGTGAGAAACTTTTTCACAGGCCGGAGAGTAAGAGAGGGGAAGAGTGCCAACAAACACAAGAATTAATATAGGAACAGGAAAGAGAAAATAAATAAACATATAATGAAGCTTTTAAGTAGTTTTTTAAAAGTTAAGTTCAGTCCGTAGAGCATGAGACTCTTTAATCTCAGGGTTGTGGGTTCGAGTCTGCGTTAGGCAAAAGATTCCTACATTGCAGAAGGTTGGGCTACCTGAACCTCGTGGTCCCTCCCAACTCTATAACTATGATTCTATGAATTGAGACGAGGCACACCTTAACCAGCTGGAAATCTTGGAAGTTTTTCACATTTTCATAAGGACTCATTTAAAAGTGATGCAGGAACGCACACATTAAAATCAGTAACGATGTAAGAAGAAATTGCATTTTTTAAAAATTCCTTCATTCTAAATTAAGAACAAAAAACCCTGCTAAATTACAGAAAAACCTTACTCAGGTGTAAAGTCCCATGGTAGACAAATGTTCCTGGTAAAGGTATTGTGTTTGGCTGATGTCAGAAAATATACAGAGGCGCAAGCTCTCATGCTCCCCGAAAAGGAAACTCTGGAGAACTGGTGCCACCACCAATAAGGCTCTGCCAAGCAACATGCCCTGAACAGGTCCTTCTGTTTGGTGTATCTAAAAGGAGCAAGGACATGCCACTCCAGACCAACGCCAGCCCACCGCTACCTCTGGCAAACCCAGAAGCCCTTGCTCCTGAACCAAAGCCACTCCCAGCACCTGTTTGTCATACCTTGCTCATCAGGTTGCCAGGATTCGGTTTGAACCGCAGCGGGTCGTTTTCGCCTGGAAAGAAAGCAGGAGTGCAAATTAGGCTGCACCCTTGGTAAAGTCCCAGGATTGCCTCCCTCCTCCCCACTCTGAAGCTGGAAATGTCCGCATGTCTCACCCAGTGCCCCTGTGACGGCCGCCTTCACAAGTTTGTCCACCTGGTACTTCAACTTCTGGTCAATGGGACGCATCTTCTCCAAGACCTGCCAAGATGTCAAGGGCAGGGAGGGGTCAGCCTTCAGCCTTATCCAGAAACAGACCCACAATTCGTCCAGCTCGCCAGTGGGAACAGTGAGTGTCAAATATACAAAGAGTCACCCTTAATCTGGAGATGCTGGTGACCAAAGCAGGGGTGTTCCATGCAGAACAGGTGTCTTAACACCGCGCTGCAGACCCTACAACTCGGCCATGCAGGTGAGAAGAACAACAGGCATCCTGCACGCAGGTAAGATTGAGGCACTGTTAACGGGAGGGTCCCTAGTCTGGATGGATGGGAGGTCGCCTGCTCTTGATGGGGATACGCAGCTTGGGGGTACTTCCGGGTCCACTGCTGTCACCTGAGGCTCAGGTGGCCTAAGTGCCTTCCATCAGCTTCGGCTGGTGGCCCAGCTGTACCCTTCCTCTGGGCAAGGATAGCTTAACTTCTGCCGTCTACGCTCCGATAACCTCCAGGCTAGAGTACTGCAATGTGTTATAATAATAATAATAATAATTTTTTATTTGTACCCCGCCCATCTGGCTGGGTCTCCCCAGCCACTCTGGGCGGCCTCCAACAGATATTAAAATACATTAAAATACCACAGGTTAAAAACTTCCCTAAACAGGGCTGAGGCCGTTTAGGGCTTTCAAGGTCAGCACCAACACTTTGAATTATACATGGGGCCGATTGTAAGAGAGGCTTGATTTGTGTGTCTATTTATGTATTTATGTATGAGCTTATAACTGCAATAAAGTTATCTATCTACATGGGGCTGCCTCTGATGACAGTTCGGAAATAATAAATAATAATAATAATAATAATAATAATAATTTATTATTTCTACCCTGCCCATCTGGCTGGGTTTCCCTAGCCACTCTGGGTGGTTTTCAACAGAACATTAAAAACAGAATAAAATTTCTAACATGAAAAACTTCCCTAAGCAGGGCTGCCATCAGATGTCTTCTATAAGTCAGATAGTTGTTTATTTCCTTGACATCTGATGGAGGGCGTTCCACAGGGTGAAGGCCCTCTGCCTGGAAACTTCAACAAGTGCAGAATTCCGCCACCAGGTTGCTCACCGAGGCAAGACAATCCTGACCTGACTGCAGTGGCTACCGATTAGTTTCCGGGCCCGATTCAAAGTGCTGGTTTTGACCGATAAAGCCGTCGGCGGCTCAGCACCCCAATGCCTCAAGGACCACCTCTCCTCATAGGAACCAACCCAGAACCCTGCGATCAGCATCAGAGGCCCTTCGCCATGTGCCTTATCCATGAGAGGTTTGGAAGGCGGCAACACGAGAAAGGGCCTTTTCTGTGGTGGCTCCCCGTTTGCGGAGGCACCTTCATTACATCTCTTTAGGCACCAGTCTAAAGCATTCCTCTTCCCGGAGGCCTTTAAAAGTGGGTGGGATGTTTCTAATGTATTTCTTTTTTTCTATGTGGCCTTTTTTATTATCTGTCTGGTTGGTTGGCTCTAAGGTGCTTTGGGGTCGCCCCGGGCAAAACAAAGCAACTAACCAATTCAGTAAGGAATCACCACTGCGAAAGTTCCCCCTATTCCATGCCTCCTCCCCACTCCTACCGTTCTGGTTTCCACTAAGCGCAGCAAGGCAGGGTTGTCGGCCATGGAGTTCCCCGAAGTTTTTTCCAGGATCAGGTGAGAGAGGTCTTGCAGATAGAGGAGCAGCAGCTGGTCTTTCACTTCCAAGAAACTGAGGCCCTGGGAGTGAGAAAGAGTAAGGGATGGTTCTGGAAGCGCATGGGAAATCTGGTGTGGCGCAGTCTGGATTCTGGCAATGACAGAAAAGCTAATGCATGAAGTCCATTCACACAGAGATATCATGGAAAAACACACGTTTTTCAATCTGGTTTGACTTGGTTAAATATATAAATGGGGGAGCAGAGGGCCCCCCCAATACACCAGCAAGAGAAATTATGGGACATTTTTAACTGGAAAGAAAGACTTGAAGTCAGAGATCAATGGCCAGAATTCAATGTTTTTTTCCTTTAAGACAGCCTTCTCCCATGCAGGTGCCCCTCCCAGATGTTTTGGACTACATCTCCCATCATCCCTCATGAGAGGCCATGATGGGTGAGACAGGTAGGAGTTGCGAGTCCCGTAATACACATTTTGTACATGTAAGAAACCAACCTTCGGAACTCTCTGCCTATTGATTCCAGGCAGGGGCCTTTCCTGTACAGTTTTCAGCACTTGCTAAAAACATTTTTTAGGCAAGGCTATCCAGCCATGCAGAATGTTGGTGTGAATTTTAATTTGCCTCTCCATTTAAAATTGAGTCTGATTATTTCTTGAATGTTTTATCATCTTTAACATTTACTTAAACTGAAAATTTCATTTTTATTCTTTCTGTAAAAGGCTTTGAGGTGTTTGCAAAAATAATAATAATCAAGCAGTATATGATTGTTTTTGAAATAAAATTAAGCAGAAAAGTTTTGTCCATATAAACAGGCAGCTTGTTATTTATATATCAAAGCAGTGCATCATAAAATCATTCAAACTTCAGAATTATAAAACTTGGGGGAAGGCTGCCTTAGCTGAACGCTCTGGGGGTTGAGGCCTGCCCCAAAGCCGAAGCACAGTAACGGGAAGGGCACTCTTCACGTGCTCAGAGGCGCCTGCCTTTTTTTTTTGGTTTCACATTACCAAGCCAAGAAATGGAGCAGTCACAGAGAAGCCAGGGCCAGGTGCGAATTAGGCTCCCCACCCCACATTCCTCCAAGAACTACTCACCTTCTCGGTGGGGTAGGCCCCTGCCCGAACCTTCTGCGCCAGAGTCTGTACATGATGGGTCACCGCAACCACCTGTACCCCAGCAAGAGGCAAAATAAGAAAGACGGTGAAGGTTAAAGAGGGATCAGAGATGGGATGCCTGCCGGGAAAGGGAAGAGGAAGGTGTCCCTCACCTGGTCTTGGAGGGATTTCAAGAGGCCGAGGGCTGCTGGCAGATCTGCTTCCACTCTCTCCTGGAGCAAGGAGGGAAACAGAAAGGAGGGGAAATATTAAAAATATGCACCTCGCCCCTCCCAAAGCAAGGGGTGAAAGCAGCATCTCAGATCTAAGCTTCCCAACCTGCTCAAACCATCCTTTCCTCACTTTTGACTCAAACTGGCCATCAAAATGGTTGTTGTCATTTAGTCGTGTCCGACTCTTCGTGACCCCATGGGCCAGAGCACGCCAGGCACTCCTGTCTTCCACTGCCTCCCGCAGTTTGGTCAGACTCATGTTGGTAGCTTCGAGAACACTGTCCAACCATCTCGTTCTCTGTCGTCCCCTTCTCCTTGTGCCCTCCATCTTTCCCAACATCAGGGTCTTTTCCAGGGAGTCTTCTCTTCTCATGAGGTGGCCAAAGTCTTGGAACCTCAGCTTCAGGATCTGTCCTTCCAGTGAGCACTCAGGGCTGATTTCCTTCAGAATGGAGAGGTTTGATCTTCTTGCAGTCCATGGGACTCTCAAGAGTCTCCTCCAGCATCAAAATGGTGAACAACCCCAAAACACACTGCCACAGCTTTTACCAAACCAGAAAGCCCTCCAGATGGAAAGGCAAATCCCACCAAGACCTTCAGGAACGATGGAGGTCTTGATCCAAAATCTCTGGAGCGCAGAAGGCCGGGCTTCTCTCCCCCATCAACCTCTCCCTCCCCTCCATACCCTACTGCTCCCAACATCAAAATGCACAATTTCCTCATATAAATGGCCTCTCTGTTAGAACCTCACCCCAAAATCCCTTGGAAAAGCATATCCGGTCACCGTCACCCACGCCATAGCCCCATCCGGACAAGGGCCCCATCCACACAATGCTTTTAAATCGCTAACGCAACAAGTTCCATGCCTTAAAAAACAGTTCTGAAACCATTCTGAAATGGTTCTGAAAATAATATATAGCTGCAAACACTTGGCAATCATTTAAATGATTGCTACGCAATTTTACACACGATTTACGTACCGAGCAAAACTTAATTATATCAATTCAACCAAACTATATTTTGAATCCCAAAGTCGCACTACAACATCTTAGCACCCCTGATTTTGGGAAACCGAAATTCTACAAACCCCAGTAAAGCATGCACAGAGTTGCACTGCTCATTTCTAAAGTGAGAGGTACAGAAGTTTTTTGTTTTTTAAATTATGTTTGCTATTTAGTTACTAACCTACAAAATTAGCTTTAAGCAGGCTCTTTTAGGTATGAGAGGTTACTTACAGCTTATTATCATACCTATATAAAATTCCCTTTCCCTTCAACATAATCCTTAGGATTCCAAATCCTTCATTTAAAAAAACATACCAACGGGGGGGGGGGGGGACTTGGATGCACCTTTTTTTTTTTACACACACACACAGACGCCATTTCTGTTTCCATAGAGATAAATCAAATGAGAACCCTAATGAAAAAGGTTTTTAAAAGGCAGGGCAGAAGAAATAAAGAGGAGAAAGCGGGACTCATTCTAGCCTATAGGATATCCTAATATCCTCCATCCTAGAAGCCAGCCAGAACCCCATTTGTTGGGATCAGCAGTTGGTAAGGGCTTAAACCCTGCATGGCATTCTTTAACCAAAATCATCTGTAAACCACTCTTTTAATATTTAAAATCTCTAAGAGGAGCTACCAAGGTACAACACTGAAAAATAAAACCACCATAAAATCAAGAGCTACGGCGTACAAGACCGACAAGAAGAACGTTGTAAAAACAGGAAATAACAACATTTTAAATGTATTTTTTCGTGTTTGGCGGTAAATGGTTTGTTTTGTTCTTACTGCGTATTTTGCGTTTTCATTTTGTATTTTTATGCTGCGAGCCACCCCGAGATATCCGGTATACAAACTTAATAAACAAACAGACAAATGCGCAAAGAATAAACAACAGGGTTCAATAGTATTATGGGGCTGGGCAAAAAAGAAAAGTTACACGTTGGCATCATGAAGCAACTGAGCTGGTGTAAATTCAGGAACGTGCCTGCATTATCTCAGAGATCAAAGCAAGGCCCTCTGCACGTGCTCAGGGGCACCCTTACCCCCAGGTCCAGAGAAGCAGGCGACCCAGGCAGACTCTCCGCCATGTCCATCGCTCCTACTCCCACGTGGAAAGGAAGGAGCCTCTAATCATCTGGGGTGGAACACTTCGCCTTCTTTGAGGGCGCGGACCAATCAAAACGCAACCTCCTCCTCGCTCTGCGAGAGTTCGGGCCAATGGCCGGAAGGCTTCCGCCCCGCAGGAGCCTCTCCCAGCCAATCGCGCGGAGGACTAGGTTCAAGGCGGAGCCGCGGTGTGCGTGTGCCTGAGAATTCCTGGTCGACTTCCGCCTCTTTCCAAAGAGGAACGCCCCGTTGCTATAGAAATAACCAATAGCGCCCGAAAGGCCGCCTCCTGCGGGGAACGTTTGGCCAATGAGGCGACAAGGTTGGGCCTCTTAGGCAACGCTGGCCAATCAGAGGCACGGAGAGGGGGTTGCGATGCGAAACAGAGAAAGGAGGTGCGAGCCGAATTCTATTGAAGCGGGGCGGGGGAGGAGTAGGAGGCGGGGATTCTGATCGAAGCAGCCAATTGGAGCTTGAAACCCGCCCCGCGGGAAACACGTAGCCCAATCAGCGGGGCCTTCTCCAATTTACAACTCCAATTCATAAAAGAGTTTTGCGTTGAGAATCGGGGGGTTAGAACGCACGTGCGTTGCTGGGGGTTGGGCTAGATGCGCCTTGGGGGTCCCAAGTCTACAATTCCATGAGGGTCTTGCAGTCCTCTGGAGGTCCGCCAAAATTCTAGCCTAAGGGTTATTCTTTTTAATACTGTATTTTAATAATGTTTAAAATAGAAATCTGTGTCGCTCTTAGCACGCTGGGCTGGATTTGTTCAGTTATTGCTTTTATTGAGTGGGGTGGGTGTCTTCAAAATAAGTTTTCGAATGTTTCTTTCTTTTTTCAAGAGCTACGGTAAAAACCAACCAACCAACCAACCAACCAGTAGGATGCAACACATAGGAAATGGACGGTAAGAATGTGATCTTTTGCAGGTGGGACGGACCTCAATGCGACACTGTGCTTTTCAGCAGTGCTCCTGGTCTGGGTTCCAGCTGCCAGCCGCCCTGGCCCCTTCCCAGTTTGCTCCATTTGGTTCCTCCTCTTCTTTTTGTCCCCCACCCCACTTTTTATGACCCCCTCATTGTTTTTTCGGCGGGCCCCCCGGCATTTCCCCCCAAACCTGGTAGCACCTATCTCTGGGGTGTGTGGATCGCGCCAGCTGAGTAGCTCTAAGCGGTTTTTTGGGGGGGGGTCCTAATACCTGTATCAAAATTGCTGATTAAAATCAGATGTTAGAAAACAACTGATATTCCATGTATAAATAAAACCAGCAGTTCTACATACGCTATAAGATAAAATTACGTGTTAAAATGCTGGTCGCATTTGCATGCCTGATTTGACTTGCTTAGGTTTTAGCAGACGCTGACACTACATGGTGAGGTTTGGCTTGGCTGAGACTGCCCCATGTGGATTGGACACCCACTTAGGTCAGCCTGTCCCTGGATACGGATGAAATCAGGGATTTCTGAATGCTGGGGGTCCTGTTAGTGCGACTGGTGCTGTCAATGCTCCTACATACCCTGCTGGCCACGGGGAGTCCAGGAGGCTCATTGGTTTACTAAGAAGCTCCAGGAGCAAGCTGGATGCTTGTGGTGCAAGTCTCAGTAGGAATACGACCAGCCAGAGGTGAAAGTACATAGCAGTTCCCACCACATGGCAGTGGCGGCAGTGGAGAGAGAGCTTATCTATTGGCCTCTGTGGTGTCCTCAGCGAATTGCCTGGCAGAGCTGTTGAGAGTTGTAAATCAAATGGTTCAGACCATCAGAGTGGCTGGGCGGGATACCCAGATGGGCGGGGTACAAATAATAAATTATTATTATTATTATTATTATCATCATCATCATCAATGGGCAGGGAGTTCCAAAGTACAATGAAGAACTGATTCCTTCCGTGTGCAGAACGGGTGTCATGTGCTACTTGTAAACGTGCCATTGCCACAGATCCGAGTTCTCTCTTGATTGTTGGAATCCACGTATCGTGAGAGACAATGGAGTACGCCTCTGGGGGTGAAGGCAGACGGCTTCATTAGCAGCACTGAAGTGACCTGGGCAGGGTGCATGGAGGTCCGGGGCTGCCAAGACGACAAGATGCCCCTCCCCCCCTTGGCCTGGCTGATGTGGTCCAAAGAAAAGCAGAACAATGCATTTGGCACCAGCTTGGCTGCAGGAATTGCTGGAACGAGGTATACCAGGCGCCATCCAACCATCTTAGGGACTCCACTCCGGATTTGTGTAGGGTTTACTTCTGAGCCTTTTCTTGAAGTAAATCAAAGAAGGCTGCAGAGGTTTAGCATCAGAGCTTTCCTTCTCCTAAATGGGCTGCCTCTCTGTTGATACAGAACCGCGACCAGTACAGTCACATGTTTGTTGCATATGGCAGGTGAAGACGTGGCCGATCATTCGTCAACAGCAAAGGTACGGTAATAGAAATGACTTTTTAAGGAGTGACACTGATTGCGGCATGAGCTTTCATGGACCGGAGCTCATTTCACCCAACTGCAGCCTTACAGCAAAGAACGCCATGCAGGATTTAATCCATTGCCAACTACTGTTCTGTTTCATTATTAGCACAGGCAACTGAGCTCTTTTCCGAGTTCCTCCAACCCCCAAATTTTATATATTTGCAAGTCTTCACTCACCATTTATTACTGGTGAGACATTTGTACTCCTCCCTTCAAGCGAGGTGGCATCTGTGATGCGTGCCTTCTGCGCCCCATTTGACTTCACAACCACCCTGCGCGGTAGGCCCGACAAGAACAAACACAGTGTGAGGTGGATGTGTGTCTCCTCGGAAGTAAGCATCCACAAACGCCGTCTGTTACACTAATCACTTTATTGTACAATATTGAATAGTCCAGACTTTACGGCTATGCATCCGACCCCTCGGAGTCAGATCCTTCGAGTGCTGATTTGCGGCTCCGCCCCCAGCAGAGGAGCTTCGGAAACCCTAGTCTCCGCCTCTCCTGTTTCCTCTTCCGTGCCCTTGACCGAGGTGGTCCTACGGATCCCTTTTCCCTTTCGCTTTCTCCCTCCACGCTGCTCGTGTCTGATGTTCCTGCAGGATCTATAAGCCTCCCCTCCTCCTCGGACTCCCTCTCCTGGTCCCGTCCCATGGACTGTGCTAGCCCTCTGGTGGAAGCTTCCTCCCATTGCTGCACTATCTGCTCTGGTGTCAGCAGGGGCTGTGTCTGCTCTTGGTCCCAGACCCTCAGTAACTCCTCAGGCGTCAGCGTGGCTCTATCTAGGTCCGCCGTTTCCTCTGGCACCGCTTCGGAACCCGGCCAGCCCCTGACATCCACCCCCCCTTCCAAGCCCCCCTTCCCCTCCTGAGGAGGCGCACAGGGTGGAGAGCGAGCGGTGTCGGGTTCCCTCTCCAGATCCCCCAGATCCCCCCAAGACTCGTCTGCTGTGTCAGGGGAGGAAGGGAAACCTAAGAATATTGTGGTGTCGGCACTGGACGATGATGAAAACACGTCTTCCCAGTCCTCCCTGGCCATGGGTGGAGAGAAGGGTTCTGCACTCTGGCTTCCTTCTCCTACCCCAGGGTACCCTTTACCCCCCTCCGATGGTGGGAAACCCCAGAAGTCCCCTTCTTCCGAGTCTGTGGGTTGAAACACGTCTCTTAGTTGCCACCGGTATGGTTTGGGCTTGTGCGGGAATAGTTCGTGAAACTCCCACACCAGATGTTCCCTGGTGACTTCCTCTGCCTGGACCCATGCATTTTCCGATGCTGGCTCCCCCTCCCACGCTACCAAATACTGCAGTTCATCCCCTTGCCACCTGGAATCCAAAATCTCAGTGGCCTCGTTGAACAGTTCCGGTTCCAGCAGCGGTAACCCCTGTGACCCCTGCTGGTAGCCCTGTTGGTACCTGTGAGGTTCCCTGTACTTGGACAGGAGAGACCTGTGGAACACCGGGTGAATCCTCATGTCGTCCGTCAGTCGTAGTTTGAAAGCCACGGGGTTAATCTGCTCCACTACCTCAAAAGGCCCCACTCTACGTTGCTGCAGCTTCTTGCACCTGCCGCGGATGGGCAAACCTTGCGTGGACAACCATACCATATCTCCCACCTGGATGTCCTCCCCCTCCCTGCGGTGCCGGTCCGCTGCCGTTTTGTAAGCCTCTTTTGCTCGCTCCAAATTGTCACTGAGCAATTGGTGCAATGCTTCCAACTCCTCAGCGAAGCTCTGTGCCGCTGGCACGTCTCCATCCCCCTGTTCCCCCCCCCTTCCCGGAAAGGCTCTGGGGTGGCTGCCGTAGTTCGCCTGGAATGGGGACATGCCTGCCGAGGAGTGCTGAGCATTGTTGTAAGAAAACTCTGCAAGGGAGAGCTTGTCACTCCAGTCGTTGTGTTGCTGGGAAGCGTAACAACGCAGATACTGCTGCAGAATTGAATTAACACGCTCCGATTGACCGTTGGTCTGTGGATGACGTGCGGAGGACAGACACACCTGCACCTGCAAGATCTGCATGAGCTTGCGCCAGAAACGGGAGGTAAATTGGGCACCGCGATCCGAAATTACTCTCGCTGGCATGCCATGCAGCCTAAACACATGCTGCACAAATAACCGGGCCGTCTCCTCCGCCGACACCACTTTGGGGCAGGCAATGAAGTGGGCCATCTTGGTCAGGAGATCCACTACGACCAGTACCGCCGTGTTGCCTTTGGACCGGGGGAGATCCGTGACAAAGTCCAGGGAAACCGCTTCCCAGGGCTTGCTCGGGGTGGGAAGCGGTTCCAGTAGCCCTGCTGGTACCCTCCTCTCCCCCTTGGCCCTTTGGCAAACCTCACACCCCCTGACGTATTCCCTGACGTCCTGTCTGATTTTTGGCCACCAGAATTCTCTCGTGACCAATATCATGGTTTTGAATTGCCCAAAGTGCCCCGCTGTGGGATTGTCATGAAGCTGTCTGAGAATTTTGGCCCTCATGTCCTCCCCTGGCACATACAGTGCCCCTTTGTACAACAGCAGCCCCTCCTTTTCCTCAAACCCTCCTGCCTTGGGATCCCCTTCCTTGAGTTCCCTGAGCTTATTCTGGGCAAAGTCATCGGCCTGGGTGAGTCGCACCAGTTCTTCCCGACCACCCAGTGCCGCCCCACACCGCCACTGTTCAGGTTTGAAGATGGCCCTGGCCACTGGAGGCCCTTCGTCTTCCATGTACTCCGGCTTCCTGGATAGGGCGTCCGCCCTGCTGTTCTGCTCGCCCGGCACATACTGGATGTGGAAGTTGAAGTCCGCGAAGAACTCCGCCCATCGCATTTGGCGCTGATTGAGAACCCTGGCCGTGCGCCAGTACTCCAGGTTCTTGTGATCGGTGCGTACCTGGATCTGGTGCCGCGCCCCCGCCAAAAAGTGACGCCAGTGTTTGAATGCCGCTACCACTGCCAATAACTCTTTGTCCCAGATAGCGTAGTTTGCCTCCGACCGGCTCAACTTCCTGGAATAAAACGCACAGGGCCGCCATTCCCCTGCTGGATCCTGCTGCAGTAGTATAGCTCCAATGGCTCGGTCTGATGCGTCCGTCTCTATCCTGATGGGCTTGCTGGGGTTCACGTGCAGCAACTGCTCCTCTGAGGCGAAGACCTTCTTGAGCGTTTCAAAGGCTGTTTGCGCCTTCTCCGTCCACTGGAACTTCTTCTTGCCTCTCAAGCAGTCTGTAATTGGTGCCGTCATGTTTGCGAACGCCGGGACGAACTTTCTATAGAAATTGGCGAAACCGACGAACCTTTGCACGTCTTTCTTGGTCTTGGGGCTCTTCCATCGTAAGATCGCCTCCACCTTGTCGGTGTCCATGGCTATGCCTTCATCTGAGAGGCGGTAGCCCAGGAAGTCCACTTCTGTGGCGTGGAACTGGCACTTCTCCAGCTTGACACATAATTGGTGCTCCTGGAGCCTCTGCAGTACCTCCTTGACGTGTTGCACGTGCTCCTCCGGGGTCTGAGAGTATACCAGAATGTCATCCAAATAGACCACAGCCTGTTTGTACAGCAGGGGTCCCAACACGTGGTGCATGAACGCTTGGAAGCATTGGCTGCCTGACTGGAGGCCGAAGGGCATGGCTAGGAACTCGTAAGCCCCCAAGGGCGTGAACATAGTGGTTTTCCATTCATCCCCCTCCCTGATCCTGATGAGGTTGTACGCACCTCTCAAGTCCAGCTTGGTGAAGATCCTGCCCCTGCGTACCGCCGCCAGCAGGTCGTCGATCCTCGGCATGGGGTAGGAGACAGGGAGGGTCTGGGAGTTCAGGATTCGATAATCACAAACCAGCCTCCGTTGAGGGGTGTCACGTTTGTCCACCCAGAACACTGGGCTGCCCCCTACAGCCTTGCTTTCCCTGATGAAGCCTCTGGCCAGGTTTTTGTCAATGAAGTCCTTCAGATCTGCCATTTCCTGCTCCGACATTGAATAAAGCTTGCCTGGTGGCAGCTGAGCCCCTGGCACCAGGTCAATTCGGCAGTCGTAGGGACGGTGGGGGGGTAGCTTGTCCGCTTCCCTTTCACTAAACACCTGCTGAAACTCCGCATATTGCGCAGGGAGCGTGACTTGCCCTGCTTGCACCATGGCTGCATTTGCTGGCTCCTCGGGACGCATCTGCTGCAAGCAATGTTCCATGCAATACGCAGAACCAAACGTAAGAGAGCGCTGATGCCAGCTCACTACTGGGTCATGTCTGTCCAGCCACCCCATCCCCAGTATGAGGGGGGGCCCTGCTAACGTGGTGACGTGGAAAGCAATAACTTCAGAGTGCCGTCCCATCCCCATCCGCATGGGTGGAGAGCTCTGTGTGACAGCCCCTCCTTTCAATTCCCTTCCATCAATTGTGGTGACTTGCAAGGGAAGATGCAACTGCAGGAGGTGAAGCTGGTGTTGCCTGGCAAAGTCCATATCCATGAAGTCTGCCGAGGCACCAGAATCTAAAAGGGCGGGGACTTGCATGGTGAAGCCATTGGGCAGCTCCAGTGTGACTTCCATCACGATGCCTGGCTTGGGAGGGTGGGGAGGGGTTTGCTCGGGCGGGCTGGGGGGGTTTGTCTCTGGCGCGTTGCTGGGGGGACATTTTACTGCTCCTGAGCCGGGCTGGCCGTCCCCGCGACTTGCCAGCCGGCATTCCCGTTTCCCTGCCTTGCCGTCTGCTCCTCCCCCTCTCCTGTTACAGCCCCCGTCATGCCTTGCCACACCTTCCTTTTGTTACAAGCCTTGGCTAGATGTCCGATTTGGTGACATACAAAGCACTTCCTGGGCGCCTTCCCGCCTTGCGCGTCACTCCCCTTGGCAACCGTTGCGTTTGAAATAGGGCGCGCGCGCGCTCCCCCCAATTCCATAGGCGTTTCTTCCTGGAGGTGCGTTTGCGCTCCAGCCGGTCTCTCTGCTTGTGTTGGAATGCGGAAGTTGAACCACCTTCCCGCCTTCCCCTCCTTTCTGCTTTTGTCTCTAATCTCCATTCTAATGCCGATTGCCATCGCTGCTTCTGTGAGGCTTTTCATGTCATTGTAGGGGCCCCCTCTAGCCAAAGAGTCCTTTACTTCATCGGCCAGACCTAGCTTGAAGAGTGCTATCATTTGAGGGGTATTGGTCTCCCATCCCAGACGATGACTCAACAACGAAAACTTTGCCTGGTATTCTCTCACCGTCATATTCCCTTGCCTCAAAAGCAGGAGTTCCTGCGATTCCAATTCCTGTTCAGAACGGCTAGTATAAACCACGTCCATTGCTTTAAAAAACTCTTTTACTTTCTGAAGCGCTGGGTCCTTAGCCAAAATCAGTGGCCTCACCCAATCACGAGCAGCTGATTCAAAATGCGAAATTATAAAACCAACCTGCTCCTCCTCATTTCTAAATGAGTCTCTGTGGAGTTCCAGGGTATATAGCATGTCCGTTTTAAAACCTATGTACTGTTCCGGCTTGCCCTGAAACCTGCTGGCTAGCATGGTGATTCGCCTTGCCGCCTGCGCACTCCTGCCCTGCTCAGCGTGAATTCTTGCCTCCTCCAACCTGGCTTCACTAATTCGGTACAGTACCTCTAGCTCACGAGCTCTCTGTTCCCAGGTAGGGGCTCCTCCACCACCGGCTCCTTGGGCAGCTAACGCTGCGGCTTCCTCCGCGTTACTCATGCTAGTTGTGCTTTACTCCTGAGGAGATGACGAAGACTCGAAGGATGCTGTGAGGTGGATGTGTGTCTCCTCGGAAGTAAGCATCCACAAACGCCGTCTGTTACACTAATCACTTTATTGTACAATATTGAATAGTCCAGACTTTACGGCTATGCATCCGACCCCTCGGAGTCAGATCCTTCGAGTGCTGATTTGCGGCTCCGCCCCCAGCAGAGGAGCTTCGGAAACCCTAGTCTCCGCCTCTCCTGTTTCCTCTTCCGTGCCCTTGACCGAGGTGGTCCTACGGATCCCTTTTCCCTTTCGCTTTCTCCCTCCACGCTGCTCGTGTCTGATGTTCCTGCAGGATCTATAAGCCTCCCCTCCTCCTCGGACTCCCTCTCCTGGTCCCGTCCCATGGACTGTGCTAGCCCTCTGGTGGAAGCTTCCTCCCATTGCTGCACTATCTGCTCTGGTGTCAGCAGGGGCTGTGTCTGCTCTTGGTCCCAGACCCTCAGTAACTCCTCAGGCGTCAGCGTGGCTCTATCTAGGTCCGCCGTTTCCTCTGGCACCGCTTCGGAACCCGGCCAGCCCCTGACACACAGCTATTCTGTTCTTGGTTTTATCTCGGTCTGGAAAAACGCACCACCCACAGACCTCTTTTGACACGTGTACAGCCGCCATTAAAACCCTTGACTGGAGCAAGCAAACAACCATTTTTGCGCTTAGAAACTCCGGGATAATTACAGCATAGCAGGACCCCGGTCTGTTGTATGTTTAGCACGATGTTTAAATCTAGGGCCCAGCTGGCTGGCAGCGCAACTGGTCCTCGGTGCCAGGCCTGCAGCTGCGAGGACAATGGGCAGGTACCACCCGAAGGCCCAGCTGAGAATGTGCCTGGCAAGGGCTGAGGGTGTGGAGACCCCCATCTCTGGCAGAGTCTCCTCTGAAGCAATGAGCAAGTGATGTCACACACACCCCAATGGCAGCTAGTAAAAAGTCAGAGAGAGAGAGAGACAATGGGATGCCAGGCATTCCTTCCCCTCACCTCCTGCTTCCAGGAATCTGCATTGCTATTGTTCAAATGCTAAATCTGCTGCCAAGAACCCCAGTCCCCAGCTGTTCATATCCCCCCACCCCCCACTGCCTTTGTGTCAATGTCCCCCTCTTGCGCCTTTCCAGAGGCTGCTTGCGCAACTCTACATTTAAAGCACACACCCCAAAAATACAACAACGGGAACTGTAGTTTCCCCCCGCAGAACTACAACTCCCAAACTGCACTGCCCACGATTTAAAGCTATGTCCTTTAAATGTATGGTTTGCACACAGAGCCCAGTCCTCACCCTGAAACACCCCCCCCCAAAAAAGTTTTGGCTCATCCTTCGATGGATTTATCATTGTCAATAATAAGTCAGTTGTTTAGTTGCTTGCTGAATACGACGTCTCCAAGCGTCCTGCAAAATGTTAAGAGCATTAAGCATAACCTAAAATCCAGGGGGGGGGGAGGAAAAAGGAAAGTAACCTTAGAGGCCAAATCCAATGAAATGTAAAATACAAAACCGTGAACGATAATCCTATATAATAAAGAGCCTGTGTCCGTACGTACCACTTTCCGTGTGTCACAGGAATTCGCGAGTGCGCTTGCGTTCCAGTGACAGACGGATTGGAGGACACAGACCAATAGGAGCGGGGGCAGCGGCGCAACGCACCGCTGCCCGCAGCCTCCTGATGTCGGCCATCTTCAGCGGACCTTTCCGCTGCCTCCGCTGATGGCTCCTCTCCCTACATTCGCAGCCGGGCCGAGGGAAGCCGCTTGCAACTCACGCGGTATTCCTCCCCCGGCTGCTCTCTCTCTCTCTCTCTCTCTCTCTCTCACACACACACACACACACACACACACACACACAAGCCCCCACCCCCACCCCCGCCAGTCCCTCGGCGGGAGCGATCCGCCGAGAGAGCGCCGGCTCCTGAGGCTGCCTGTCTGTGCTGCTTTAAGGCAGCACGGACAGGCAGCTCCAGGAGCCGCCAGTCCCTCGGTGGCAGCGGCGCTCCCTCGGCGGATCGCTCAGTGGTGACTGAGCCATCCACCGAGCGAGCGCCGGCTCCTGAGGCTGCCCGTCCGAGCTGCTTTAAGGCAGCATGGACAGGCAGCTCCAGGAGCCGCCAGTCCCTCGGCGGGACCGGTGCTCCCTCGGCGGATCGCTCAGCGGTGACTGAGCGATCCGCCGAAGGAGCGCCGGCTCCTGAGGCTGCCCGTCCGTGCTGCTTTAAAGCAGCACGGACAGGCAGCTCCAGCAGCCGCCACTCCCTCGACGGCAGCGGCGCTCTTCTAGCGCCAAACGTACCCACAATATACCCCCTTCCCCCTGATGCCCTCCCTGAACATGCCCCCTCCCCCCTGAAAGCTTCCCAAAATATTCCCCTTTGCTCCCTGAAACATACCCACAATATGCCCCCTTCCCCCTGATGCCCTCCCTGAACATGCCCCCTCCCCCCTGAAACCTTCCCAAAATATTCCCCTTTGCTCCCTGAAACGTACCCACAATATGCCCCCTTCCCCCTGATGCCCTCCCTGAACATGCCCCCTCCCCCCTGAAAGCTTCCCAAAATATTCCCCTTTGCTCCCTGAAACGTACCCACAATATGGCCCCTTCCCCCTGATGCCCTCCCTGATACACACACACACACACACACACACACACACACCTGCCCCCTCCCCCCTGAAACCTTCCAAAAATATTCCCCTTTGCTCCCTGAAACATACCCACAATATGGCCCCTTCCCCCTGATGCCCTCCCTGATACACACACACACACACACACACACACACACACACAAACATACAGAGTGCTTTTTTTCTTTAAAAAATGTTTAAGGGTACTCTTATTTAAATAAAGTTATTTTGAACTTATTCTGCGTCTTCTCAGATGTGTTTCATTACCTACATTTGTTGGTGAAACACAATTCTGTAAATTATAAAGATGATTCCACCCCTCTATATTATGAAAGGGAAGATCCAGGTTTTTTTAAAAAAAATTCAAGCAAATCATTGTAATAACTACCGTAATAAAGCACTGCTATAATCCTATATTATAATCTTCAAGTGTCCCTGCGTCCACCTGCAATTTTCTGTGTGTCACGGAAGTGAGGTACTGCGCATGACACACGCGGAAGCAGGGATTGGAGCAGGCGGAGAGGGGCGTGGTTACGCTGCTTGCTTGCTGCTGCTCCTCCCGCTGCTCACAGAGACTTCCGGCGGCCAGGCGGGAGAGGAGAAAGAGAGAGCCAAGGGGGAAGCGTCCCGCCGTCCCCACTGAGAGAGGCGCACGGGCCCGCTCTGCTGTGGCTGCTGGAGGTCGACGGCGGCGGCAGCAGCAGCAGAAACGGCGACGGAGGGTCCCCTGCTTTCTGCCGCCTCCGCCTCTGGGCGGGCGCGCTCACCTGTCTCGGCAGCAGCCGGCCTGGCCCTCTCCACCCAGGCACCCCGACGCCCCCACCCCACCCCCAGAGCCCCCCACAAAAACAAAGCACAGCCAGCAGCGTCTGCCGGTCGGTGGGCAGCTGTGAAACGGGCGGCGCAGGGCTGGGCGCCACCAGTGGCTTCGCGTCGGTTCCTACCGCCAACGACTCGCCCCCTTCCTCTAGAGGAGCGACGGCCGAGGGGGCAGAGGGAGCAGCAGCGGCTACCGCAGCCGCCGTCGCTCCTGCTACCGCTGCTGCTGCAGCCGGTGACTGTGGGAGAGCGGGAGGAGGAGGAGGAGGTGGTGCCAGTGGCGCTCCCGCGTTGGGGTCAGGCTTCACTGTGGAAGGGGGCATGGAGGTGAGGCAAGAAAGGCAGGAGGAGAAGGGGAGGGGCCGGCGCAAGCAGAAATGGGGCTGAGGGGCTGGAGAGTGAGAAACGAAAGCGGCATGGGGCAGGAGGGGCTGGTGAGTGTGCGGGATATGGGGCTGGAGTGCATGGGATATTGAGGGGCCATGGGGCAGGAGAGGCTGGTTAGTCTGGGAGGATATGGGGCAGGAGGGGTGGGGTGGGATAGGGGTATGGGGTAGGAGCGCGTGGTGAGTGACAGTATGGGGCAGGAGAGGCTGGTTAGTCTGGGAGGGTATAGGGCTGGAGGGGTGGGGTTGGGGTATGGGGCAGGAGGGGCTGGTGACTGAGAAAGTAAACGACAAGAGGCACTGGTGAGCGTGTGAGGATATGGGGCAGGAGGGGTGGGGGCGTTATGAGGCAGGAGGGGCTGGTGAGTGTGGGAGTATGGGGCAGGATGAGTGGGGTGTTGGGGGTATGGGGCAGGAGGGGGTCGGATGTGGGGAGTATGGGGCAGGAGGGGCTGGTGAATGTAGTGGGATATGGGGCAGGAGGGGTTGGTGAGTGTAGCAGGGGTATAGGGCTAGAGCAGTGAGCGGCTATTGAGCGAGAGAAAGGAAAATGGAAGTATGGGGCAGGAGAGAGAGTGGGGGTGTGAATTAGGAGGGGATGAGAGGAAAGGTGGCAGGGTGTGAGAGAGAAGTGGGTGTAGAGACAGAGAGGCAAACTATGTGGAAATGTGGGAAGTAGGGGGGGAGATAGGGGGATGCAACGTTTTTGCACGTGGGGATGCGAGGTGTGGGGGGGGATAGAGAAGAAGTCTGCCATATCACATATAATCTAGCGCCCGTTATCTTAACGGGCTTAATTTACTAGTAGATAATAAACTACAACAAAACAATTTGGTCAAATATATATATATATCAATCTCTCCTCAGAGGCAAACGCCTACTTCTGTTTCAAAAAGATCAGAGTTCTGGTATTGTCGTGTCCCCAATGGTAACTGTAGCTAGCTGTCAAGAACGCACGCCACTCCGAGAAGTCAGCGGAAGAAGTCTTGAAGTTTATTGTACAGCACACAGAGAAACGTGGAAAGTCCGTGAGGATTCTGAGGAGGCCACCTCAGAATCCCCCTTTAATACACCTTGCTGGGTGACTCCCAATTCCCCCCTCCCTTCTGCCCTAAAGGTCCGGGGGCGATCCACTTCCCCACCCGGGATGGTTTGGACAAAAGAGTTAACTGCTCTGGTCTACCTGCACTATTCATGGGTGCTTTTTACATTGTTATTGTGATACTGCCGGTTCCGCCGCTGATGGCTCGTTAGCGGTCGTTATCGCCCATCCTGGGGTTGTTTACCCCGTGGGGCATGCCTGGGCGAGGTCGGGCCTTGCTGCACTTGGTTTAACCCCTGCATGCCTGGCTCCGCTGTTGCCCCCTTTCCTGGCCCGCTGCATGGTTCCCCTTCCTGGCGCCTGCATGGCGCGACCACACTGTCTAGTCGGGTCACGACATCCTGCCCCCCCGAAACTGACACCCCCCTCCCCTGGGGAGCGTCCTGGGTCCCGGGGCCCCCCGGCCGGTTCGGCCACTGCTGGTGGAATCTCTTGACCAGCTGTGGGGCCAAAACGTCCGACGCCCACACCCATTCTCGGTCCCCCGTTGCGAAGTCCTTCCACTCCACCAGGTACTGCAGACGCCCTCTGTGGAATCTGGAGTCCAAAATGTCCTTGACCTCATGGTGCTCCCCTCCCGCCAGGATCAGCGGGGTGGGTGGCGCCGCCACGGGGTGCCAACCGTCGTCCTCCGGGGACTTCTTCAGCAAGCTGAAGTGGAACACCGGGTGTATCTGTCGCAAGTTCTTTGGGAGTTCCAGCTTCGCAGAAACTCCGTTGATTACCTCTAACACTTTAAACGGGCCCAAGTACCGGGGCCCGAGTTTCTTGCTGGGGAGGCCCAGCTTCAGATGCCGCGTGGACAGGTAGACCCGGCACCCCGCTTTGATGTCCCCCGCCGGTCTCCTTCGCTGGTCCGCCGTCCTCTTCTGCACCGCCTTGACCTCCAGCAGTTGTTCCCGAAGGGACTCCCAGCACCTGGCCGTCCTCTCTCTCCACTTTCCGAGCTCCTCTGGCTCCCGGGCGGTGGGCTCCCCAAGTCCGGCAGGTGCCTCAGGTCGGTCCCGTAGACCACGGCGAAGGGGGACATCTCCGTGCTGCTGTGTACGGAGTTATTATAAGCGAACTCTGCCAACGGAAGCAGCTGTGACCAGTCATCCTGCTGGTAGCAGCCAAAACATCGCAGGTACTGCTCCAGCACCTGGTTGACACGTTCCGTCTGTCCGTCAGTCTGGGGGTGGTAGGCCGAGCTGAGTCCCTGCTCGATCCCCAGCAATCCCAGGAACGCCTTCCAAAATCGGGACACAAACTGGGAGCCGCGGTCGGAAATGACCTTGTCTGGAACCCCATGGAGCCGGAAGATGTGCTCCATGAACAGCTTTGCCACCTGGGTGGCGGTAGGCAGTGAGGCGCAGGGCACGAAATGGGCTTGCTTGGAGAACAGGTCCACCACGACCCATATTGCTGTTTTGCCTCGGCTGGGTGGCAGATCCGTAATAAAGTCCATGGAGATCACCGACCAGGGTCGAGGTGGGACCTCCAGGGGCTGTAGGAGGCCCTGCGGCTTGCCCACTGCCGGCTTGCAGGTGAGGCAGATGGGGCAGCCCGCAACGTAGTCCTTGACATCTTTACGGAGCGTGAGCCACCAGAAGCTCCGCCGAACCAGCTTCCACGTCTTGACGAAGCCGAAGTGCCCAGCCGCTTTGGCGTCGTGGCATGCTTCCAGGGCGGCCCTCCGGAGGGGTTCCGGGACGTACGCGGCGCTCCCTCTTTGCCAGATGTCCCCTTCCAGTGTCAAGGAGTCCTGCAGGTTCTGTAGTTCCGTGTCTGTCGGATACGCTGCCACTAGTCTGTCACGGAGCGCTGCAGAAGGCTGGCTGCGCTCCCGGGGGGGTGTCCCAACTTGACCCCCTGCCTGTCCCTCTTCCCTCCTAGCCTGGTTACGGGTGGTGACGGCTCGGGCTAAGTGTTTGTCCTCAAATAGCGGACGCATCTCTGTGCGGGCGTCCGCCTCGTACTGGGGCAGGCGAGACAGGGCGTCCGCGAGGAAGTTGTCCTTCCCGGGGATGTGGCTTAGCTGGAAATCGTACCGGGAGAAGAACTCTGCCCACCGCATGTGCTTGGCGGTCAGCTTCCGCGGCTGTCGGAGGGCCTCGAGGTTGCGGTTGTAATGTCTCCAGAACCTCGGATCTGAGCGACAAGGATGCAACACTGCTGGACAATCTTTATTACATAACAGTCATAGTTTATTAAGGACTCAAACACTGAAACGGTGTCCACACAACTGGGGAGGAAAACAACTGAGAAGAGGGACAGACCTGGGAACAGATTCCAACTGAAATTCCAACTGAACTTTAACTGAAATTCCGCAGTTAAAGATACATACATCACATCTCCTTTTTTTACACTGAAGATAAGGTCACAAATTACAACAAAAATAAACACACATATTTAAAAAAAATTAAGATTATGACATATATCTTTGAGGCATATACACACACCTACCATATGAGGTTACATATCTGGGTTGCCTTACATCTGTTTGCATAGTGGGTGTTCTCCCAGTTCTTTCTCTGTTGTTATCTTGTAACATTTCCATTCTATTCTCAATCACTTCACCTTTTCTCTCCTCAACCTGCACACCCCTATGCCTTATCCTTCGCCTATTACGCCTATACACCCGTCCCGTTGGAGCAACTATTTGGTATGTACGTGGCTGATCACATTTCCTTGTGATCACCGCTGGGGACCATCCTTCCGTTGACTCAAACCACACTGGATCTCCCTCTTTCAGTGGCCTAAGAGACCTTGCAGTGCTATCATAAAAATACTTTTGCCTTTCTTGATTCCTTTTGAGGTTCTCCCACACTCCCACAGGTATCCTAGGACGTAACACTTCCTCAGTCACTGGTAGCTTACTCCTTAGGACTCTACCCATCAATAACTGAGCAGGAGAATATTCCAATCCTGTCACTGGTGTATTACGATACTCCAATAGTGCTAAATGAGGTTCTTTGTGTGTTTGTTCTGCCTTTTTTAGGAGTAGTTTTATGGACTGTATTGCCCTTTCCACCATTCCATTTGACTGTGGGTATCCTGGACTACTGAAACGCTGTTCAAATCCCCAGTCTCGGGCAAATTGATGGAACTCCTGACTTGCAAACGGCACATTATCACTGATAACTATTCTTGGAATGCCATGCCTTGCAAACACAGCTTTCAGTCTACTAATTACTGCTCCCGCTGTTTTATCTTGGAGGCTCAACACTTCTGGGTATTTAGAGAAATAATCTATTACCAGCACGAAAGGTTGTGCCCTGTATTCAAAAATATCTACTCCTAACTTTTCCCAGGGCAGCTCCGGAATCTCATGTGGTATCAGAGGTTCTTTTTGATTTTTTGGCGCACATCTTGCACATATTGAACAATTTTCTATGAATGTTTCTATTTCTTTGCTCATCCAGAACCTCGGATCTGAGCGACAAGGATGCAACACTGCTGGACAATCTTTATTACATAACAGTCATAGTTTATTAAGGACTCAAACACTGAAACGGTGTCCACACAACTGGGGAGGAAAACAACTGAGAAGAGGGACAGACCTGGGAACAGATTCCAACTGAAATTCCAACTGAACTTTAACTGAAATTCCGCAGTTAAAGATACATACATCACAGCGGTGGTCTGTCCAGACCTCGAACGGTTCCCTTGCCCCCTCCAGCCAGTGCCTCCACTCCTCAAGCGCCATGCGGATGGCCGCTGCCTCCTTCTCCCAGGTAGACCAGTTCCTTTCCGCCTTCCCAAACTTCCGGGACAGGTACGCCCCGGGCCTCAGACGGCCCTCCCCGTCCCTCTGCAGGAGTACCGCTCCCATGGCCACATCACTAGCGTCTACCTGTACCACCATGGGCCGGGCTGGATCCACATGGATCAGCGTAGGCTCGGCGGCGAACGCCTCTTTGAGCCCCTGGAAAGCCTCCTCCGCCCGGGACCCCCAATCCAGAGCCGCCCCAGGACGCTTGGCCCCCTTTCCTTTCCCCTTGGTACCTAGGAGATCGGTGAGGGGGGTCACCAAGGCCGAATAGTTGGGCAAAAAGCCCCTGCAGAAATTTGCGAACCCTAGCAGGCTCTGGAGTTGGCGCCGTGTCCGCGGCCGCTCCCACCCCAGGACTGCCTCCACCTTCTGGGGATCCATGGCCACCCCCGCCGCCGAGATCCTATACCCCAGGTAATCTAAGGAGGGACGGTGGAACTCGCATTTGGGCAACTTGACGTATAGGTGGTTGTCCAGGAGTCTCTGCAAGACCTCCCGGACCAACCGGACGTGTTCCCGGGGGTCCCGACTGTACACCAGCACATCGTCCAGGTAGACCACCACCCCTTTGTACAGGAGGTCGTGGAGTACCTCGTTGATGAGACTCATGAACACCCCCGGGGCCCCGCTCAATCCGAACGGCATTACCAGGAACTCGAACTGTCCAAACTGGCAGTTAAAAGCCGTCTTCCATTCGTCCCCCTCCCGGACCCGCACCCGGTAGTATGCCTCCCTTAAGTCTAGCTTCGTGAAGATCGTGCCGGTACCCAACTGGTCCAGCAGATCCGGGATGAGGGGGAGCGGGTACGCGTTCCCTGCCGCTATGGCGTTCAACCCTCTATAGTCCTGGCACAACCTCCGGGTGCCATCCTTCTTGCCCACGAAGATGACCGGAGCCCCCATGGGGCTCTTGGCGGGGCGGATGAACCCTCTGGCCAGATTCTTGTCCAGGAACTCCCTGAGGTCCTGGAGTTCCTCCCCGGACATCTTGTAGATGCGTCCCTTGGGGAGGACCGCATCTTCTGGGATGTCGATGGCGCAATCTGTGCGGCGGTGGGGGGGCAGCTCGTCTGCCTCGGTTTCCCCGAACACCGCCGCCAGATCCCGGTACTCCGGGGGTATCTCCGGCGCCACCACATCCAGCTTGCCCTCGTCCCCGTGGACCCCTTTGGCCTCCCCCTTTCCGGGGCACTGGGGGTCCGATTCGACCCTGTGCTGCCCACACCTATCCAGGTCGAACGTCAGGCGCCCTGAGCGCCAGTCTACTATGGGGTTATGTTCCATCAGCCAATCCAACCCCAGCACTACCTGGTACCCATCCGTGGGGACCCTAACTAGCATCCTGGACTCCCGGTGGTCCCCCACCCACAAGGAGACCGGCCCCACTTCCACCCCAAACGGACCCCCCTTTATGGGACTGCCGTCCATCTGGACGAAAACTAAGGGGGTGCTCCGAACCTGGGTGGGCAAGTCCAGTTCCTTGGCCACTTCGGGGTGCAGCATACTGTGGTCGCAGCCCGAGTCCAGCAGCGCATCTCCCGTCCATTGTTTGCCGCCGTCCGGGTTTTCCAGCCTCACCCGGACCAGGTTGGGTGGTCTTCCCGCCCGTTTCTTGGGGTCCGTTGACCCTGGCGGGACCTGCAGCCGGGCGTCCTTCACTGCAGGTCCTGGTCGTTTCCCGACTCCGCGCCTTCGGAGTCGGACTGGCGCTTTTCCCTCGGCTCCGACGTGACAGCCGCCCGGCTCCCGGTCTTGGGTGTCCGGTTGGTTCCCGACGTCGCTTGGGACCCTGCCGGGGTCCGAACCTCTCCTGGGGGTCGCTCGGGGCACGCCACCGCATAGTGTCCTGCCCCCCCGCACCTGATGCAGAGTCCATCCTGGCGTCTCCTCTCCCGTTCCGGGTCGGGGGTGCGCTTGTGCCGGGGGACCCCCGCGCCATTGGCGGGACGGGGGGTCCCCGAGTTCTTCGCGGGCCTTCGGTCCTTGCCCGCCCTGGGTCCTAGCTCCAGCATCCCCAGGTCTGCTTCCAACTGAGCCACCATGCGGCACCAGCCGTCCAGCGTCGACAGCTCCCGAGGGGTCCCTTTCACTACGGCCCACTTGCGGAGCTCAGGATGGAGGCCCTCCTTGAAGTAGTGGACTAGGACCTCCTCGTTCCAGGAGGAGATTTGGGCAGCCTCCCCCCTGAACATGTCTACATAGTCCTGAACCGGGAGACCCCCTTGCCTGGCCTTCTGGACCCGTCGCTTCGCCTTCTCCTCCGCCTGCGGGTCTTGGAAGCGCTCTCGAAGGGCCGCCAAGAAGTCCTCCAGGTTGGCCAGGGCCGGATCCCTGCGGTCGACCAGGAGCATGGCCCACTGGCCGGCCTTCCCCTGCAGGGAGGAGATGACCGCCGCTACCAAGTCCTCTGGGTCGCAGTCGTCTCCCCCGTACCTTCTGGCGTGGTTCCTTGCGTGGAAGATGAAGGTGGAGAGTTCCGCCGGGTCCCCCTCGAAAATGGCCTTCAGCTCCGGGGGCGGCCTGCGCCGCGCCGTCGCCCTCCCGCGGACGTGCCTCCCGCGGGTCTCCGGGGTCGCTGCAGCGCGCTCGTCCTCGCTGCTGTTGCCCGTGGAACTCCCTGCCGCTACGTCGTCCTCCAGCCGGCTGCTGCGACGTCTTGGCGGGGGAAACACCTGCCCCCTCAGGGCCGTCCCGTCCGACCACGTCAGTCGTTGAGTCACTCCGGGCTCCTGACCTGAGCCCTTCCTTGGGGTCTGCCGACTGCAGACCCCCGATCCCGCGTGGCCTTGGCTCCCGCCGCCGCTACGACTTGTCCGGGGCACCGCGCCCCCACAGGCCTGGTCCAACAACCGGCCTGACTCCTTGCCGACCCGCAGCCGCTCCCAGATGAGGTGGTTCAGCTGCTCCTGGAGTCGCCGTAGCTCGTCCAGGCTCCCGCTGTCTGGCCTGGCCGAGGGAAGGCTCCGTTGGTCTGAGGTAAACAGATCCGCCAGCCGCTCGAGTAGGGCGCTCGAGGTAACGGGGGTCTGAAAACGTGCCGCTCCGCGCCATGGGGTCGCCATCTCGGTAGCTGCCGGTAAGCGATCCCAACACGATACGGACGTTGAAGTTTTTTCGTGAGAATCCTCACTATGTCGTGTCCCCAATGGTAACTGTAGCTAGCTGTCAAGAACGCACGCCACTCCGAGAAGTCAGCGGAAGAAGTCTTGAAGTTTATTGTACAGCACACAGAGAAACGTGGAAAGTCCGTGAGGATTCTGAAGAGGCCACCTCAGAATCCCCCTTTAATACACCTTGCTGGGTGACTCCCAATTCCCCCCTCCCTTCTGCCCTAAAGGTCCGGGGGCGATCCACTTCCCCACCCGGGATGGTTTGGACAAAAGAGTTAACTGCTCTGGTCTACCTGCACTATTCATGGGTGCTTTTTACATTGTTATTGTGATACTGCCGGTTCCGCCGCTGATGGCTCGTTAGCGGTCGTTATCGCCCATCCTGGGGTTGTTTACCCCGTGGGGCATGCCTGGGCGAGGTCGGGCCTTGCTGCACTTGGTTTAACCCCTGCATGCCTGGCTCCGCTGTTGCCCCCTTTCCTGGCCCGCTGCATGGTTCCCCTTCCTGGCGCCTGCATGGCGCGACCACACTGTCTAGTCGGGTCGCGACAGGTATAAAGTGCAATATAAGGTAATAAAGATGGTTGTGCAAAGTTCCGACATAGAGTCTATCATTTCAGTGTGAAATATGATTGATCCAAGTCCATCAACCGTGTAGGTATGTTTTCCGACGGGTGGCCAGCTTCGTATACTCCCGTTTCACACGCTGTTTCTTCAAGGAATGGACTTATCTTGGATAACAACAGTACATACCATCCACACAGGACTAGTAAATTCAGCTTAGCTAAGATGTTTCTAAGAGACTCAGAAGGTCCTCATTTCAATAAGGCTAATCCAATGAAACAGCAGCAGGCTTGATTTAAAAATAAATAAACGTCCCTTCCGTTTGGCTGTTTCCCCCTTTTCGTAGGTTTAGCCTCCTGCATGAAAAATAAAAATGGCAACCGTGCATTCAAAGAGGGAGAAGGGTTTCCGAAGCGGAAGGAAAGTTTGAGAGAGGTGGATCAGAGCATTCACAGAGGGTTAACCTTGTCGCTGTTTCAGCTCTCTGCTGAAACAACGTCAATGATTGAGAACCTTAATAAACTGCTGATAGCTGGGTGGAAGCTGCAAGTATTTAAGTATTTCTCAGCACGGGCAAAAATGCAGAGATAGGCGTCCTTTTCCTTTATCCTCGGGTATCACAGCCATCCCCATTTAGGGTCCGCACAATATTTCATTATCTCTCATTACCACCCTGCGTCCGCCACCCCCCCCCCCGATATTCCTCCTTCCCTCTGGCCGTTTATTTCCCCCCATTCTTTCCTCCCCCCTGAACTTGGCCCCCTCCCAGCAAATAACATCCCTTTGGCCAAGCAGAAGATGACATTACTGCTGTTCACAACCCCGGCGTGCTTTATCTGCTTGATATTTTCGAAACAAGCACGCCGGGGCTAAAAGAGGCGAATGACGGTCGCATACGCCTTATACCAGTTTAGACAGGCATATGGCTTCTCCCCAAAAGAAACCCTGGGGAGCATCCTCCTGGTCCTTTCTGCTGGGCCCTTCTGCAGGCAAAGCGGCTGTTCTCCCCCAGAGCCATTACCCATCTCAGGAGGTTGCTCTGGGTACTGTTGGGTAGATCTTTCAGCGGGTGCCACCTGGATTTCATGGGTTGATCTGTGGTCTGGGTGGTAGGGAGGTGGTGCTGCTGCGTGGGAGATGCCCCGCTGCATGGCAGGAAGATGGGCCGAGGCGGCTCGCGGCCCTGTCCTGACCCTGAGATTGTCGAGTGAGGCCCTCCTCTCCATGCCCCTCTGCGAGAGGTCTGGAGGGTGGCAGCCAGAGCCTCTGCCCCACTGAGCTGCCAGTCTTCAAATTCTCCACCAAACTGGCTTTGGCTCCACTAAACTGAGAGCCAGTGTGGTGTGGTGGTTAAGAGCAGTGGACTCGTAATCTGGTGAACCGGGTTCGATTCCCCGCTCCTCCACATGCAGCTGCTGGGTGACCTTGGGCTAGTGACACTTCTCTGAAGTCTCTCAGCCCCACTCACCTCACAGAGTGTTTGTTGTGGGGCAGGAAGGGAAAGGAGAATGTGAGCCGCTTTGAGACTCCTTCGGGTAGTGATAAAGCGGGATATCAAATCCAAACTCTTCTTCTTCTTCTTCTTCTTCTTTCTCCCTAGTGGCAGCTTTCTGAAGGGATTGTCTCCCCAAGGAGACCCGCCTGGTGCCAACCTTGCCATCGGTTTGCCACCAGGCAAAGACTTTAAAAAACAAAACAAAACTGGGCAGCTCCAGGGATATGCTCTACTACGGCTAAATCTGCATGTAATAACTTTTACATGATTTTTATTTCACAGTTAAAAAAAAACTTTGGTTGCAAATCGCTTTGGGACTTTGTTGAGCGGAAAGCGACACCAGTTGTTGGGGTTTGCAAGAGGAGGAAGCGCTCTTGCGTTCGAATCCTGCTTGCACGTTTTCCACTAAAGCAACTGCCTGGCCACTGTGAAAACAGTGTACTAGAGTTGCCATTAGCCCGATCCAGCCAGCTCCTCTTACGTTCCTACGAGGTGCATAAAGTTGCTTCTTGCCCGCAAACGTAACCCAGATGCTCAGCGCCTGAGGGCCCCAGTCCGGCCACTTACCACCTGGCCTAGGGCGGGGCCTGATGGGCTCTATAAAGGACCGCTGCTGCCGCCGTTTGGCAGAGGGGGCTCAGTTTTGTTTTGTTTTTTGTTTACATTTCTGTTATTTTTTATAACAGTTCTAAGTTATAAGAGCTCTAAGATGACAGCGCACATAGACGCAGCGGCTGCTCAGTGCTCTCCCTTATTTTTAAGTGTTTCGTATGGCTTTTACTGCTGTTACTCGTGTTGAGTACATTTTTGGTTGGGGAAACATTTGTTTAAATGAAAAATGAATTTATTTATTTTTTAATTATATTATTATTATTATTATTATTTAAATCCAATTTCGTTGTACTTGTACAATGACAATAAAGATATAAAGATAAAGATAAATATGTATTTTAGCGGTGGTCTGTGCTGGCTCTGTTGACATCCGCACATGCCCCGAGCGCTAGCCTTGTCTTGGCTGCTATGCCACGCGGGTGACGCAGTTGTGCGATGGTGCGCCGCTCCCTTCCGCTGACCTCTCGATCTTTTCCTGTCCTGTCGAGGCCTCTGCTCTATCCTGGCTCGGGAACAATAGCCAGGCGCATAGTGCCAGGGCGCGCCAGGAATCCCATTGTCTTCTCTCCAGCCCACGTTTAGCCTTTGTTTCACTTGCCTATTGTTTTCTAAGGCGGAGGGGGGCATCTTGCCAGGGCTGCCCCCCCCTTCCCCATCCCTCTTGTTAGCTGGGGACTCCCTTAAGCTTCTTCTTCTTTTGCATGGCTTTCGTGCCAATTACATTCCCAGCTGGGCTCCTGGAACAACCTTTCCTATTATCCTCGCAGCTGGAATTCTGGCTCCAAAAAGTCATCAGTGCCCATCAGGCAGGGGAGAGAAATGGCTCATTTGAGGGGAAGCCGGGGAAATTGGCTTGTCGGAAGTGTGAGCGTGCGTTACAGACTGCTGAGCCCTGCGCTCAGATTTCAAAGTGGGGACCGTGAGGCCTAGTGGTCGGAGCAGGGTGTGCGAGGAGCGCTGGAGGCTAGGACTTCAGGGGTCTGTCAGAAGGAAATTGGGGTGCCTAAGGGTAAAGGACGGGGGTCAGGAGCCAGGACTCCTGGGTCCTTTCCTCTCTCCTCCCTGACGGGACCTGCAAAGCCTGAAGAGCAGGTTCAGGAGGCGAGGCGATAGGGCAGCAGGCCTTGTGGTTAGAGCAAGCTTGCGGCGATTCCTGCTTTTTTAGCTCAGCTTGGGATGGCGATGCGAATTCCCCAGATAAATTTTGCGGATCGGGGCTGTGCTTCTCAAACTCCCCTGCCCTCCGTGGGTCACTTGACAATGACATATTCCTGCCTGTTGTGGCAACTGAACTGCTAGGCCCCGGGCGACTTCTAATTGCACCTTTATGGTCAGCTGAGCGATGCTCATGCGCCACTGGTGTTCAGGGCGCACGGAGATGGAGCCCTCTTCCCGGTTAGGAGCCAGGGCGGCGGGGTAGCTGGGTGTAGTGGTTAGAGGAGGAAAGGCACATCCCAACACAAAAACACAATTTTCAGAAGCGGAAGAGGTGTCCGGCGTTTATCCCTCCCGCTTCTGCGAGGGAAGCTGAGGCGGCCGGGGCTGTGTGGAAAAAGGGAGCACCTTGGAGAGGCTATATTTGTTGGACAGACAATGGACACATGGGAGCAGAGGGTGGGGGGTCCCAGGCGAGAGACAAAGAAGGGAGCAGGTGCGAGGGGGAGGCCGGAGCCAATTCATAATCCGGGGCAGGGCACAGCGCCAGCGAATGGGGGGCACCGTGCCAGGAGCTGCCACCTTCCGGCCATTAACTCCATGCAGGCCTCCCTTCGGCCTTGTCTGTGGGCATCTTCCGCCCTCCTGGCTTTTTGCTTTTTGCTTCCTTCCCTGCCATCTCTCGTTTCTGCCTTCCAGGACACGGCCTGCCTCCCCCCCCCCCCCATGCAGCATTCCCTCCCCAAATGTCAGGCCTTCGCCTCCCCTCTCCGCTTGCCGCCGGCCCCGCCTGGCCGTCACTCGATCCGGCGGGTGACGTCCACCGAAGGCCCCCCTTGGCCCAGAACAAAAGGCAGGAATGGCATTGAGGCAGCGTGACCTTCGCGGCCGGCTCCTCTGGCGGCCCTTATATAGCAACCTCGCCACAAAGGCTCCTTATTATAGCCTCTCGTCGGGGAGACGGGAATAGAACCCAGGAGTCCTGCCTCCCGGCATGCCCTGGTCTCGATCCAGCGCCTCGGCTCTCCTCGAGGCCTGGGGACAAAGGAGTCCAGGGTCCCAGCCGTCCCCTCGGCTAGGCTATGTAATGAAAAGCAGCTTTTGTGTTTTAAAACTTATCATGTTGTTTAAAAAGCAAGAAAGGGGGAACAAAAAACCCAGGCTCGGAAGCTGTTATGCGTGCGGCCTCACGTGGTGGCAAAATGGCAAAGGAAAGCCACTCTGTGCATCCTCAGAGGTACACTCGCCTTGCCTTTCCAGAACGGAGCCCCGGTGGTTTGAAATTGGCTCTGCAGCTAAGCCCAGGGAAGGCTGGGCTTAGCATAGATCCCATGCTTTCCTCACAACCCTGCAAATTCAGGATCCAAATTTTGAAATCTAAATCTTGTTGCATTTTGCAAAAAACTGGGGGGGGGGGGGAGAAGGATGGAGAAGAATGTCAGTTCTTTATATGTCAATACAGTGCAGCTCTAGATAGTTTTTGCAATGGTTTTCAAGCCCTTCCAGAGAGACAGTGGATTTCTCTAAAAAGAACAAAGAAAAGACTTGGCTAAAACTTCTTTGCTAGGGGGAAAGACATCTATATTTTGCTGGCTGTTAGCCCTCTCCCCTCGAAAGAAAAGCCTCCTTCCTAGTATATAAAAAAAATGCCTGCTAAGTGCAGCTCTCCACATATTTCTTAGCTGGGGTTTTGCCTATGTACTGCTCTGAGGGATTTTGTACCGTTTGAGAGATCACCCTCTTAACTTACATAAGTTTAAACAGGTTCATGTTTTTGCCTCGGGGCAATCGAACTATGAATCGAAAGACAACCAGAACGTGGCTTGGCTGTCAGCTGGACTTTTTGAGTCTCGTATACGTAAACTTTCTCCACCTGAGTGAAAAAAGAGGAAAAGGCGAGTTTGTCCATTCACGTAAACAACCCTCTGCTGCAGACGGAATGTGCGGCGTTGCACAACTTTTTTCTTTCGGCCTCAGTTCTCCAGCTGTAAAATGGGACTAGCGGTGCCGTTCCCTGTAAAAGTGAGAGCAAGACAGATGCTACATGTGAGATGTGCGATCAGATCTGCTGCTAGCTGTGCTTTGCCTTCACAGTCGAGGAAATAACGCTTTTGGATGCCAGTTGCTGGAAACCGCAGGAGGGGAGAGGGGTCTTGTGCGTGAATCCTGCTTGCGAGAGTTTCCCACAGGCATCCAGGCGGCCACTTTGAAAACAGGATGCTAGACAAGATGGGCTGACACTGGCTGGCAGCAGCTCTCCAGGGTTTCAAGCAGGGATCTCTTGCTAGTCTTCCCTGGAGATGGCAGGATTTGAATTCGGGACCTTCTGCATGCAGAGCGAATGCTCTTATCACTGAGCTAGGGCAGCGTTCAGCCTTCTCTGCCTCTTTCCCCCACCCCAAATCCCACTGCCTGGAAGCTGCTATTAGCCTCTCTGGGGGAGAAATGAGGTACCTCTATCACGCCTGTGTTTCTCCCACTCCTGAGTGGGTGGAAGTTTCAAGTACTGCTTAATCTTCCAGAAGTGGCCCTTCTTTTGACCAAATCATGTCCCTCTGCAACAGCTTTCAAATAATAATTTTTAAAATTGGAAAATATATATCCCTCTCTCAATAGAAGCCCTCTTACGATATTTTCCAGGGAACGAGTTAGCACAGGGAAAACCTCCTCCCGTGATAATTCAGGCAGCGAAAGCACAAGTTGGGGATATCTAAAGTGGTTTCCCGAGGCCCTCGGTCTGAAAATGACGGCAGCACTCGCCTTTGGTTAGCGCTTACAAAAGGTGAGTCTCCGTTGACTGGCAAAAGACCTCAAGAGAAGGCAAGGGAAAGCTTCACCCGAGATGAGACTCCCGTAATTGACAACTCGGGGGCTCTGGACAGAAATCAGTTACACAATCAAAACCATCCCCAAACCCTCTTGAGTCGCATCTCGGCGCTTGGGTTGCAACGAAATCAACGGCACTTAAGAACGTGATGCCTCGATGCAACATTTTCCTTTCTCTGGATTCTTCCCATTACGTTTCTGCCAGGTGGGGGGAACAGTAAACTATGGCTAAGGGGTTTTTGTTTTGTTTTTTGCGGGTTTCAATAAACTATGGTTGAGGGTGTGCAAGAGATTACATGTGGAAAGTGAGCGTTGGGGAGGGCAGTGGAATATTCCTAGGTTGCAAAAAGTATGTGCAGCTTCTTTCTCTCATCTCCCCTGAGACCCCCTCCTCTCCCCCCCCCCACTGGAATCTCAACCCTGTTGTTCCAAGATATTTTGATGTCCCCCCTCCCCCCCTCTCCCTGAACCTGTTCTTATTCTTCATACCACAACAATGACGACTTGTTCCAATTGTTCCAGGGGAAGCACGATAGGATTGGGGTGGTGGGGAGGGAAGTGGTGGGGGGGGGGAAGAGAGAGGAATGGGTCCGTGTGCCCATATGAGGCCGGCCGGCAGGAGGGAGCGGGGGGAGAGGGGGTTTATAACCAGGGTCCTGGCCAAGCACCCAGCTTACAACCCCACCCACCTTGCACTGGTCTCAGGTAAGGCCCAATGCCAGCTATTATGCATTTGAGGGTTTGGGGGCAGCTGAGAAGGTATTGCCTTTGCCGGTGGTTGGGCTCTGGCCATCTGGGCATGGGAAGATCTAGGCAGGGAGTTTGCACCCATGGAAGGGACTCTGAGGGTCATCTAGTCCAACCTCCTGCAATGCAGGAATCCTTTGCCCAATATGGGGCTTGAACCCACGAACCTGAGATTAAGAGTCTTATGATCTACCACCTGATCTATCCTAGGGGCAGTGAATGAAATCCAAGCAGCCAGGTGTGCTTTCAATGTACCTGGTGGCTCATGATTTTTTATTTTTCGCACATTTGCAATGCAGGCAAATGGTAGAAGTTGACTTGCTGCCTTTATCTCCCACCTTTTTCTCCCAAGGAGCTCAAGCTGGCATACCTAGTTCTTCTCTCCCCCCCCCCTCATTTTAATTGCCACAACAACCCTGCCAGGTAGGCTAGGCTGAGGAGCTGGCGACCGGCCCAGGGTCACCCAGTCGTGAGCTTCATGGGCCGAGCTTCGTGGATTTGAACCCTGGTCTCTCCCGGGTCTTGATCCTGACACTAGCGGCTCACAAGAGAGTGACTGGAATTGGGAATTGGCTGCGGTGTTTGCAAATACACACGGGCGTGTGTGTTTGTGCTGGGGTCTCTGTGCAAAATTGGGGCTTTGTGCGTGCCCGTTGGTGGATCGTGTGTTCAGGAAGGGATTTGCACGCACGTAACAGTATATGCAAATAAGCACGCATCCTAAGTGGGGCTTGTAAGGATTGGACACGGCTCTCAAAAATGTGTTGCACGAAGGGGCTAGGATTGTGTCCCATCTGCACAGAGCCCTGCCTGTGTTTTCGGGAGTGTGTAAGAATGTGAGTTTGTAGTGGTGAGTGTCCCTGGTTGTGCATTTCCAGCAAATTCAAGAAGTGTGTGTTAATTCTGCAAATCCTGAGATCTGAGAATTTCCCGTCCACCATTCACCCGAAAGCCGGTGGTTAGATCATTAAATACCTCGTCCATCCTTCTGAGAAAGGTTACATCCTGGGAATGGGTGGTGTAAAGGCATTTCTTGTTTGAATTTTGAAGACAACACTTTCCTTGCCCCCCCTCCCAATATTTCCATTAGATTGTGAATGCAAACAGACACCGGGAATCCCAAAGCTAGAATTTCCCCTACCAGCTGAATATTAAAACTTAAGTTCGAAATTTAGGCGTTGAAATCTTTCGGGATTTCTCTTGCCTACATGCGGCTTTGAGAATCGAGTGAGGATTTCCATGGGCCGTATGTTGAGAAACGAAGAATTTTCCTCCCGGGTTTGCTTCTGGTGTAATAAACAGTGTGGCCCAAGGGAGAGAAATTCTGGAAAGTATTTATAATAATGAGTCATTGTTCTGTTTTTGTGTGTGTGCTAGCCATGAGTCTAGCTTGTTTTCCCTCTGGAAGGAAAACTGGCGAGCTGATTGTATGGGTGCTTCTGCCTCAAGAACCCACAGCTGTTCAGCCCCCCCCCCATTTCGAAGCGGTTGTGCAAAATCACAGCCTTGGCGCGCAAGAAATCGCGCAGGGAGCCTAGCAGTTTTCAGATTTCACGTAGCTGACCTGTGGAACTCGCTGCCCCAAGGCGTAGTGATGGCCGCAGCCTTGAATGGCTTTAAGGGGTTTAGACAAATTCATGGACAATAAAATCTGCCTGCCGTAATGGTTATGTGCTACTGGTTGCCCGGAATCGCAGGTGAGGAGAGAGTGCTGTTGAGCTTAAGCCCTGCTTACAAGCTCCTGATATGCATCTGGTTGGCCACTGTGAGAACAGGATGCTCGAACAGATGGACCTGTGTTCAGATCCAGCTGGGCTCATCAAGGCAAACAGGATGAATTTTAACAGGGAGAAATGTAAAGTACTACACTTGGGCAAAAAAAATGAAAGGCACAAATACAGGATGGGTGACACCTGGCTTGAGAGCAGTACAAGTGAAAAGGATCTAGGAGTCTTGGTAGACCACAAACTTGACATGAGTCAGCAGTGTGATGCAGCAGCTAAAAAAGCCAATGCAATTCTGGGCTGCATCAATAGGAGTATAGCATCTAGATCAAGGGAAGTAATAGTACCACTGTATTCCGTTCTGGTCAGACCTCACCTGGAATACTGTGTCCAGTTCTGGGCACCACAGTTCAAGAAGGATACTGACAAGCTGGAACGTGTCCAGAAGAGGGCAACCAAAATGGTCAAAGGCCTGGAAACAATGCCTTATGAGGAACGGCTTAGGGAGCTGGGTATGTTTAGCCTGGAGAAGAGAAGGTTCAGGGGTGATATGAAAGCCATGTTCAAATATATAAAAGGATGTCATATAGAGGAGGGAGAAAGGTTGTTTTCTGCTGCTCCAGAGAAGCGGACACGGAGCAATGGATTCAAACTACAAGAAAGAAGATTCCACCTAAACATTAGAAAGAACTTCCTGACAGTAAGAGCTGTTCGACAGTGGAATTTGCTGCCAAGGAGTGTGGTGGAGTCTCCTTCTTTGGAGGTCTTTAAGCAGAGGCTTGACAGCCACCTGTCAGGAATGCTTTGATGTTGTTTCCTGCTTGGCAGGGGGTTGGACTGGATGGCCCTTGTGGTCTCTTCCAACTCTATGATTCTATGATCTTATGCTCTTATCTAGGCAGCTCCACAGCACAGTGATGGTTAGAGCATCACAGCTCAGTAACCGAGCACATGAATCGCTGGCAGAACATTCAGGGTTCCCTGGCATCTCCCATCAAAACAATATTTTAATTCAAATGACAGCTGGGAAAGCATGTACAGTACTCAAGGTTCTGGAGAGTAGTCTTGACTCTTTTCAGACCACGGATCTATCTAACTTTAGCCCAAAATTTCACATGGGGACTAACACTTGCAGGGCGGTACTGCTTCTGCCATGACTCACTACGAGGCAGGCTGTAACCCAGGAGCATAGGCTTTTGTCGGTAGTTTAACTACAAAGCCCATCATCCGTCAGCATCTCCGGTGACCAAGGATGATGGGAGTTGTAGTCCAACAACAACAGTTTCTTATGTCCGTATGCAGGCATGAGGCTAATTATATGTATTATTGCAGAACTGGGCATGAGATGCTCAGCGCAGTTCAAGTTTCCTCTCAGCCGCAAACCCTGCAGGGTGACCTTGGGCCAGTCTCCCTCTCCCTGCCCCAGCTTCCTAGGTTGACACACCTCGCAGGGTTGTTGTGTGGTGATAAAATGCGCGTGGAGAACTGTGTATGCTGCCCTGAGCTCCTCGGACGAAGGCGAACTTTTATTTGCTAGGGAAACTTTTATTTGCCTGTGGCTTTCGCTCCTCCAGGCCCACCATTCTCAATCACAGGAAGTTCTTCTGCTCCCTCTGACAACATTGCCGCTCTCTGTCCCTGGAGGCGCCTCCCCTGCTGCTGGGGTCCACTGGGACTGGTGGGAGGCAGGGACGCAAGGCAGGAGGCCAGCAGTAGGTGGCGCCACAGCCGACGCCCCTGGCAACCGCAGCCAATGCTAGGCAGAGACGCTGAAGTTTAGCTCTGCTCTTGCCTTCCTCCCTGTTGAGTTCTACAAGGGGCAACACCAAGGTGAAGAGAAGGAAGCTGACAGGCAGGGTCACTCGCTCGACAGGGTATAAGCGAGAAGGCAGTCATATGGGCTGGCTGATGGCAGGCTGAGGTCAGTCACAAAATTTGAGGTCACAACATTTGGCAAGGTGCGAATTTAAAGGATTTTGTTCACATATTGGCTCAGGAATTGCAAATCAGGAAAATTCTCAGGAAAGTGCAAGCAGAAGAGAATTATAGATATCGTATATGTTTGTGGTGGGCAGGGCAGGGAGGATAAGCATGCATATATTTTGTGTTTTTCACCTATAGTAATCCGGCCCCAGGCAGCCGATCTCCTGTGGAACCCTAGGAAAATAAAAAAGGTAAATATGGGGAGCTTCCGTCCAGGGGCAGTTGCTTCTGCGGGTGTTTTATTCACAGCTTGCTTTTGGCTGGCATCCGGACTGCAGCGTCTTCTAGGGTGAAGCACCAGGCCTGTTTCTAAGGGGTGTTTTATTTTATTTTTGAAAGCCCACAAGAGGGCAGAATACTTGCACAGTCGGCAGCAGCGTTAAACATGGCGTAGTCCTCCCAATGTCCACTTGGGGGCAGCAGCACCACAGCTTCCCTTTTGGAGAGGTGTGTTGGGCAACATGGAGCTCCCCCCCATGGGCATTTTGTGAACTGCATATATTGCATACCTCCTCCTCCTGGGGTGATGTCCCCCGCCCCCCAGTGGCTGGCTGGCAAATTGCACCACCCCCAACCGTCGGGCCTTGAAGTCCCGGGTTCGAATCCCACGAGCCCTGGGCTCTGTCACAGCTGCGAGGACGCCACTGCTTGCTGCATGGTTGTGTTACCCTTGGAAATGTTCCCGTTCCAGCTCCAGCCATGTCTTCGGATGCCGGGATGGCAGACTTTGGCCCCGCAGCCCCTTACCTGCGCATGTCGGAGAAGCAGAGGATCGAGGCGCAGAACCGGCCTTTCGACATGAAGAAGGATGTGTTCGTGCCGGACGAGAAGCTGGAGTTCGTCAAGGCCAAGATCTCGTCCAGGGAAGGTGGCAAAGTCACCGCGGACACAGAACATGGCAAGGTGCTAAGCTATTTCCCTTTGCTCCTCCTGCCCATCCCATCGTATCTCTTCTGCGTGTTGTGCTCCGTAACTTCCAAAACTTTGGCATTAAAAAAATGCCTCCCACCCGCCCACAACCATCTTCCCTTCTGCCCAACACATAGCTGTCAACTTTCGGATTTGAAAATAAGGGATTTTTCCAAACTTTTGGATTTGAAAATAAGGGATGCCGCGAGGGCGGTGCAATGGCACTAAGTAGCCTCGTCACCCTGCGCTCCAGAGGCTGCGCACGAACGGGTGGGCGAAAGAGCAAGCGCCTAGACGGCAGGCAGGCTGGCTGGCTGGTTGGGCGTGAGGGTCTGGCTGCACAAGGCATGCAAGCTCCGCCCCTCAGTCGGTCTCAGACTCCTGATTGGCAGCCGAGCAACGCAGCTGAGGAGCCTCCCTGGCCGGCAGGGAGGGAGAGGAGCTGCTTCCTTTGAAATCCAGGAAATTTAAGGGATATCAACAATCTGGGATAGCAGTGGGAAACGGCATTGGAATAAGGGAGTTTCCCGCAAAAAAAGGGAGGGTTGACAGCTATGGCCCAACACCGTGCCCCCATGATCTCTCCTCTGTCTTTTTATAAATGCTGTTCCTGCCAGTGAAGCTAAGCGCCAGCTGCGATGCCCTGACCGGGGGCTTCTAGTGTGCCTGCCCCTGTTCTCTCGAGTGAGCATCCCTGTCGTGATACACAGTTTTCTTCCGACAGGCTTTCCCCCCCCAGCTGGATAAAACAGGCCTTTGCCACAAGCGTCTAGCCTTGCTTTTAAATGTACAGTGGTATAACTTGGTTCCCGAACGGCTTAGCTGTCAAACAAATCGGCTCCCGAATGCCGCAAACCCAGAAGTGTTCCGGTTTGCAAGCGTTTTTCGGAAGCCGACACGGCTTCAGATTCAGTGCAGGAAGCTCCTGCAGCCAATCAGAAGCCGTGCCTTGGTTTTCGAACAGTTCCAGGAGTTGAATGGACTCCTTGAATGGATTAAGTTTGAGAACCAAGGTACCACTGTATTTCTAATTTTTGCTTCTTTAACTGTTCGTTCTTACCTTGTGTGCAAATTGCCATCAGACAATGGATAAGAACGATCGTTATCAACTATTAATATTGTTTCCATTTCTCTGGCTGCCCTTCATCTGAAGGTCACAGGGCGGTTTACAATACTATATAAGAACACACGAACGCATACCATAATGACAACAGGAAAAAATACCTCCCCCAGTTTAAAAGGCCATCCATCGTTTAATTAGCCAGGGAGAAGAGGAATGCCTTTGCCTCATGCCTAAATACCGTACATGCAATGAAGGCGCCAATTTAGCCTCCCTGGGGAGAGCATTCCACAAACGGGGAGCCACCGCAGAAAAGGCCCCGTTCTCCTGTTGCCACCCTCCGGACCTCACATGAAGGAGGCACACAAAGAAGGGCGTCAGATTATGAACACAGGTCCGGGGAAGCTAAGTGGCAGCCAGTGCAGTTGGGCCAGGATTGGTGCAATATGCCCAAACTGTTTTGCCCTGGTGAGCAGCCTGGCCACTGATATTATTATTATTATTATTATTATTATTATTATATTTATTTATACCCCGCCACTCTGGGCGGCTCCCAACAGAATATTAAAAACACAATCAAACATTAAAAACTTCCCTAAACATTTTTGCACCAGCTGATGCTCCTGAAGAAGAGTTTGGATTTTATATCCCACTTTATCACTACCCGAAGGAGTCTCAAAGCGGCTAACATTCTCCTTTCCCTTCTTCCCCCACAACAAACACTCTGTGAGGTGAGTGGGGCTGAGAGACTTCAAAGAAGTGTGACTAGCCCAAGGTCACCCAGCAGCTGCATGTGGAGGAGCGGGGAATCGAACCCGGTTCACCAGATTACGAGTCCACCACTCTTAACCACTACACCACACTGGCTCTCAAAACTGTCTTCAGAGGCAGCCCTACGTATAACGTGCTGCAGTAATCTAACCTAGAGGTTGGATTAATCATTCAAAGGGTGATAGTGAGAATAGCAATTTGGACTTAGGCGTGATTCCTCAGCATCATAAAATTGTGGAGTTGGGAGGGTCGTTACAGCCCAACCCCCCTGCAACTAAATCATACGTGACAGAATTGCAGGGGGTGGGGCTAGATGACCCTGGGGGAGCCCTTCCAACTCTGCAACTCTCCCATTTTCCATCAGCCTCCTTCCATCCTCTCCCTGCTACCCCAGCAAAAAAAGAGGTGGCGTCCAATGCTGGTCCTACTCAGAGTAGACCCATTGGAACCCGCGGACCTGAGTGGCGCCCGTTAACTTCATTGCATCTGCTCTGAGGAGGGCATTGGATGCAACCCAGTGGGTTCAATTTTGGGGGCCGTTGGGAGGAAGAGGTTCCCCGTCCTTTGGGCACTGGCCTGTCCCGCTGGATTGAGGCCTCATCGCCTTCTCTCCGCAGTCGGTGACGGTGAAGGAAGACCAGATCATGCAGCAGAACCCGCCGAAGTTCGACAAGATCGAGGACATGGCCATGTTGACCTTCTTGCACGAACCTGCCGTCCTCTACAATCTGAAGGAGCGCTACGCCGCCTGGATGATCTATGTAAGTGGCCACGGTCCTTCCTGGCACCTGGGAAGCTGCCTTATCTCAAGACAGGCCATTTGGGGTCCGTGTAGCTCAGTATCGCCAGCACCGGCCGGCAGCAGTGGCTCTCCAGGGTTTCAGGCAGGGATCTTGAACCTGGGACCTTCTGCATGCAAAGCAGGTGTCCTCTCCCAGAGCTACAGCCCTTCCTTGTAGGAAACTTGCAGGCCTCCGGGGGACACTGGATTCCGACTCCTCCTCCCACCCACCAGGACAGCCGATGGGCTGTGAGGCGTTGCAGACATTCCCCCTTACCTGGCACCTGAACATTATCCAGAATCTGCAATATTCCCACCTCGCTGGAGTGGACTTGTTGGGCACTGATAGTTAAGGATGTCAGGAGAGCCCTGCAGGATCGAACCAGAATTCCACCTACCCCAGCTTTCGGTTTCCAACAGTGGACAGTCGTCGGGTTTCCTGGAAAACCTGCAGGGAGGGTTAAAAAGTAATAATTCCAAGCCCCATGAGGTTCTCGGCTTCCTTTTGCAACCCACACCACCCTTCAAGTTTCTTGCCCTTTTAATTCCCCACAAGACATCATTTTCTTACAGAACGCCCTTCCTTCCTCCTCCCTCCTCCTCCCTCTCTCCTCTATAGACCTATTCCGGGCTCTTTTGCGTGACTGTCAACCCCTACAAGTGGTTGCCGGTCTACAACGCGGAAGTGGTGGCTGCCTACCGGGGGAAGAAGCGAAGTGAAGCCCCTCCCCACATCTTCTCCATCTCTGACAACGCCTATCAGTATATGCTGACAGGTAAGGAAAAGGGGGAGTGTGTGTGTGTGTGTGTGTGTGTGTGTGTGTGTGTTGGCAAGAAACTGGGGAGCAAAAATCCTGCTTTGCTATTTTCCACTTCCTATTTCTTCTGCGTTTTCTCCCCTTCCATTTCCCCCTCCTCTCTTTATTTTTAACTCTTCTCTCTCCCTCCCTGCCCCCCTCTCTCTAGATCGTGAGAACCAGTCTATCCTGATCACGTAAGTCCTCCCTTCCCTTCCCTTCCCCTTTCTGTTTCTCCCTACAAAGTCTCCAGATTTACAGGCACCCCCAAACTGCGGCCCTCCTGCTGTTTTGGGACTACAACTCCCATCATCTCTAGCTAACAGGACCAGTGGTCAGGGATGATGGGAACTGTAGTCCCAAAACAGCTGGAGGGCCGAGTTTGGGGGTGCCTGCTCCAGAACACCCTTAGGTGCAGAGGAAGCTGCCTTTGCCCTAGTCAGACCTAGCTCCATATTGCCTGCACAGACTGGCAACAGATCCTCAGGATTTCCCGGCAGGGTTCTTTCCCAGCCCTAACAGGAGATGTCATTGGGGATCCTCTGGACGGTAGAGCGTGAGACTTTTAATCTCAGGGTTGTGGGTTCGAGCCCCATGTGAGGCAAAAGATTCCTGCATTGCAGGGGGTTGGACTAGACTCAGGCATCCCCAAACTGCGGCCCTCCAGATGTTTTGTCTTACAACTCCCATGATCCCTAGCTAACAGGACCAGTGGTCAGGGATGATGGGAATTATAGTCCAAAACATCTGGAGGGCCAAAACCCCCGGGGTCCCTTCCAACTCTATGATTCTATGAATGCAAAGCAGATGTTATGACCCTTACACCCTAAAACCTGCCATTTTATCTAAGGCTGCCTCTTGGTCTATTCATTTTATTTCATAAAATTTATATACTACTTGATTTAATTTTTATTTTTAAACCCTGCAAGTGGTTGGTCCACCAACTCTTGACACTGCTGTTTTGGCTGTCTCCATCAAAATAATAATAATAATAATAATTTAATTAATTAATACCCTACCCATCTGGCTGGGTTTCCCAGACACTCTGGGCGGCTCCCAACAGAATAAAAAAAATTCGATAAAACATCAAACATTAAAAACTTCCCTAAACAGGGCTTCCCTAAAACCCATCGACACCATTGCAAACCTCCAGCTCGCACTCTTTCCCCCTTTTCTCATTTGCCCTGTTCTGTCTCCGGACGGGAGGGAACTATCGCTTCCTCATCTGGTCTCCTGGGGTGAGCAGCAAGAATTGGCCAGGTGACCATCTGAGCAAGGAAGATTCACAAAATTGGGTGGTTCTCCCTCCCTGCTGCTGTTGTTTGTGCCACAGTCTTAACTATTAAAAATCGGGTTCCTCGTTTTTGTTGTTTCTCTGCCAGAGGCGTAGGAAGCCTCTTGGGCACCCGGGGCGGTAGGGCATCCTGACGCATGCGTCGTGACGTCGTGACGCTTTAAAGCAGCATGGACGGGCAGCCTCAGGAGCCGGTGCTCCCTCGGCGGATCGCTCCGTCGCCGCGGGAGAGGGGCGGGCCAGCGAGGAGGGGTGTCACCCCTCCTCGCTGGCCCACCCATCTCCATTTCCCGGCTCCGCAAGCCAGCCAGCGGCGAAAAAAGCCGCTGGAAGGGGGGGGGCTATTTTCGGCGCTGCCGGGGCGGAGCCACAGGGGTGGCCAGCGAGGGGGGAGGTGACACCGCTCCTGGCTGGCCGCCCCTGCGGCTCCACCCCAGCAGTGCCGAAAATAGCCTTTAAAAATAAATAATAATAATAATAAATAAATATATATATATATATTTTTTAAAGCCCAGTGCCACCGCCCAAAGTGTCACCCCCAGCAGGGCGCTGCCCGGGGCGGCCCGCCCCCCCACCCCCCTTGCTACGCCCCTGTTCTCTGCAAAGCTACAATACTATTCCTCATTTGCAACAATGCTGTAGTGGCAGCCCGTGACGCCTGTATTCTTAAGAACAGCCATGGTATATTAGAAGAATAAATTGCATTTTTAAAAAATACCCTTGATTTTGGGGCAGGGGGATCACTCAAGAGCCACTGGGAGCGCCTCCATGCTGAGTCAAAAGTGGGATGAGGTTGCAGCTGATCGATCGGTTGATCAGCCTACAAACACACCTGCTCTGCAGCCTCATTTTTCTGCCCCGCAGCGGAGAATCCGGAGCAGGGAAGACGGTCAACACTAAGCGTGTCATCCAGTACTTCGCGGTGATCGCTGCCATCGGCGACCGTTCCAAGAAGGAGCAAGCCGCGGCTACTGGCAAGGTGACCGCTTTGTCTGGCTCTGGCTTCTTGTAGTGGTAGCTGGCACCCGTCAGGGCTGGTAGGGCAGAAGGCCAGGAGACCAACAGCAGGTGGCGCCAGAGAAAATGCTAGGCGGAGCCACCCGCCCCCTGATTGGCTAGAGGTGAAGCAGGCAGGTGAGGGCTAGCTGGGAGCCTAAAGGACCAGCCTCCACCCGGCTGCATGTTGCACCTGGACCACGTGAAAAGCAGCCCGACCACAACTACTCAGAGCTTCAAACAGGCAACGAAAGCTAGAGGGGCAAGGAAGAAGGAGCTGCCACTGTCCACAGACTTCTGTCATCGTTTCTTTCCCACTGCTAACCATGTTCCCTGCTCCTCCTGCTCCTCCCACCTCTAAGCTGTTTGTTGATATTATATTTATATCCCACCTTTCCTCCAAGATGTTCTCCTCCACATTTTACCCCCACAACAACCCTGTGAGGTAGGCTCGGCTGACAGACGTTGACTGGCCCAAGGTCGCACAGCGAGCTTTCTGGCCCAGAGGGGAGATGAACCCTGGTCTCCCAAGTCCTAGTCTGGCACTCGAACCATGAAACCACACTGGTCCTCATGTGTTTAAACAGGCATTCCCCGAATCTGATGACTCAGACCTCCTTCTTCCATTGTTTTGGTTGCTATTCTAAATGGGCTTCCTTTATTGTACATTACAATTATGGATTTTATTCAAGTCTGCTATATCTATATGTATATAAAATCGTTCAAGTTGGATGTTTGTTAATGATCGCCTTTCTCCATAACCCCTTGATCGATTCCGTTCAAATTTGGATACAACGTTCCATGCCCATACAGGAGTGATCATATGTACTTACATTGCACAAATACCACACCTTTCCCATGTAAAAATGTGATTTTCTGCAAAATAATATAGCGCCCTCCAGTGGATGTTAAACAGCACAACACAACACACCTCTTTCTGACCCCTCCTCCTCCTTTCCTGATGTCACTACCACCATCCAATCGACAGACAGACCGCCCACAAACACTACTGGGACAAAGAACCTCATAGACTAAAATAGTTGTAGTAAACAGTTGTAGAAGCAAAGACAAAAATGGGAGGGGTAAACAGAGAACACATAGACTGAACTTCAACGAGATAAGCTGTAAGTAAGGATACGCTTTCTCTTTCATACTGTATCTTACTTTTGCATTTCACCAAATCAGCCACAGCAAGGCGTGGCCTGGTCAGTATATACAAATATACTGGTTTTAGACTTGTAAACCACTTTTGGCGATGAAGAGGCATGCAAATGAATAAGGAATAATAATGAGCTGGTAGAGAGAATGTTTCTAACCTTTCGCTCTACCGACAGGGGACTCTGGAAGATCAAATCATCCAAGCCAACCCTGCGCTGGAGGCCTTCGGGAATGCCAAGACCCTCCGGAACGACAACTCGTCCCGATTTGTGAGTGTCAACTCAAGAGGGAATTTGAGGCAGGGGCGAGGAGGGACACTGCCTATAATCCCATATAGGCCCACTCAAGTCGCTTCCACCTGCAGAACCGGCACTGCTATAGGGGCCCAATATCCCTCGTTCTGCGATGGTGAGGAACTCCCTGCCTATTGACATCAGAGGACTCGTTTCAGCATCTGCTAGACGCATTTCTGTCTAGGCAAGACTCCCCAGATATTTAGAACATTGCCATGTGTTTGAATACATTCTTGTCTTATCGTTGACTTATTTTTTGAATGTTTTGGATAGCTTGGTTAGAGCTGATCGTGCCAAGGTTGCAGGTTCAATCCCCTTATGGGACAGCTGCATATTCCTGCATTGAATTAGATGGCCCTCTGGGTCCCTTCCAACTCTATATGATTCTTTGAAATAGCTGTCCCGAACTGCTTTTACTGATAATTTCACTGTGCTATTCTTCTTTTGTAAATTTCTGTGATGGTTTCCTCTGCCATCAAGCGGTATATAATTGGGGAGGGGAGAATAAAACCAATAGATAATAATTATTTGTGCTCCGCCCGCCCTGCCTGCACCCCCTGCTCAGTTTCTTCTTTTCTCTTCCAGGGCAAATTTATCCGGATCCATTTTGGGGCGACGGGGAAGCTCGCCTCAGCCGACATAGAGACCTGTGAGTTTGCCAAAGGGCTGTCCTTCTTTACTTCTCCTGATCTCTGGCCCTCCTCCCTGAATTAACATAGGGACGCAAGAGCATCTCCTCCTCCTGCGATTCCCAGCTGCTGGGATCCACAGTCATATTGCCTCCAACAGTGGAGACGGAAATTTGGCTAGAAGCCTTTTATCCTCCATGAATTCCCCCCCCCCTTTCGCCGTTGCTCCTCCATTTCAGCTGCCCCGCCTTCTCTTCCTCTTGTTCCTCAGACCTCCTGGAAAAGTCCCGGGTCATCAATCAGCTGAAAGCTGAGAGGAACTACCACATCTACTACCAGATCTTGTCAAACAAGAAGCCGGAGCTCCTGGGTGAGTTGCTGCAAAGGAGAGCCACTCTGGGCCGGGTCTGAGATCTTGCTGAGATGTTCTCTGCGCGGAGGAAATCTAAGCCTGCGCTAGAACGGTGGCAGGGCACCTGCTCTGCGGGCAGAAGTTCCCAGGGTCATCTGCATAGTAGGGATGGGAGAGATTCCCTGCCTGAAAGGCTGCCAGTCAGAGTAGACAATGCTGAGCTGGAGCATGGGTCGTGAAATATACTCACGAGTCAAGTGTGAATTTCATGTTCTTTATTCAGCTCATAGTAGCAAGGAATCCCTCTTTCCCCAAAACGTCTGCTATATATACATTATTTACACAATGGGCCCCACGTGATTGGCTAATTCTGGGCTACTCCTGCAGGCCAATCAGGTTGCGGATTCACTTCATCCAGGAGCCTGATTGGCTGCTCTTGCAGGCCAATCAGGTCGCTGATTCACTTCCACCTGGAGCTGGATTGGGTGGCTCCTGCGGACCAATCAGACTGCTGCATTCTGGATCCTATTGTTCTAGGATTCAGCTCAGTACATAACAGGTCGGCAAACTAACAGCCGCGGGGCAGATCAGACCCAATTGCCTTCTGGATCTGGCCCACGGATGGTCCAGGAATCTCCGCATGGATCGCCAGCGCGCGCATTCTTTCCCTCCTCCCTCCCTCCTCCTGGCTTCTCCCTGCCCTGCCTAGAGGAGGAAGGGGGCTGGGCTTTGTTGGTGCCAGCAGCAGCAGTGCTCGAGCGGCTGCCATTTTAAGCACCACTCTCCGGAGCCCTTTCGCCCTGCCGCTCATCGTCCCGCATAGGGCTTAGGAATTGGTTCATTTTTCCCCCCTTTTCAAAATATAGCCCAGCCCCCCACAAGGTCTGAGGGACAGGGGACTGGCCCCATGCTGAAAAAGTTTGCTGACCCCTGAGCTAGAGGGATCCAAGGTCTGGTGGCAGACTCCTATTCAGCTGAGCTCCGTCCTTTCTCTCTGACGACCCTTCCGTTCCCACACTTTCTCTCAGACACTCATGTGATTTACACTAATCACAATAGCAAACTGAAGCAGCAGAGGCTACACAAAATCCTAACACCCAATGCCTTTCCTTCCCAGACATGATGCTGGTAACCAATAACCCGTACGACTACGCCTTCATCTCCCAAGGAGAGACCACGGTGCCGTCCATCGATGACGCTGAGGAGCTGCTGGCCACTGACGTGAGTAGCTGGAGGGGGAACGGAAGCTGTATCCCAAGCGAGTCACCCACCCCTCGCAGCTGTGTGGGCAGCAGCACCCAACCTTCCCTTTGCTTCCTCCGCCTGCAGAGCGCCTTTGACGTCTTAGGCTTCACCCAGGAAGAGAAGAACTCCATCTACAAGCTGACGGGAGCCATCATGCACTACGGAAACATGAAGTTCAAGCAGAAGCAGCGCGAGGAACAGGCAGAGCCTGACGGCACAGAAGGTGAGGATGGATGCTCGCCATGATAACTCAAGCGAGGCAAAGGAACGCTGGATCACAGGGCAGGATGCTCCGTCCCAGCCTTCCCCAACCTAATGCCTCCTTTGCGTCAAGAAAACAGAACCCCACAACCTGTGTAAATTATAGATACATGCATGTGCATATATATGTCACCTATGGCACTCTGTTTTGGCAAATCCTGGGCATGAGTCACATGGGGCAATGAAACCCTCCTGCAGCTGGAGAAATTCCAGCTGCCTCTCTTATTCATTCATTCATTAATTCATCCAAATAATAATAATAATAATTTATTTCCACCCCTCCCATCTGGCTGGGTTTCCCCAGCCACTCTGGGCGGCTTTCAACAGAACATTAAAAACACGATAAAACACCAAACATAAAAACTTCCCTAAAGATTTCATCATGCCTTGCCTGCTGCCTCCGCCCTGTTTCTAGAAACTTGATAATTTTAATAATTTTTAAATGAAATTTAAATGGAAAGAGGCTCTCTTGGTTTCCTGACACATAGCAGAAGTCGGTAGCAGAATCCTGTGCATACTCATAGCACCCCCCAAGAGGTTGGGTGAGGTGGGCCCGCTTCCTTCGCGGGATCTGCCTTTGACCCTGCATCGCTTTTGGAACCAAGGCGAGCCATGGTATAATCAAGTGGTTTCCTCCCCACCCCCACCCCCTGCCCCAATTCTGAATTTCCAGAAGCCGACAAGTCTGCCTACCTGATGGGCCTGAACTCGGCCGACCTGCTCAAGGGTCTCTGCCACCCAAGGGTCAAAGTTGGGAATGAGTACGTCACCAAAGGGCAAAATGTCCAGCAGGTGAGAGCTAGTCCTGGGGTGGGGGGTGGGGGACAGGACTCCTTTTCCCAGGCTCTTGGAACCAGAGCTAGAAGGAACCACATTTTGAAATTTGGCACCATATATATTTATATAATATGTATATTTAACTGGATGTGAAATGTCAGAGTGTGGGGACATTCTTTTGAGGTTTTGAAGGCCACAGGTTGCCCCCTCTAACTTCCCAGATTTGTTTTAGCTGGTTAATGAGATGTACCTCTCTCTCTCCCCCCCTCCTTTAAAAACAACAACAACCAGGTGTACTACTCGACTGGAGCCCTGGCCAAGTCTGTATATGAGAAAATGTTCAACTGGATGGTGACCAGAATCAATGTCACGCTGGAAACCAAGCTTCCGCGACAGTATTTCATCGGGGTGCTGGACATTGCTGGTTTTGAGATCTTTGATGTAAGTGGTTCTCTTCCAGGGAGAATCCATTTTGAGTAAATAACTGGGTGGTCCAGCTTGGCTTTGCCAGGTGGAAACCAGGAAAGACGAACGGGTGGTCCAGCGTGACCTACAAATAACCGCCTGGTCCCCATTTCTGCTGGCATTATTATTATTATTATTATTATTATTATTACCCACTCATGAATCTATGCAAAATAGTTCACAGGGTAATTTTCAGAAGGCTTCCTGCAAAGACTGGCAGCCTTCGACATCGCTCCTGGCTAGTGAGCCAGTGTGCTGGAGCAGTTAGAGTGCCAGACTGGGACCCGGGAGACCAGGGTTCGAATCCCCACTCTCAGCCATGAAGCTCACTGAGTGTGTCCATCACTGCCTCTCAGCCTAACCTACCTCGCAGGGTTGTTGCAGGGATGGATTGAGGAGGGGGAGACCTGTATGCACCACCTTGGGCTCCTTACGAGGAAAAATGTGGGTTAAGACACATAAGTAGTCTTAGGAGGGAGACTCCCTGGAGCGAAGGGGAGGACAGATTGCCAGTCCTTGATTTCCTTTTCCCCGTCTCTCTGCCCAGTTCAACAGCTTTGAGCAGCTGTGCATCAACTTCACCAACGAGAAGCTGCAGCAGTTCTTCAACCACCACATGTTTGTGCTGGAGCAGGAAGAGTACAAGAAAGAAGGGATCGAGTGGGTCTTCATCGACTTCGGCATGGACCTCCAGGCCTGCATTGACCTCATCGAGAAGGTGCCTCCTTGCCCCCAGCATGCCCTCCTTAGTCCCCAAAGGGCAACTTCCACTCATTTACGCCTAAGTTGGGGCAATTGCCTCCCAGAGTGTGCAAGGTTGTTGACAGGTAGGGCAGTAAGAGACTGTAGAATCATAGAATTGTGGGGTTGGGACCCCGAGAGTCATCCAGTCCAACCCCTTGCAGTGAACAGCTAAAGAATCCCTTCCAGATGGTCATCCAGGTAAAGGTAAAGGGACCCCTGACCATTAGGTCCAGTCGTGTCCGACTCTGGGGTTGCGGCGCTCATCTCACTTTATTGGCCGAGAGCCGGCGTACAGCTTCCGGGTCATGTGGCCAGCATGACTAAGCCGCTTCTGGCGAACCAGAGCAGCGCACGGAAACGCTGTTTACCTTCCCGCCAGAGCAGTTCCTATTTATCTACTTGCACTTTTAACGTGCTTTTGAACTGCTAGATGGACAGGAGCTGGGACCGAGCAACGGGAGCTCACCCCGTCGCAGGGATTCAAACCGCCGACCTTCTGATCAGCAAGCCCTAGGCTCTGTGGTTTAACCCACAGCGCCACCTGGGTCCTGGTCCTCCAACCTCTGTTTAAAAACCTCCAGTGATTACTAGATCTGTCTATTTCTCTTCCATCTCAGTTTCACATGTGCCACAATCATAGGTCTGTTCCATGCCATGGATTTTTCGAAAGAATACATGGGAAATTTGCATTTGCAAAGGTGTTTCACGCACAATTCTTCCCCCGGAAATGTGCGTTTTTGCATCCTTTTCAGCACCCAGCTCCAAAATATGCATTTCCCCCCCTACGCCTTTTAAAAATGTGAAATGCATGCAGTGGTACCTTGGTTCTCAAACTTAATCCGTTCCGGAAGTCTGTTCCAAAACCAAAGCCTTCCAAAACCAAGGCACACTTTCCCATAGAAAGCAATGCAAAATGGATTAATCCGTTCCACATTTTTAAGGACAACCCCTAAAACAGCAATTCAACATGAACTTTACTATCTAACAAGACCATTGATCCATAAAATGAAAGCAATAATCAGTGTACTGTACTATAAAATAAATAAGACAGTATTGTAGATTATAAAAATTAAAATTAATTTTTTTCCTTACCTGCACTGATGATAGTCGTTGCTTTTATCCATTTCCGCAGTCACACGATCAATCAATCAATCAATCAATCAATCAATCAGTAGCTGAACTGGTTTCTACACAGTCACAAAAACAAATTAACCAAAAAAGCCTCAAAAACAAAAACGCAAAATAAATAGCAAAAACAAAAGTGCCAAACTTAATCCATTCCGGAAGTCCGTTCGGCTTCCGAAAGAAGTTCGAAAACCGGAACACTTACTTCTGGGTTTTCGCCGTTTGTGTACCAAGACGTTTGAGAACCAAGGTACCACTGTATTTATTGTATACATTTATTGGCACCGAGACTGCATGGTGAAGTTCGGACTTCTGCGAAATCCACTTAAAAGTTGGCCTCCAATCTGCACATTCAGTCTGGGACCGGCAAATCAAGCCGGCCCTTTTCCAAAAGCAGCCCGGACAAATTCCCCCTCCATCCTAAGTGAGGGGAACTACCTGAGGTTGTCTGTATGCACTGACATAGGAACCTGTTGCCACTGCAATCTGCACAGTCAGAGTATTCCTTTCTCAGTGTTGGGAGGTTTTTAAGCAGAGCTTGGATGGCCACCTGCCAGGGATTCTTCCTGGGTTGCAGGGGGTGGACTAGATGGCCCTTGGGGGTCCCTTCTGACTCTACCATTCTTCGATTACATGCCGCTGCTGCTCTTTATGGCGAATGCCATTAAGAGAAGCGCCGTGGCTCAGTGGTGGAATACCTGCTTTGCATGCAGAAGGTCCAGTCCCTGGCCTCTCTCCCTGCTCAGCCTCTGTGCGATCACAATCCTGGGGGGCCACTGCCAGTCCGTGTAGGCAGTATTGAGCTAGGTGGACCCAATGGCCTAGCTCAGCAAAAGGCAGCTTCCTCCGTCCATAGCAAACGGCCACGGGGTGGAGCTGCCTGCTGGTGCCGCCTCCTTGCCCTCCATCCCCTGACGCCTGGTCCTCTTCCACAGCCCATGGGCATCATGTCCATCCTGGAGGAGGAGTGCATGTTCCCCAAGGCCTCCGACATGACCTTCAAGGCCAAGCTGTACGACAACCACCTGGGCAAGTCGGCCAACTTTGGGAAGCCGCGCAACATCAAGGGCAAGCCGGAGGCCCATTTCTCCCTCATGCACTACGCCGGCACCGTCGACTACAACATCAACAACTGGCTGCAGAAGAACAAGGACCCCCTCAACGAGACGGTGGTGGGGCTCTACCAGAAGTCGTCCCTCAAGCTGCTGGCTCTTCTCTTCGCCAACTACACCGGATCGGACGCACGTAAGGGAGGGAACGGAAGGGGGCAAGTCTGGGCCGTCTCCGTCCCGAACTCCATTCCGGTCCGTGAGCTTGGATCTACAGAAAACCAAAGACTCTGGCTTGGAGTCATTCGCTTTAATACTATGGCACAGTGCAGCCCAGCGGCCCTCACTGTTAGAGTGTGGGACTAGAACCCGGGAGATTGGGGTTCAAATTCCCACTCTGCCACAAAGCTCCCTGGGCGACGTTGGGCCAGTCGCTCACTCTCAGCCTGACCTACCAGGGCACGCTAACGAAAGCAAAACGCAAACTGGGTGTCTGCCCACAAACACCGGCATTACAATGAAAACAAAACAATGTTATGTACAGTATTTGCAATAAAAATCAGCAGCCCTTTGTAAGCCTTGTGCCCTGCCCTTGTCTCAGCATGTATACGCAGGCATCCCCAAACTCGGCCCTCCAGATGTTTTGGGACTACAATTCCCATCATCCCTGGTCCTTTTAGCTAGGGATGATGGGAGTCGTAGTCCCAAAACATCTGGAGGGCCGAGTTTGGGGATGCCTGATGTATAGTTTCAAACCAGCCACTATAATTCGTGGGAGTCATCTCCAACCATGTAGATATTGAGCGGTAGGGGGGAAGCATGTGACCCTCTCTTGTTGGATCCCACGCCTTCCTGATTAATGCATTTCGGCATTTCTTCACATATCCTCACCCTTTAGGCTGCACCTTGAATCCCCATTTTTCTCTCTCCAAACAGCTCCTGATTCCAAGGGGAAAACGACCCACAAAAAGAAGGGCTCTTCTTTCCAGACCGTGTCTGCTCTGCACCGGGTGAGGATATCCTGAGGCCTGCTTCCTTGGAGAGGCTGGCAGTGCCATCCTTAGGTGGCAGCCCTTGGGCTGTGCTCCTTCCTTACTCTGCTTCCTTGCACCCCTTTCCCCAGAGGAGGATGAGCTTCTGTGGTGGGCTTCCTCTGGTTGCAGCGCTCTCCTTAGGTGTACTTGCCCTATCACCACCAACCTTGTTGGCTGTCTGGAAACAAAAGGGCTGGCAAGGACGTTATTGGGGGAGCCAGCGAGGCCTGAGCCAAGTTTGCCATTTGGCTCCCATCACCCAAACTTCCCTTCAGTGGAGGTCACTGAGTTCCCACAATGAGGACCAAGTGGACGAACCCATATTTTCTCCCCAGTCGCTGACTTATGTCCATCTCGATCTTTTCTTATTTCTTTTCATCCCATCCCAGCCTCTTCTACATTATGTTTTGGGTTTCTTCTTTTTTCTCCTCTTTGGCGATCACTCGTAGCCGAGTAAGATTGTCTTCCATGAACACGGTCTTAACAGTGAGTCCGTAAGTGACTGTGGAGGCCAATTCTGGATCCGCACGTCCTTCCATGGTGGGGACATAGGATTCCGGGCGGGAGTTGATTACAGTGAGGGTTTGCCAAATGTGCCTTCCTCTTAGCACATTTCTCCCTTTCGTGCTGAGTTCGAGTGTCTTCAAAGTCCTTGACGCTTTTGGTAAAGGCTGTTCCCCAATTGGAGCACTCGCAGGCCAGTGTTTCCCAGTTGTCAATGTTTATACTACATTTTTAAAGATTTGCCTTGAGAGAGTCTTTGAACCTCTTTTGTTGACCACCAGCATTACGCTTTCCATTTTTAAGTTCAGAATAGAGTAGTTGCTTTGGAAGATGGATAATCAGACATCCTGATTATTTTGGACTACAACTCGGCTGGCTGGGGCTGATGGGAGTTGTAGCCCAAAGCATCTAGAGGTTGGCCAAGCCTGCCTTGTGGCCTCCAAAACCTTTTTGTCATCCCCCTTCCTGTCTCCAGCAAAACTATAACTCCTTTTCTCTGCCTGCTTTCCTTCCCCGTTAATCAAATCCATCTGCCCATCCTCTGCCTTACCTGCCTAGACACCTCTCATTCCGTCCTCTTTCATCAAACTTGCTCCATCTCAACTACCTGCCTGCCTTCCCAAGTTGTCCTCCATCGCCTCTCCCCTTCCTCCATCCCATCTCAACTCACCTGCTCTTCCTTTCTCGCCCAGGAGAACCTCAACAAGCTGATGACCAACCTGCGCTCCACCCACCCTCACTTTGTGCGCTGCATCATCCCCAACGAGACCAAGTCTCCAGGTGAGATCCCAGGTCCCTCTTACATGATGTGCCTTTGGGGTCCTACCACTCTCTCTCTCTTGAACTCCCATCAGTCCAAGCCAGCACAGCCAATGGTCAGGGATGGTGGGAGCTGTAGTCCTTGCGGAAGGCCTGTAGCTCAGTGGTAGAGCCACCTGCCTTGCATGCTGAAGGTTGCAGGTTGAATCCCTGGTGTCTCCAGTTAGGGTTTCCATTGTAACTGGTGTAACCCCAGTGAGAGAGATCTTTGAAGTATTTTAAGTGGTTTAGAAATGCCTTTAAATCACAAGATTAAATTGCTTACATGGTAGGGACTGATTTCTCACTTTCACGCATCCATCCCCTTTCTCCTGCTCTCTTAGGTATGATGGACAACCCTTTGGTCATGCACCAGCTGCGCTGTAACGGGGTCCTGGAGGGGATTCGGATCTGCCGGAAGGGGTTCCCCAACCGGATCCTCTACGGGGACTTCCGGCAAAGGTAGGCATAACTCTCAAGTGGTGAAGACGAATGATGCTTCAGAGAAGCTGAGAGTGTCACTGGGGGAAGGTACATGAATATGGGGGTGCCCCAAGCGCAATGGGGCAACGTCTGAGGAAAGTTGCCTTCATGGCTGTTCACTGTCAGGGCTATGTCTGCTCAGTTCAAAAAGAAATTGCATTCTGCCTTTTATAGAATCCTAGAATTGTAGAGTTGGAAGGGGTCCCAAGGACCATCTAGTCCAGTGTTTCCCAACCTAATCTAGGCAACGGCACACTTGAATCAATGAAAAAATCTCGCGGCACACCGCTCCTCCCCCACCCGGCTGCGCCGGGTCTCCTGACCCAGAGTTACCTCTGGGATCAGCTGTAGCGCGGCGCGCGAGAGGCTTCCGGTCGGGATTCTCGCGCGAGGCTGCTGTTGCTGCTGCTGCAGCAGCCAAGGGAGCAGCGCCGCCCTGGCTTCCGCTTCGCCGCCGGGCTCCAGCAGCGCCGCCGCCACGGTCCTGTGCAGCCCTGGGCTGCAGGTCCCTTTTTCCGCGGCACATCAGCCGGTGTCTCGCGGCACACTAGTGTGCCGCGGCACACCGGTTGGGAAACGCTGATCTAGTCTAACCCCCTGCAGTGCAGAAATCATAGCTACACATACAGTTGTGCCTTGGTTGTCAAACGCTCTGGAACTCAGGACATTTTGGCTCTCGAACACCAGAAACACGGAAGTGATTGTTCCAGTTTGCGAACATTCTTTTGGAACCCAAATGTCCCGACTGGGCTTCTGATTGGCTGCAGGAGCTTCCTGCAACCAACCAGAAGCCGCGATTTGGTTTTCAAACGCTTTGGAAGTTGAATGGACCTCCGGAACGGATTCTGTTTGACTTCCAAGGTACAACCATAAAGACATTTATATACCGCTCGATCATCAACATTTTAAAGTGGTTCCATGGGGAAGTCCTCTTGAACATTCCTACCCAACCCACCTTCTCTGGTTTCTTGAGATTCCAGCAGGCATGGGCAACAACTTTCCAAACTTGCTTTCACAGCCACGAGGACTAGAAACTTGATGAGAGAGAGAAAGATGAGATTCTCCGGGTCCCGAGTATTCTGCCACAATTTAGTTGTGAAATATACATGGTCCTGGCCTTTGATCTGGGCATCTGCCCATGCTGAGAGGAAAAAGCCTAGGGAAGGGAAGCTGTCAGGGGTATTGAGCACTGCTTCCTTTCCTCTCTCCCAGATACCGCATCCTGAACCCAGCTGCCATCCCCGAAGGCCAGTTCATCGACAGCAGGAAAGGGGCAGAGAAGCTATTGTGCTCCCTTGATATCGACCACAACCAGTACAAATTTGGACACACTAAGGTGAGAGGCGGGATGAGCCACTTACTCACAAGGAAAAGGTGGAGACATTATCATTCCAGGCCGTGCTGTTGATTGGCTCTTCACAACAGAGGAGACTAGGGCTAATCCTGTGTTGGGTTATGTGTTTTCCCTGCTGTCAAATGTGGGTCACTCCCTGGTGAGGTTTGGATTGGCTGTGACACACAGACACAGATGCAAGATCCAAGCTTCAACGTGTACAGAGCAGGGTGACCGAGATTATATAGTCCCAGTAAAGGTAAAGGGACCCCTGACCATTAGGTCCAGTCGAGGACAACTCTGGGGTTGGGGTGCTCATCTCACTTTACTGGCTGAGGGAGCCGGCGTACAGCTTCCGGGTCATGTGGCCAGCATGACTAAGTCGTTTCTGGCGAACCAGAGCAGTGCACGGAAACGCCGTTTACCTTCCCACTTGAGCGGTACCTATTTATCTACTTGCACTTTGATGTGCTTTCGAACTGCTAGGTGGGCAGGGGCTGGGACTGAGCAATGGGACCTCACCCCGTCATGGGGATTCGAACCGCCGACCTTCTGGTCGGCAAGCCCTAGGCTCTGTGGTTTAGACCACAGCACCACCCGTAACCTGTGCAGGGGTCTGATCACAGGTTGTTTTTCTTTAAAAAACCATTAACCCCCCCCCAACAAACCACAATGCTCTCTTTTTGCCCAGGTGTTCTTCAAGGCTGGTCTCCTGGGTCTGCTGGAGGAGATGAGGGACGAGCGTCTCTCCCGCATCATCACCCGTATCCAGGCCCAGTCCCGCGGAGTCCTCGCCAGGATAGAAGTCAGGAAGATCATGGAAAGGAAGTAAGTCCCATTAGTGGATTTTTCTGGAATTTGTAGGTGTGGTTAGATGGGGAATGGCCTGGGCGTGTTGGAGCCCTCTGGTTAGAATTTGGGATTGGGGAGAAATTCAGTCCAGTTTTCATTTAACCTGCCCTGTTCACGCTTACTGAAACTGAAAGCTGGCCAGCCTTCAAATTCCACAGCTCCCTGAATTTTGCAAATGCCATTCTCCAGGCAAGTAATGTGCCCCAAAATACCATATAGCAGGGTGAAGTGTGCAGAAGAACTCATGTATTAGTGGAAATAATTAATCTGTGCCAAAAAAGAGGGTTGCAGTAGGCAAAATTGCATACTCTCATGGTAAACACTTGCTGGTGAATTTTCACAAGGACTGGTTTTTCTAAAAAAAAGATTTGCAAACTAATGTGGACAATTGAATGGGCACTCCTCCCTTCGTCAGAACTAGGTGGACCCAGGAAACTGCTCACATACAAACTAAGCCTATCTGTATAATCTTGAGGACTATAAAATTTATGGAAGATTAGATTCTCAGGATGCGGAATTCTGTGCTTCCTGCTCTGAATGTAACTGCAAAATGATGGAATAATACCAACCTTGCCTGTTGCAAGTGAGCCTCCTGTTTCAGGCAGGGGTGTGTGGTCTCCCACTTGGCAAGGTGACCTTTTCTGTGTCCTGTACCCTGACGTGTCCTCCGTCATCATGCCACCCCAAACTCTCCCCTTCTCTGATTTGCAGGGAATCGCTGCTGGTGATCCAGTATAACATCCGGTCCTTCATGGTGGTCAAGAACTGGCCTTGGATGAGGCTCTACTTCAAGATCAAGCCTTTGCTGAAGAGCGCAGAGACCGAGAAGGAGATGTTGGCCATGAAAGAGGAGTTTGCCAAGCTGAAGGAGGCTCTGGAGAAGTCGGAGGCCCGGAGGAAGGAGCTGGAGGAGAAGATGGTCTCCCTGCTCCAGGAGAAGAACGACCTCCAGCTGCAAGTGCAGGCTGTAAGTTGGGGCAATGGGGCAACGAATATATTATTTGACCTTCTCCCTTTACCGTGAAAGACAAAGTGGCTGAACTCGGGGTTTCGCGGTAAAGCCTTGGGCGTGTCTTCTTCCTTTGCCAGGAGCAAGACAACCTTGCAGACGCGGAAGAGCGCTGTGACCAGCTGATCAAGAACAAGATCCAGCTGGAAGCCAAGGTGAAGGAGCAGACGGAGAGGCTTGAGGATGAGGAGGAGATGAACGCCGAGCTGACGGCCAAGAAGCGGAAGCTGGAGGACGAGTGTTCGGAGCTCAAGAAGGACATTGATGACCTGGAGCTGACCCTGGCGAAAGTGGAGAAGGAGAAGCACGCCACGGAGAACAAGGTGAGTGGAGATGGAAGCGAAATCTGTCTTCACTATGTAGTCCAAGGAGCTTTTGCTACTATCAGTTGGATCTGGATTAAGGTTAGCAGCTGGGAGAGTTGATTCTCCATGAGATTCCTGCACTGGGTGCACTCAGAGTTTTCTTTCGGGAGCCTCCAACCTTTGTTGTGTTCCCTTCAGTGCTGCCTTGAATTTTGCCTACATCCACCACCACCACCACCTCCTCCTCCTCCTCCTCCTTCTTCTTTGGTGATCACTCGTAAGATTGTCTTCCATAAACATGGTTTTAACAGTGGGTCCGTAAGTGACTGTGGAGGCCAATTCTGGATCCACACATCATTCCACAGTGGTGACAAAGGTTTCTGGGTGGGAGTTGATCACGGTGAGGGTTTGCCAAGCGTGCTTTCCTCTTAGCACATTTCTCCCTTTCGTCCTGAGTTTGAGCGTCTTCAAAGCCCATGACACCTTTGGTAAAGGCTGTTCTCCAATTGGAGCGCTTGCAGGCCAGTATTTCCCAATTGTTGGTGTCTATACTACATTTTTTTAGATTTGCCTTGTGAGAGTCTTTAAACCTCTTTTGTTGACCACCAGCATTATGCTTTCCATTTTTAAGTTCGGAATAGAGTAGTTGCTTTGGAAAACGATAATCAGGCATCCGAACATGACCAGTCCAACGAAGTTGATGTTGAAGAATCATCGCTTCGACACTATTGATCTTTGCTTCTTCCAGGACACTGGCATTAGTTCACCTGTCTTCCCAAGTGATGTGTAAACATTTTCTGAGACACTGTTGATGGAATCTTTCGAGGATTTCATCTAATAACTCAGTATTATAATCCGCCCATAGGCTAAGAACCTCACAGAGGAGATGGCTGGCCTGGATGAGATCATCGTGAAGCTAACCAAGGAGAAGAAAGCTCTCCAGGAGGCACACCAGCAAGCCTTGGATGACCTACAAGCTGAGGAAGACAAGGTCAACACCCTTACGAAAGCCAGGGTCAAGTTGGAACAGCAAGTGGACGATGTAAGTGCATCAACCGCAGCACTCGCATGGCAGACGGCCTGTTATTTTTCGCATTTTCCTCAAAGGAGTCGGAAGGCGTTCAGTGTAGTAAAAACAACAGCAACCACATTGTTGATCTTAGGAGTAGCGATTCCTTTCTCAGTTTCTGGATTCAGGGTCTCACTGTCTTTGCTCAACAGCTGGAGGGCTCGCTGGAGCAAGAGAAGAAGATCCGGATGGACCTGGAACGAGCCAAGAGGAAGTTGGAAGGGGACTTGAAGCTGACCCAAGAAAGCATCATGGATCTGGAGAACGACAAGCAGCAGTTGGACGAGAAGCTGAAGAAGTAGGGGTGCTTTATTTTATTGCTAACTCCCCGCCTCCCTTTTGTTGTGGATATTTGTGCTACTGCTGCCTGCCACTTTGTGGTTGGATGTAGCAAGTTGGTTCTTGTCGTCCCCAGGAAAGACTTTGAGCTCAACGCACTCAATGCTAGAATTGAAGATGAGCAATCCTTGGCCATCCAGCTCCAGAAGAAGCTCAAAGAGTTACAGGTAAAAGGTTGATGACAGCGATGTGCATTGAAGCCAACTTCACTGATGTGGTCTCTGTCTCTCTCTGTCTGTATCTCTCTCTCTCTCTGTGTATATATATACACCTCATTTTGGTCCTGGGTGTGTGTGTGTGTGTGTGTGTGTGTGTGTGTGTGTGTGTGTGTGTGTGTATCTGCTGTGAGGAATGGGGATGTTATTAGCAACCAGTCCATGTTAGCTTTACATTCTGCTCAGTTTTCTGCCTTTTTTCTTAAACCCACAAACCTCTCGCATTTAAATTGTATGCATTTCCCTCTAAATTATACACGTTTGCATGCACTTTCCCATGAAATGCATTTCTGTATGCAACCTTACAAGCTGAGAATTGCATCGTTCATTCACTCCGAAGGATACTGTCGTACCTTGGATCCTGAACCCCCTGGAACTCGGACGCTTTGGCTCCCAAACACTGCAAACCCGGAAGTGATTGTTCTTGTTTACAAGCGTTATTTTGTAACCTGAACATCCAACGGGGCTTCCAGGGCTTCTGATTGGCTGCAGGAGCTTCCTGCAGCCAATCAGAAGCCACAATTTGGTTTTCAAACGTTTTGGAAGTCGAATAGACTTCCGGAACTGATTCTGTTCGACTTCCAAGGTATGACTGTAACTGTGTTCCGATCCATGTATTAGTCTAGGAAGAGCAAATCGGGTCAGTCCACTTAAAGATTCAGATTGAATGGAATCCTCCAGTGCCCCTAGATGTTATTGACCTTTGAACCTCCATGGAAGCTTCGCGAATCTGGATCTAGGCCTGGGCTTTTGAAATGAAGGCCGCCGACAGAATTCCTGGAGCGTGCTTTTCTAAGATCTTGCTGACAGAATGTCTCCTTCCTTCCCTGGTCCAGGCACGGATCGAGGAGCTGGAAGAGGAGCTGGAGGCGGAGCGCACAGCCCGGGCCAAGGTGGAGAAGCAGCGCTCCGACCTCTCGCGGGAGCTGGAGGAGATCAGCGAGCGGCTGGAGGAGGCTGGCGGGGCCACCTCTGTGCAGATCGAGCTGAACAAGAAGCGGGAGGCGGAATTCCAGAAGATGCGCCGCGACCTGGAGGAGGCCACTCTGCAGCACGAGGCCACGGCGGCCACGCTCCGCAAGAAGCACGCCGACTCGGCGGCAGAGCTGGGGGAGCAGATCGACAACCTGCAGCGCGTGAAGCAGAAGCTAGAGAAGGAGAAGAGCGAGTTGAAGTTGGAGCTGGACGACGTAGCCTCCAACATGGAGCAGCTGCTGAAAGCCAAGGTTCTAAGCCAAAGAATGGGAGGCAGGGTTTGTTTGGGGTGGGGCGACGCAGGTGATGTCACAGTCTGAGGGCGGAGTCACAGTTTGCGGCGGGGTGGTAACACGGCGGGAGAACAACCAGGAGACATCGAACCGGTTGATTTGGACTGGGATACAGAGATAGGGAGGGGTTGAGATTCGGAGGGAGCACCCTTCAGTCCAGATTAAAATTAAAATTGTTCCCTCCTCTGACCGGGTGCTGCTGCTCTCCATTCACCGCTACATTTATTCCCCAACAACTCCTCTCGCCGTCGGGTTTCAGGCCAACCTGGAGAAAATGTGCCGCACCTTTGAAGACCAAATGAATGAGCACCGGGCCAAGTCCGAGGAGAGTCAGCGAATGGTCCACGACCTCACCTCTCAGCGAGCTAAGCTCCAGACTGAGAATGGTGAGTAGGGAAGGCTGATGCGTCCCTCAGTTCATACAACGTCTTTTTCCTGGAGTTTGAATTTAGGACATTTTGCCTGCGGGGCTGGTGCTCTACCACTGAGCTAAAGCCCGTCTCCCATAGCTTGATGGCTGGCCCTTCTTGATAGTTTTCTGGTTTAGCCATTTCTCCTCCATCTTTGCTCAGATGCAACCAGGTTTCCACCTACCTAAACTTCCACCCATCCATCCATTCAAAGTTTTATTTCTTTTCATCCTTCCTGCCATGCCCTACTTTCATCACCCTTCCCTCTTTTCCCTTTCTTTCAAAATGATTGCTCATACAGTGATAGCTCGGTTCTCAAATGTAATCCATTCCAGAAAACCGTTCGCGTTCCGAAATGGTCGACAACTGAGGCGCAAAGGGTTGGCTGCAAATTCAATTGAAAAAAAATTAAAAGCACGCAGTGGAAGCCGTTCGACTTCCGAGGCACGTTTGAAAACGGAGGCATTTACTTCTGGGTTTTTGGCATTTGGGTTCGGAAACAGTCAATAGCAGGGGTCGGCAAACTTACCGGGCTGCGGGCCAGTTCCTCCAGCGCCAATCGCACGGTGGGCCGGAGGGCGGGGAAGCGCGCACCCATACACGTGCGCACACGCTATTTCTGGCGCACTTCCGGGTCGGCGGAGCGCCGGAAATAGCTTGTGCGCATGCGCACGGCCTCCGCCGACCCGGAAGTCCACCGGAAATGACGCTTGCACATGCACAGACGCTATTTCCGGCGCACTTCTGGGTCAGCGGAGTGACAGAAGTAGCTTGTGCGCATGCGCTGTGCACTGGAAATGATGCCTGTGCATGCGCACAAGATATTTCCGGTGCTCCGCCGACCTGGAAGTGGGCAGCCGCGCTGTGCCAGTAAGAGCGGGCGGTGGCAGCGGGCGGAGGCGGGGGCCGGATAATTAAGCCCCGTGGGCCTTAGTTTGGGAACGTCTGGTCAACGGAGACATTCGAGAACTGAGGTACCACTGTACCGTTTTCATTTACTTTCCAAGCTAAAAATCAATATTCTGACGCTCCTCCCCACTCCAAAAGAAACCCTGAATATATAAATGACCTGAGCTATCCTTCTTGCCTCAACTCCTGACCCTGCAAGGGGGGGCGGGGAACCAGCTAGCAACTAACTTCTATTTAAAAAAAAATAGTAGTCCACCTCATTTGGTGTTCCTCTTCAGTGGCACCCTCTGCAGAACATTTTCTGAAGAGAAGCGTGTAGAGACAGACACAGTCAGCCTGTGGGATCCCTGTTCAATATGGCTGCCGATTCTGATGACAACACAACTCCCGGAGATAATGGATTCCTCCGCCCCAACTCTTCTCCCTAGGTGAATTATCCCGCCAGATGGACGAGAAGGACGCTTTGATCAACCAGCTGACACGAGGGAAGCTGACGTACACCCAGCAACTGGAAGATCTGAAGAGGCAACTGGAAGAAGAAGCTAAGGTAAGGGGGACACAAAGAGGTTTGGGAAGGAAGTCCACAGGACTCAACGCGAAGGGTAGATAACTGGTCCCATCAGGACTGACGGTTACCGAGACCATGTGGCTGTTCCCTTCCACTCAGGCCAAGAATGCTCTGGCGCATGCACTGCAGTCGGCCCGCCATGACTGCGACCTTATGAGGGAGCAGTATGAGGAAGAAACGGAGGCCAAAGCGGAGCTCCAGCGCTCGCTGTCGAAGGCCAACTCCGAGGTGGCGCAGTGGAGGACCAAGTACGAGACCGACGCCATCCAGAGGACAGAGGAGCTGGAGGAGGCCAAGTAAGTGGGGCGGAGGGCAATGAGACCCACAACTCACCTCAGCTCACAACCACAGGCCTGTTGCACCACCCAAGTTGAAACAATGCAATAGCCAATAAAAGGGGAAAAAGCAATTGAAACAACAAAAACACGTAGAATGGTAAAAACCGTCCCAGCCGAAAACAGGACAGTCGATTCAGCAAAAGAAAAGAAAATAGGCGAAAGTAAAGAGGTGTGTACAGCAGAAGCCGTACAATGAAGATGCTGGGCTCTGTGAGGAGGGATTTAAATGACTTAAGGGCTGCCACAGAGAAAGTTCTTGCCCTGCATTTTAGAGGGTAGCCTAAGTACCAAGGGGGCTTCCTCTGCCGTTCTCAACACCTGAGAGAGTCTTTAGGGACGGAGGCCATCTTCCTTGAGGCCTAAGTGGCCTAGGACTTTAAACGGCACTATGAGCTCCTTGAATTGGGCCTGGAATCCAAACCTTTTGACTCCAGCCTGAATTTAATTTCCCCAGAGGAGTTGTGGTTTTAAGCCAGGGGTCAGCAAACTTTTTCAGCAGGGGGCTGGTCCACTGTCCTTCAGACCTTTTGGGGGGCCAGACTATATTTTTCCTTCAGACCTTGTGGGGGGCCAGACTATATTTTTTTGGGGGGGGGGAATGAACAAATTCCTATGCCCCACAAATAACCAAGAGACGCATTTTAAATTAAAGCACACATTCTACTCAAGTAAAAACACACTGATTCCTGGACAGTCCACGGGCCGGATTTAGAAGGTGATCGAGCCGGATCCAGCCCCCATGCCTTAGTTTGCCTACCCTTGTTTTAAGCAAAGCAGGAGGGGTGAGCCTCCCTCGCCTTCTTATCTCCTTTCCTTAAGCCCCAGAGGTGCCCTTCCTTGTCATGGATTTGGGCTCCTTCTGCGTCCATTGGCTCATGGTGCCCGTCCCCTTGACCCGTTTGTGTGTCAGGAAGAAGCTGGCGCAGCGCCTCCAGGACGCCGAGGAGGCGGTGGAGGCCGTGAACGCCAAGTGCTCCTCCCTGGAGAAGACCAAGCACCGCCTGCAGAACGAGATCGAAGACCTCATGGTGGACGTGGAGCGCTCAAACGCGGCCGCAGCTGCCCTGGACAAGAAGCAGAGGAACTTTGACAAAGTACGGCAGGAAAAGCAGAGGGAAGGATCCGGAAGGGGTGGGTAGGGGGCAGCTGTGGTCAACCCAGTTCTGCTTAGTGGGGATACTGGGCCGTACTGGACGCTTGTGAAGCTCAGCTCACACCTGCGCCACACGCTCTTAACACACTTTAACCGGTACGCCACAACGGCTTGGCTTCAAGGGTGTCTGTTTGCTTGCTGTGAGAGCAGTGGGCCTAGGAGTGCCTCAAAAAATAGCTATTCTCAAGCCTTACTCTCTCTGCTTCTCCATCACCCACCGCAGCTCCTGTCAGAGTGGAAGCAGAAGTACGAGGAGTCCCAGACGGAGCTGGAGTCGTCGCAGAAGGAGGCCCGTTCTCTCAGCACCGAGCTCTTCAAGCTGAAGAACGCCTACGAGGAGTCTCTGGAGCACCTGGAGACCTTCAAGAGGGAGAACAAGAACTTGCAAGGTGAGCCTTTTCCTCCCTCAGGGGCCAATCCTCCCTTGGCGAGCTGCCATGCCCCGAACGAAACCTGCTCCTGTCGGATGCCACCTGACTCCCTACCTTTTTGCTGTTCCCGGCAGAGGAGATTTCCGACCTCACAGAGCAGCTTGGATCCAGCGGCAAGACCATCCACGAGCTCGAGAAAGTGCGGAAGCAACTTGACGCGGAGAAGATGGAGTTGCAGGCGGCTCTGGAGGAGGCTGAGGTGAGGAGGGCCTTTGGCCGTGATCCTAAAGCGACACCGCGGCCATCTTGTTTTTCAGTTGGCCTTTCTACCTTCCTCTTTCCATTCCCTCAGTTTTGTTTCATCCTCCCCTCGCGATCTTTCGCCTACAGATGTACAAATGTCCTTTCTGTCAGGCCTTTCTCTCCTCACCCCTATTTTCATCTGAGGAATGCGGGAGGGCATTGCATGTCTCTTTCCCGCTACTCAATATCTCCCTCCACGATCCAGGCCTCTCTGGAGCACGAGGAAGGCAAGATCCTGCGGGCCCAGCTGGAGTTCAACCAGATCAAGGCTGACATCGAGCGCAAGCTGGCCGAGAAGGACGAGGAGATGGAGCAGGCCAAGCGCAACCACTTGAGGATGGTGGACTCCCTCCAGGCCTCCCTCGACGCCGAGACCCGCAGCCGCAACGAGGCACTGAGGGTCAAGAAGAAGATGGAGGGTGACCTCAACGAGATGGAGATCCAGCTCAGTCATGCCAACCGCATCGCGGCCGAGGCGCAGAAGCAAGTCAAAACCTTGCAGGGATACCTCAAGGTAACACCAGAAAGTTCAGTCTTCTCGTCCCCCCCCCCCGGCAATGCAGCAGTGGGGTGAAGCCCCCTTCAGTTTGTACCTCATCTCTCCCTTCCCCCAACCCCTGGCTTCATCTTGGCTCCCTTCTTCTTTTTCTATAATTTTTATTAAATTTTCTGTTTTACACTTTATAATATTCATTTAAACAACCTTAAAATACATATTTTACAAAAAACTAAACCATTCAGTATTCCATTATTGCATCCATCAAAACTTATTTACACTGTTGAATTTATCTTAATGCTGCCTGCATTTTCAAATATACACAATTTCCCCCCTGTGGTAGTGGCCCAAAGGGATATCCTATATAATAAAGTCCCTGTGTCCCTGCGTGCGTTCCGTGTGTCAGTGGCATTTTGCCACTGCGCATGTCCCACAGGGACGCAGGGATTGGAGCGGGCGGAGAGGGGGCGTGGCCATTGCCATGTCCGCCTCCTCCTCCTCCTCCGACCGCCGCCGCCACGCTCCTTCTCTCCCCCGGCCGCGCCAATTACGCGAGCCCCCGGCTTCACCCGAGGCCTACCCGCCCGAAGCCGCCGGCGGGGCCGCGGGGCCTCCTGAACCGGCGGAGCTGAGGCGGCGCTGCTGCTGCTACTGCTCTCATTGCCCCCTCATGGCCTCATGGCGTCCCTGAGGGGGAGAAGGAGGCGGCGGCGGTGATCGAGGGAGGCGCGGCCGGTGGAGGGGGGAGGCGGGCTGAGCCAGGCCGGCCCCCTCGGCGGGAGGCCGGGCCCCCAATCTAGCGCCCGTTATTAATGGGTTAAATTCACTAGTATTTATATATTCAATAAACACTTTCCAATCTTCTTTAAACGGATGTTCTTCATGTTCTCTTATTCTATAAGTTAGATCCGCAAGCTGCACATATTCCATCAGTTTAAGTTGCCATTCTTCTTTAGTTGGGACTTTGCTTGTTTTCCATTTTTGGGCTAACAAAACACGGGCCGCAGTAGTGGCCTAGATAAACAACCTTTTTTGACACCTGGGAATTTCCGTCTGAATTATCCCCCACAAAAAACTCTTTTTTTAAAAAAGTACTTTAAAATTTTTTTTTTCCAATTCATTATGAATTATTTCCCAATGCTCTTTTACCCTTTCACAGGTCCACCACACATGATAGAACGCAGCCTCAGTCTCATTGTATCTCGACTCCCTCCTTTTTCCTCCCAGGACACCCAGATACAGTTGGACGATGCCGTCCGAGCCAACGAGGACCTGAAGGAGAACATCGCCATTGTGGAGCGGAGGAACAACCTGCTGCAGGCGGAGCTGGAGGAGCTGCGTGCCGTGGTGGAGCAGACGGAGCGGGCCCGAAAGCTGGCGGAGCAGGAGCTGATAGAAACCAGTGAGAGAGTCCAGCTCCTCCACACACAAGTAAGAGCGGCCTCAGAAGCAAGGCTGTTACTAAACCTCCTGGATTGGGATCAGCCGGGAAACAGAAAATCTCTGCCCTCAGGCATCCCTTCCTATTATGTACATTTTCGCTATACCTCTGTATAGTGGCATTCGCAGGAGTGACATAATACTCACCCCGCATTTGTAAGAAATCGGTAATTTATTGTGGCGGCACTTTATGCTTCGGAACTCCCTGCCACTTGACACCAGGGTGGGGCCTTCCCTGTGCTCTTTCTGGCGCCTGCTTAGAATCATTTTTGTTTAGACAAGCCTACTCAGATACGGAGCACGTTACTTGGGGTGTTGTTGTTTTTAGCTTACAGCTGGTTTTAATTAATAGTAGGATTTTTTTTAAAAAAATAGCTGTTTTTAACTCTTTATGACTGAAAATTTTATTGTTTTTGCAAACTGCTCTGAGGTTGTTTTTTTAAATCAAGCAGTGCATAACTTTTTTTAATGAAATAAATATTGTATTTTTCCGTGTATAAGACTAGGCTTCCCCCCTCAAAAATAATGTACACAATTTGAGGGCATCTTATACACGGATAGATTCCCCCCCCCCCCATTTTCTTAAACCGGAGTCCCCCAAAATAGTCTTATACATGGGGGGCGTCTTATAGACGGAAAAATACGGTAACTTCTCAGCAATTGAGTTGCCTTACTGGGAGGCAGAAGCACCAGGGCATCCAATCTGGGGCCCTCCCCGGTGTGGCCACGCAGCCCTGACCTCACTGACACCTCGGCAGTGATGCTACCGCTGTTTCCGCAGCTCTTCCCTGCCCAGTGAGCTGCTCCTGAGCTTTCTAGAACATTCTGAGCAATGGATTTATGATTTGGCCAGTGTGGTGTAGTGGTTAAGCGTGGTGGACTCATAATCTGGTGAACTGGGTTCGCGTCCCCTCTCCTCCACATGCAGCTGCTGGGTGACCTTGGGCTAGTCACACTTCTCTGAAGTCTCTCAGCCCCACTCACCTCACAGAGTGTTTGTTGTGGGGGAGGAAGGGAAAGGAGAATGTGAGCTGCTTTGAGACTCCTTCGGGTAGTGATAAAGCGGGATATCAAATCCAAACTCTTCTTCTTCAAGAGCAGCAGCTTGGAATGCCAAGCATGGACCGGAGTCAGGAGATGATTTCTTAGCTGGGGGAGATGGTGGCCGTGCCACAGGCCGCCAGAGAAACACCTGGATTGTGGGGAAGGGGCATGCGCAGGACCTCAGAAAGGAAGCAACACCTAGGAAGGCCCTCTTTCCCAACCACGCTGGTCGGCCACTCCTGCCTCTGGTGTGGGGGAATGGACTTACCGTCCGTAGAAGATTCCAGAAACCATGGGACCCGCGTGCTGTGGGATTTCTTAGGATGGCTCAGGGGAGTGGGGGCTACGAGGCGACCAGCAGAGGTGTAGAACAGGGGTCAGCAACCTTTTTCAGCCATGGGCCGGACTATATTTTGGGGGGGAAATGAACGAATTCCTATGCCCCACAAATAGCCCAGAGGTGCATTTTAAATAAAAGCACACATTCTACTCATGTAAAAACACGCTGATTCCTGGACCGTCCGCAGGCCAGATTGAGAAGGCGATTGGGCCGCATCCGGCCCCTGGGCCTTAGGTTGCCTACCCCTGGTCTAGAAAGAGTGGCTGCCTTTGCTTCAGGCTATAAAGCCGTTTTCTAAGGTTATATTTCGGCAGGTCCTCCTATTTCTCCGGAGGCCGGCAGCCCTAGACCAAAAACCCACAGTGTATTTGTTTCACAGAACACCAGCCTCATCAACCAGAAAAAGAAGATGGAGTCCGACCTGTCCCAGCTGCAGACGGAGGTGGAGGAGGCCATCCAGGAATGCCGGAATGCCGAGGAGAAAGCCAAGAAAGCCATCACGGATGTGAGTGGAAAAAGAGATGCATTCTTCTTTTCCTCCACAGAAGCAGCGGCTCCAACCTGGAAAGGTTCCTTATGAACATGGAAACCTGCCTCAAACCATTAGTCCATTGAGCTCAGTGTTGTCTACACTGACTGGCAGGGTTTAGACAGATGAGAAGCATTTGCTACTAAGGTTATTTAGGAGGAGCTGCCTCAACTGCACACTACAACACGGGTGGGTGCCCTGCGGCCCTGACCTCATCATGTGTGGCCCTCAACACCTCCCGAAAGTTGATCCATCTTCCCTTCCTTCCTGTTAACATCCTCCTTGCTTTTCCTAGGTTCTTCCTAGTGTGCTTCCCTCCTTTCTGTGTAGTTTCAAAACAGCTGGAAGGCGCAGTGTTTTATTTGATTAAAATAACTTGATGGGATCTTAGGGGGGGGGACTTTCCCCCGTTTTATATGGCAAAGGTTTATTTTGGCCCATCAGCCTGAGAACAAACGCGTAGACTTCAGTCCTCTGTGTGCGAGTGTCTGCTAAAGCACAGTAAAGTAAGAAAGGTATTTTATTCATTTTCTGCAGTTCTGTTGTATAGTTACTTATCTGAGAGTAGCAACATTGAACTTAGTGGCACTTTGTTCTGAGTCAAATTTTCGCAGGACCAGGAATTCTAATCTGAGGTAGAAAATTGAAGCAGAGCAGGTTTTTTTCTTTTCTTTTCTGGATTAATAAACAAAAAAAACCTATTTTTGTTGCTGGCTCCACCCACCAGCAGCTCTGCCCACTGCTAGCATGTGGACCCTGAGGGATTACTCCTGAAGGAATGTGGCCCTGACAGAAAAAAATGTTGCCCCCCACCCAGAACAATGTATTCTCCCCCCACCATGTTTAGTGAAGATAATGTAAGCATATCGCAGAATTCGCTTTTTCCTTTGATTTATTGAGAGGAGGAAGGAACCATCCACTCTGTGGTGCATAATGAGGAGAGGCCTGTTAGTCATATTAAGTAGTGGGTAGACATAGCAGGCGACACAGCGATTTCTACAAGTAACTCTTTATAAGTAAGCTGGAACTGAACAACAAGAGCTCAGCCGGCCTGCTTTTATAGGCAGCCGGCTGTCAGCATTGTACACAACAGCCCAGGGTTTCCCGCCTAAATTAACTGACGTGGACCTGAGTGAAAACTATATGCGCAATGCCCCTGGTGGCCAGGATGAGAACTTCAATACATAACAAGTCACACTGACGAGAATACAGTGGTACCTCGGTTTTCGAACGTAATCCGTTCTGGAAGACCGTTTGAGTTCTGAAACATTCGAAAACTCAATAGCCGGCAGCTAGGCCTCAGGATCTTGCATTCAGTGGAAGCCGACTTCTGAGGCGTGTTCGAAAACCGAAGCATTTACTTCTGGGTTTACGGAGTTCGTAAACTGAAATGTTCGTCAACGGAGACGTTTGAAAACCGAGGTACCACTGTCTGAGACCATTAGTCCAAAAATTCTCTGGTCTTCCAGTGGAGACCCGCCTCACCCTATTACTGCAAGATACTGATTCAACTGTATCCTTGCAAGTGGCAAGATTTTTAACCTCTATGTTGTCTTATAAGAGGCGTAATGGAATGCTACAGGAATTTTGAAAGTTTTTTTTATGTATATGTTTTATATGTATATATTACTGGTTGTATCTACCCAATACTGGCTGTGTCTATTTTGTATGTGCATATGAGCTTAAAACTGCAATAAACCTGATTGATTGAGGTACCACTGTAAGTGGTTCAGGGATAGAAAGAGGAGTACGGGCTCCTGCCCCTTTCACCTCCTCCCCTCGGGATTTTTAAGGCCTGTGTTGGGTTTGCCAGACTGAGGTAATTCTCTGCGTTCTCTCTGCTTCCTCCAGGCGGCCATGATGGCGGAGGAGCTGAAGAAGGAGCAGGACACCAGCGCTCACCTGGAGAGGATGAAGAAGAACATGGAGCAGACCATCAAGGACCTGCAGCTGCGGCTGGACGAGGCGGAGCAGCTGGCCCTGAAGGGCGGCAAGAAGCAGCTGCAGAAGCTGGAGGCCCGAGTGCGGGAGCTGGAGAACGAGCTGGAGATGGAGCAGAAGCGCAACGCCGAGAATGTCAAGGGCATGCGCAAGTGCGAGAGGCGCATCAAGGAGCTCACCTACCAGGTGCGGGGGCTCATAGGCCTTCTTTCTATGCAGAACAGCATCTAGTTGAGCCAAGATCAAACATGTTTCAATCTAAGCGCATTCCGAGCAAGTAGCCTCCAGAACACATTGTCAGCGCCATCTCGAACCCAGCTCAGCCTCCCACCCCCCAACCCCGATTGCTCGTGGCTTGGCTCAGGGATCTAGAAAGATCTAGAATCAGGATGGCGATCTCGCCAGGCTTAAGACTACCTAATCGAACTGGTGGCAAACAAAATCTAATGAAGAACTGCTTTGCTCTGTGATTTTCGAATATCAGGGAGAGTTGCAACGAGTTGAGAATTCAGAGGTAATATCTTCTCCCGAAAACGAAAATTCAGATGTGTTGCACTGAAAATGTACACCTGACATGAATTAATAAATGTAACTTATTAGGTCAGCCAGATGCCGCAGGAGACAGGTGGATCTGTTTAGGAAAGGCTTCTGGAACCAAGCATTGTGTTCCGAGTAAATTCTAGAGGGGGGAAATGTGCTCTGGAACAGTGAACTCAATAGTGCCCCCCCCGACACAACCACATACAGTGTGCAGATCAAAATACTGATATCTCCATTAGAAATTCAGAGTTCTGATGCCATGGCTGTCAGTGGAGCTTCAAAACATGTCCACCATCTTTTAGCACAGTCCAGAAGGAATTAGACTCACAGCTGTGACAGGGGAAGGCAGGACTGCCCAGTGACAATGGGCAAGATGGCAGCCTCCTGTCCCACATTTGGGAGCAGCAAACTTGCTTAGGGGGCACGGAGTGAGCTAGCTTCGGGGTCTCCGGGGGTATGGCTGCTGACTTGCCCCCCCCAGCATCTGCCACCTGAGGCAAATGCCGTTTGCTGCCTAATGTTAGGGCCGGCTCTGGGATGCAATGTGAGCAGGAACGAATCAGTTCCAGGTGAGCCCAGCAAGGAAAGGAAGCTAAGAAGGCCTGACTTGTTTTGGTTTTTGAATAGTTTGGTAGCAGTCTACTGCTGCTGGGTAAAGTCTGTTCCTTCTAATCCGGCCTCCGTGGACCATTTGCAGTCCTGCAAGTACTGCATGGGAGGTGGCAAAGCTGTAAACCCAGCACAGTGAGTCAGTTTCCTTCTTCAGCTTTGGGGATGCTAAATAACCTGCCTGTCTCTCTTTTTTAATTATGTGTTGTAGACGGAGGAGGACCGGAAAAACCTCGTCCGTCTCCAAGATCTGGTGGATAAACTCCAGTTGAAAGTCAAGGCTTACAAGAGGCAGGCTGAAGAAGCGGTAAGAACGCAACCTTCGGGGCTAGTGTCCTTCAAACCCAGGTCGTCGTCCCCAGACGGTGTTGGACTACAACTCCCATCAGCCCTAGCCAGTTTAGCCGATGGTCAGGGATGATGGGAGGTGTAGTCAAAGCAACATTTGGGGGGCACAAGGCTGAGGAACACTCTCCTAGGCTCCCTCTGCCTCCTTGACACCTCGGAGAAATCGCCATGACCTCCCTCCTACGTGGCCCACATAGGAACACAGAAAACTGTCTTATACTGGTATTGAGATCAGTAGTGCCTGCACGTGCTGGCAGCAGCTCTCCAGGGTTTCAGACAAGCGTCTCTGCTAGCCCACCCAGAGATGCTGAGGATTGAACCCTGTGCACAAGGCAGGTGCTCTAACCACTAAGCTCCGCATCCACTCCTTGCTTCTCCATTCCCCGTCATTATTCCCAATTTACGTGCCTCAATAAATGGACCTGCGGGTGAGCATTTTGCGGTCACTGTGGGCGACCGCAGAGAGCACTTCCATCTCGCCCGAATCCCCCCCCCCCCGCGCTACACGCACTCAGAAGTATTATCTTATTTCTTGTTTACACCTCTCCCCACCCCGTCCCCGACAGGGCAGCCGAACGGGGAAAAAATGACAACAGAAGCAAATGAAAATCCAATATCCAATTCCATTAGAATCAGAACTTGTAAGCAGTGTAAAATCAAATAAAACCACATGTCAGCAGGATGTAAAATGACAAGATTAAAAACAGCCAGACTGTTAAAATCAACCATCACCTGCTTTAATGCCTGCTGGGGGGAAGGAAAAAAAATTAAGGAAAGAGGTTTTTGTTTTGTTTCTGTTAGTTAGTCAGGACAGAGGTGGTTTTTAACAATCTTTCCAGAGGAGGAAATCCCATTCTAGGGGCACCCATGCTGATAAGGCCCTGCTCCTTGTTTGAAGTCTGTCTCAAAGTTCTGACAGAAAGGAGGAATGAGGATTATCCAAGGGTCTTTACTGTATGGCCAGGGTGGGCAAGATTTTTATTTCCCTGTTGAGGGCTGAATTCCCTTGAGGATAATGCGTCAGGGGGTTGCATACTGGCAGTGGGCGGGGCCATGGCAACAGTGGGCGGAGCTGGAAGGAAATGGGGCGGGGCCTCCCCTTCCATCCCTTTTCCTCCCTCTTCCTCCTCATCCAGCAACCTGCAGGGACAGAGTTTCTCCCCACCTGCGATTCCAGCTGCTGCCAATACTGCCTTTGACAGCGGAGGTAGAACCTAGCCTTTCGCCTCTGGGAGACGCAGATAGCCTTACCCTCTGTGAATTTCCCAGTTCTCTTCTAAAGCCATCCATGTTGGTGGCCGCCGCTAACCTCTTGTGGCAGGGAGTTCCGCAGTTTGCACCACGCGAAGAAGTTGCTTTCGTTTTGTCCCGGATCTTCCAGCATTCGGCTTCATTCAATGCCCCCTGGTATGATGAACTAGCTGTAATACACCACCCCATTGTGATTTCACCCCATCTCTTTCTCTCTCCCCCCCCCCACCCAATGCAGGAGGAACAGGCCAACAGCAACCTGGCCAAATTCCGGAAGGTTCAGCATGAGCTGGATGAGGCCGAGGAGCGGGCGGACATCGCCGAGTCCCAAGTCAACAAGCTGAGGGCCAAGAGCCGTGACATCGGGGCAAAGGTGAGAAACCTCTGGTGCGTTCTCTCTCCCCCCCCCCACCTGGTATCTTCATTTCTCCGCTGACTCCTTCTTCCTCTCTCCCTGTCCCCTTGCAGAAAGGTCTGAACGAGGAGTAACTCCTTTTTGAAGATCAGATGCCGCCCCCCATCCTCGAATCACACGTGTACCCCCAGATCCACACCTGAAAGGCAGTGGAGGACGCTTCCCCCCGCTCTGTATATCAGCACGGCCCCCTGAAATGTAGAATAAAGGCTATCAAACAGCTACTGTGTTCTGTGTGTCTCTGTACATGTCAGGGGCTATTTGCCAGAGTGGTAATGATATAAAGGCTCGCAGGGTACGTGCGAATGAATGCCAGTTGCTGGAGGCAAGCCAAGAGAGAAGGCGTTTTGCTAAATCACGGTGCTACAGCTAGAGGAGCCTTTCGGTCTGTTGCTGCAAGATCCTCTTTGTTTCTTAAATAAAACCGAACTGGGAGCTTCAATAAAATGTTGCAACGTGAAGTGCTCCAGCTCTGTCCTCCAACCAGCTCAGCTCCCTCCGCCTGGAAACACCATTCCATTCCCTCTTCACCTGGTTTTCGTTTTGCCTCATTTCCCATTCCATTCCCTCTTCACCTGGTTTTCGTTTTGCCTCATTTCCCAGCAGACATTCGGTTATTAGTGGCCACAAAGCCTGCCCAGTCCTCCCTGAATTTTTTATTTTTAGGGATTACTTCCTCTTTAGTAGTTAGGTAAAGGTAAAGGTAAAGGGACCCCTAACCATTAGGTCCAGTCGTGACCGACTCTGGGGTTGCGGCGCTCATCTCGCATTATTGGCCGAGGGAGCCGGCGTACAGCTTCCGGGTCATGTGGCCAGCAGGACTAAGCTGCTTCTGGCGAACCAGAGCAGCGCACGGAAACGCCGTTTACCTTCCCGCCGGAGCGGTACCTATTTATCTACTTGCACTTTGACGTGCTTTCGAACTGCTAGGTTGGTAGGAGCAGGGACCAAGCAACGGGAGCTCACCCCGTCACGGGGATTCGAACCACCAACCTTCTGATCAGCAAGCCCTAGGCTCTGTGGTTTAACCCACAGTGCCACCCACGTCCCCTTTAGTAGTCCCCCCCCTAAAGATTTTCTGTTGTCCTTCTGCAAATTTGCATTTCCCCCTAAACATGCTGATACTGCCTGGTTTTGTGTGTGTGTGTGTGTGTGTGTTTGGGCTTCAGAAACAATGCCACTCATAGCCTGAACATCAGAATCATAAGGAATAATGATGATTTTACTAAGCATTTAGTGCCACGAAATGTGCATTGCTGCTTGATAATAATAATAATAATAATAATAATAATAATAATAATAATAATTTATTATTTGTACCCCGCTTATGTGGCTGGGTTTCCCCAGAGTACAAGGGGGTGAAGATCTGTGCCCTGAGGAAAAGAAACAATCTCTGGGCTCATCCAGACGACTTGTTTATACCCCATTCCTCCTGTTTTTTTATTGCACAAAGCTTACACAGCTGTCAGGCTATTCCCGGTCTTTAATGAGTGTCGCTTCTGATCTGTTTGCGGGGTATTTATATGTATTCCCATCCGTCATTCGTTCGCCCCACACTTTCCAACGTATGTTCCCATCGCTGCAAGAAGCCCTCTTTCTCTTTTTAAGAGGATTTGTGGCCGTAGGGGGACAGAGCCCTTAAATCCATCTTAATTGTGCAAACCTGAGTTTCCGGATATGTGTCTGAATCCCTCCATGCAAAATGCGATCTGGAGACACCCTCTCTGCTGCGGCCCCACAGGACAGCACCCTCGACCAATCCCTTCTCCCTGGGCAAGCCTGCATCTCCACTGATCCAGAAGCACCAAATTCACAGTAAAAGGCAAAGTTCCCTTTTGTCCAAAGTATCCAGAGTTGGCGTTTTGCCCAGTTTTCTGGCCGTATCTTAAGCCCCTTCCTGAACGATGGCTGCCACCTTGTGGCTTTCACCTGTTATTGGCTAATTTGGCCTAATCTCTTTCCTTGTAAGGGAGAGATTTGCTAAAACCTAGGGTCACAATCGCGCCATACAGAATCCCGGGAGCTGTAGTTTGTTAAAGGAGCTGAGAGTTTTTGGGAGGGCTCTCTTCCCCTCCCAGAGCTACAATTAGCAAAGTGGTTTAACGATCAGCCCCTCTTCCCAGGGGACTCTGGGAACTACAGCTCTGCGAGGGGAATGAGGGGTCTCCAAGCAGCTCTCGGCACCCTTAACAAACTACAGTTCCCAGAATTATTGGGGGGGGGACCATGACAGTTTAAAGTGGCATCATAGTGCTTTAAATGTATAGCACGAATGTGGCCTGAATTCTACTCAGATTTAGACCCATTGGAATCAATGGGCCTTAGTCGTGTTCATTCTTTTTAGTGGATTTACTCGGTGGAGCACTAATATCGGTTATAACCCTGACTCTGAGGCTTAGGTTTCGATTGATTAAATTTGTGTGTTGTGTGTCACTAAAAAGTCCTGAATTGATTTACAAGCAAGTAAAAAAGAATAATGCAGAAATAAAAATAGATCTAACAGTATAATTGTGGCAGCCCCCAAATTGTGGAATTTCTGCATCATTATGTAGTCTCCATCACATGCTGAAAACACACATCTTTACCCTCCCTGGACTTTGATATCTAAGATTTAGATTTTTAGGAGCCGCCCAATTCTCTGCAATTGTTTTAAGCTTATTTTTAAGTTGCTGTAACTCTGGACTGTAACTCTGGGACCTTATACCCTGTTTCCCCTATTTTAAGACGTAGTCATAAAATAAGCCATAGCAGGCTTTTTTCGCATTTGCGAAATATAAGCCGTACCCCGAAAATAAGCCATAGTGATAGGCGCAGTTCTGGAGGGCGCCAAGGAAAAGGCTGGGCTGGGCTTACGTAATAAAAATAAGACATCCCCTCAAAATAAGCCATAGTGCGTTTTCTTGAGGGGGAAAAAATATAAGACGGTGCCTTAAAATAGGGGAAACAAGGTAGCAAAAGGTGGGTAAGAAATCAGATAACTGATAATTTCAGGTGCACTATTTGAATGTCTAGAGCAGGGCTCCGAAGGCCTGTCTTGGCCCTCTAGGGCCCCCCGTTTGGCCCACAAGGCACCCCCCCCCAAATTACACCCACCCACCAGCTGATGTCAGCTGAGGACAGGGTTAAATCTAGCAGGAAATAGGCTGGCTCAGCCAAGGCAGCAGACATTATTATTATTTTAAAAATTGTATACTGTCCTTCATCTAGGATCACAGGGTGGTCCGTGTCATAATAATAGAAAATATGAATGCAAAATACATAATAAAACTAAAATAATCCACAAGCACAATTAAAAGGCCATAGAATGTTAATCAGCCAAAGGTCTGGTTTACGCCTGGCGCGTAAAGATAAGTAATGAAGATGCCAGGTGAGCCCCCCTGGGGCATAGCTGTCAACTTTTGGATTTGAAAATAAGGGATTTTTCCAAACTTTCGGATTTGAAAATAAGGGATGCCACAAGGGCGGTGCAAGGGCACCAAGTAGCCTTGCCACCCTGCGCTCCAGAGGCTGCGCACGAACGGGTGAGCAAAAGAGCGAGCGCGTAGATGGCAGGCAGGCTGTCTGTCTGGTTGGGCGTGAGGGTCTGGCTGCACAAGGCATGCAAGCTCCGCCCCCAGTCGGTCTCAGACTCCTTATTGGCAGCCGAGCAACGCAGCTGAGGAGCCTCCCTGGCCGGCAGGGAGGGAGAGGAACTGCTTCCTTGGAAATCCGGGAAATTTAAGGGATATCAACAATCCGGGATAGCAGCGGGAAACGGCATTGGAATAAGGGAGTTTCCCGCAAAAAAAGGGAGGGTTGACAGCTATGCCCTGGGGACAGTTGTCGAAAGCGAAACTAAACTCTGCAAAAGTCCCCCTCCTGGCCTTATGGGAATACCTGGTGCATTGGTCCTCAGTATCCTGAGGACCACAGATTTAATCCCTACTTGTCAGCTGATTAACGGGGGTTAAATCCTGCTCAGCCCAGCATTCCTCTTTGAGCCTTGGGAGGCTCAGGCAGGAGCCTGACGGGGCTGCCAGGAAGCCCTCTGGCGAAAGCGCTTCCAAGCAAGCAGTTTGGCATTCCTGATTGAGCCTCCGAAAACAGCAGCTGTGGGGCTTTGCAAAAGCGCTTTCAAGCAGCCCGGCGTTCCTCTCTGAGCCTCGGTTCTCAGAGCTTCGGACGGGAGCAGTGGGCCAATGAGATCTTCAGCCCAGCGACACCCAGAGACCCACAAGCGCCCCTCCCTAGCTATAAACCTGCCCCTGTGATCCCTGCAGTGCTTTGCCCACCAAGTCACAGCCCTTTGTGCAGAAAGCCTATAAGTCCCATGCTGCAACCAAAGCACAGATAAATAATAGATTGATGCCAGCCTTGTGACAGCAGGAATAGCCTTTCGCCAAATCACAGAGGTGGAAGGGTCGCAAAGGCCATTTAGCCTAACCCTGTTGGCCAACACAGGAAATCCTCTGCAAGGGGCGCCTTCTGCTTAAAAAACTCCAGTGAAGGAGACAGGGGCGTAGCAAGGGGGCGGGGGGGCCGCCCCGGGTTCCACCCCAGAGGGGGGTGACACTTTTTAAAAAATATATATATATATATTTTTTTTAAATTTTAACTTCCTTGAAAAAAAGAGATAATAGACACACACACACACACACACACACACACACACACACACACACACACACACAACCCCCCCACACCTCACAAAGTGGCACCATCAGAGGGGGGTGACACTTTTTATTTTTATTTAATTTTTTAAATTTTTTATTATTATTTATTATTATTTTTTATTTTAACTTTATTGGGGGGAAAAGAGATAATAGACACACAGACACAAAACCCCCACACCTCACAAAGTGGCACCATCAGAGGGGGGTGACACTTTTTTTTATTTTTTTACATTATTATTATTATTATTATTATTTATTTATTTTATTTTTTGTTTTAACTTTATTGAAAAAAAAGAGATAATAGATACACACACACAAAACCCCCACACCTCGCAAAGTGGCACCATCAGAGGGGGGTGACACTTTTTAATTTTTTTAATTTTTTTAAAATTAAAGTGGTGGGGGGTGACAAAAAAAATTCCGCCCCGGGTACCACCTGGGCTTGCTATGCCTCTGGAAGGAGAGCACCACCGCCTTCCAACGCAGTGTGGGTGGAGAGGGACATTTATGTGCACTTCTGTTCTCCTAGATGCACCCATTTCGGATACAGCCATGCCACAAATTTAAAGCACACAGCTTCCCTCCACCCAAGAATCCTGGGAACTATAGTTTGTTGAGGATGCTGGGAATTGGAACTCTGTGAGGGGTGAACTACATTTCTCTCGCGCCACAGTCATAACGGATTTTGACCTTTCATACGTTGCCAAACTTCAACTCCCATCAGCCCCAGCAAGCATGACCAATGGCCAGGGTCGATGGGAGTTGTAGTTCAGGAATACCTGAAAGGCCAAAGGTTCCATGCCCTAGTGGGTTGGTCGTGCCAGTTGTAATCAGCTTGCAGAAGTCCCCCCCCCCCACTTCTCTCACCATAGCTGAACTTGATTTAAAGTTTGGTGGCAGTAGATTCAGGTCCGACGAAGCGGTTGCTTCACACACACACACACACACACACACACACACACACACACACACACACAGAATTAACTTGCGGAACTGCCTGCCACATGAAACTGGTGGTGGGTGCTGGCATGGGCGTCTTTTGAAGGGGATTAGGCAAATTCATGGACTACAGGTGTGCTGATGGCTGTTATCCATGATAGCTAGCTAGATGTACTTCCATGTTTAGATGCAGTGTACCTCTGAATTTCAGTTTCAGGGGTGCAACAGCAGGGGAGGACCCAGTGAAAGGAAAAATGCTATCTTTGGTCTGATCTAGCAGGACCCTTATATGGGGGGAAAAAACCAGGCACCCTCTTAGAAGACACATTATGTGAAGACAGGCACTGCTATTCACAGCTCTTTCAAACATTTGCATTAAAAACAATTCACACTTTTCTTTTTTAAAAAAAATCAGCTGCTAAGCTTGTCAAGTATCATAGCTACCTGTACTGTTCCTGTAATTGCTGGTTTGCGACGTTTGTATCTATATTTTTTTTGTTTGTGCTGAGAATTGAAACCATGAAAATAGAAAGAAAAGACAGCTGCACGGCACCCCCCCTTTAATTGATCCAAATGACAACCAATCAATCAATCAATCAGATTGAAGGAATAAACTGAATAATGGAATAAGCGTAGCCTCACCGATTGTCTGGGAAAGTCCTGATCTGGGGAGCCTCAGGAGAGAGAACTGGAGGTTTTTCCCGAATGTAAATGAGACTCCCCATCCTGTTTCACACCCAGCAGAAAATTCCCATCGAAAAAATTTGTTGGGGATGCAAAAGGAAATCAGAGGGGGTGTCAGCTGCTGAACAAAAGGCAGATTAAAATATGCATATGTGCAAATGAGATTAGGGCAGGCTGGTAGGTGCCTAAAAGGGATCAGTGGCATTAAGCACAATATTCAGGGAGATTAGAAGAGATGAAAGCACGCAGATGTATAGATTAGGCTGTCTTACGCCGGATCCCTTGATTAAACTGATTAAAATAGGTCAGCACTATTAAAATAGACTTGGGAGGATTAGAAGGGGGCTATTGATAGATATTGTTTTTAACAACAACAAAAAAAAACCCAGGACGAGGCCATTCCTGGGCAAGTCGATCTGACTTCCTGAAACAGCTACAAAAATTGCACTGAAACATTCCTCTCCGGGAAAACGTCCAGGCAGTTCCCCGCATCCCGGAGCAACTCTATTTCTGCAAGGGAGAAGGTGTGCCTTTGGCGAGCAAAGTGCTCCGCGCAGCTCGAGCGAGCGAGCCAAGCTACACACGAAGGCAGGGGCAATCATCATGGGGGCATTTTCCAGGGGGGATCTGATCAGGTCCCAGCCTCGCAAAGCGGCTCGGGGAAGGGCGGCGTGAGAAGGATGCCATGCGCCCTTAAATCGCAGCCTTGCCCCCTCCCTCAAAACAACCCCCTCTCACGCACAGGTGCCCACATGCCCCACTTCTATTAGCTGAGATTCCTGCAACGCAGGGGGTTGGACTGGATGACCCTCAGGGTCCCTTTCCGACTCTACGGTTCTATTCGTGTCATTTTCTGAGACCCCACATTTAAACCCTTCCCTGGTCTCCTTACTGGCCCTAGCAGGAATAACTTGGCCAGTTGGCCCTGGTGATGTTCATTTATGTTGTATTTGATGCTGTTTTTAACTTTTTCTTTTTAAGTCATTTTTAATCAATATTTTGTATTTGTTGTTGGCCGCCTTGAGCCCGGTTTTTGGATTGGGAAGGGCGGGGTATAAATAAATTATTATTATTATTATTATTATTATTATTATTATTATTATTATTATTATTCGGAGCCTGCAATATTTCAGGCTGCCCGGGACTCTGCGACAAGGAGAAGTATTTCATTTCCCAGCTCCGTGTCAAGAGTCAGGGTAACAGTGAGTTCGAGATCGTCAGTAATAAACATGAAAGAAGCCTCCAACATATTCACAGCTGGTTTAGGCCTGTAAGCTCAGTGGTGGGATATCGACCTTGCATGGCGAAAGTCCCTGATGGCATCTCCTGGTAGGTCTGGGTGATTTCCCGGGCTGAAACCCTGGCAAGCGGCTGCCAGCCAGTGTAAGCAGTGCTGAGCTAGATGGGACTCTGCATAAGGCAGTTTCCTATTGATGAACTTCCTTGTGGGGGGGGGAGGGAACCTGGCTGACCTCTTTTGGGAGCAGGATGCTAGGCTACAGGGACATTTGGTCTGAACCAGCGGAGCTCTTATTGCATATTATTTCTTATCAATGGACATGGGGCCCATCTGCCAGTTCCACTGCTAAGAGAAGGGACCACAGACAGAGGCGTAGCAAGCCCAGGTGGTACCTGGGGCGGAATTTTTTTTGTCACCCCCCACCACTTTAATTTAAAAAAAATTAAAAAGAATTAAAAAGTGTCACCCCCCTCTGATGGTGCCACTTTGCGAGGTGTGGGGGTTTTGTGTGTGCGTGTGTCTGTTATCTCTTCCCCCCCCCAATAAAGTTAAAATAAAAAATAATAATAAAAATGTAAAAAATCAAAATAAATAAAAATAAAAAGTGTCACCCCCCTCTGATGGTGCCACTTTGCGAGGTGTGGGGTTTTTGTGTGTGTGTGTGTCTATTATCTCTTTCCCCCCCAATAAAGTTAAAATAAAAAATAATAATAAAAATGTAAAAAAAATTAAAATAAATAAAAATATAAAGTGTCACCCCCTCTGATGGTGCCACTTTGCGAGGTGTGGGGTTTTTTGTGTGTGTGTGTGTCTATTATCTCTTTCTCCCCCAATAAAGTTAAAATAAAAAGTAATAATAAAAATGTAAAAAAATAAAAAAAATAAAAATAAAAAGTGTCACCCCCCTCTGATGGTGCCACTTTGTGAGGTGTGGGGGTTTTGTGTGTGTGTGTGTCTATTATCTCTTTTTTTTCAATAAAGTTAAAATAAAAAAATAATAATAATAATTAAAAAAAATTAAAACGTGTCACCCCCTCTGATGGTGCCACTTTGTGAGGTGTGGGGGGTTGTGTGTGTGTGTCTATTATCTCTTTTTTTCAATGAAGTTAAAATTTAAAAAAAAAAATTTTTTTTAAAAAGTGTCACCCCCCTCTGGGGTGGAACCCGGGGCGAACCGCCCCCCCCCCGCCCCCTTGCTACGCCCCTGACCACAGACCAGCTAAATTCATATGGTGGATGCCGGGTAACGTCCCGGTTCCTGGAGGTTGGGATTAACTCCTGGACTTACCTCAGCCATCCAAGCAGTGCCTGTCGTACTCCTTCAGGGTGCTGTGGGGACGCCGGCGGTTCCTTGGTCTTGCCCAAACGGCTGTGTGGCCTAGTTTTCCCTCACCGATGCTGCCATCTTTACCTCCACCTGCCGAGAGTCAACAATGAGGTCCCTTCCCACGAAGGATGGGCCTTCTCCTGCTTCCTCCACCCTCCCAGGTTGCAGGGGGCTGGACTAGATGACTCGAGGGGTCCCTTCCATCTCTGTGATTGTTGTTACGGGACAGGTAGCCGGTGGGAGGGAGCTGTCGGGGGACTCCCTGTTCAAAACTGCCTCCGAGCAGCTCCCCAGGAAGACACCTTGGTTATAAATGTAGACATCATTAACTTCAGGCAGAAAGATAACAGCCTAATCACAACAGACGGTTAATGTCCACTTAAAAGTGCATTAAAACATTGATCAGCACCAACAGGATAATGAATCCTTAACTGATCTCCTTAACTGGCACTGTTGCTCTCTTAAAATGCCTATAGACAACCGAGAATGGAGCTATCTTCCTGGCTCGCAGTGATAAACTGCTCTGTGTAGCTCCAAAGCTTGCCTCTTCTTGCAAGCTTGATACACCAGCTCTCTCTCCCCAGCAAGCTGAGCATATAGTGGGGAATGGGGGGAAAAGGGAACCCAGCCAAAATATTCCCTCTTTGCACCGAAATGCCTCTTTTCCCCAATAGAAAATCTCTACGTTGTGGTCCAAGATGAACACTACTGAATAATTTCTATGCAGATATATTGTCAAAAGAATTGGTCTTGTATATGATCTCGGCAGCTCAAATAGTAATTGCAACTCAATGGAAAACAGCCCAGAATCTTGCCACTCGCTCTGGAATATAGCAATAATGGAGAAAACTACTCATAATTGGAGATTTCGACAGGACACTTTTTATATCATTTGGCATTCCTTTATTACACATGGAGTGGAACCATCATTTTCAAGACAAACCTCATCACAAGCCCAGAAAAACTGGAACTACGCTTGACAATCAAATCATGCTGATACCGTATTATTTCCTTGCACTTTTTCCAAATTTAAGCCATGCACGACTCATTCTACCCCTTCTTTATAGTTTTGCCTCTCATCTTTCAATTTCCATCTGCGGTTAGAATGGTTTTGTATACGTTACACAAGGAAATAAAAATATATTTACAGAAAGGGAAATCTCTGCGCCTCCCCAGCCCAGCCCAAATGTACAGCTTGATACATTTTGAGTATGCAAAAGTACCTGATGGTCTGAGGGCTCCAGAACTCAATATCCCGTTGCCTCTTCTTGCTTGGGATTAATCTGACACGAGGAGGGGATGCTGCCCTGGCTGGCGAAGGGAGGGTCTTAGGTCGTGGGGAGGGAGGGGCAGGAGGCAGCTGTGAGCTGGAAGAAAAGTGGGGGGCAATGTACTGTCAGTCCTCTGCCTATTGATCCGCACCAGCTCCTAACTGGTTCAGCCCCATGGAATCCCGTGACCCCCACCTCATTTTGCCAATTTATTTATTTTCGCTACAAAATACAGTACTTATTTTGCACATAATTAATAACCCACGCTCTGCACTTTTGCAACAAAGATGGAGCGAACTTGTTTTCTCCCGCTCCAGAGGGCAGGACTCGAACCCACGGCTTCAAATGGCAAGAAAGGAGATTCCGACTAAACTTTCAGGTGGCAAGAGCTGTTCAACCCCTGGGAAGTGTTGGACTCTCCTGCCTTATCTCTCCCCCCCCCCCGCCCCCGGTATATAATTTTTATTAAGTTTTCTGTTTTACAACTTAAGATACTCGTTTTACCTCCTTAAGATATCAGTGACTTCCCTTCTTCTCTTTCCAGGATTCATTTTATATATAAATCCCGGCATGTTTTACAAAAGCCATACCATTCAGTATTCCATTGTTGCATCCATCAAAACGGCTGAATTTATCTTAATGCTGCCAGTGTTTTCAGCTGTACACAGTTATTTCCCATATATTCAATAAACGTTTTCCAGTCTTCTTTAAACGTACGTTCTCCTTGTTCTCTTATTCTATATGTTAAGTCTGCAAGTTGTGCATATTCTGTCAACTTAAGTTGCCATTCTTCTTTAGTTGGGACCTCGCTCCTTTTCCATTTAGGGGTTAACAAAACATGGGCCACAGTAGTGGCATACATAAATAACCATTTTTGACACCTGCAAATTTCAGTCTGAGTTATCCCCAACAGATAGAACTCTGGTTGTTGTTTTTAAGTACTTTAAAACATTTTTTTCAATTCGTTATGGATCATTTCCCAATACTCTTTTACCCTTTTGCAAGTCCACCGCATATGAAAGAACGTTCCCTCCACCTCTTTGCATCTCCAGCACTTATCTGATCCTGTCTTATACATCTTAGCAAGCCTACTCGGAGTTAAATACCATCTGTGAATCATTTTCAGGTAGTTCTCCTTCAAAGAATAACACGCTGTAAACTTCAAGTCACTTTTCCAGAGTTTTCCCCAGAGGTTAACCTTTCCTTGGAGGTTTTTAAGCAGAGGTTGGGTAGCTGAGATTCCTGAACTGTAGGGAGCTAAACTAGACAACTCTCGGGGTCCTTTCCAAGTCAACAATTTAATGAACAGGAAGTTGCTTACCTGCAGACGGAGTGCTCACCTGCTGGAAAAGGGAGCAAGGTGAAAAGTATGGAGACCCCTCCCCTACCCCCATTTACAAAACTCATAACCTGCCCACTTAGTTTCCCCCTCCTAAGACATATTATCCTCTCTTCCTCCCCTAGATGTGTGACTCCATCCAGGGGCGTCTTGCCCATAGAGGCTAGTGGCATGGGGCACCAGGGCGCCAAGTTCTGGAGGGCGCCAGGGAAGGGGCGGAGGCTGGACGTGGCGCCTCCCGGCATCAGCTCGGCGCCCTTGCCCACCTCCGCCATGCTGCGCTGAAGCAGCGCTGCGCCAGGAGCCTCCGCCTGCCGTGGCCACCGTGGCACGAAGCGGCCAGCTGAGCCGGGAGGCGCCGCGTCCAGCCTCCGCCTCTTCCCCGCCGGAGGAGCCGCCCTCCAGCCGCTCCCAGCCCCGTCCAGCAGTGCTGTCCTCCCTAAAAAAAGGACAACTCTAGGAGGGGGGAGGGGCAGCGGTGCCAGAGGGAGCTTTGTACCATGGCGCTGGATATGCTTAAGACAGCCCTGCCTCCATAATAAATAATAATAATAATAATAATAATAATAATAATAATTTATTATTTATACCCCGCCCATCTGGCTGGGTTTCCCCAGCCACTCTGGGCGGCTTCCAACAGAACATTAAAATACAGTAATCTATTAAACATTAAAAGCTTCCCTAAACAGGGCTGCCTTCAGATGTCTTCTAAAGGTCTGGTAGTTGTTGTTCTCTTTGACATCTGAAGGGAGGGCGTTCCACAGGGCGGGTGCCACTACCGAGAAGGCCCTCTGCCTGGTTCCCTGTAACTTGGCTTCTCGTAGTGAGGGAAGCGCCAGAAGGCCCTCGGCACTGGACCTCAGTGTCCGGGCTGAACGATGGGGGTGGAGACGCTCCTTCAGGTCCTTCAGGTCCTACCCGACTCCTTCGGGTAGTGATAAAGCGGGATATCAAATCCAAACTCTTCTTCTTCATCATCATCATCAGGAACATCTTCTTAAGTGCCCTTTCCTATATCTTGCAGTGTCCTGGGCCCCAGGGGCAAGAGGTGGCAACTGCCAGAGCTCTCTACGTGGCAAGTCTGGTGCATTGAATACCTATAGTTGCAAAGTTTCAAAACGATTTGTGTTTGCCTTGCCCAGCCATGCCATGATGTTCTCAGAGTCTTTGGGTCTAGCAGGTGCTCTAAATCTGAGAATTAAAACAAGGGCAACCCGACCCCCCGCCCCGCCCTCCTCCACTCCTCCCTCCAAAAGACAGTTGTCTCTCTCGCCCAGCCCCCTGCTGACCCACGTCTCTTGCGGGTTTGGGGCCTGGCTTAGGAGGCGTCAGGCAAGCTGATGCGAGGGATAAGAGGAAAACCAGAAGAGCCCGGCTGGATCAGAAACCCATGACCCACCGAGAGCACAATCCCGTTCTCACCGACTAGATGCCCGCGGGAAACCTGCAAGCAGGACCTGAGCACAAGAGCATTTTTAAAATTTTAATTAAATTTGTATACCGTCCTATAGCCTACCCGCAGGACTCAGGGGTTCACAAGATAAAATCACATAAAATGCACAATAAAAACAAAAACAACCAAAGAATCCCACTCCTACCCAACACATTTTAAAAGGACGTCGGTTGGATGTCAATCAGCCAAAGGACTGGTTAAAGAGGAACGTTTTTTGCCTGGCACCTAAAGGTATATAGTTTTCATTTTCTGCGGTTTCCAGCCACTGGTATTCAGAAGCATTGCTGCCTCATACCCTCCAACAATTCTCCAATGAAAATAGGGATGTCCTATTTTTTAATAATAATAATAATAATAATAATAATAATAATAATAATAATAAAACCAACACCTTCCCTATACAGTGCTGCCTTCAGATGTCTTCTGAAAGTTGTCTAGTTACTTATCTCCTTGGCTTGGGGGGTCGCATAACTCCATACCCTCCAACATTTCTCTGGTGATAAGAGATAAGAGGTGGCGCTGTGGGTTAAACCACAGAGCCTAGGGCTTGCCGATCAGAAGGTCGGCGGTTCAAATCCCCGTGACAGGGTGAACTCCCGTTGCTCGGTCCCTGCTCCTGCCCACCTAGCAGTTCGAAAGCACGAAGTGCAAGTAGATAAATAGGTACCGCTCCGTCGGGAAGGTAAACGGCGTTTCCGTGTGCTGCTCTGGTTCGCCAGAAGCGGCTTAGTCATGCTGGCCACATGACCCGGAAGCTGTACACTGGCTCCCTCGGCCAGTAAAGCGCCGCAACCCCAGAGTCATCCGCGCCTGGACCAAATGGTCAGGGGTACCTTTACCTTTTACAGCCAACCAAAGGAACAGAGTTCATGAGGTTGGGGGGGCTGAGGGCCAGATCGGAGGAACAGAGGAGGGACCCGAGTTGTAGGTTTGGGGGCTCGGGACGGCAGAGATGGCTCGGTGAGAGCTAATTCCTCATAGCAGGGGACGGGGCACAGTTTCGGCGGCAGTGGGGTCAGCTCAACCCAAATTCTGTTGCAGATGACATTAGGCTTGGGTTGCACAGATGCATCTCTGCCCCGACACCCTCTCTGTGCGCGTGTGCCCCCCCCCCGCTTCCAAATCCTCGGAATCTCACACCTCTTTCTGGATAACAGTTGCACTCTTGTTTGGGTATCACCACTTTATACCAACTAAGTGGACATTATGTTCGGGGAACCGGGCCAGATTCAATTCCTCCAGCCTCTCTCCTGCGGATGCTCTTTCCCTAGCGCAGGAGGAGAGACAAGGGCCTCAAGATAATTAACTCTTCTTCCCCCCCCCCCCCGTCCACCACCAGCCACCCCACTGCCGCCACCCATCCCCCAAGCTATCCCCTTCTTCTTTTTGTCTCGATATAAAAAGCCCAGGATTCCAGAAAGCTAGCCAAGGCTGGAAAGCTGTCAACAGCAGCTGGGTGTGAAGAGAGATATTTGCCAGAGACAAGGGAATGCAGCACTCCCAGATACCACAGCAAGGATCCCAGCCTCCGACATCCTTGCTCCCCACATCCAACCCCCAACTAACGTGTGGCTCTCTCAGTTTCAACCCCCCAAACCCCCAAATATCCCACCCTAAAGAGACAGACATTGGCAGACAGCCATGACTTCGCTAGCGCGACGTCCCTGCGAGGGAGAGAAGGTTACGACATTTGAGGCTTTCCTTTTTATGTTTTTATTTATACATTTTCAAGTTTATACATTTCATTCGTTTTACAATCGATTCAACATTTCGGAGTTTGACTTCCTTCCCCCTCTTCCTGTGGTTCCTTAATTTTTTTTTTTTTAATATCTTCTGCATATCCAAATTCATTAAATTTGCTCACTTAATTATCTACTTTAAATATATGCTTTTATGAATCTGCAGGTTATTACAGTAATCCTGCTAATGTTTTTATCTGTTTGCAGTTTATCTGTAAATATTCAATAAACCATTTCCATTCTTTTATAAAACGTTTGTTATCTTGATTTCTTATTCTTCCGGTTAGTTTCGCCATTTCTGCATATTCCATAAGTTTTTGTATCCATTCTTCCTTTGCTGGGACTTCTGCTTTTTTCCATTTTGGGGCGAGTAGCATTTTTGCTACTGTAGTAGCATACAGTACATGAATAAATTTCTATAGAATTTAGGTAGTTCTGTCTCTATAATTTCCAAAAGAAAAGCTTCTGTTTTTTGTTTTTTGTTTTTACAAAAGTTATTTTGGGCTGTTGGAAAACGTTAGATGTTTTACTGTGCTTAATGTTTTGATTTGTTCGAAGCTGCCCAGAGTGGCTAGGGCAACCCAGTCAGATGAGCAGCATAAAAATAAAATATGAAATGAAATAATGAAATGAAATTCCTCTCTCACAATATTAGAACTTGGTGGCATCCAGCAAAGCTAAATTTTGGAAGGTTCAGGACAGGTGGAAGGAAAACTATGCAGCACGTAACTGTGGAACTCCCTGCTGCAGGAGGAAGGGATGTCACCAACTTGGATGGCTTTAAAACAGGATTGGACAAATTCATGACTACCGGCCATGATGGCTGTGCTCTGCCAGGCAGCAATGCTTCTGAATACCAGTTGCTGGAAACTGCAGGAGGGGAGAAGGTTCTTCTGTTCAAATCCTGCTTGCGGGTTTCCCATAGGCATGTGGTCAGCCACTGTGAGAAGAGGAGGCTGGGCTAAATGGCCCCAGAGCAGACTCTTCCCGTGTTGTTGTGGCTTTTTCACGTTCCTCTCATGCACCTGTCGAGACAGACCACAGAAGTGGCCTCCGTTAGGGATGTCAGGGAGTCGGGAAGAGATTCAAACTGTCCACTCCACACTTCCCAGAGCAATTCATTAAACAAAACCGCAGCTCTCATTCGAAATGTGCCCTTCTCCGGATTTTGCGATGTAGTTCTGCATCCGGAAAAAAGAGTGCAGAAATGTGAAAGCGTGCATAAAAATGCAAACGTTTCCCTATTTAATTTTCAAGCAGATTTCCGCTCCAGAACTTGCAACGCAAGACGACAAAACGTGGTCATCTATTTCTGAAAACAACAGAATACAAAGCATGCATTGCATTGAGGAAACCGCTTTAAGAAAAAAAAGTGTATCCCCCCTCAGTGGCGCATCCTGCACTGTCATTCTACAGCTTCTGGAGGATTGGGGGGGGGGGAACACACCTCTTCATCCTGGCTTTTAACCCTTGAGGTGCATATTTCTGGGACCCAACCTATCGTTGCGACTGCAAGTTGTTTTTAAAGCTGCTTTCAACGTTGCGTTTTAATGTTGTAACCCACGGTCAGAGGCAGTAATGCTTCTTCAACCCCAGTTGCCGGAAACCACAGGGTCCTGCTTGCGGGTATCCCCAGGCATATGGGTGACCACTGTGGGAACAGGATGCATCGCAGGGGGTTGGACTAGATGACCCTTGGGGGTCCCTCCCAACTCTACATGCTTCTTTGTTTCTTCTTCTTCTTCTTCTCTGGCTATCACTTGTAGCTGAGTAAGATTGTCTTCCATGAACACGGTCTTAACAGTGAGTCCGTAAGTGACTGTGGAGGCCAATTCTGGATCCACACATCCTTCCACAGTGTGGACATGGGTTTCCAGATGAGAGTTGATCATGGTAAGGGTTTGCCAAATGTGCCTTCCTCTTAGCTTGTTTCTTCCTTTCGTCCTGAATTTGAGCATTTTCCATGCCCATGACACCTTTGGTAAAGGCTGTTCTCCAATTGGAGCGCTCGCAAGCCAGTGTTTCCCAATTGTCAGTGTTTATACTACATTTTTTAAAGATTTGCCTTGAGAGTCTTTAAACCTCTTTTATTGGCCACCAGCACTACGCTTCCCCTTTTTAGTTCGGAATAGAGTAGTTGCTTTGGAAGACAATAATCAGGCATCCGCACAACATGACCAGTCTAACAAAGTTGATGTTGAAGAATCATTGCTTCAACACTGGTGATCTCTGCTTCTTCCAGTACGCTGGCATTAGTTCGCCTGTCTTCCCAATAATAATAATATTTTTACCCCGCCCATCTGGCCAAGTTTCCTCAGCCACTCTGGGCGGTTTCCAGTCAAATGTTAAAACAATACAGCAGTAAATATTAAAACAATACAGCAAGTGATGTGTGAATATTTTCGGAGACACCATTGATTTAAAAGGAGAAAGATTTATACAATCTGAGAAGCCAGAATATCTGTTTTAAGCCCAGGATATGCCTCATACGGCTTCTTTCAGTCTAAGCCAGGCACCCCCAAACTCGGCCCTCCAGATGTTTTGGGACTACAACTCCCATCATCCGTAACTAACAGGACCAGTGGTCAGGGAGGATGGGAGATGTAGTCCCAAAACATCTGGAGGGCCAAGTTTGGGGGTGCCTGGTCTAAGTTGTGCGTTTTAATTTTGCCTCTTAATGCTCCAAATTGCCCTGAGATCTTCAGATGAAGGGCGGTATACAAATTTAATAGCTAACAATAAATAAAGTTCTCCACCAGGAAGAGATGAATCTTGTGTACAGAAGGAACGAAGCAGAATAGATTGCAGTTTAATCGTAAATAAATTAAATGACAAATTATTCTGCTCCTGCAACCTGTGGGGAAACTTTGGAGGATGGTTAAGGCCCATCTACTGGCCACAAGAATCATAGAATCATAGAATCCTAGAGTTGGAAGAGACCCCAAGGGCCATCCAGTCCAACCCCCTGCCAAGCAGGAAACACCATCCAAGCATTCCTGACAGGTGGCTGTCAAGCCTCTGCTTAAAGACCTCCAAAGAAGGAGACTCCACCACACTCCTTGGCAGCAAATTCCACTGTCGAACAGCTCTTCCTGACGTTTAGGTGGAATCTTCTTTCTTGTAGTTTGAATCCATTGCTCCGTGTCCGCTTCTCTGGAGCAGCAGAAAACAACTTTTCTCCCTCCTCTATATGACATCCTTTTATATATTTGAACATGGCTATCATATCACCCCTTAACCTTCTCTTCTCCAGGCTAAACATACCCAGCTCCTTAAGCCGTTCCTCATAAGGCATCGTTTCCAGGCCTTTGACCATTTTGGTTGCCCTCCTCTGGACACGTTCTAGCTTGTCAGAAGAAAGACCTTCCTTGCCACCTCCTTTAACCGTGCCAGCGATGAGGACTAGAACCTCATGGCCAAAACAGATTATGCCGTCGCAGAGGCACAATCACAGGTCTGCGGGATATACAAAGGGCTGCGGATGCGTCAGAACGAAATCGAGCCCTGCAACCTTGCACTCCACCTGCCTTTGTCCTGCCCCGAGGCACCCATCCCACTCAGCACCCCAGTCCAGCTGCTGCCGTCCACCCCCACCTTAAAAGCATCTTAGCTCTCACTTTTCTGGGCCTTTTGGACTCCCCCCCCCATCCGCTACTGCCCGCTAGCACGGAGGACCGCTTCCTCCCCCCCCCCTCGCCCTCCTCTGCGACAAAAGAGAGCCGGGCCCAGGAAGTGATCCGAAAGCATCCTAGTGCCACAAACAAAAGAGGTGTTAATCCCCAAACCCCGCCATCTCCCCCCTCCTGCCGCTTAATCCCACCCCTGGGCTTATCCTGGCTCCGAGCACCTGTCCCCCATTCCCCATCCCTCCCTCGGCTGGTCAACAATAGCAGCTGAGAATCAGCGCCAGTCAACAATGGCAGCTGAGAATCGGCACCTTGGTCCGAAAGGCCTTGGGAAGGCGTGAAGTTCCGGGGGGGGGGGGGGAGGGTGTGTGGAGGGAGAGAGCTAATTCCAGCTCCCCATCTCTGACCACCCTCTGAGGCCCCCCCCCCCCGTTCCCTCAAACAACCCCCGTGCCGTCCGCCCAAGGTCAGGGAAGGTGATCGGGGTGGTTTGGAGGGGAGGGCAGAGGTCAAAGCCAGACATTTCCCTCCCCCCCCCCGCCCCCCACGGCATTCTTTGAGCGTCATCCCTCCTTCGCAAGGGACATCCTGTCTTTGCACCGGTGATGATGGGCATCCGTGGTGGACAGCCACGCGAAGAATCGTAGGACCATAGAGTTGGCGACCAAGAGTCATCTAGTCCAACCCCCTGCGATGCAGGAACAAGCCATCGCACCTGCAAAATTCCATGGCCGTCTTACAGTTTTCAATCGGTGTGCATTCCTTCCGAAATCTTGCAGCTTTTCATGCCACGGATGCTCCAGAGCAGGACTCCACTGTATACCGTCCTGTGTTTTTCAGAGCAAGGGGGGAGATAATAAATTTAATAAATAAACAAATGATAAAATCATACGAGTTGCGCTCTAAGTAAGACCCTGTTTGCGCCATACATTTAAAGCACTATGATGGCGCTTTGTGCAATCATTATTCTACGATTGTATGATTCATTTTATTCTACTGCATGTTAACAAAAAGGAAGAAGAAAGCTGCCACATCAGCTAATGCCGGCAACAAGAATAATCCGTCATTCCTAGATTAAACACCTATATCAGAGCTTTCCAAACTGTGTCACAACACGTTAGTGTGTCGGTGTGTCGCACGAAAGCTCCCCACGCTCCTCCCGGGACTGGAAAGGGGTTAGTTTAATCTCTGGTTTGCTAGTAGAACTGAACTACTGTGTCGCGAAATGATGCAAAACTCAATTACTGTGTCACGAAACGATGCAAAACTCAATTACTGTGCCACAAAATGACGCAAATCTAAGAAGTGTGCCAGTAACATGCAAAAGTTGGGAAAGCTCTGGTCTATATTAATGCACAGCCTTTAGTGTCATCGGCCCAATGGTCTGGAATGCTGTAGTAGACATTCAGCAAGCATCTTCCTTTTCAACTTTTAAAAACTTATGCAGGCAATTAAAAATACTGTCTTTCCATAATAGTTAGCTGCTTTCCTAATGTTTACATTTTAACATCGATGGATAATTGTTGCAAACCGCTCTGATTTTTTAAAATGCGTATTTTTTTTAAAAAAAGTAGATAATATGAGCAGAACTTGTGCCCCCCAAAACCCCTTGTTTTAGAGATATGCACTTTCACGATTCCTTCCTTCCGAGACCACTTCTGTGCTTCTCAAACTCTCCTCTCTACCGGTATCTGCAAAGTCTTCTCCTTATCACTGAATAATAATAATAATAATAATAATAATAATTTATTATTTATACCCTGCCCATCTGGCTGGGTTCCCCAGCCACTCAGGGCGGCTTCCAACAGAACATTAAAATGCAATAATCTATTCAACATTAAAAGCCTCCCTAAACAGGGCTGCATTCAGATGTCTTCTAAAGGTCTGGTAGTTGTTGTTCTCTTTGACATCTGAATTGTCTCCCTTCCTGGCCAGCATCTTCCCTCCATACACTCGCATAGACCTGAAACATGCTGTCATTCCAGCTCACTTCCCTGGCGCTTATCAGCCACTAACAGCAACCTCCGAATCTCGTGTCCCCCCCTGAGGAATGTGACTCCCTCCTCTGGGAATCGAGGGGCTGCAGAGAGGAGAGGTTGGGGAGGGGGAGGACAGTTGAAGGGATGAAGACGAGCGCCATTCATGGTCAGACTGGTCCTTCGCGGAGCCATCTCACCGAATCCTTGTCATCATGTCACTCACAGCTGCGACGGGCCTGTTTCAGGGAGGGGGGGCGGAAGACTGGGCTGGGGGGGAGGATGATGCTATTTTGGATAGGAGGATATAAAGGGAGGGGGGTTGGTCCAAAGACTCAGATCTTGCTCCGACTCCAGGCTGAGTTACCTTCGTGTCCCGGCGTAAGAGATTTCTGGTCTCGGGGTGTCCGGTGGGGCTTGTGGGGTGGGCGTAGTGGAGGGAATAAATAAATTGGGGGGTCTCGGCCGTGTGGGTCAGGAAAGGATGCGAAGGAAGTAAAATGTCTTTTGGCCGCAAATATTTTCTTCCAAGCTTGATCCGGAATAAGAGGGCTGAGATGCTGTTTCTATCCCCGCTGTTTCGAGCAGGGTATGACCTGGAGAGCTAATACCATTGCTCTGGTAAAGAAGGCCCAGCAGAGACTTTATTTCCTCAGACTTTTAAAGAAGAACAATCTGAGTGAGAGACTGCGGGTGCCCTTCTATCGAGGCAGCATAGAGAGCATTCTTACATACTGTATCTGTGCTTGGTTTGCCAGTTGCACAGTCACCGACAGGAAAATGCTCCAGAAGGTCATAACCACAGCCCAAAAGATTATCGGTCATCCTCTCCCATCTTTGGACAAACTATATAGCTCCTGTTGTCTCAAAAAAGCAAACAACATTTTACAGGATTCATCTCATCCTGGATATAGTCTGTTTGCACGGTTGCCTTGGGGCAAGAGATACAGAACAATTAAATCAAGAACAAATAGACTAAAAAACAGTTTTTATCCAAGAACTATAACTATTTTAAATGCTGTAACCAAATGATATGATCTTTGGGGAGTCGTGATGGATGGTATGTATGTGTATGTGTGGTTGTAAATGTATAAATGTGTATATGTGGCTGTAAATGTGGGATGGCATTCAATTTTGTTGTACTACGTGCAATGACAATAAAAAGTATCTATCATCTATCTATCTATTGCTGCTGAGGTCATGTGAGCACCACGTTTAAAGCTCTTCCTCCAAAGTTTACTGAGAACTGTCGTTTATTTCAGGTGCTGGGAATTGCAGCCCTGTGGTGCGTGAACTACAGTTCCCAGGATTCTTTAGGGGAAGCCATGGGGGTGATAGCTTCAGATTTGTAGTGCGGCTGTGACCCTAGATGAGTTGGTCCATGTTTGCTTTCGTAGGGATCAACATTTATTTCTTTAGCAAGTTTGATCTATTAGCAGAACAATGATAGCAATAATCTGTAAGTGGTTTACATATTTGCGGAAGTGTCAGTGACCTCTCTGGCATACAGACACCTGCCTATTTACCTGTGCTGTTTAGACACACCTGGGTGCATTTCTCTGGTGTCTGTAGGCCAACCGTACGGCAAGTGCAATGAAACAGAAGTCAGAGATGAGCAAACAAACTGCGAGGGTGGAGGTTCTGGTTTGTGGAAGTAAGCTTTTGAGTTTCACAGGTCTCTTCTCCGGAGCTCCCCAAGGGGGCTTGCGAAAAATCTATCTGTCACCTATGAGGGTGAAGTGTGTGAAGAAAAGCTTTGTGGTTGACGGGTTTTTTGAAGAAAGATGCTTTCTACCACCCACAAGGGGCCAGGGGGAGAGGCGAGTTAACAGAGGGAGGGAGGAGGTATTTACCGTATATACTCGAGTATAAGCCGACCCGAATATAAGCCGAGGCACCCAATTTTACCACAAAAAACCTGGGAAAGCTTCATAGGAACCACTGACTGCCTCACTCGAGTATAAGCCGAGGGCGGCTTTTTCAGCACAAAAAATGTGCTGAAAAACTAGGCTTATACTCGAGTATATAGGGTATATAACATTGACTGAAGAAGGAGACAATATATTGGGGGGGGCGAGTAGAGCTTGCAGTAAACAGAGAAGGAAAATAAAAGCGAAGAGAGGGCTCCAAAAGCACTGAGAACTGGAAACTTGAAATTAACACTTGGGCTCCACACCTTTAACGCAGATTTAAAGCATGTTCCCACCCAAAGCAATTTTGTAGTTTACGCACCGCAGAGCTGCAGGTCCCTGCCTCCTTAAGAAACTACAGTTCCCAGGATTATTGGGGTGGGTGGGATGTCTGCTTTAAATTTACACAGCCCATTGCAGAGCAGTAAGATAGTCCTAGGGATAGAAGCGGGTTCCCCCCCACCCCCAAGGATGTGTGTGACATCAATCGAATAAAGAAGAAAAATATTTTTTTGTGGAAGGCAACAAAGGAGGGCTAGAGGAGGGGTTGGAGATGGGTGGGTAAGGAACTACAGTTCCCTGTATGCATGGTGAGGGGGCTAGTGAGGCCACGGCTCACAGATGGAGCAGGGAAGAAGGAAGATGTTAGAGGCTGGATAGAGGAGCGGGTGACTATTACGGGCGAAGAAAAACGTGGGGGTTGCTTGGATGGAGGAAGGAGATGTGGGGTTGGGTGTTTATCCTCCCCAATAAGGCTATGAGTTTTTGCAACCCCTTCCCCTTCCACCCACCAACCTTTTGGCCCAGACTTTCCCTCCAGCTGCTTCTCCCACCTGCTCAGCGAGAAGAAGCCAGCGACCGGTTCCTAACTCAAGCCTGACACTCATTCTTCCTCCACCAACTCTTTTTATTTCTTTTCTCAGGCTCTAATCTTCCTCCTCCAAGGCTCTAACAGGTAGGATGAGCTTGTCTCAACCTTTCTGTCGCTTCCCCCCCCCCCGTGTCTCCCATATATAAACTGAATTGTATGAACGGATTGTATAGGGGGAAATTGCGCCGCAAAAACATGTCTTATCAGGCAAAAGCTCATTCAAGCATATATTACAATAGATTCGCCTTAGAATGCTTATGAACTTTCCTGGAACTTTTTTAGTTTTCACTGCAAACTGACATGGAAATGCAGAGAGCCAACTCAGCTATACAGCTGCAGGTATAACGTTTTAAGTGCATTATACAAATGTGACACTAGATGGCGATGGTGAGCTAATGGGAAATTCCATATGTATTTTAAAACTTTTTTAAAAAAAGCATTTCTCACAGCGTTTTTATATATATATGTCTAGATTCAGCGCTTAAGACTGAAAAAAAATAGAAACTGAGATCACGTACATTAAAAGCACATTCCCCCCCAGTCCAAATAATTGTGGGAACTGTAGTTTACCCCTTGCAGAACGAAAACTCTGTAACAAAATACAGTTCCCAAGATTCTCAGTTGTGCCTTTGCACGCTTTAAACGTATGGTGTGTACACAGCTTGTGAGAAACTGAAACTGACAGATTATCCACTACTAGGCATGAGCAGGCCACTGAGAAATGACGCAGTACCTTCCACGAGTTGTTGGACTACAACTCCCATCATGCTGGCTGCTGGCGCTTATGGGAATCGGAGTCCAACAGCCCTTAGAATGTCAAAGGTACCGGTGGTGCTGTGTATCAGGGATGGCAGCCAGTGTGGTGTAGTGGTTAAGAGCGGTAGACTCGTAATATGGAGAACCGGGTTTGATTCCCCGCTCCTCCACATGCAGCTGCTGGTGACCTTGGGCTAGTCCCACTTCTCTGAAGTCTCTCAGCCCCACTCACCTCCCAGAGTGTTTGTTGTGGTGGAGAAGGGAAAAGGAGAATGTTGAGCCGCTTTGAGACTCCTTTGGGTAGTGATAAAGCGGGATATCAAATCCAAATTCTTCTTCTTCTTCTCTTCCTGTAAATGGAGCTTCTCTCATGCCCTCCCTGCCTTCTTCTGCCACGCAGGATGGGTGACGCCGTGATGGCCGAGTTCCGGGCGGCAGCTCCCTACCTCCGGAAATCGGACAAGGAGCGCCTGGAGGCCCAGACTCGGATTTTCGACATCCGCACGGAGTGCTTCGTGCCCGACGAGAAGGAAGAGTTTGTCAAGGGCAAGGTCACGAGCCGCGAGGGCGGCATGGTCACCGTGCAACCGAGAATGGCAAGGTCTGTGGCTATGGGCAGAGATCATGAGTGGTGCAAAGAATCAGAGGACAGAATCATAGAATTGCAGGAAGGCGACCCTAAGGGTCATCTAGCCAACCCGCTACAATGCAGGGTCTGGACTTTGCAAAAGAGGTGGGTAGGGACATAGGAATCTGCCTCACCCTGAGGAGGACCCATTGGTCCACCTAGTTCAGCATTGACTGAACGGCAGAGGCTGTCCAGGACTTAGCTGTATCTGGAGGAACCAGGAATTGAACCTGGGACCGTCCAGGTACCGGTACAAAGCAAGAGCTGGTCCCCTAATGGAATGAGAATCCTTGGGGCTCCAATGGTGAAGAGCATTGCCAAAAAGGTCGGGGGGGGCAATGGGCCAAGGAGGGGTTCATGTTTGGGAGGACGCTCATCTCCAGTGATGCCGAATATTGGAAGATTTGGGGCAGGGGAAAGACTGTGCTTCTTTCCGCAGCGTATCGTTAAACTGCGGAACTCACTGCCACAGGAGGCAGTGAGGGTTGCCTATCTGGATGGGTTTAAAAGCGGGCTGCGGACCAGTTTGTGGAGGACAAAGCTAACCAGGAGTGGTCGGAGGCAGGAATGAGTGCCGGTTTCTGGAAATGGCAGGAGGGGAGAGAGTGTGCTCAGGTGCCACTAGTGGGTATCCCGTGGGCATCTGGTTGGCCACCGTGAGAACAGGATGCTGGATGAGATGGGCCTTTGGCCCTGATCCGCAGGTTTTCCTCATGTTTGATGATTTTTGAGGAGAGCAGGATAGTGTAAAGTCAACGAACTGCGCCATGTTCGAAGAGGACAGCGGAAATGGGGCTATGGCTTTTGCGTCTGTCAAAGCCAAAGAACCAGGGTCAGGACCCAAATGGGGAAAGAGGAGGATGTGTTCTGGAAGCTTAAAGTCCGATGGGAATTGGTGGGTCGGTGTTTTTGATTGTGGGATCTGGACGGTGGTTTCTGCTAACTCCCCCAGACGGTGACAGTGAAGGAGGCGGACGTCTACCAGCAGAACCCGCCAAAGTTCGACAAGATCGAAGACATGGCCATGTTGACCTTTCTGCATGAAGCTGCCGTCCTCTACAATCTGAAGGAGCGCTATGCCGCCTGGATGATCTATGTAAGTCCGGCGGGAGGGCTCCCCGCCATCTAGGGGGCTACCTTCCCCAACCGGATGCCCTTCAAAAGTTTTGGACTAGAACTCCCCATCAGCACCAGCCAGCACAGCCATCTGGTGATGGTGATTGTCTTGGTGCTGATGGGATTTGTAGTCTAAAATGGCTGCTGACTGGGGCTGATGGGAATCGTAGTCCCCTTTGTCAACTATGGTTACCTTGCTAGATCTTCAATATTTTTTCAGTGTCCCTATTTTCCAGGGACGTCCCTGATTTAGAGAAGCCATCCCGGTTTCTGATTTCATCCTGGAATGTCCCACTTTTCCTTGGGATGCCCCTATTTTCATTGGAGAAATGTTGGAGGGTCTGGAGCTATCTGACCCCTGAGCCGTCTAAAGACAATCCTGTATAGGGAAGGGTTATTTAATGTTTAATGTTTTATTATGTTTTTATATATGTTGGAAGTTGCCTAGAATGGCTGGGGCAACCCGAAAAGATGTCTGCGGTATAAATAGTAAAATTATAATGATGGAATGGGGTGTCCCTATTTGTCATCGGATAAATGTCGGAGGGTATGAAGTCCACACTTTCTTATAACTTGGTCTCTCTCAGCTTTTCGTTCCCTCTTCCTTTCTCCCCCCCAGACATACTCCGGCCTCTTCTGTGTGACCGTTAACCCTTACAAATGGCTGCCGGTCTACAACGCTGAGGTCGTCGCTGCCTACAGGGGCAAGAAGCGAAGTGAAGCCCCTCCCCACATCTTCTCCATCTCCGACAACGCGTACCAATACATGTTGACGGGTACAAAAGGATCCGTTGCCCTTGTGTGGGGGTTTTATTTGTGTGGGGGACAGGGGACACATTTCTCCCAGAACCTTCCTGGCTAATCTGCTCTGGGGAATTGTAACCCAAAACATCTGGAAGGCACTGGGCGGTGAAACGCTAGTCTAAAATCTCCTCAATGCAACTCATAATATGCTCAAATTCACTGCATTCCACGATGCTACAAAGTATAAGTGGCATTTCTCAATAAATAATTGGAGGACTGGGGGAACCATAGAGGATAGGCCTGTGGCTGTTTACCGAAGATATCTAGCAATGGAACTTCCATGCATAGCTGTCAACTTTCGGATTTGAAAATAAGGGATTTTTCCAACTTTCGGATTTGAAAATAAGGGATGCCGCAAGGGCACTGCAATGGCACCAAGTAGCCTCGCCACCCTGCGCTCCAGAGGCTGCGCGCGAACGGGTGAGCGAAAGAGCGAGCACAGTAGAAGACAGGCAGCTGTCTGTCTGGTTGGGCGTGAGGGTCTGGCTGCACAAGGCATGCAAGCTCTGCCCCCAGTCGGTCTCAGACTCCTTATTGGCAGCCGAGCAACGCAGCTGAGGAGCCTCCCTGGCCAGCAGGGAGGGAGAGGAGCTGCTTTCTTTGAAATCCGGGAAATTTAAGGGATATCAACAATCCGGGATAGCAGCGGGAAACAGCATTGGAATAAGGGAGTTTCCCACAAAAAAAGGGAGGGTTGACAGCTATGCTTCCATGTTCTGAAGGACTCTATCTTTGACCACCTGATATAAAGGGTAAAAGGGGGGGAGCAACTTTCAGCACCTTACCTTGCATGTGAACATTTCTGGGTGACCTCTGGTTAACCGCTTATTGCCAGAGACAGAATGCAGGGTTAGGGGGTTATCAGTCTCACCCAGCATGGCGATTCTTACATTCTCTCTTTCCTCCTAGACCGAGAAAACCAGTCTGTCCTCATCACGTGAGTGCCTTAAAATTACCCCCTTCTCCCAATTTGGCATGTTGTGAAAATCAAAAGTATTTTCTGACTGCATAAGCCGTTGCAGGCTTCCCCTCTACCCTGCTGCCTCACCGTCGTATTCTGTCCTCGTTCCAGCGGAGAATCCGGTGCAGGGAAGACGGTGAACACCAAACGGGTGATCCAGTACTTTGCCAGCATTGCTGCCATCGGCGACCGCAAGAAGGATGCCGCCAACACCAACAAGGTAGCCATGGGTGATCGTGTGCGAAGCGCAGGCCTTTCCCTCCTGCACAAAGGTCTCCCGCCTCCTCTTCCAGCCGAGTAATGCTCTTAAATTCCTCTTGAAAGTCTGTAAGGAGGAAGAGAGGCACAGGGAACACATTCCACAAACGGGGAGCCACCACCGTAAAGGCCCTGTCACTGCCAGCCGGGTTGAGCCACCAACAAGGTCCAAGATGGTTGATACTAAGGAAGGCGCTCTTTTAAACTATAGTTCCCAGGATTCTTTGGGGAAAGCCATGACTCTCAAACTGGTATAAGAGTGCTCAGCCATGGCTGGTCCATTGGGGTGTATGGGGCACCGCCTCACCGACCTCAGCCTGCCCCCAGCCAGCCCCCAAATGTCTACCTTCGCATATCCAACCCAGGAACCACCTTCCTCCTCCTTAGTCTCAGGGTTGCCCCTTGGAGAACTCAGTTTCCCTGAGAGCTGCTTGAAATGAAGGCATGGATGTGAAGAAACTCTCGTTTCTGACATGCTAGCTTTCTTGCGTGGGAATCCGTTCCGGGAGCCCCCATTTACATCTGAAATTGGTGCAGCCCAGACACAGGTTTCCCACCTCAGGGAGAATTAGGCCTCATTAACATCGTACATTTCAATTACAGAGTTGGAAGTGACCCCGGGGGTCGTCTAGCCCAACTCCTTTTGCAGGAATCTCAACACGCCGTTCCCCATCCAATTGGAAACCATATCAGACCCTGCTTAGCTTTGCGAATGTGCCAGTGGTTTTATTGCTGTACCACTAGGAGGCCTTATGCTGCTTTCAGCAGTCATGGCTTCCCCCAAAGAATTCTGGGAGCTGCAGCTGATTAATGGTGCTGAGAGTTGTTAGGGGACCCACCCCACCCCATTTCCCTTGCAACTCTCTGGGAAGAGGGATTGACTGTTATACCACTCTGAGAATTGTACCTCTGTGAGGGGAATGGGGGGTCTCCTAACAACTCTCAGCAAAGAGAGGCAGCTCCCATAATGCTTTGGGGGAAGCCATGACTGTTCAAAGCGGGCGTCATAGTGCCCTAACCATGTGGTGCAAATGCAGCCTTGTGTTTAATCCAACATGGCAACCCCTACGGCCGAAAAAAATTCCCCACAGCGGACCCTGGCATGCTCTGAATTTCCCCAGTAGATCACACCTTAACTTACATTTATAAGCTGCAAACAGAGCTAGGAAGTTAGACACACTCGGTACACTTTGACTATGAAACTAAGAAACTAGAGGTAAGCTGTCGCTGTTTGCTACACAAACTGCTACATACCGGTAATTTACTATAATCTTTATGTGTATAATTTTTGATGTATTTCCTTTTATATAAACATGATAAAACATAGATAAACTTTCTCTTGGTGTCGGAATGCTTGTTGTCTTGATAGAAATGACGTAATGTATAATAATGTCAGAAGATATAAGTTTAATTTGAGATTCTTTACTGTTCCAGCTGATGAAGAATAAACGAAACAGGGCCTTGTCCTGGAGTTAAAAAGTATTACAACTGGAATTTGTGTCATACTTCAAACAACAAAAATAGAGGAAATTATTGTTTATTGCCGTCCTGGCCTGAGTCTTGCAACCTTGCTATTTGATTTCCTGAATTCTCCAAGGACTCCTATTTCTTTACTGAATTTCCCCACAGCAGTGCCCCACAGAGCATGACGTAGGATCTGAAGATGTGTCGAGGGGGTGGGTTTAAGCTGCCCTAACCGTTCACTCTGCTTTTTCAGGGACACTGGAGGATCAAATCATCCAGGCCAACCCTGCCCTGAGGCCTTCGGCAATGCCAAAACCTTGCGGAACGACAACTCGTCCCGATTTGTGAGTGAATCTGGCTGGTTAGGGAGGTGTATGGAAGGCCCCACGTGTGATTTGGGGTGTTGTGCAAAACCGTGGGGCCAAGAAAAGTGCTTTTTTCAGGGTGAGGTGTCGGCATGAAATCACGCAAGATCATAGCACCCAAAATGGCTGCCATGCTCTCATGGGGGGTGGGGGGGGAGGATGTCCTGGTTTTTCCGGGACGCTTGTGGGGTGTGCGTCCCGTATATCAGCCTATGCCCTTGGGCACATAGGAAGCTGAGTCCTGAGACCAGGACTCCATCTAGCTCAGTATTGTCCACACTGACTGGCAGCAGCTCTCCAGGGTTTCCGGCTGGGGGCACCCCCAGCCCAATCTGAAGATGCCAGAGATGAAACCTGGGACCTTCTGCATGCAAAGTAACCCAAATTGCAATTAAACATTGCTGTTGTTCTGTTTCTGTGTCTCACATTCTCCCTCAAAAACAGTTCAGAATGGCATTGTTGCCTAACAACCCTGCTAGGTAGGCTTGGCAGCGCATAGAGGCCGCTTCTGCCTTACCCAAAGCCACCCCATGAACTTCACAGCTTAGAGAATGATTTGAACCCAAGACTTCTTTATCAGAGTCCAGTGCTCTAATATAGTCATGCCTTCCTGTTTCTGTCTAGGGTAAATTCATCCGAATCCATTTCGGGGCTACAGGAAAGTTGGCGTCAGCCGACATAGAAACCTGTAAGTAAGACTGTGAAGGAAGTTTGAACGGTCCGTCTGATCTGTGTGTCCGCCTGTATATCCAGCTGTGTTTCTGTCTGTCTTAGCTGACCCACATGCCTTTCTAATCACCCCTTAGCCCGGGGGTCATCACTGCAGTGCCCATAGGCACCAGTCACTGTGCCTGCAACTACCTCCTATGGTTCCCAAAAAAGGTCTGCAATAAACATTTCCTCAATAATCTTCAATGCATGGGAGACCGTTGGCTCTTCCTCAATTCTGTTTGCACTGTCTCTCCAGCATGCCCATGTGGCCAGCCATCTTGTGTTATGCCACACACCCCGCGGCAGCCATCTTGTGCTATGCCACACACACCCCGTGGCAGCCATCTTGTGCTATGCCACACACCCCGTGGCAGCCATCTTGTGCTATGTCACACACCCCGTGGCAGCCATCTTGTGCTATGCCTCACACCTCATGGCAGCCATACTGTACTATGCCACACATCCCATGGCAGCCATATTGTGTTATGCCTCACACCTCTTGGCTGCCATCTTGTGTTATGTCACACACCCCACGGCAGTCATCTTGTGTTATGCCACACACCTCTTGGCAGCCATCTTGTGTTATGTCACACACCCCGTGGCAGCCATCTTGTGCTATGCCTCACTCTCATGGCAGCCATCTTGTGACTGGCACCCACGGCACTTCCCCAAACATTCCACTGGCCCCAAAAGCTTGGCAACTCCTGCCTCCCTCTTCAAATTCCTTATCCAGCCATACATACTCCATTTAAGAAAGAGTAGCAGTTGTTATTATTAAAACAAATTTACAGAAAGCTTCACGGTGTAAAGCCATTGGTGGGGTGTACACAGTAAAAACAGAATGAAACAGAAACACAAGCTCTAATAACAATAATATCAATTCAACAAACTCTAATGCAATGAAACCATCTCTACAAACTCTAGAAGCAACTAACCTGTTTCATCCATTAAAACACTGATATTTCCCCTCTTCCCCATTTGTTATACCTGAGGGCAAGCAGTGTCTTAGAACTGATTTTGTACGCTGCTCTGAGAGAGCCTAAAAGGATAAGCAATAGCTGCAAATAAATAAATAAGTGCTTATATGTAGTAGTTATATCTAAATTTGCATCTAGGCATATAAATTAATATATGCCAATCCTGTGCAACTATGCGCTTTTTGTGTTGTTGTTTTTTGGCAAGGTGTAAGTGGCTATTCTGCTGGACGCGGGTGGTGCTGTGGTCTAAACCACAGAGCCTAGGGCTTGCCGATCAGAAGGTCGGCGGGTTCGAATCCCGCAACGGGGAGAGCTCCCATTGCTCGGTCCCAGCTCTGCCCACCTAGCAGTTCGAAAGCACATCAAGTGCAAGTAGATAAATATGTACTGCTCCGGCGGGAAGGTAAACGGCGTTTCCATGCGCTGCTCTGGTTCGCCAGAAGCGGCTTTGTCATGCTGGCCATATGACCCAGAAGCTGTCTGCGAACAAAACACCGGCTCGCTCGGCCACTAAAGCGAGATAAGCACCGCAACCCCAGAGTCGTCCACGACTGGACACCTAATGGTCAGGGGTCCCTTTACCTTAAGTGGCTGTTTTAGACTTTACACAGCTTGCATCAATTCAGTTTTCACACAGGCCCCCCCCCTTGCTTCTCTCTCAGATCTCCTGAAAAGTCCCGGGTGATTTTCCAGCTCAAATCTGAGAGAAACTACCATATATTCTACCAGATCCTGTCCAACAAGAAGCCAGAGCTTCTGGGTGAGTATTTGGGTTTTGGGTTTTTCCATAAGGGGAGAGAGTATATACCAAGTTCCCAGTGGGTAATCGAATCAAGTTGCCTCTAGAGAGATTCATGTGCATACCAGAACTTTAGGTTTGCACATTTATTTATTTTTATTTTAGATTTTATAGACTGCTCTTTCATAAAAAAAAAATACAGCAAGGCAGTATCCCGTAAAACAAAATTACAACAGCATAAATAAAAACATTCGTAAAGACATCAGCAGAAACATCAAATAAATGCTGAGTAGTTAAAAGAAGGTTCGCGATTCAAAGGCCTATCTAAACAACACCGCTTTTGGGGGATGCCTAAAAGAAGGCTGGGGCGATTCCTGCTGAACCTTAGTGGCAAGGAGTTCCACCGGCCAGGTCCTGCTGCAAGGCTTGGTCCCTAGTGAAGGCTGACCAAGCCTTTGGAGCATGGGGGAACCACCAGAAATGCCCCATATGCCCCATCAGAGGATCTTGGTGATCGAGGCAGAACGTAAGGGACCATACGGTCCTAAAGGGAATTTGGTCCCGAGGTGTTTAGGGTTTTGTGAATTAACACAAGAACCTTGCACTTGATTCAGTAGCAAACTGGCAACCCATCTCTCAGCAGAAGCCAGTAGCCTGCTCCCGTGAACCGTTTGGCCACCGAATTCTGCATTAGCTACAGCTTCTAGACTATATACAAGGGCAGCCCCACAAACAGCACATTGCAGTAATCAAGCAGAATAAAGAGCTCTGCCAGCCTAGTGTAGCAAGCAAACTTTCTGCAGTATAGGAAAGGGAAATGCATTGAAAAGTGTCGGGTGAACAATCTTGATGTCCGTGGAAATTCAGGATTGTTATTCTTATGTCATCCACAGAACAGTACCAGTCAGTTGTAAAATTATTTATGATTACATTTCTACCCCACCTTTCCTCCAAGGAGCTCATGGTTCTCTTCTTCCTCTCCATTTTATTCTCACAACAACCCTGCGAGGTAGGTTAGGCGGAGAGGCATCAAGCGGCCCAAAGTCACCCAGTGACCTTAATGTCCAAGCGAGGATTTGAACTCCGGCCTCTCCCAGGTCCTGGTCTGACACTCTAACCCAGTGTTTCCCAAACTTGGGTCTCCAGGCTGTTTTTTGAACTACAGTGTCCACCATCCCTTGTTAGCCAGTGGTCAAGGATGATGGGAATTGTAGTCTGAAAACAGCTGGAGACCCAAGTTTGAAAAACACTGCTCTAACCACCAAACCACGTTGGCTCCTTTGTCCTTTAGCTAAGCTGCATTTTGTTGGTCAGTTTCCCCGTTAGGGCCAGTTACCAAGCTCTGCTAAGCCAATTTGATAAGGATGCGAGTCGTTACGAAACCAGGCGATAACAAGTCTAACAATAAATAGACAATAATACAGTGGTCCCTCGACTTACGAAGGTAATGCGTTCCGAAGGGACCGTCGTAGGTCGAAGAAATCGTAAGTCGAGTCCCCATAGGAATGTATTGGGAGAAAAAATTTCGTACATCGAAAAAACCCCCATCTAAACTTCGTAAGTCGAGGAAACCCTATCTAAAATGGCCATGACTTCCTTCCGGAAGTCGAAAAAATTCATAGGCACGCGGCCGCTTTGATCCCTCATAACTCGAAAAATACGGAAGTCGGGTCTCTCGTAAGTCGAGGGACCACTGTAATAATAATAATACCGGTAATTTATTATTTGTACCCCGCCCATCTGGCCGGGTCCCCCCAACCACTCTGGGCGGCTTCCAACAAACATTAAAATACATCAAAATGTATTTTAATTAAAAACAATAAGTTTAAATAGGTTTAAATGAAATACAGTGGTACCTCGGGTTAAGAACTTAATTCGTTCTGGAGGTCCGTTCTAACCTGAAACTGTTCTTAACCTGAGGTACCACTTTAGCTAATGGGGCCTCCTGCCGCCGCTGCCCTATTTCTGTTCTCATCCTGAAGCAAAGTTCTTAACCCGAGGTACTATTTCTGGGTTAATGGATGCTGTAATAATAATAATAATAATAATAATAATTTATTATTTGTACCCCGCCCATCTGGCTGGGTCTGAAGCGTCTGTAACCTGAAGCGTCTGTAACCCGAGGTACCACTGTATCCGCATTCTGACCAAATCTTTCTTTGAGCCGATGGTTTCTGGGGAGTCATGCCCTGAACACAGTCTGCTATTAACCCCCCTCTTCATTCCCCTGTTTCTTCCCGCAAAAGACCTGCTTCTGGTCACAAACAACCCCTACGACTACAGCTACATCTCCCAAGGAGAGGTGACTGTGGCTTCCATCGACGACTCAGACGAGCTGATGGCTACAGACGTGAGTCTCTGCATAAACACAGGGAGGGGAAGGGAGGTCAGCCATGTTCCATGTGTTAAGAAGATCCATTTAGGGCGCCAAAATTTGGGCTCGCACAGGGCGCCATATTGAAAAAGATGACCAAAATCCTGGGTGGAGCAATCCCTGGGTAGAGCTATCTTGTATTTTTGCTTTTCAGGTTTATACATTTCACTAATTTTACAATCATTTTAACATTTCAAAGCTTGACTTCCTTCTCCCTCTTTCTGTGGTTCCTTAAATTTGTTTTTAATATATTCTGCATATCCAAATGAACTTAATTGGCTCATTTATTCATCTACTTTAAATATATACTCTTATAAAACTGCAGGTTATTACAATAGCCCTGCCAGTGTTCTTACCTGTTTACAATTTATCTGTCAATACTCAATAAACCATTTCCATTCTTTTATAAAAAGTTTGCTATCTTAATTTCTTACTCTTCCGGTAAGTTTTGCCATTTCTGCATATTACATAAGGTAGAGCTATCTTGTAGCTACAGAACTGGAACAGCACCACCTGCTGGCAGCTCCTGGAGTGCAGGAAATGCAGCGGAGGGGGGAGGTCAAAGTGAGGGGTGCCAATTTGAGAAGCATCCTCTGTGACATTTCTTTCTTCTTTCTTTCTTTCTTTCTTTCTTTCTTCTTTCTTTCTTTCTTTCTTTTCTTTCTTTCTTTCTTTCTTTCTTTCTCCCCCTTCCAATATACACAGAGTGCCTTTGATGTCTTGGGTTTCACCCCAGAGGAGAAGGTCGGGGTTTACAAGTTGACAGGCGCCATCATGCACTACGGCAACATGAAATTTAAGCAGAAACAGCGGGAGGAGCAGGCTGAGGCTGATGGGACTGAAGGTGTGTGGTTTGCAAAGGGCAGGAGAGATCTGCCGGATAAAGGGGAATGTCAGGGAGAAGCAGAAAGGGATTAGCATAAGGGGAAAGAAGCAGGGCAGAGGAGACCTGTGTGATCTGCACTTCCTAAAAAATACATCAACCAAAGCACAGCCATCCTCAGAAATGAGCACTTCTCTGAATTTTGCAGTTCTCCAGCCAAGTTACGTGCATGAAGAATACATCTACTAGGATGGTGTATATATTAAAATGTATGTATGGGGGAAGGACGCGGGTGGCGCTGTGGGTTAAACCACAGAGCCTTAGGCTTGCCGATCAAAAGGTCGGCGGTTCGATCCCCGCGATGGGGTGAGCTCCTGTTGCTCGGTCCCTGCTCCTGCCAACCTAGCAGTTCGAAAGCACGTCAAAGTGCAAGTAGATAAATAGGTACCGCTCTGGCGGGAAGGTAAAACGGCATTTCCGTGCGCTGCTCTGGTTCGCCAGAAGCGGCTTAGTCATGCTGGCCACATGACCCGGAAGCTGTACGCCGGCTCCCTCGGCCAGTAAAGCAAGATGAGCGCCGCAACCCCAGAGTCGTCTGCGACTGGACCTAATGGTCAGGGGGTCCTTTACCTTTACCTTTATGTATGGGGGGGAGAAATACCATCCAAAATGCATTAAATTAGGGGGGATTGCTTTGCAGAGGTTCAAATATTAGGCAAAATGACATACCACTGTGTGTGTAGTACCAGGAGAAATTTGTTGGTGAGGGCTTGCTTTAAGTGTGTGTGTGTGTGTGTGTGTGTGTGTGTGTGTGTGTGTGTGTTTGTATTGCAAATCGAGGTGGAGAACTGAGCTTAAGATTGAAGAAATGAGAAACGTAGCAAAGCTGAAATGGACAGATGCCTCCACCCCTTAAAAAATAAGTTGCAGGAGTAGAAAATGTAGGATCCCACCTGTGGTATCTACCATACATATTTCCTTTCCTCCCTCCCCAGATGCAGATAAATCTGCCTACCTGATGGGCCTGAACTCAGCCGACCTCCTCAAGGGGCTCTGCCACCCAAGGGTGAAAGTTGGCAACGAATACGTCACCAAGGGGCAAAATGTCCAACAGGTGAGGATGTCTTTTTGCAGCAGGGCCTTGGGTTCCAGAGGGTGTGGTAGGCCGTTTTTCTTCAGCCTTGGGTTCCCAGGTGTTGTAACACTACAGCTGCCATCACCCCCTGACTATTGGCTAAGTTAGCAGGGGGTGATGGGAGTTGTAGTCCTACAACATCAGGGGATGGCGGGAGTTGTAGTCCTACAACATCAGGGGATGGCGGGAGTTGTAGTCCTACAACATGAGTTGTAGTCCTACAACATCTGGGGATCCAAGGTTGAAAAACGCCGTTATAGGGTATTTACAGTTGGGCAAGCTTGACCTGGGGCAGCTGCTGACGTTGATGGTGCTGGCCTCATTATTCGCATCAGTTCAGACTGGAGATGGGGAGAATTTGATCCAGTTTCCATTTAAAGGCAAACTTATTCCATTTGCACTTTCTGAAACAATGCGTGAACCGAAACATAGCCATCCTTCGAAATTTGCACATCTCCGAATCTTGCAATGCGGTTCCCGCGCCCCATCACAATTAACATGCACAAAAATGTATATATATATTAGTAAAAATAACATATTGACATGCCATTACATTAGAGAAAGTTGCTTTGCAACCATGAGTGTTTTGCATCCCAAAAATGTTTATAATAGGAGATTGGAGCACTAAAATGGGAGTGAATTCTCACGAGAACTTTTTTAAAACAAAAACAACCCCAAACAATAACATCACAAACTGTTGTGGAAACGGGAGAACCCACTTCTAATTAATCATGAATAGAAATGTAATGTTAGGCCCAGGGTTGTTGAATTGTTGTTGTCATAATAAAGGATAGAAACCCTTCTTAAAAAGGAGGGATAGAAACCTTTCTAAAAAAACAACCCCAAACCACTTAGCTGGAATGAGCCTAGTTGGATTTAGGGCAGGTGACCCAGATGACTGCCTGGGGCGTTGGGTTTCGGGGGTGACAGGCTCCATTCCGGTCGCACCTGTCACGCAGACGATCTTCTCCACCCTGAGTTCGACAGCTGAAACTAACAGAACAAACAGTTCAGAGGCCGCAAATAAAATCCCTTATGCACAAGTTCATCATCATCAGCCACCATGGCAGGGATCAGTCTTACTTGCAGCCAGGCCATGCAGCAAAGTCGCAAAATGGGGTACGAGGGGCCTAAAATTGGGTAGTGTGCGAGGTTAAAACAGAGGTCACCAAAGGAACTCTTTTCTTTCTTTCTTTTTAATTTTATTGAGTATACAAAAACATACATACACATACCTACACAAACATACACACATTTCTTACATAAATATACATACCTGTGTTAGTTCTTTACATCATTAAAATTCGTCCTCTCAAAGAGGATAGTAGAAAAAAGAAAAAAGAAAAGGAATAGAAAAGAAAAAGAAAAAGAAAGAAACGAAAAAGGAAAATATCCAGAAAAGAAAAGAGAAGTTTATAAAAGAAAGAACAGATGTAAGATAGAATGCAATAAACAGAAACAATGCAAATGACTTCCATCATTGATATAGCACTTCCTAAGGTCCGTCTAACACAATTTTTTATCTGTTATTCTTTTTCCCGGTATTTTATATTTTGTTACATTTTCATACATTTTATTTCCAAACATAACCGGTATTTTATATTATCACCTTTTCTATTTAAGTAATCATTTAATCTTTCCATTGGTTTTGAATTACACTCTTAGGTCTTTGTCTTAACCATTCTGTCTACTTTGCTAATTGTAAATATTCACAAACTTGTTTAGCCAATCTTCTTTGGTTGGAGTGTAATTTTCTTTCCAATGTTGGGCTATCACCATTCTGGCCGCCGTTGAACCATACGAAAACAAATTAGTCTTTTCATTGGAATGTCACTTTTCATAATACCTAATAAATTTTCATAATACCTAATAAATATGATTCCGGTCTCTTAACCTGAGGAGCCATTTGGTCTAGGGCAGCGATTCACAACTCCCCCCCCCCCCCCCCGGGTCACAGTTTCAGAATAAAAATTTTCTCGTGCCGCACAGTTTTCTAATTGATAAATACATTGGAAAACAAAGAAGACACAACTCCTAGCAGTGCTTGGTTTTGAAAAGATATCTATCATATTCCTGCAGATAAGAAGGAATATTTTGATACTGTGCTATACTACACTACACTGAAATGTTTATAGGTTTATTTTATGGTCCTTGCATCCTCTCCTTTGAGAACCACTGGTCAAGGAATGAGTGGACAGTCTGCCTTCTTCTTTGAAGTTCTGCTTCCCTGGGGCGTTTTAAAGAATGCTGCGGTTTTGGGGCTGGGACTCGGCAGCCTTTGAAAGATAAAGAGAGAGATGCTCACAGCGAAGGCAGCAGGACTCCTTGCTCAGAGCCCATAGAACTTGATGCTGCTGAGATTTTTCCCCCCTATAATTTTTATTACATTTCTGTTTTACATTTTAGAATATTTATTCATACAACCTTAAAATATCAATGACTTCCCTTCTTCTCTTCCCATGGTTCATTTGCATAGCATAAATCCCTGCATATTTTATATAAACTAAACCAGGGGAGGCCAACTCCCAAGAGACTGCGATCTACTCACAGAGTTAAAAACTGGCAGTGATCTACCTCCTTTATTGGGGTTCAGGTGAAAGTTGTTGAGTTTTTTCAGGGAAGAGGGTAAAATGTTGAGCTTTTTTTAGGGGAGCCACAGTTGTTCAGCTTCTTTTGGGGGAGCCAATGATCTACCAATGATCTACCAGTGATGTACCGCGGACGTCCAGTGATCTACCGGTAGATCACAATCTACCTGTTGGACATGCCTGAACTAACCATTCAGTATTCATTATTACATCCATCAAAACTTATTTACACTGCTGAATTTATCTTACGCTGCCCACTGTTTTCAAATAAACACAGTTTCCTTCCTATATTCAATAAACATTTTCCCAATCTTCTTTAAACGTATGTCTTCTTGGTTCTCTTATTCTATGTGTTAGGTCACAAGTTGCACATATTCCATCAGTTTAAGTTGCCATTCTTCTTAGTTGTGACTTCGCTCGTTCTTCATTTGGGGGCTAACAAAACACGAGCCACAGTCACGATGCTGGAGTCTTATCTGCCCTTTGCCATAGGTCCCAGGGCAGCTTAGGTAAAGGTAAAGGGACCCATGACCATTAGGTCCAGTCACGGACGACTCTGGGGTTGCGGCGCTCATCTCGCATTATTGGCCGAGGAGCCGGCGTACAGCTTCTGGGTCATGTGGCCAGCATGACTAAGCCACTTCTGGCGAACCAGAACAGCGCATGGAAACGCCGTTTACCTTCCCGCCAGAGCGTACCTATTTATCTACTTGCACTTTGACGTGCTTTCGAACTGCTAGGTTGGCAGGAGCAGGCACCGAGCAACGGGAGCTCACCCCGTCGCAGGGATTCGAACCGCCGACCTTCTGATCGGCAAGCCCTAGGCTCTGTGGTTTAACCCACAGCACCACCCGCGTCCCTCCCAGGCAGCTTACAACACCGTAAAACACAGTACTAAAAATCAGTTGGAACAATTTACCATCAGAAGACCAGGCTCCATTCGCCTGCTCTCCTTGGCCAGGACACCAGTCCCTGCCATGCTTGGGCAGGATCTGATGCTGAGGCCTGCTCTGCACTTGCCTATGCACTCTTGATTTATTTTTCTGCAACTCCAAGCGTGCCAGCTGGGCTGATGGGAGCTGAGTCCAAAAAAATCTGGAGGGCGCCACCAGGCACAGGGGCTCAGATTCCTTTCCCAAAGTGTTGCTCATTTTCCTTTCCTTCCTCCCCTGGCTCCTCCGCTCAGGTGTACTACTCCATTGGGGCCTTGCCAAGTCTGTGTATGAAAAAATGTTCAGCTGGATGGTGGTCAGGATCAACAACTCATTGGAGACCAAACAACCCCGGCAGTATTTCATCGGGGTGCTGACATTGCAGGATTGAGATCTTTGACGTGAGTACATTGCGGTGGGTGCCACAGGATAGGATCATTGTTCTTAAGTAGATGTTGTTGGAGATTCATTCCCCGTGTGCAGTCATGGGTTTATTGTCTATCACATGACTGGGTATGTGCTTTGATTCCACAGGAATGGGATGTGACGTAGACAGGATGTTTGTCTTACTGTGTTCCCTGAGTGGACTGTCGTCCTTTGTTCTTACTCTCTTTGCTGCCTGATGATAGAGAGAGAGAGAGAGCCATGTTGCAGTGCTCCATGTGTATTTAATGTAAATAAAGTAGATTAGCCAAGACGCTGAGTTGCTGAGTTCTGTTACGCAACTGCGCAAACCTCTGCGGATCCCTAAGTGTGCTGATGTCTTCTGGCATCAGTCGCTGTGATGTTCGGCTGAGGAATGCTTTGAAGCTCCTGAACAATCGCCCAGGAGGGAGGGAACATGCCAGTCGGGCATGTGTCTCTGCCAAGGCCCTACTTGTGTGTAGGATATATCCTGACAGATATCCCCTACTGGAGACTGGTGTCTTTCTATTAGGGGCGAGCATGGTTTGTTCAGCAGACCATGAGCCTGTCATGTTTTGTTTCTTCCAAGTGCAACTTGTTTTCCGAGCTGCTCATCCCTCCTCCGCTTGGCTAGGTTAGGCTAAGGGTTTGTGATTGGCCCAAGGTCGCCCAGTCAGCCTCATAGTACGTTTCCGAGCACAATTCAAAGTGTTGGTGCTGACCTTTAAAGCCCTAAACGGCCTCGGCCCAGTATACCTAAAGGAGCGCCTCCACCCCATCGTTCAGCCTGGACACTGAGGTCAGCGTCGAGGGCCTTCTAGCGGTTCCCTCCTGCAAGAAGCAAAGCTACAGGGAATCAGGCAGAGGGCCTTCTCGGTAGTGGCACCCGCCCTGTGGAATGCCCTCCCATCAGATGTCAAGGAAATAAACAACTATCTGACTTTTAGAAGACATCTGAAGGCAGCCCTGTTTAGGGAAGTTTTTAATGTTTGATGCTTTATCACTTTATTATTATTATTATTATTCTGTTGGGAGCCGCCAGAGTGGCTGGGAACCCAGCCAGATAGGCGGGGTATAAATAAATTTGTTGTTGTTTGTTGTTGTTATCCAGGGGTCAGCAACCTTTTTCAGCCGTGGGCCGTCCACTGTCCCTCAGACCATGTGGGGGCCGGACTCATACTTTTTTGTGGAGATGAACGAATTCCTATGCCCACAAATAACCCAGAGATGCATTTAAATAAAAGCACACATTCTACTCATGTAAAAACACGCTGATTCCTGACAGTCCGTGGGCCGGATTGAGAAGGCGATTGGGCCGCATCCGGCCCACAGGCTTAGGTGCCTACCTCTGTTATCCTAGCTGAGTGGGGCTTTGAACCCTGGACAGACTGGTTTTTCAAATTGCTCGAGTCCTTGATTCGTTTCCCTTCCTCGCTCCCTGTCTCAGTTCAACAGCTTCGAGCAGCTGTGCATCAACTTCACCAACGAGAAGCTGCAGCAGTTCTTCAACCACCCAATGTTCGTGCTGGAGCAGGAAGAGTACAAGAAAGAAGGGGATCGAGTGGGTCTTCATCGACTTTGGCATGGACCTCCAGGCCTGCATCGACCTCATCGAGAAGTGTGGTTATGAGGTGCTCTCTGAGGGATGGAATCACGCCTCCATACTGAGATCAGGGAAACCGAGGGAGGGGAAGGTTTATCATTGGCTTCCCAATTTGCCCCCTCTGTCCCGCAATCCTTTTGACCTAAAGAAAAAACAACAACAGGGAAGAGTCAAGGTCTTGCCCTATTTTTCTCTTAGAGGTGCAGGCACTACACTACTGATTTCCCCCCAAGTCAGAGCCTCTCGCTTTCCCTCCTTCCCTCTCTGTATTAAGTCAGCTCAGCCTTCCCCACCTGGTCCCACAAATGTTTGGGACTACAGTTCCCATCAGCTTCAGCCACCCCACCTGGTGCCCACAAATGTTTGGGACTACAACTCCCATCAGCCCCTGACAGCATTGGCTGAAGCTGATGGGAACTGTAGTCCAAAAAATCTGGAGGGCGTGTGGTTGAGGAAGAACGGGTTTGAACCAACCGTAGTTTACCATGACATCCAAATTGGTGAAACCATCGTTACCACTAACCATGGTTTACTCCTGTTTTCAGCCTCTGGTTTGTGAGCAAAACCTTGTTATACAGCAACTGTTTGTGCCAGTTCAGATATCATGATAAATTATAGTTCTTGCTAAGGGAGGGTGGGATTAATATGGGAAGAGGGAAGGGAGTGCAGGAGCATCTTGGGACACTGCTAATCACCAAACAATGGTTTGGCAATTGCTAGTGTGAATTTTGAATTGGGCCAGAGCATCTTCAAAATACTTTATTTACAAGGGTACGGATGCAACTTTATTTTATTTATGTAGCTGCTGTTTCCTTGCCATGCCTTTCAAACAAGACAGGAAAATACAGTTAACCATGGTTTCCCATTACATTTGTACTGGGAAACTATAGTAAATAATTTACTAACAGGCCAGACTATGAAGTTAAGGTGCTAGGAAGCCATTAAGCATCGTTCCTGGTTCAGAGGTAGCAGGAATCCACGGTTAACTGTGGTTCCCTGCCTTGTTTGCATGAAAGGGGTGGGAGAAAGCGAGATTGTATGAAGCTCATGCACCTCTCCATTTATTGAGCTGAAATGTGATTGTGGAAGCACAGCCTAGAACCCTGCCCCGTTAAGGGCTAGAAACTTGTTTGTTTTAAAGGCAAGTAATCCTTCTTTTTCACCCAATGCGAGTTTCTGGATTTGCTTTGCCCCTTACCACTGTGTAACACAACCCTGAATATAAAGGGACTGGCCATTAGCACCCTTGTTGTGCCTTGCTAAAATAAATTTGCTTTTCCGTACACTTTTGGAGAGATGGGTTCAACCACTTCTGGGTTCTTCCCCCATCCTTCTGATTCCTTCTGTCTGATTTCACTATGGCTAACGGCTTCCAAACAACTTTAAACTATGGCTTCATATTCTTGCGTGTTAGGGAACTATTTGCTATAGTTTCCCAGTTCGGATGCAACAGGAAACCATGGTTAGCCGGGCCTCCCTGACTTGCTGCTATGGTTCTGTTTCTCCCCTCTTTCCGAGCAGCCGCTGGGCATCATGTCCATCCTGGAGGAGGAGTGCATGTTCCCCAAAGCCTCCGACATGACCTTCAAGGCCAAGCTGTACGACAACCACCTGGGCAAGTCGAACAACTTTGGGAAGCCCCGCAACACCAAGGGCAAGCCGGAGGCCCATTTCTCCCTCACCCATTACGCCGGCACCGTCGACTACAACATCCTTGGCTGGCTGCAGAAGAACAAGGACCCCCTCAACGAGACGGTGGTGGGGCTCTACCAGAAGTCGTCCCTCAAGCTCCTTGCTACGCTTTTCTCCAGCTATGCCAGCATGGAGGCTGGTGAGATTGATGGACGCGCATAAGAGAGGGAGAAGGAGGAAAGGAGAAAACCAGGCCCGGCACTCAAAATCCTTGGGCAGTTGCCCTGGCATCAGGGGGGTGGGGTGTGTGGCTGCCATTTTAATTTCCCGAAACACTCCAAATTAGGCGGCAGATGAATCTATTAGCTTTGGTTTTCTCTCTGTTTCTTCTCATTTTTTCCCCAGACTTAAGTTCTGAAATATACTCAGAGTCAAGTGTGAATTTCATGCTCTTTATTCAGCTCCTAGTAGCAAGGAATGGATGTTTCCCCAAAACGTCTGCTATAAATACATTATTTACACAATGGGCCCCACGTGATTGGCTAATTCCGGGATACTCCTGTAGACCAATCAGGTTGTGGATACACTTCCACCTGGAGCTGGATTGGGTGGCTCCTGCGGACCAATCAGACTGCTGCATTCTGGGTCCTATTGTTCTAGGACCAATCAGACTGCTGCATTCTGAATCCTATTGTTCTAGGACCAATCAGACTGCTGCATTCTGAATCCTATTGTTCTAGGACCAATCAGACTGCTGCATTCTGGGTCCTATTGTTCTAGGACCAATCAGACTGCTGCATTCTGAATCCTATTGTTCTAGGACCAATCAGACTGCTGCATTCTGGATCCTATTGTTCTAGGACCAATCAGACTGCTGCATTCTGGATCCTATTCAGCTCAGTACATAACAAGTTCACATCCCTACGTTTCAGCTTCAGTTTGCAATTTATCTTTATTTTATCTAGAAGAAAAGCCTCATGGAAATTGGTCAGCATTCAGAGCAAATTTCTCCCAGCGACGCACGTTTTCAGTATTCAGTTTTGCCTGACGAAAACATCATCATGATAATTTTAATTTGTATATGCCGCCCATCTGACTGAGGTTCCCCAGCCACTCTGGGCGGCTTCCAAAAAAGTATTTAGACACAAGCAATTTCCACTAAAGCAATATGTTCTTTTTTCCTCATATGTGCATGTCTTTGCACAGTGCACGCCTTCCCCCAGTGTACACATTTTTGTATGTGTCATCACACCGGAGAGCAGCATCACAAAATGCGGATAAGTGCAAATTTAAAAGCCATCTGCGTTTCAGTTTGTGTATTGTTTCAGAAAGCACGGATGAGGGAGGTTCATGTTGAAATGTAACCTAAACTGAATTTCTACCAGTCCTAGTTTGGCATGATGCTACATGCCCAGAGTGCCTTCCATCACCTTCGGCTGGTGGCCCAGCTACACCCCTGTCTGGACAGGGATAGCCTAAAACTACTGTTGTCTATACTCTAGTAACCTCAACGTTAGATAACTGCAATGTGTTATATGTAGGGCTGCCTCTGAAGATGGTTCGGAAACTTCAGCTGGTGCAGAATTCAGTGGCCAGGTTGCTCACCGGAGCAAGATGGTTTGAGCATATTACACCGATCCTGGTCCGACTGCACTGGCTAACAATTAGTTTCCGGGCCCAATTCAAAGTGCTGGTTTTGACCTATAAAGCCTTAAATGGCTCAGGACCGCAATACCTCAAGGACCGCCTCTTCCCATATGAACCTACCCAGACCTTAAGATCATCTTCTGAGGCCCTTCTTTGTGTGCCTCCTCCTCGAGAGGTCCGGAGGGTGGCAACACGAGAACAGGGCCTTCTCTGCAGCGGCTCCCCACCTGTGGAATGCTCTCCCCAGGGAAGTACGCCTGATGCCTTCATTATACATCTTTAGGCACCAGGCCAAAACGTTCCTTTGGTTGATTTGATTGACATCCTATGCCCTTTTAAAATGTGTGTGTTTTTTGTGGTGGGTATATTGGGTTGTTGGTTTTATTTTGATTATGTATTTTGTGGTTTTATATTTTGATTTTATTCCGTGAACTGCCCTGAGACCTCCGGGTATAGAGCTGTATATAAATTCAATCAAATCAAATCAAATCAAATCAAATCAAATCAAATCAAATCAAATCAAAATAAAATACATTGAAGGAAGCAGGAGGCACTGCAGGAAATGAGAGCCAGCACAGTGTAGTGGTTAATTAGATTTCAATGACAGTCAGTGGGAAGGAGACCAGTGTAGGAGAACTGAATTTAAGATTGAAAAAGAAGAAGAGAAACTGAAAGAAACCCAAACTGGCCTGATTTGCTCATCCCTTTGACGAGGGAGGCTTGCCTGAGTTTTCAAAGCCTTCACTCTCTTGCACTTCTGTCCTCAGGTGGAGATGGAGGGAAGGGAAAAGGGTCGAAGAAGAAAGGATCGTCTTTCCAGACCGTATCCGCAGTTCATCGGGTAGGAAACCAAAGGCCGCCCCACGAAAAAGATTGGGGGGGGGGGTGCTTGTTTGATTTTTTTTCGAAGTCAAGCAAGGGGGAGCAAAGAAGACATTGCTAAGTATTAACACACATTCCTCCCTCTCTTTTCCTCCTTCTCTCCTTTCGTCCTCCCCCTTTCCCTGCCTCTTCCTCCTTCTGTCTTCCCTCACCTCTTCTTCTCTCCCTCTCTCCTTCCCCCTCCCTCTTTCTCTCCCCTCCGTCTGCTTCCCTCTCTCCCTCTCCTTCTACCTCTTTCTCTGGCAGGAGAACCTCAACAAGCTGATGGCCAACCTGAAGACCACCCACCCTCACTTTGTGAGGTGCCTCATCCCCAACGAACGGAAGGCCCCTGGTAACCGGACAGGGACAGGGCTGGTGGACCGGGCTGGGAGGTGCTGGTTGTGGTGGTTTGGGGAGGTCCTTGGGCACCTAACTCACAGACAGGGACGGGTCTACTGCTGTGATTACCTGGAATGTGTACCAACAAAAGGAACGGTGGTGCAAAAGACAGGGAATCTGCCTCTGTTGGCATATTTAGCATAACGCTAGTGGCAGATGAACAGGACAGGAGCCCCACAGAGCAATAGAGACACCACCTCTTAAGTACAGTATATGGGAGGTTCCTCTCCCAATGCATTGCCCAGGATCTCTTGTTGTTTAGTCGTGTCTGACTCTTCATGACCCCATGGACCATAGCACGCCAGGCACTCCTGTCTTCCACTGCCTCCCGCAGTTTGGTAAGACTCATGTTGGTAGCTTCGAGAACACTGTCCCACCATCTCGTCCTCTGTCATCCCCTTCTCCTTGTGCCCTCCATCTTTCCCAACATCAGGGTCTTTTCCAGGGAGTCTTCTCTTCTCATGAGGTGGCCAAAGTCTTGGAGCCTCAGCTTCAGGATCTGTCCTTCTAGTGAGCACTCAGGGCTGATTTCCTTCAGAATGGATAGGTTTGATATTCTTGCAGTCCATGGGACTCTCAAGAGCACTATAATTCGAAAGCATCAATTCTTCGGCGATCAGCCTTATTTATGGTCCAGCTCTCTAGAACCATACAATTGTGGAGTTGGAAGAGACCCCCAAGGGTGGTCCAACACCCGCATTGCAGGAATCTTTTGCCCAACACTGGGCTCGAACCCATGTCCCTGAGGTTAAGAGTCTCATTCTCTACAGACCTCTGGCTCTGCAGTTCTGGAGCAGGAGGGGGGGTCTTTTTTTCTGCCTGAAGACCACATCCTGGGCAACCTTCTAGGATGGAGTTGTGGGCGGGCCAGAAGAAAAAGAGGGCGGAGCAATGGATGCAAATTGTACCTCTGTACGGCAGGCTAGTTTCAACACACCCACACAGCTCTCTCTCTCTGCCAACCAGCCAAGCAAGAGGCATTAATGGCACATTCCATCCAGGCAAAGATACTCAAGGGGGTTGCAAAACGGTGTGGGGTGTGGCCCCTGGACCTGAGACTTCCCACCCTTGTTTTAGAGAGATGCTATGAGATGTGTGAGGGACGCGGGTGGCGCTGTGGGTTAAACCACAGAGCCTAGGGCTTGCTGATCAGAAGGTCGGTGGTTCGAATCCCTGTGACGGGGTGAGCTCCCGTTGCTCGGTCCCTGCTCCTGCCAACCTAGCAGTTCGAAAGCACGTCAAAGTGCAAGTAGATAAATAGGTACTGCTCCGGCGGGAAGGTAAACGGCGTTTCCGTGCGCTGCTCTGGTTCGCCAGAAGCGGCTTAGTCATGCTGGCCACATGACCCAGAAGCTGTATGCCGGCTCCCTCGGCCAGTAAAGCGAGATGAGCGCCACAACCCCAGAGTCATCTGCGACTGGACCTAACGGTCAGGGGTCCCTTTACCTGTACCTTTATGAGATGTGTGGCTAAATAAAAGACATAAACTAAGGTTGGATGGGACCCCAGCCAAATGGAGGGCACAGAGGAGGCCCATTTCTAACGCTGGTGATACCTCCCCTCTCTCTCTCCCTTCGCCAGGAGTGATGGATAATGCTCTGGTCATGCACCAGCTCCGCTGTAACGGAGTCCTGGAGGGGATCCGGATCTGCCGGAAGGGATTCCCCAACCGGATCCTTTATGGGGACTTCAGGCAAAGGTGAATCTGCTTTCGGGGTCACGCTGGGTGGAGGGCGGCCCTTCCCTGCACTGTCCCTGTCGCAACCTGGAACATTTGCTACCTTCCCCACAACGGACAGCAACGTGCAATTAATTAGCTGGTAGAAATATCTGGAGCACAAGTCGCATTTACACACCAGCATAGTAGCTCTGCTCAGTCCGATTATTCCTTAAAAGGTTCTGGAGGAGATGGAATTGCAATCTAGAATTCTGGCATTCTCTTAGGACTAGAACTGCACCCCCCCCCCGGCATTTGCTTCTGCGCTTCTAACCGTATAGCCAAATATTATAAGTAATATTTAAGACGAATAGTCCATTACAACATGTTTTAATGGGACTGCTTTATTTTGTGTTTTCATTATGGATGCTCATTTAATGTTTGTGCCATTGGCCTTTATACTTGTAAACTGCTTAGAAGGCTAATTCGGCACTGAGTGATATATAAATTGATTAACAACAACAACGGTTCGAAAAACCCCAACAACCATTAATTGTTCACTGACCCAAATTGAAAATAGGCCTAAAACAGGTCAATTAAGAAATATGCTGTCCTGGTTTTACGCCCCTGTACTTCCTTCCCATCAGAAGAATCTTACAGCTTTGGCAGGGGAATCTTAACAGAATATTTCCCTCCCCACCAGGTACCGTATCCTGAACCCAGCTGCCATCCCTGAGGGCCAGTTCATCGACAGCCGGAAGGGAGCAGAGAAGCTCTTGGGCTCCTTAGATATCGACCACAACCAGTACAAGTTTGGCCACACTAAGGTGAGAGGGTGGGGCATTTGCGACCACTTCCAGACAACCTCTTTATTCAGCATCCATGCTGATTAACTTTCACATAACTTCTGTGGTCATTAGATGATATCCAGTATTTATTGAGCATTTGTTCTGATTTGTTTACGGAGCGGTTATATCACAGTGATTTGCTTGCGGGGTGTCTATGCATTCCCTTTCATATTTTGTTCACCCACCCTTTTTGGTGTGTTTCCTAGTCAGTTTCTGAACTGCAAGAAGTTCACATGGATTTGTTGCGCTAAGCAAGCAATCCGCGATAAAACTTGGTACCGCTGGGGTGATTGACATCCGTGAGACTCAATTGTATAGAGCTGATCTCAAAATGCTTGTTTACAAAGCTATTGTACTACCAACCTTACTGTATGCTTGTGAAACATGGACCACTTATAAACGCCATCTCCAACTCCTTGAAAGATTCCATCAACGTTGTCTCCGAAAATTTTTACACATCACTTGGGAAGACAGGCGAACTAATGCCAGTGTTCTGGAAGAAGCAAAGATCACCAGTGTAGAAGCAATGATTCTTCAACATCAGCTTCGTTGGACTGGTCATGTTGTGCGGATGCCTGATTATCGTCTTCCAAAGCAGCTACTCTATTCTGAACTTTAAAACGGAAAGCGTAATGCTGGTGGTCAACAAAAGAGGTTTAAAGACTGTCTCAAGGCAAATCTTAAAAAATGTAGTATAGACACCAACAATTGGGAAACACTGGCTTGCGAGTGCTCCAGTTGCAGAACAGCCTTTACCAAAGGTGTCATGGGCTTTGAAGACACTCAAACTCAGGACGCAAGGGAGAAACGTGCTAAGAGGAAGGCACGCTTGGCAAACCCTGACCGTGATCAACTCCCGCCCGGAAACCTTTGTCACCACTGTGGAATGATGTGTGGATCTAGAATTGGCCTCCACAGTCACTTGCGGACTCACTGTTAAATCCGTGTTTATGGAAGACAATCTGACTCGGCTACGAGGGATAGGAGGAGGAGGAGGAGGAGGAGGAGGAGAAGAAGAAGAAGAAGAAGAAGAAGAAGAAGAAGAAGAAGAAGAAGAAGAGAGACTAGTACTCATCTAGTGCCCTTGTGGACAGTATTGTATTATAGATGATAGATAGATAGATAGATAGATAGATAGATAGATAGATAGATAGATAGATAGATAGATAGATAGATAGATGATAGTTAGATAGATAGAGCCTTAGCCAGAGTTGCTCATGCTGACATCCCTACCACCTTTTCCTCTCCTTCCAGGTGTTTTTCAAGGCTGGGCTGCTGGGCCAATTGGAGGAAATGCGAGATGAACGCCTTTCCCGTATCATCACCCGCATCCAAGCGCAGGCCAGGGGTCAGCTCATGCGCATCGAGTTTAAGAAGATTATGGAGCGCCGGTGAGCGCCGTGCTTATCCCTTCTTATCTTGCAGGTTGGGCGGGAGGAAGAATAGATTCCCACGGTATCTGGAAGAGGGAGATTCATAATAACAAGATTTCCACAAGGGTACCTGTTTCAACAAAGGTGCTGCAAGCACTTTCTGAATGCGCTTTCAGAGCATTTCAGCTGGATTTGGTTTGCGGGGAATCTTAGTCAGCTTTGGCTATTTAATGAGCATTTGTCCCGATTTGTTTACGGGTGCTTAGATGGCATTGCATCAAAGCAAGCGCATTTCCCCATAATTTTCCTTATCGCAGAAAAAAGAAGTCTGGTCTTTAGGGGCAGGTGGGCTTGTCTCCTCAAAGGACTGTAATTGTGCAGCTGAAATTTAGCAGCATGAGACAGGATCCCATCTGAAAATAGGGATGGCCTGGAAGCACCTTTCGTGGTCACAAGAAGACCCGCTCTTGATGGTTGTCAGAAATGCTGGTGGGCAGTTGCTTTGCTAGGCAACGTGCCTGTTTAAAATTTATTTGGCTAGTACTTATATAGTACTTAGGGACGTGGGTGGCGCTGTGGGTTAAACCACAGAGCCTAGGGCTTGCCGATCAAAAGGTCGGCAGTTCGAATCCCCGCCACGGGGTGAGCTCCCGTTGCTCGGTCCCTGCTCCTGCCAACCTAGCAGTTCAAAAGCACGTCAAAGAGAAGGAGATAAATAGGTACCGCTCTGGCGGGAAGGTAAACGGTGTTTCCGTGTGCTTCTCTGGTTCGCCAGAAGCAGCTTAGTCATGCTGGCCACATGACCCGGAAGCTGTACACCGGCTCCCTCTGCGAGATGAGCGCTGCAACCCCAGAGTCGGTCACGACTGGACCTAATGGTCAGGGGTCCCTTTACCTTTTATATAGTACTTATTTATTTGCACTTATAGTCTGTTCTTTGACAAATTGTTCCCAGTGCGAGTTACAAACACCTGCAATTAAAATAAGAAGGAATGTACAGTTACAATCATTTTAAAAATCATTTTATATTGCATTTTATACCATAAACTGCCCTGTGATCCTCAGATGAAGGGCACTACAGAAATTTAATACAATAAATAAATGAAGTGAAAAAGGGGGCCCATGGGAAGAAAAGAAAAAAACCTGTGGAACTCTGCAACAATGACCACCAAAACCTCACGAATTGCAGTTTCTTTTTTTCTCCTTGCCTGGAACCTCGTTTTCAAAACCAAAAAGCAATCCGTATCAGAATAAATAAATAAAAATACAATGCACAGCAATGGAAGAGGAGGCAAGACAGCCAATCGGTCAAAGGCCTGGAGGGTAAAGAGTTGCAATTTTGACCAATCACTGAAAACCACAGGGACATAGAGGGCTGCCTTACCCCCAAGTCGGAACATTCAGTCCCCTAGCTCCATATTGCCCACTGCGACAGGCAGAGTCCCTCCAGGGTTTCTGGCAGGGAGGTTGGGGGAGACTTTCCTCTGCTTAGGGACTAAATCCCCCATTTCCTTACCCTCCTTTCCCCAGGGATGCGTTGCTAGTGATTCAGTGGAACATCCGGGCGTTCATGGGGGTGAAGAACTGGCCTTGGATGAAGCTGTTCTTCAAAATCAAGCCTCTGCTCAAGAGCGCAGAGACCGAGAAGGAGATGCAGGTAATGCTTCTCGGATTACGACTGAAATTGATCCAGGAACAAAAAAAGTTAAGGGCTGCCACACTGAGTCCATCCAAAAACATCTGGAAAGCCATCAAGTGCCCCAGGCTATCCCTGATTTGCTCAGAGGGGTTCATAGCAGGCAGTTTATACACTCCACAAATATATAAACACCTTGCACAACAGTGTAATTCAGGGGTAGGCAACCTAAGGCCCGTGGGCCAGATGTGGGCCAATCGCCTTCTCAATCCGGCCCGCGGACGGTCCGGGAATCAGCGTGTTTTTACATGAGTAGAATGTGTCCTTTTCTTTAAAATGCATCTCTGGGTTATTTGTGGGGCATAGGAATTTGTTCATCCCCCTCCAAAAAAAAAATAGTCTGGCCCACCACATGGTCTGAGGGACGGTGGACCGGCCTACGGCTGAAAAAGGTTGCTGACCCCGGTGTAATTAATGCAGAATTGGCCCTGTTACATGTTTGACACAATGCTCATTCCACGTTTGTAAGAAATTAGTCTTTCAATGTAGCAGCTCCTACACTTTCCTGCCTATTGACATCAGGCGTTTGCTGTTACTCCTTTCAGTGTAAATATTTTTGTTTTGGCAAGCCTATCCGGATGTGTAGGTTGTTGACGCTTTAACCTGAGTTTTAGTTTATCGCTTTTAATAACTTTTTTTTGGAAGGTTTTCAATTTATTTAAAAACTGTTTGCTGATAGTTTAATTTTTTAAAATTCTGTTTGTAACCTGCTTTTTGAGGTCGGTGGGGTTTTATTTTACAATCAAGTGGTATTTAAATTTTTATGAAATAAATACACAAATAGTGAAGGCCAGGTTGAACCATTTGCATGCTAGTCTTCTACAAACGAGGGCCGTTATTTTCCGGTTGCGAAGCCGTTCAAGCACACAACCTCACACCTGCAATCTGAAGTTGAAAAAGGCCCCGAACCGGCTTTGCTCTACCAGCTTTGAAATATCCCTTCCCAATATATAACCCTGCCATTCGCTTTTCCTTTGAAGCAGCTAGCGCTGGCTGGCTGGTTGAGTCCATCAGTCTCGTTTTCTTCTCCGCAGACAATGAAGGAAGAATTTGGGCGGCTGAAGGAAGCTCTGGAGAAATCGGAGACTCGGAGGAAGGAGCTGGAGGAAAAGATGGTCTCCCTATTGCAGGAGAAGAATGACCTGCAGCTGCAAGTTCAAGCTGTGAGTGACTTTATAAACCCACCAGGACAAACTGCAAGGTCCTTGAGAGAGTCCTCGGTTGCTTCCATAATAATAATAATAATAATAATAATAATAATAATAATAATTTATTTGTACCCCAGCATGACTAAGCCGCTTCTGGCTCAACGGGACACTGTAACAGAAAACAGAGCACATGAAAACGCTGTTTACCTTCCCGCCGCAGCAATACCTATTGTATCTACTTGCACTGGCATGCTTTTGAACTGCTAGGTTGGCAGGAGCTGGGACCGAACAACGGGAGCTCACCCCGTGACGGGGATTCGAACTGCCGACCTTCTGATCGGCAAGCCCAAGAGGCTCAGTGGCTTAGACCACAGCGCCACCTGGTGGATGGACAGTGTGGAAGAAATGCATCCTTCCCACCTAATTGCATCTGAAGGCTTCCAAATCTTAAGTTATTGTCCTCTATAGAAACAAGCTGTTTGAGGAAAGGGTCATAGCTCAGCTGTAGAGCATTTGCTTAGCAAGCAGAAGGCCCCAGGTTCAATTCCAGCATCTCCAGGCAGGGCTAGGAATTTCCCCCTGTCTGAAACCCTGGACAGCCACTGCCAGTCAGAGTGGAAAATACTGAGCTCTACGGGCCAATAGTTTGACTCAGTATAAAGCAGCTTCCTATGTTTCTGTGAAATGGGCGCATATGGAATTAACAAAATTGTTCAGGATACTGGGCAGATATGAAGCAAAGGTCAAAGTGCACTGTTGCTATCTCTTAAGAAGACAGGAAGGTACATTGGGATCAAAACAGCCTTTTACATTATCAAAAAGTCCTAACATATTTGATTTATTTTGATTTATTAAATTTGTATACCGCCCTCTACCCATAGACCTCAGGGCGTTTCACAACATAAAATCACAATATAAAAAGCACTTTTGACCTTTCACATCCCATCTCTTTGCAGCACCTCCTTGTTCCCGTTTACTCCTTCCTCCTCAAATGCCCAAACAGACGCTTGCTTTTCCAAATAAAACCTTTCCTTCCTCTCCTCTCGCAGGAGCAAGATAATCTGAACGATGCTGAGGAACGGTGCGACCAGCTGATCAAGAACAAGATCCAGCTGGAGGCCAAGGTGAAGGAGATGACCGAGAGGATGGAGGATGAGGAGGAGATGAACGCCGAGCTGACGGCCAAGAAGCGGAAGCTGGAGGACGAGTGTTCGGAGCTCAAGAAGGACATTGACGACCTGGAGCTGACCCTGGCGAAAGTGGAGAAGGAGAAGCACGCCACGGAGAACAAGGTGCGCTTAGAGCGGGAGCAGGTTCCCTAGACGAACCTGCCCAGGTGATAAGGTCCTCGGGTGAGCACCTTCTCCCAGCCCCTTCGACGTCAGCGGCGCATCTGGTGGGGACACAAGAGAGGGCCTTTTCGGTGGTGGCTCCCTGTTCTGAACTGCAGGCCTAAAGGAGGCCTTGTGGGAGTGGTTGGGTGCAGGAAGACCAAAGAAGGGTGTCAAAAACATCAGAATATCCAGTTATAGAATCATAGAGTTGGAAGAGACCACAAGGGCCATCCAGTCCAACCCCCTGCCAAGCAGGAAACACCATCAAAGCATTCCTGACAGGTGGCTGTCAAGCTTCTGCTTAAAGAAGGAGACTCCACCACACTCCTTGGCAGCAAATTCCACTGTCGAACAGCTCTTACTGTCAGGAAGTTCTTCCTAATGTTTAGGTGGAATCTTCTTTCTTGTAGTTTGAATCCATTGCTCCGTGTCCGCTTCTCTGGAGCAGCAGAAAACAACCTTTCTCCCTCCTCTATATGACATCCTTTTATATATTTGAACATGGCTATCATATCACCCCTCAACCTTCTCTTCTAGAGAAGGTTAGTTCTAGAGAAGGTGTCGACTTCGGCAAAGCAGTTTGCCAGTTCTCCTAGCCTTTGCAGACACCGCAGCAAGGAGATGGCTTTGCCCGCACCCAAACAAACGTTTATACCAGGCATGCCCCAAACTCAGCCCTCCAGCTGTTTTGGGACTACAACTCCCATCATCCCTAGCGAACAGGACCAGTGGTCAGGGATGATGGGAATTGTAGTCCCAAAACAGCTGGAGGGCCGAGTTTGAGGATGCCTGGTTTATACATTCTTAATACAGCAGAGCAGCGTGTGTCATTTCACTTGACTAGATGAGGGCATAGATGGCAAATACCCAAACCTGTCAGGATGCTGTCAGCGGCTCCCAGCTGTTTGCCCAGGAAAGTATAAAGACAAGGAAAAGTTTCTTACCGTCCCTTTTCATTTCAATATTTACAGAGAGAGGCTCTAGAACCCAGCCTCTTGGACAGGCATCCCCAAACTTGGCCCTCCAGCTGTTTTGGGACTACAATTCCCATCCTCCCTGACCACTGGTCCTATTAGCTAGGGATGATGGGAGTTGTAGTCCCAAAACAGCTGGAGGGCCGAGTTTGGGGGTGCCTGCTCTTGGATAATGGTGTTGTCCTGAATGAATCTCCACCCTCCGTCTCTCCCGCTTCCTCGTTCGCCTTCTACGGGTGCTGCTACGTGCCCTCTGCCTTCAAGCTCTTTGCTCTCCTTCTTTTAAGGCTCACCGAGTTCTGGGAGATGGAGGGTCTGGGATGCTTTCTAATGACAACGTGTCGCCACAGGTCAGGCTGAGTGCTGGCGGCAGTGCAGTTGGCTGCCTTCCAGCTAAGAACATCTCCCCACATGCTCCTGGGAGCCTTACATGTCGATTCAAGGTTGTCCCTTCCCCACAACTCCTCACATCTCTGGGGTTTGGCCTTCCCTCCAGGTGAAAAATCTCACGGAGGAAATGGCCGGTCTGGATGAGATCATCGCCAAGCTGACCAAGGAGAAGAAATCCTTGCAAGAGGCCCACCAGCAGGCTTTGGACGACCTGCAGGTTGAAGAAGACAAAGTCAACACGCTCACCAAAGCCAAGCTGAAGCTGGAGCAGCAGGCGGATGATGTGAGTCAACAGGCAGAGACTGGAGAATTTCATGAATATGAGCATATAAGAAGCTGTTGCCAGAGCTGGGGCCTTCTGAGTGCTGGCGGACTGCAACTCCCATCAGCCCTGACCATTGGCTGCACTGGCTGATGGGAGATGTAGTCCAGCAACATCCAGAAGGAGACAAATCCTCCATCCTTGCGTCCAACCGAAGATCTCCTGCTCTGGGAGATCTTCTTGGTGGGAGAGAGGGGCTTTCCCCACCTTTAGCTATCGCAGTTTCTCTGCCACCAGGGGTGGGGGACATTTTGTTTATTTTTTAAAATATATTTTTTATTGAATTTCCTGTTTTGCAATTTAGAATATTCATTTAAACAACCTTAAAATATCAAAAACATCCCTTCTTCTCTTTCCATGGCTCATTTTGCTAAACACAAATCCCTGCATATTTTATATAAACTAAACCATTCAGTATTCCATTATGACACCCATCAAAACTTAATTGACACTGTTGTATTTACCTTAATGTTGCCAATGTTTTCAAGTGTACACAATCACCCCCCCCCCATATATTCAGTAAACATTTTCCAATCTTCTTCAAACGTATTTTTCTTTTCGTTCTCTTATTCTGTATGTTAGGTTGGCAAGCTGCGCATACTCCGTCAGCTGAAGTTGCCACTCTTCTTTAGTTGGGACCTTGGGGTGGGGGACATTGACAACCTTCCCCAGGCTGCGTGCCAGCAGTGGGTGGGGACAGAGTTAGAATTGCGTGGTTTAATAGGTGTGCCTCCACTCCGCCTCCACAGCTGGAAGGCAGCAGAGCTTCTGAATGCCATTTGCTGGAAACCACAGGAGAGGACAGGGCTCTTTTCCTCTGGCCCTGCTAGCCTAAATCACAACAAACGTAACCTGCTGAGTATCATAAATGTAGTACCTTATTTATAGCATACCCACAACCGGGGTGAACAACATAGTAACATTAGACAACTCTGGCAACGTGAATACATATATAGATGTATTACAAATATACAAAAAAGAACCCAAGGTTTTTGGATCCCATAAAATAATATAAGAAGTCCATGAGATGATGTAAGCAGAACAAGGTTTTCCGGAATAAAGTCAACTTGTTTCGCCTTGTGTACATTATTCAGATTCCATTATGCTGAAGAAATAGAAAGGCACAACAGGGAGAGTATGCCTCACCATATCGTGAAGGGGTTTTGCAACCTTTAAAATACTTATGGTATTCCTTGTTACAATATCGTGGTGGCATGTATAATCTAATTGAATATATCACGCTTTTACTCATTTATGTATAAAAATAGAGTTTCAACTGCATCACGTCATATCATTTAGATTTCAAGTTGCTGAAGAAGCCGAAAGGCGAAACAAGTTGACTTTATTCCGGAAAACCTTGTTCTGCTTACATCATCTCATGGACTTCTTATATTATTTTATGGGATCCAAAAACCTTGGGTTCTTTTTTGTATATTTGTAATACATCTATATATGTATTCACGTTGCCAGAGTTGTCTAATGTTACTATGTTGTTCACCCCGGTTGTGGGTATGCTATAAATAAGGTACTACATTTATGATACTCAGCAGGTTACGTTTGTTGTGATTTATGCCAGTGCTGTACATAACCAAGGTGTGTTGTTTGACTGGCCCTGCTAGCTAGCAGGGTGTCTGTCTGGCTCCTGAGAGACGGGGCACCGGACTAGGTGGGCTGTTGTCCTGATCCAGGAGGGCCCCCTCTTTCCATACTCCATCCAGACAAATGTGTCCCCCTCCAAAAAAAAGGTTGGCCAACCTCTGATCTAGTAGAGGTAAAGGGACCCCTGACTGTTAATGTCCAGTCGTGGACAACTCTGGGGTTGCGGCGCTCATCTCGCTTTAGTGGCCAAGGGAGCCGGCGTACAGCTTCCAGGTCATGTGGCCAGCATGATTAAGCCACTTCTGGCGAACCAGAGCAGCACACGGAAACGCCGTTTACCTTCCCACCAGAGCGGTACCTATTTATCTACTTGCACTTTGATGTGCTTTCGAACTGCTAGGTTGGCAGGAGCAGGAACTGAGCAACGGGAGCTCACCCCGTCGCGGGGATTCGAACCGCCGACCTTCTGATCGGCAAGCCCTAGGCTCTGTGGTTTAGATCAGTGTTCCCCAACCTTGGGCCTCCAGCTGTTTTTGGACTACAACTCCCATCATCCCTCGCTAGCAAGACCAGTGGTCAGGGATGATGGGAATTGTAGTCCGAAAACAGCTGGAGGCCCAAGGTTGAGGAACACTGGTTTAGATCACCCGCGTCTGATCTAGTAGACTCCCCCAAATGGATTCTGCAGTCCAAAGCACAAGAAACCACCTGTGAGTAACGCCCGTTTCTTCTTCTTCTTCTTCTTCTTCTTCTTCTTCTTCTTCTTCTTGTCTGCCTCTTTCAAACCAGCTGGAAGGCTCGCTGGAACAGGAGAGGAAGATCCGTATGGACCTGGAACGGGCCAAGAGGAAGCTGGAAGGGGACTTGAAGCTGACCCAGGAGAACATCATGGACCTGGAGAACGACAAGCAACAACTGGAGGACAAGCTGAAAAAGTAGGGGACGTGCCTCATCTCAGCATGCTTTGCAGGAGCCTTTGGTAAACAGGAAGACCCAGAAATGGAGAGATAGAGGCTGCCCCTCTCTGCCTGCCACTACCAAACTCTTTTCACTGTTTCTTATTGAGTAGCATATTTGTGGAGGAGGAGGCTATTGATGGCGAGTAGCCATGACGGCCATGCTGTTGCCTTCATAGCTGGAGGCAGGGATCTTTCCACATGCCATTTGCTGGAAGCCACAGGAGAGGAGAGGGCTCTTGTGCTCAGGTTGTGCTTGTTGGCTTCCCACTGGGGCGTCTAGTTGATGCTGGACTAGCTGGACCACTGGCCCGATCCAGCAGACTCTTCTTTATATTCTTAGAAATACCCAAAACTAATGCATGTGAACTGTGTCCAGTTCTGGGCACCAGGGTGTAAGGCTGACACATTGCAACATGCCTGGAGACACAAGGTTGAAGAGCAATGGTCTAGACCAGTGGTGGCTAACCTTGGCACTCCAGATGTTTTGGAACTACAACTCCCATCATCCCTAGCTAACAGGACCAGTGGTCAGGGATGATGGGAGTTGTAGTCCCAAAACATCTGGAGTGCCAAGGTTAGCCACCACTGGTCTAGACCAAAAAGCCCCATTCTGGTGGTGGCTCAGGGAGTGGTGGAAATCTTGCGGACCGGGGTGGGGGTGGGAAATGGGAAGACGGAGGTGTTGACTTCTCAAAATCCCTTTTGCAGGAAGGAGTTTGACATCAACCAGCAGAACAGCAAGATCGAAGATGAGCAGGCCCTGGCTTCACAACTGCAGAAGAAGCTGAAGGAACTTCAGGTAGGTTCCCTGCTTAGACCTTCAGCTTTCAGGTGGCTCTCTGCTCTAGAAATGCCCGGGGATGGACTTTCCCTCTTTCGCCAACTCTTGGCTTTACGTTCTAGAACCACCTTCTGACCTAGAACCAACCCCCTGTGAGTTTGGCCCTGGGGCAAGCCTCATGCCCAGCGAAGGTTCTGCCCTTGAGTCCATATGCTGGATGGATTGAGGGACCCATCTTTTTTCTGCGGTCCAGGCGCGGATCGAGGAGCTGGAAGAGGAGCTGGAGGCGGAGCGGGCATCCCGCGCCAAGGTGGAGAAGCAGCGCTCCGACCTCTCGCGGGAGCTGGAGGAGATCAGCGAGCGGCTGGAGGAGGCCGGCGGGGCCACGACCGTGCAGGTCGAGCTGAACAAGAAGCGGGAGGCGGAATTCCAGAAGATGCGCCGCGACCTGGAGGAGGCCACTCTCCACCACGAGGCCACGGCGGCCACGCTCCGCAAGAAGCACGCTGACTCGGTGGCGGAGCTGGGGGAGCAGATCGACAACCTGCAGCGCGTGAAGCAGAAGCTGGAGAAGGAGAAGAGCGAGTTGAAGTTGGAGCTGGATGATGTGGGCTCCAACATGGAGCAGCTGCTGAAAGCCAAGGTGCTGTATGGATGGAGGAGGAGATAAAGTTAGCTCAAAGGGGTACCTGGAGGTGGAAGCTGGGGAGAGGTGGAAGCTGGGAAGGTATTATCCTGATACCTTCTAGAGACCAAGCTGAGCCGAGGGACATCTTAAAGGGATGTCCTTTGGTGGACTGTCTCCAAATAACAACAACAACAACAACAACAATAATAATTTATTATTTATACCCTGCCCATCTGGCTGGGTTTCCCCAGCCACTCTGGGCGGCTTCCAACAGAACATTGTTGTTGTTGTTGTTTAGTCATGTCCGACTCTTCGTGACCCCATGAACCAGACCACGCCAGGCCCTCCTGTCTTCCACTGCCTCCAGCAGTTTGGTCAGACTCATGTTGGTAGCTTCGAGAACACTGTCCCACCATCTCGTCCTCTGTCGTCCCCTTCTCCTTGTGCCCTCAATCTTTCCCAACATCAGGGTCTTTTCTAGGGAGTCTTCTCTTCTCATGAGGTGGCCAAAGTCTTGGAGCCTCAGCTTCAGGATCTGTCCTTCCAGTGAGCACTCCGGGCTGATTTCCTTAAGAATGGATAGGTTTGATCTTCTTGCAGTGTATGGGACTCTCAAGAGTCTCCTCCAGCACCATAATTAAAAAGCATCAATTCTTCGGCGATCAGCCTTCTTTATGGTCCAGCTCTCACTTCCATACATCACTACTGGGAAAACCATAGCTTTAACTATACGGACCTTTGTCGGCAAGAACATTAAAATGCAGTAATCTATTAAACATTAAAAGCCTCCCTAAGCAGGGCCGCCTTCAGATGTCTTCTAAAAGTCTGGTAGTTGTTGTTCTCTTTGACATCTGGTGGGAGGGCGTTCCACAGGGCGGGTGCCACAAATGACGTATTCAAGCCAACTGAGTGACACGGCAAACGCCATACTGTCCAGAGCACTGTGTACAAATCCAGCATGTTCCTTTAAATTGAGGGGCTCAGTTAAGCCCGATTAAGATTAAAAGGGCAGCGTGTGGCCTGAAGGTTTTGACCCACCTTCCTTATGTCGCTGCCTTGCTGGCTTCTGGAGCTGTCATCCTCGGTCCTCTCTCACCTTCCTCGTTTCCCCCCCCTTCCCCGCCTTCCCCTCTCATCCGGCAGGTAAATTTGGAGAAGATGTGTCGCACTGTGGAGGACCAGGCCGCAGATTACCGGGCCAAGTTTGAGGAGACCCAGAGGACCCTCAACGACACCAACACACAGCGAGCCAAACTCCAGACGGAAAACGGTAAAACACACATCGTTTCCCCACTGCCTTTCTGATTATTTACTTTCCTAGAGTAAGGTTACCAGATGTCCCCATTTCCCGGGGACAGTCCCCGGATTTACAAATCAGTCCCCATACAAAATCCATTGAAGATGAAAAGTGCCCCTGGATTTATTGAAAAAAATCTGGTAACCTTATCCTAGAGGGAACAAAATCCAGGGCCAGCCTTGCCGTTAGGCATAGTGAGCACCTCAGGTGGCAGATATTGCGGGGCAGCAGCAACCATTGGATATTCCTCTTTGTTGCCCTTCAGTTTTTTGGGGGGGCCCTAACCTGACCATGGTTTTAGGTGCCGTGGAGGGTGCTGTTCAGCCAATGTTCATCTTCCAGTCCATTTGGTTTCTGTATGTGGAATGGAGAGTGGGCGGCCATCTTGGCCATCGCCTCAGGCCACAAAATGTCTTGGGCCCCGGACAGAGCGCATTAGCTTTGCAGAAGCAAACGTGTCGTCTTCCCTGCCCCTCAGGAGAACTCGCCCGCCAACTCGAAGAGAAAGAGGCTCTCATTTCTCAGCTCACTCGAGGGAAGCAGTCGTACACCCAGCAAATGGAGGACTTGAAGAGGCAGCTGGAAGAGGAGGCCAAGGTAAAAGAGCCACAAGAACCACAGGCTCGGATTCCGAGGTGGACGGATGCTGAGAGGAAACAGAACGAGAGAATCGCAGGAACTGTGGGTCAGGGATCGGAGCCTGAGGGGAAATCAGTGGAACATGAGAACCAGAGGAATCGTAGCTCAGGATTCTGATGTTGCAGTGGGAGAAGCCACGGAGGAGGCGCTGAGGGAGATCGACCAAATTTTCTCATGTCCGTCCTTCACTCAGGCCAAGAATGCTCTGGCGCATGTGCTGCAGTCGGCCCGCCATGACTGCGACCTTCTGAGGGAGCAGTATGAGGAAGAAGTAGAGGCCAAAGCGGAGCTCCAGCGCTCGCTGTCCAAAGCCAACTCCGAGGTGGCGCAGTGGAGGACCAAGTACGAGACCGACGCCATCCAGAGGACGGAGGAGCTGGAGGAGGCCAAGTAAGTGAGAAGGTCTGGAGTGGATGACTACCTCAGCCCTGCCAGCTCGCAGGCCCACCTGGCTCTCGTGGAATGGCGTCTGGGCACGAGGGTCCAGGCCGAGATGGACAGGTCATGGCACTTGAGCAGCAGGAGGCTCAGACCAAAGAACCAGGCCTGGCCTGACTGCTCTGATAGCAGGCCAAACTTGCCACGTGGCCTCCTCTGGGCTAACAGGGGTTGAAGCAGGCGGCTGGTTTTCTTTCCTGCTCCTTCCCTTGGGGGATGTGGGCCCCCTTGGCAACCTTTGGGGTCTGCTGTGGGCCTGACTCTCTCTCGCACACCACCGCTGCTCTCTCTCACACACACACACCCTCCAGCCCTGCTCGCCCCCCCCAAAAAAGCCCCACGGACATCGCTCTTCGGTTCCTCTAACGGCGAAGCTTTTGGCTCGGGTTATATTTAAAAATGGCAGCGTATAAGACGAGCGAAAAGCTTGTTGGTTGGAGGAGAAATCCCCCACTTAAAAAACAAAACAAAAACAAAAAAGGCGCTAAGGTAGGTTGAGGTAGGAGGAGCTGCGGTGTTGGTGGCCGGGATGGGGGGGGTACATTCACTGTACCCAACGAGGCCAAAAGAGCAGAGCTGGGGGTACGACACACAAGTTGTGGGCCTCGCCTGTGCTGCCACACCCTGTCCCCCTATGCTGACTGCTGTCCCAGGTAGAGCAGGGGTGGGGAACCCTCATGTGCCCCCCAGCAGCCTCTGTTCCTCCAGTCTCTGTGTGTGTATAAAACCCTCTGACTTCTGTCAGTACAAAGTACAGTACAAAGGTAAGAGTCGAAGCCATTGGCCCGTCCGCTTTTGCCTCTGTCCCGAATCATTGCCATTCGGCCCTCGGAAGGTTGGCCACAATGGAATGTGGCCCCCGGACTGGGAAAAGAAAGGCCCCCCACCCCTGAGGTAAGACAATTGAGACGACTTCCTGGAGCGACCTGGCGAGGTAATCGCGTTTTCTCTCTGCTGTTCCTCCTCTCCCTCATCCGTAGACTGAGGAAGGAAGCCAGCCCCTCCTGCAGTAATAATTGATTCACTCCTCCTCTCCCCCCCCACCCCGCAAACTTGCGTGTCAGGAAGAAGCTGGCGCAGCGCCTCCAGGACGCCGAGGAGGCGGTGGAGGCCGTGAACGCCAAGTGCTCCTCCCTGGAGAAGACCAAGCACCGCCTGCAGAACGAGATCGAAGACCTCATGGTGGACGTGGAGCGCTCAAACGCGGCCGCAGCTGCCCTGGACAAGAAGCAGAGGAACTTCGACAAGGCGAGTGACTTAGCTGGGAGAAAGGGAAATGGGCGCAATTTTGGAGCGAAACAAGGGTAACGTCCTCGAGCTCAAGTAAGAGTTTGTTGTTGTTGTTGTTCGCCCTCTTCCCCCCTCCATCCCCTCAGATCCTCTCAGAGTGGAAGCAGAAGTACGAGGAGACCCAGGCCGAGCTGGAGGCCTCGCAGAAGGAGTCCCGGGCGCTCAGCACCGAGCTCTTCAAGCTGAAGAACGCCTACGAGGAGTCTCTGGAGCACCTGGAGACCTTGAGGAGGGAGAACAAGAACTTACAGGGTGAGAACGAGGCCTTCGGCAAAGCCTTGCTGCTTCGCAACCTATCCCTCACTTGAGCTTATCCTTCTCTCCGGTCTGAGCCAAGTCTCCCGCTTCCTCCTCTCTCCCCACAGAGGAGATTTCTGATCTCACTGAGCAGTTGGGCGAGGGGGGCAAGAGCATGCACGAACTAGAAAAGGTCCGGAAGCAGCTGGAGGCCGAGAAGATGGAGTTGCAGGCAGCTCTGGAAGAGGCCGAGGTGATACCAAACGCCGTTCTCCCTTAAACACCAAGCTTTGCCCCTCCTTGTCCTCCTATCTGTGCTTCTACTTCTTTTCTCTGCACCTCCTCTTCACTTCCGCCCTATTTTAAATCACTTTAATCACCACAGTTTCCCCACACAAGGAACCCTGGTAGTTAAGAAATTATTCGTAGCCCAACAGTCTGCTCCGCCATGAGTCAGGCTGAGAGGGGGCAGTTTGAGGCACTGTGAAAGGAAAGCAAACAACCAGTTATTTAATTTATCATTGTTGTTTTACGCCAAGAGGCACCACTTGAAGTCTGGACCTCTGGGGGCCAAATAAGCCTTTCCTAACATTTCCTGCTCAGAGCTATGGGCCTTTATCCCCCCCTTCCTCCTTCTCTCTCTCTCTCTCTCTCTCTCTCTCTCTCTCTCTCTCTCTCTCTCTCCAGCCCAGAAATACCTGGAAACTGAGGTTCTGCACAAACAGTATAGCACTATATTATTTTAATAGTGCCCACCGCATAACAAGATCATCCATCATGTTTACAAAAAACTCTCACAGCACAAAGGTCCCCTGCAACATTAATTAAACTCTTCCTTCTTTCTGGTTCTGTCCATTTCCCCTCCATTCTGTACTTCCTGACTGTGGGATAAGTGATGAATTGCCCCTTATTTAGGCAACTTCTGCTCCTCACGTGGGGTGTGAGAACTATAATTGCCAGTTTACTTGCTTTGATATTTTTTTTCTTTATTTCTGTATAAACAGGGGGCGGGGAGATGGGGAAGACCAGCATTTGTAGGCCCACTACCACCCCAAGGTATGGAACAGAAGCCAACATAGAGCAATTCATCGCTTATCTTCAGCCACATCCCAAAAGAAACCATAAAATGAGCAGAACTTGCAAACAGGAAGTGTTTAATTAAAGGCACAGTAGTCCTTAAAAGTTTCAACATTGCTTTGCCTCTCTGTACTGGGCAGGCTGGCGTTTCAATTGCATTTCACTGGCGCAAATCGGGTTGGGGAGGAAACCCAAGATGAAAATACTGGAATGCAATGACTTGACATCAACATTGTCTTGAGGACTTTCCCATAAAAATAACAAGCAATCCTGGAGAACAGGCCCAAAACAGAAACAACTGTGTAACTGTTGACATAATAGAGCCCTTGGTCTAACCCATCATTTCCTGACCTTCCAGGCCTCTCTGGAGCACGAGGAAGGCAAGATCCTGCGGGCCCAGCTGGAGTTCAACCAGATCAAGGCCGACATCGAGCGCAAGCTGGCCGAGAAGGACGAGGAGATGGAGCAGGCCAAGCGCAACCACTTGAGGATGGTGGACTCGCTCCAGGCCTCCCTCGACGCCGAGACCCGCAGCCGCAACGAGGCGCTGAGGGTCAAGAAGAAGATGGAGGGCGACCTCAACGAGATGGAGATCCAGCTCAGCCAAGCCAACCGGGTGGCAGCCGAGGCCCAGAAACACCTCAAGATCGCCCACGCCCACCTCAAGGTAATGAGGCTCGAGGCCTTTGTCCCCCGCCTCAGTGGACCACAGCCTGAGGGGCTGGGAGGGGAGGTTCACACAGCCCCACATGGGGAGGTATTTATGGGGAGGCTTATACCTGCCACGGGAAGAAAGAGGCTTACTTACAGCTTGAAACAATATAAATGTGTGTGTTTGTGTGTGTGTGTGTTTGCCCAGGACAACCAGATCCAACTGGATGACGCCCTGCGAGCCAATGAAGACCTGAAGGAGAACATTGCCATTGTAGAGAGGCGGAACTCCCTGCTGCTGGCCGAACTCGAAGAACTACGCAGTGTGGTGGAGCAAACGGAGCGCGGACGGAAACTCGCTGAGCAGGAGTTGATCGAGGCCAGCGAGCGGGTCCAGCTCCTCCACTCCCAGGTGAAGAGGGGATGACCCTGATTTCATATGTAAAAACAAACAAACAAACAAACACTAATTTGAGGGAGCTAATAGCTTCCCTTTGCAGAACGACAGGGTGCTATTACTTTGAAAGACCAGGTGAGTCCCACAGTCTTGTGGACGTGGGTGCTCTTTTAAGATAAGATAAGATAAGATAAGATAAGATAAGATAAGATAAGATAAGATAAGATAAGATAAGATAAGATAAGATAAGATAAGATAAGATAAGATAAGATAATATTTATTGTCATTGTCCCCTTGCGGGAACAATGAAATTACTTGGTTGCTCTATCCACTCAGATAAGGCACTCCACATAAATTTAAAATAACTACAAAACACTAATTAAAACAGTACAATACAATATAACAAGTAAAATAAAATGACTTCAAAGTCCAGACTTTCCATTCAAGGCCGAAATTGCTCTGGAGAAGAAACTGTTCCCGAGACGGCTTGCTCTCACCTTCATTGTCCTGTATCTCTGTCCCGAGATCCTGTCCTTGGTTCATTTTCTGGACTACAGAATTCATCTGCCTAAACCGAGACAATACCTGAGGTTTTCTGGAGTGTAGAGTCCCTGCCTGTCCCCACTCTTCCACCTCCTCCTCTTTGACTCCCCATTGGGGTTTCCTGCCCCAGTCCTTCTCTCACCCTTCCACTTGCCATTCCTGCCTGTCACTCTCTCTCTCCCCCCTCCTTCAATCTTCTCATCTCCTTCATTGCCTCCATCTTTCACCCCTCATTTTAGCCTGCTTCCGGTGATAGCCTCTCCTCCTGCCCCTTCATCCTCATCTTCCTCTAGCTTGTGGCCTGCTACTGATGCTCAGCCAGCTGCCACTTTATCTATCCTCCAGCTGGGTTTGCTCCTCTGTGTCTTCCTTGTCATTGCCTCTTCCCTCCCACTCCACCCAGATCACCTTTCAGTTGGTTTGTGGGACTGATGAAGCCACAGATGGGCAGCTGTGCTACTCACCCCTGACCCCCAGTTTCACATACCCAGTAATGGGATCTGAGCTGAATTGGCCAGGAATGACTACTAGCCACTGTCAGAGGCGGTGTGCCTCTGAATCTGCCCATTTCTAGGAATCACCAGTGGGTTGAGCTAATGTCGTGCTTGCTGGCTTCTTATAATGAACATCTGGTTGGCCGCTGTGAGAACAGAATGATGGCCCAGATGGACCTTTGGCCTAATACTTTCCATGGCACTGCTCCAGCTTCTCTCATTCTGACTCACCCATCTCCCCACAGAACACCAGCCTCATCAACCAGAAGAAGAAGATGGAGACTGACCTGTCCCAGCTTCAGTCAGAGGTGGAGGAGGCAATTCAGGAGTGCAGGAACGCTGAGGAGAAGGCCAAGAAGGCCATCACTGATGTGAGTACAAATCAGATCCTGGAAAGGTGGGGTCCACAACTGGCAACCCTAAAGCTTAGTTCTGCCCCCTCCCCTTCACCAATTGCCTGTCCTTACAAGTATTGGCCCTCTAGCCGTCTATTTTGTTCTGCTGGGATTTGCACAAGCCCAGACAGGTTCAGGACCACAGACAGCTCCCAGTGGCTGAGCCATGAAAGATGATGTTGTCTCAGCAAAGGACCGCCATCACCTGAAGGCTGACAGGGGCTTCAAGGGTCAGGAGTTCGGTGTAGCGGCGCCTGTTTAGAGAGGAGTACGGGCTCCTGCCCCCTTCACCTCCTCCCCTCGGGATTTTTAAGGCCTGTGTTGGGTTTGCCAGATTGAGGTAATTCTCTGCGTTCTCTCTGCTTCCTCCAGGCGGCCATGATGGCGGAGGAGCTGAAGAAGGAGCAGGACACCAGCGCTCACCTGGAGAGGATGAAGAAGAACATGGAGCAGACCATCAAGGACTGCAGCTGCGGCTGGACGAGGCGGAGCATTGGCCCTGAAGGGCGGCAAGAAGCAGCTGCAGAAGCTGGAGGCCCGAGTGCGGGAGCTGGAGAACGAGCTGGAGCTGGAGCAGAAGCGCAACGCCGAGACCGTCAAGGGCATGCGCAAGTGCGAGAGGCGCATCAAGGAGCTCACCTACCAGGTGCGGGGGCTCAGGTGGCGTCCGTCCGGATGGGCTGGGCAAGCTGCGAGGCTATGCAGCAAAACCAAGTATATGGCGGATCAAGGTGCATCGGCATCTTCTCTGAGCATAGAAGAGACCAGCGTGGAAAATACAATTGCCATAGGAGAGGCGTAGAGCAGAACTGGGAACCTTTCTCAGCTGGAGGGCTGTATTCCATTATAAGGAACTGAATGGGTAACTGTGCCCCTGGAAAAGCACTGATTTTTACCTATAGAAAGTTACACATAGGGTTGGTTCAGATGCAACTCCAAACTGTGATTTATGCCATCATTTACACTCCAAATCTGCGTTCTAGGTTTACTGGCAAAATGGCTGTTTGTGCAGTTTCTTTTTTTCTTTGAGCATCTCCTTACTCTATCCTAACAGTGACCTCCAAGGGCAGGAGGAATACTATTCCGAATCTCATTTTGTAAACTCCGATGTAATCCCAAGGCACAGCCTGCCCAAAGTGCGGTTTGCAAACCAGCTTCAAAACTTGATTTCGGATCCTGGTTTGGTGGCTGCTTGCAAACTATGGTTTGTCAGATGGCGTTAGTTTAAACCACGGTTTGGTGTTGCAAGCGAACCAATTCATGGAGAAACAGTTGTGGATGCCAGGTGACGGTTTCTCCCCCATTTTCCTTCCCATTTCTCCTCATCTGCAGACTGAGGAGGACAAGAAAAACTTGCTGAGGCTCCAGGATCTGGTGGACAAGTTGCAGCTGAAGGTCAAAGCTTACAAGAGACAGGCAGAGGAAGCGGTGAGTTCCTAGCTTCTCTCCACAGTTATCTGCCAGTCTCGTCAAAAACAATGGCTGCAGGGACCCAATAGCCACTAGGTCAAATTACAGCACCTTCCACAGCGCCTACTCCTTGGCAAATCAAGAAAAGCTTTGCTAAACCTGAGCTGCCAGGATGCTTAGATTGAACTAAAGTTGCCTGATGCTTTGCAAGATACAGTTTGCTAGACTGTATAATAAACCATGGGTAGGCAACTAAGGCCCGGGGGCCCGATCCGGCCAATTGCCTCTAAATCCGGCCCACGGACAGTCCAGGAATCAGCATGTTTTTAGATGAGTAGAATGTGTTCTTTTATTTAAAATGCATCTCTGGGTTATTTGTGGCGCCTGCCTGGTGTTTTTACATTAGTAGAAGGTTGTGCTTTTATTTAAAATGCATCTCTGGGTTATTTGTGGGGCATAGGAATTTGTTCATATTTTTTTTTACAAAATATAGTCCGGGCCCCCCACAAGGTCTGAGGGACAGTGGACCGGCCCCTGCTGAAAAAGTTTGCTGACCTCTGGTATAAACAGCGTTACTTGGCTGCTTTGCAGGATAAAACTTTCCTAAACTTGAGCAACTAGTGGCTCTCATTTTAAGTCTTCCGAACAAAACTTTGCAAGACCTTAGCTGTCTTTTCATGATCAAGTTCTACAGCTCAGGTCGGGTGGAGCGTGATGAAATGCAGCAGGTTGTAGTGTTTCGGCGGTGCTAAAGGACGCACGCGGTTAATCTGGAAACCCTTGGCTGAAATCTCAGACAGTCTGGTGAATTAACCACATGCCTTTTCCCCAGTTCCATCTCTCTTACAAGTGGATCAATAAATACCTTCCATTCTCCTCCCCAATCCTTGCAGTGGGTCACAGCAGGGACTTTTGCCAAGCTGCGACGCTGGGTGTTAGCAAATCCCACCACCCACCGTGCTGTCCTTAAGAACATAAGGAGATCCTGCTGGATCCTGCTGGATCAGCAACTGGCACTCAGAAGCGTTACTGCCTCTGACTTTATTGCCCTCCCCTCCTTGAATTTGCCTAATCCTCTTTCAAAGCCATTGAAGCCGGGGCCATCGGGGCCATCGCTGCCTACCCTTTCACCTTGCCAGGCAAAAATTCATAAACTTCTATGTCAGCTCTTCCCAGTGCTTTCTCCAAGGTGTGGCCCGAGGGCCGCATGTGGCCCTTGAAGCCTTTTTTTTTTTTTGGGCACAGCTGACACCCAGCCTCGTGCTGCCTCCCCAAAGCCACTGCAACCATCCCTTATCGAGGAGTCTGGGTCACTTTGCCTGCCCTTTCCTGAGCTTTTCCACCTTCTCTTCCCCTCTACCCCCTGCCCCACCCGCAGGAGGAGCAGGCCAACAGCAACCTGGCCAAGTTCCGGAAGGTTCAGCACGAGCTGGATGAGGCCGAGGAGCGGGCGGACATCGCCGAATCCCAAGTCAACAAGCTGAAGGCCAAGACCCGCGATGTGGGAGGGAAAGTGAGTGTCGTGGCCAGCTGAGGGGGGACAGGGGGGCTCTGGGGAGGGACCCCAACTTGCCCTTTGTCCTGTTCACACATTACATTCAGCCGGGCCGCAATCTGTGTACACAAAAAACTGAGTTGTGCACGTGACGTTCAATGCATGTACAGTCTGTGTACACAATTTATTATCATTTTGTTATTATTTGCCTTGGAGTTCAAGGTGGTCTATGCAGCTCTTCTACCCCTCGTTTAATCTCCAACAACAGCCCTGTGAGGTAGTTAGGCTGTGGGGCAGAGGACTGACCCAAAGACACCCAGTGAGTTTCATGGCCGAGCGGGGATTTCGAACCCTCATCTTCCAGGGCTTAGTCTGATGCTTAACCTCCACAGCTCACTGAGCTGCACAAATCAACGAGTGTACACCCTTTCAGACAAACACTTGTGCATGTGTAGAGGCAGCTTGTACCTGGGTTCAGCACATTGTGTGAACAAGCCTTTGGCGTTGTTTTTTTTTTTTTTGCATTCCACGGAATCAGGCTGTGAAGCTTCACACCCTGCACATTCGCCCCCATCCCTCCCTCCCTCCCAAAATTCACAAAGGTAAAGTAACATTTACTCAGAGTAGATCCACTGAAATTAATAGTTAGTCATGTTAATTGATTTCAACGGTCTTCTCTGAGTCAAAAATGTTAACATATTGGAGAGCTGCTCCAAAATGTTGGAGGCAGTTTTTGGTATGATGGTGATGGCATTGGTATGAGCCAATAGACCCCGCCCCCCTGCTTATAGCTAGCTTTTCTCCAATACAATGAAAAGTTCCAGAATTGTTTAGGTTTTCCCCTAGGACAGGAATGCGTATGCACGTTTTCATGGCAGCAAAGGTGATTTCGGAGCACACCGAGAGCCAGTGTGGTGTAGTGGTTAGAATGGTGGACTTGTAATCTGGTGAACCGGGTTTGCATCCCCACTCCTCCACATGCAGCTGCTGGGTGACCTTGGGCTAGTCACACTTCTCTGAAGTCTCTCAGCCCCACTCACCTTACAGAGTGTTTGTTGTGGGGCAGGAAGGGAAAAGGAGATTGTTAGCCGCTTTGAGACTCCTTTGGGTAGTGATAAAGCGGGATATCAAATCCAAACTCTTCATCTCCTACCCTTTTAAAAGTTGCATCCTGTTTCTGTCTCCCTTGTTTTATTTCTGTGCTCATCATACTCTCCTCCTTTTAATTTTTCCCCCTTGCATCCTTTCCTTCTGTGCTTCTCTCTTCCAGAAACTTCATGATGAAGAGTGAGGAGGTTTTCAGATCCTCGGTTGAACTGAAGGGCTTTATCTCCAGCCCGTTTCACTGAATAAGATGTAGCATTAATATAATCCAATTAATAAAGTTTGAACAGCAAATTTAATCCTGACATTGCCGTCCTCATCATGTGCTGCCCAGCTGCTGAACAGAGAGAATGGGGTTGCTGCGCTGTGCCATTGACAGCCTTGCAACAGGCAGAAATTCAACATGAATAGATTTTTAACATCACCTGTTGAATGCCTGCCTGTCATGGAGCTATTGAAAAAGCACAAGAACCTTCCCAGGAAAAAGGAGAGAGAGAGCAACTCTTAACACAAAGCTCCCTCTCTCTCTCTCTGCTTCTTATATTGCTGTTTAAAGAAGACTTTCATTATTCTATTAATGTGAAAATCTGGTTTTCCAACAACTGATAGCTTGAAGTTTCCTCAATAGCTTTCTCTGGCTCATACTGGTGTCAGTTGCTTCCTCTTGTGGTCAAACTGAACGTTGACAGGAGAAGTCCCTGCCAGGGTTTCTCTGAGACTTGGCTGAATTCCCCCTTCCTCCCCCCAAGCTAAGAAGTTAGAGTGTTTGTGAACATTATGTGGGGCCTCCTACAGCCAGTGGTTTCCAACTTAATACATAGACCTGTCCGCCTTTTCATTCTCCCTTAGCATTATCTAATTTCATCTCTACCACGAGACTATCCCCTGCTTCTCTTTTTCCTAGCCGTCACCCTCCTTCCGCGCCTCTTTCTCAGCTCACACTTTCGCACACTCCCTCAGATTCGCACATTCTCCGAGCCTCCCTGTGCCACCTGCAAATCCAGGCGCTTGCGTGCAGAGACAAAAGCGCAAGCTTTTTCATGTACACACACTCGTGGGACGTGCTCTTGCGCAGTCGTAAGAGCGTCAGAAGAGTCCGGCCGCAGGATCGGGCCTGCGACCCATCCAGCCCGAAATCCTGTTCTCACAGCAGCGACCAGAAGCCACAAGCGGGACCCGAGCGCAGTGGTCGGTCGTACATGCATGCGCTCACGCTCGCCCATGCGCACCCCCCACTCGTGCGTGTGTGGGCACATAAAAGGCCAGCGTACCATATTAAAAGCACCTTTTAATTTCGTCTCCTCGTCAAGTTAAATACAAAAGGCAAGGGGGTGGGGCACGCCCAGGAGCTCAGCCACCAGGGATCCACGTTCCAGTTTTGATGGGAGGTGGAGATTCAGCAAAGGTGCACAGAGAGGGTCTGTTGTGGGGTGGGCCTTTGCTCCCCGCAGAAGCAGTGAGCAGCAGCCCACTGGCCCCCTGGTGGGAAGGTGGCAGACGCATCGTCTTCAGAGCCGAGGGGAGAAGGGGCCAAGGAAGCTGCAGAAAGAGGCTGTGGGGCAGGGGAGCGAGGGGTGTAGGGCAGCAGCAGCAGCTGTGCGTTGATCACAGGGACCCTCAGCCCAGATCTGGGTCTACAAGAGAGAAAGAGCATTATTAAAAAGGTCAGTTGCCTCTCTGGTCAGAGGAGAGTCAACCCTGCCGGGAGGGCGGCAACTTATACATTATTTTCTTCGTCATCTGTGCGTCTGCCTTTCCTCTCTGTCACTCCCTCCGCCAAAAGCTCAATGCTGCTAGCCCTACTCAGAGTAAACCCGGTGAAGAGAAGGGTGCAGCATCTGGGGGCTTTTTAAATTCTAGAGAGAGAGAGAAGAGAGAGAGAGAACGCAGGCATGCACACTCTGCTTTTCCAAGAGATCTAGGTAAATGTTGCATCCGGCAGGACTGACCTGAGCCATAAAGCACATAGAGCTAAAAGAGGAAATGGGACAGAGCGTCACTCTTCCACGTTCCTCCTTCAACACTTTGTAATCCTAGGCCAGGGTAGGCAACCTAAGGCTGTGGGCCGGATGCAGCCCAATCGCCTTCTCAATCTGGCCTGCGGACAGTCCGGGAACCAGCATGTTTTTACATGAATAGAATGTGTCCTTTTATTTAAAATGCATCTCTGGGTTATTTGTGGGGCATAGGAATTCATTCATTTCCCCTCAAAATACAGTCCGGCCCACCACATGGTTTGAGGGACGGTGGACCGGCCCATGGCTGAAAATGGTTGCTGACCCCTGTCCTAGGCAACCACCACCCCATGAGCAAGGGGGCAGCGAGGAAGGGCTCAGGGTGTCGTGGGCACCAGGGGAAGAACTTGAGCACCGCTGCACCCCATGAGCACACTGTTGGCAATCCCTGACGTGATCCACCCGCTCCACTTCCCTCCCTTTCCCCTGTTTCTGCTGCGTCAGACTTTAGACTGTAGCTCAGTGGGGCAGGGACCTGTCCTCTTAAATTCGGTCTAAAATGCCAGGCATGTTGAGGATCGTTCCATTCACCGCAGCAGGGAGGCCCCCGTTTTTTCTGTCCCAGACCCCTCATCCATGCCACCATTGCGCCCACCCCTTGCAGCACCAGGATCCCACCCTCTCCCCGGCACCACTCACCCTGCTCCGACCCATTTCTGCCCTGTATGTTTTGTAGGCGTCGAAACAGAAGACCGCAATGAGAATCAGGCTGAAGACCTGCAAAGGGACCGAAAATTGTGAATGAATGGCACAAGGTAGGAGGGGAGGGAATGATAACACATTGGGGGAACGTGGAATTTTTTGGGGGGAGGTGGTACCCCTCAAGCACCCCACATTTGGAAGGACACATGAGGTCGAGCCAGGTCTCTGACAGAACCCACACAGTCCTGCCTTGCAGCGGGTTGGACTAGATGAGCCCTGGGGTCCCTTCTACCTCGATGACCTGGTATTTGGCTGTCTGTTTATATGCCACGCCCCCTGGGGAGGGCTCTGATAAGGGGCGTGGCCAGAAAGGGGAGTTTCTAGGGAGAAGGTTGATAACTCACAAAGGCAGACACCGCAGATCCCTCATGGCTGGCAGCAATGACGGCAAAGGCCACCACCGTGAAGACTATTGCGGCGCTGATGCAGCGAAGGAAATCCTGTGGCGGAAGAAGAGAGGGGGGGTCGTCAAGGGCGGGAAGACCAGTTGAAACCAGTACCAGAAAGCGTTTGCAAATGGCAAAATCCAATCCAGGAAGGCAGACAAAGCCACAGTCCCGCCGCAGCATGAGAAGCAAAGGCATGTCAATGCGCTTCGGTGTTGCTCAGTCGACTCCAATGCATCTTTCGGCAAGATGGGCAAGACATTGGCCGCGGGGGAGCATGACCAAGCACTGCAAGGAGATTGTGGGGAAAGCATGGCTACCCACCAGGCAGGGCCAGTTGACGCGAGTCAGGCGCTCGTAGTAGTGTGTTGCCCGCAGTCCAAGAACGCCAGCGTCACCAGGATTTCCAGGAGGGCTGCACCCATGTAGGCAGAAATGGAAGCTGTGAGCAGCAGGAAGACCAGGAAGCAGAGGCCCCTAGAGGAAGGGGGCAACCGGGAGGGAAAAGGACAAGTGTGATGTGCATTCATGGGCGTAGCCAGGGGGCGCAGAGGGGGGCAAGTGCCCCCCCTAGAAGCGAGAGAGCTTGACGAGCGAGCAAGCCGAGGTGAAGCTTTTTACCGTGAGGCTGGAGGCTGACGGGGAAAAGCGTCCCCTCCCGCACAGCTTGCCCCTCTTCATCCCCCTCCCTCCTTCCCTCCTTGCCTCCTCCAGATCTCCCCTTTCAAGTTCCACCTTGAGGCTGCTTGATAAGTATGATCTCTGGAATCTGGAAGGAAGAAGGAGCTTTCTCCACAGCGATCTTTTTGTGAGTGACTTTACTTTTGTGAGTGATTGGTTTAATTATCCTAACAGGAGTTATAATTTTTTTACTGTTTGATATTTTGTTTTGAGGTGGAATGTGCTGCTGCTTGTGAGACCAAAAATGTTTTTTTGGGTGGGGGGGGGCCTGCTTTAAATAAGAGTTACCTTAAAAGGCTAACAAATTTAGTATGGTGTAAGCCAGTGGTGTCCAAACTTTTCAAAGAGGGCCAGATTTGATGAAGCGAAGGGCCGTGAGGGCTGACCAAAGTTGTTAACCTTTTTTTTTAGGGTTGAAGTTGTTGAGGTTTTTTTTAAGGATTTTACCCCAGGAAATAACTGCCACAGGGGCTGGATTAAACCAACTGGTGGGCCGAATTAAGTCCCCGAAATGGATTTTGGACATGCCTGGCTGAAATATCAATTCAATGGAGCTGAATAAATAAATAGCTGCTGTGGTGTTTTTTTGTTTTGTTTTTTATTTTGGTAAACCACTTTGCAGGTTTTTAAAAATAATTTTATTAAATAAATAAACAATACAGTGGTACCCTCTGGTTACGTACTTAATCCATTCCGGAGGTCCGTTCTTAACCTGAAAACGTTCTTAACCTGAGGTACCACTTTAGCTAATGGGGCCTCCCCCTGCCGCTGTGCCGCCAGAGCACAATTTCTGTTCTTATCCTGAAGCAAAGTTCTTAACCGAAGTGTTATTTCTGGGTTAGCGGAGTATGTAACCTGAAGCGTATGTAACCCGAGGTACCACTGTAAATATAAATAAAATAACACAAGCCAAAACAAGTCCATCCTGTAGATTTAAGTATCTGTCCGTAGTCACCTACTTGTTATCAGAGGCCCAGAATCCACATTCGTTTGTAAGAAAATATGAAATAATGTAAAACCTTTTTTGCAGGCAAAAAACAACAACACACAATGTTGGGGGGGGGGATGACAAGAAATTTTCCGCACCAGGTACCACCTGACCTTCCTACGCCTCTGTGCCAAGCGGAGCGCGGCGCCCGGGGGAGCTTTGCGCACCGCTTGGAGTGAAAGGCGCCGCCGCGCATAAAGTCGCCCTTGCGCCCGCCCAGGCTTGCCCGGGGAAAAGGCTTCCCAGGAATCGGGAGAGAGATGCCTGCCTGCCTCAGTCTGGTGCCTCCGCCTCTGGCTCCCTCACTTACGCTCTCCCTGCGTGGTGGCTCTGTGGGGCAGCCCAGTGCTCCTCTGCACGGCACTGCTCAGGGAGAACCCGCAAGCCAGCCAAGGCGGTGTAAGATTCCCCTCTCCCTCTGCTCCCCAACCTGCTGCCCAAAGGGAAAGGGGTGAGCAGGAAGATGGCAGGTTATTTTATTTTGATTTTGTTACAGGAATTTCTATACTAACCTTCATTGGAAACCCCAGGATCATTTGTGTGTCCCATGCGCATGGATTAAAATGCAGGCAATATACAGCAGAACAGTAATAAAACCCAGCGAATTTATGCAAGCAAGCAAAGAATCCACAGGGATAAAATCAGCTCTAAAAGGGCTGGGGAAATGGAAAAGTCTGCCTGGTACTGGAAGGATGACAAAATAGGTACCAAGTGGACCCCTCTACAGATAACACACACTTCACAACTGAGGCACCACCACTGAGAAGGCCCTTTCTTTGTGGAGCAGCTGCCTTGTCTCAGTTTGTGGGGCCACCCCCAGAAGACGTTCTGTTGAAGTTCTGAATGTTTGGGCCGACACATAAAGTATTCTGAGTCCTAAGCTAGAAAAGGCTTTAAAGTCAAAGCCAGCACTTGGGCTCAGAAATTGGGAGCCAATGCAACTGGCATAGCATCACTGTTACATTATCCTAATAAGCCTATCCCAGTTGGTGATCCAGCATTCTGAACTAGCAGCAATTTCCAAGCCATATTTCAGAGGCAACCCCACAGAGAGTGTATCACAGTAGTCTAACCTGGTACAGCATAATCAATCACAAGACACAGCACACACACACAATTTCAATGGCAATGCCTATGAACTTTGGGGGGCCCCAGTCCCCTCAAATATTTTAGGGGAGCCTAAGGGACCTCAGTCCCTAGGAGTTGGTCCCTATGAACTTGGAAGTTATTAGAGTACGGATCACTGATGCTAAGCTCAACGTACAATTGCTGCTTGCTTTCAATTTCCTGCTACACTGCCCAGAGACAGAAGATGAGGGGACCTGGGGAGCTAGTATCTGCTCCTCTCACTTGCCTTTGAACTCACCGTAGGCGTGGGGTTTGGCTCCACAGGGAGAGCACAGGCAAAGTGCAGAAGTCATGGCTTCCAAGGAGCGCCTCTACCAGCTCTGGATGCTCTATTTAGCCAATGTAGGCGCTTCTCCTTTGCGCTTCCAGACTGGCTGCGCCCTATTTTGGGGAGGTGAGGCTGCACCCCTATTTATTTTTTTTGAGGGGGTCGTTTCCTTCGCCTTTGGAAACACCTGCACCGACTCCTCGGGGATTGAAACGAAAGTTTTGAACAAGTTTTCTTCAAACCCAATAAAAATGATATTAGCATAAGACATGTAACTAGAATAAAAATTAAAAAAAATTCAAGCAAATAATTGTAATAACTACTGTAATAAATGCGCTGCTATAATTATATATAATTTTCTTAAAATTTTGGTTTCATTCGCCTTTTCCATGCTGAAATGTCACATGAACGACCATGGCTTGCCCCCCCCCCCCCCTAGTTTTGATCCTGGGTACGCCCCTGTGTGCATTCCCCAGTGGGGCTCACTATCATTGATATATATATATATATATATATATATCCTACTCTTTGAGATGGACTACACACACACACACACACACACACACACACACACACACACACACCCCTTCCCAGCAATTCATGATCCAGATGGCATAATTCGTAGCCTGATTTCATCTTCACACACAAAAATCCCACACCCTTGCTCTGGATTTACGATCGCTCCTCTTAGCTCTGCACTCAGTGTCATAGCTGTCAACTTTCGGATTTGAAAATAAGGGATTTTTGCAAACTTTTGAATTTGAAAATAAGGGATGCTGCAATGGCACCAAGTAGCCTCGCCACCCTGCGCTGCAGAGGCTGCGCGCGAACGGGTGAGCGAAAGAGCGAGCGCGTAGACGGCAGGCAGGCTGTCTGTCTGGTTGGGCGTGAGGGTCTGGCTGCACAAGGCATGCAAGCTCCGCCCCCAGTCGGTCTCAGACTCCTTATTGCAGCCGAGCAACGCAGCTGAGGAGCCTCCCTGGCCGGCAGGGAGGGAGAGGAGCTGCTTCCCTTTGAAATCCGGGAAATTTAAGGGATATCAACAATCCGGATAGCAGCGGGAAACGGCATTGGAATAAGTGAGTTTCCTGCAAAAAAAGGGAGGGTTGACAGCTATGCTCAGTGTTGCAGCTTTGGAACTTTCCCTTTGAAAAAACCAGCAGAAACTATTCCCACCACTTGCATCCTTCCAAAATACCTTTAAAGTGAAACGCCCCCCCCCTGCTTTGAGTGACATCTCCCCCGTGAAGATTTCTGGAGAACTCAAAAGCGGATCCCTCTGCCACGGTCTCCTCTCCACTGGAGGTTTTTAAGCAGAGGTTGAACGGCTCTCTGTCAGGGATGTTTTAGCTGAGATCCCTGTATTGCAAGTGGGTGGGCTAGATGACCCTTGGGTCCCTTCCAACTCTGCAATTCTATGATTCTACATTTTGGCTGCTCTCCCCTCACCAAAAGTGCCCCCCCATTTTATTTGGTTTCCGCCACCCCCCACAAAAAAAATATTTGAATTGAAATTTAATACCTGTAACAGTAAACAAGTTTCGGGGGGGGAATGGTTTTTTTTAAAAAAAAGAAAAGTTGTCGTAATTGTCAATAAGAAGTATTGGAACTAGCTATGTGATTTACTGAGCTGATAATAAAAGATACCAAGAGGGAATGGGAGTATTGTCCATAATTACAATGGGGTCCATGATCAAAATCAAAGCAATTCAAATTTTTTTAAAGGGTTAAAAAAAGAGAACCTTTGAATGGATGAAATCCAGACACTCGCATCAACCTGTGCTTTCGTTTTTTATATTGTATAGATCAATATATATAATAATAATGTGTATATGATGTATACACAAAGATAATCAACCTGTGCTCAGGGCTGGTGGAAAATCAGTGGTTTTGTCCAAAGCAAAAACTTATCCCTCTCTCATTTCTCCATCCACCCCACTGCACAGACTTTTGGAATAAAATGGACCACCAGCTCTCCCATAACCCCTTCCCCCCCAGTCCCTCTTCCACCCTACCCCAGCTCTGGGCTATACATTTGGGATAAAGAAGTGGACCCCCACGCCCCACCCAAGCCTCCATCCGAGAGGGGACCCTCCCCCCAAAGAATGGAGGGTGAGCAAAAAAGGCAAGAGAGGGAGGGGCATGGAAAGAGATCCAGTGGATTCACAGGAATTGGCAGGGAGGGAATGAAAATTAAACCAGCCAGCTGGAAGGATTGAAAGGCAAACGGAAGAAAAAGGAAGAAGGGAAAAGTCTGCGAAGGAGGAATTAAGAAAAGCCGAGGTTTTTGCACTGCATGATGGGGTTGGACTAGATGACTCTTGGGAGACCCCCTTCTAACTCCAATTCTTTGGTTTTATGCAAAAAAAGTGGGGAAAGCGGGGAAGAAAAAATAAGGGAAAGTTCTAAAAGGGGGGGATGAATAAAATGAATGAATTAATGAAGAAAGGTGGAAGGAAAGGAAAGCAAGGAGAGAGAGGGGCCACTAGGATATGGTCTCACTCAAAAGAACGAGCCGGATCGTACCCCACCCCCCACAAATAACCCCCCCCCCAGCAGGATTGGCTAGTTGGCTGACCCACTTCTGAATTAGCTAAGTGAAACATGACCCCTGAACAGTTAAGAGAGGGGCGTCCCCAGAAGACCATTTTAAGTCCAGACTCCGGAGTCTAAAAAATGTTAGCTAACGGCACCCCCGAGTTAGAGGGGTGGGGGGGGAAGCTGGTGGGATGGAGAGAAGGGGGATGGAGAGAAGGGGGGAGCAGGGAAGGAGGGCGAGGGTGCGGTGGGTGGGGGTCTTCCGTTACCAGCTCTGCCTCCATCACCACCCCCTTGGGGGAGCGCAGGAAGTCCTTGTCGAGGGAGAAGCCCCGCAGCCCCCCAGGTCCCTCCTCGGGCTCGCCCATCCTGCTGGCTGCCTCTGGCCGGAGGGAGGGCGCTGCTGGGGGAAGAGGGTCGGTGGGGGGGAGAGAGAGAGACCCAAGGAAAAAAGGGGGGGGATGAAAGACGGAGCCTGTTTCTCTCCACCTGGCACCCAGCCGGATTTCCACGCCGGGGAGGCGGGGAGGAAGCCCAAAGAAAAGGGGCTGGAGGGAGAGAAGGAAAAATGAAATGAATGGAGAGGAATGGAGAGGAACGAACGGGTCCGCCCCGTCGAGGCTGGGTCTCAGCTCAAGGGAGACTCTGCCTACTGGCCCCCGAGTGCCTCTCTCCGGCCCCCAGGACCACGAGGGGTGGCCGTGGCGCGGGTGGCGGGTCCCTGGGCCCACCTGCCCACTCAGCCCCCCCACCCCACCCCATGGCCGGACAAGGAGGGGGATTGTCTCTCGAGGGCCAGGAACGGGCTGCCCCGGGGAGAACAAGGGCCGCATTGTCTGGGGGGCGGGAGGCCGGAGGGCAGAAGTGAATGGGCCACATTCTCTCCGCCGCGACCCGTTCAGATGCTTCGCAAGAGCGTGGGAGGAAAAGAAAGAAGTGTGGGGCGCGGGGGGGGGGGCGTGGACGGATCCGGGGCTGCCGTGACGAGAAAAGGCCGCCAGGGGGAGGTAGAGAGCAGGGAAGGCGCCTCGGACAAGGGGGACTTGCGCTTTTCCGCCAGTAGGGGTCGCTGGATGAAGAGGGAATTGTTGGAAGGGGCCCGACTCTAATCCAGCTGACCCATCCGGGACCGGGATTCGAACCTGCAACCCTGGTATTATCAACACCATGCTCTAGCTCAGGGAGTGGAAAACTAAGGCTTCATAATGATATTATATAGTAAATGATATATTTTATATATAACAATGCAATATATCTATATATCTCTATACAGATATAGATACACACTGAAAATTTAAGCTGTGTTTTATGTGCATTTTTCCCACACACACCACTTGGAGCTCTTTGATGAAGCTGCTTGCCAATCTTTCTAAGGAAAAGTGTAACAAAATTGGAATCCTCCCCATGAGAGGGATGGAAGGAAGAAGACATCAGTCACAACTTCCTTGCACATCAAAATCTAGCATATCAAGAACAAGGCTGGGTTAGTCCCATTTCCCTGACATGCTACTTTTCTACATTTAGGGTGCACACCCCTTAGTGGGGGAAAATTCAGACTCACAGCCCAACCATTCCTCCCCCAGTTGGAAATCTCATGTGCCAAAGTCAGGACAATGCTAGCCCTTCGGACAAAGTGGCCTTTGCTCTCCCCCCCTTTTTCTAGCTCACCTCAATGAGCCAAGGAGCAAAGTGGGGGCAGCCCCACACAGTCGCTAGACTGAGTGAACTGAGAGTGGAAATTCCTTCCTGTCTCCAAAATACAGGGATCAATATGGCCGCTGTGTCCCTCCTACCTCATGCCTACCAGGTTTCCAGATGGACAGAAATTAAACAGATGAGGAGTCAATAAATAATAAAAAGCACAACTAATGATCAATAATCAGATTCCATTTAGATCGGGTGGCGGAGACCCATTTCGTGCGGCTAGACTACAACACCCATCATCCCTGACCATTGGTCCTGCTTGCTAGGGTTGTTGGGAATTGTAGTCCAACAACAGCTGGAGACCTACATTTGAGAAACACTAGACTGGCAGTCATGGCAGAAAGGACACTTGAGAAAGGTGGGCAAGATGATAAATCAAGGGGCTGCCCTCCGGTTATATTTAAAGCTACCACTCTCACCAGTCTCAGCCAGCTTGGCCAAGGTAAGGAATGATGGGGAGGCGGCATTAAAAATAATTCCCCCCACCCCACAAGACGGCCGAAGGCCACGGTCTGACATGGCTTTGATAGGGGGATCGGGCAAAGCTGTGGCGGAGGAGGGAAGGCCCTTGGACAGGTCTCAGCCTTGATGACAAAAATGGAACCTCCAGGACCAGCAGCACTCTACCTCTGAATAGCATTTACTGGCAAGGAAGAGCGGGAGGGGGCTGGGGCCTCTGAGTGTCTCAGAAAGATCATCTGGTTGCCCACTCTCAGAAGCCGAACGGATCTCTGCTTGAATCCAAGAAGACCCTGCTTAGGTTCTTATGAGAGAGGGTTGATGGTTTTGAGGATGGAGACTATTGTTGTTATACTTGGAAGGCAACAGCACAATTTATAGCCCCCCAAACATCTCCTGGAACTAGCAGCAGAACCCAAACGGCCTCCCTATGGACCCTCCTTCAGCCTCCCCCCTGCCCCTTCCCTCCGTGTGAGGAGCTGAATTGGCACACTTACCAGCTGAGCCTCGGGACCCCTATTTTATGGCCTGCAAGATTCCATTCCATGCAAATATTGGAATTAAAAAAACAAAGAACTGAGCGCCTATTTCCTGAACGTATAATGTCTCTTTTGTTTACCTTATGCTGGATGGGTAATAGAAGGTGCCCCCCAGGATCAAGGGGGCATCAAGCCCAGTGCGATATTAGCACCTAAGAAAATTGAATTTTCGTTTGTTTGTTTGTTTATTTGTTTGTTTGTTCCTTCCTTCCTTCCTTCCTTCCTCCCTTCCAAAGATGGGATCAGCTTTCAAATCGCGGGACTTTCCCACCTATTCATAACTTGCTTTGACTTTTATAAAATTAAATCTTCTGGTCCAGACATTTGACCCACAAGCACGCAAGAGGTTGTGCCATGAACTAAATAAGGATGGAGAAACGCACCTTGCCATTTCTCTGAGAAGGTCAGAGGAGCCCTCATGGATCAGGACCAATTGCCCAGCATCCGTCTGTTGTGCTCAGGTTCTGTTTCCCTGCTTCCCTCTGGGGCATCTGATTAGCCAGTGTGAGAACAGGATGTTGGAGCAGACAGGCCATCGGCCTCATCCAGACGGACTCATCTTATTAAACTCTGAATCCAGAGTCTTTCTTCTGAGAGGGGACACAAACACAGGGAAATCCAAAATGAGCCATGAAAGTGCGAGTTTTCCCCTGCCAGCTCCTCCCTGGCACCTGGTATTCAGAGAAGATAGATTGCTACTGACCATGGAGGTTCTCTCTGGTGCTCCACAGCTTGCTGCAAGGCTCTCCCTCAAAGGGCTGTTGCACCAGCGAGACCCCACGGCCTCCGGAAAGATCTAGATGCTGAGCTCAGGAGCCCAGCTGCCCCCCGTCCACCTGCTCGGTCCAGAGTCCACACCCCTCCTGGAGCTGGCAGAGAGCCCAGGCCGTGTGGTCAAGGTGTGGCCCTTGCAGAGGGATGTCCCCTGCGGCAAGCAGTTTGATGCGTGGGCAGCCATATTGATCTTTGACCAGGGCTCTCCTGGTGGTTATGAAAAGCCTGAAAGCTATTTTGTTTTTCCAGAATTCCCTCCGCCAAAGGTGCTTCTCGTAAGGCTGCTGTCCCTTCCCTGAGAGATAAGCCGGCTGTCCCTGAGTCACTCAGTCAAATGAGGAGCTGTGGCAGGGAGCGTTGACCCCCGTGAGACACCGTCACTGCACATCACCCCCAAGCGGCTACAATTGGGGGGTACCTTCTTTGTATAGCACAGCTGAACCCCAGGACCTCCCTTTTCTGATCTCCAGGGCTCAGCAGAAACCCGTTATTCCTCTGCCCTGAGTGAGGCTTTTCCTCTGCTGCCTTTCTCCTTTCCTCAACGCCACCAAAGGCTGCAAAACACAGGGGAACTTTCCTCAGTCTGGACAAGGCTACATCGCTCGTTGCATATTAAAATGCTGTCGTGTTGGAAACGTATAGAAATATTAGTGAATTTTAAGAGTCAGAGGAAAGTGAGGAATCCGGGCTGTCATCCCTTTGCTCTGATTAGGACAACAACCAGATAGGAGGAAAATCAAGGCCATGGGTGATGCTGCTGGTTTGCTTTGCTGCCCCTGGGCTTTTGATTGGCGCTTTCGCTGCTCGGAGAACATGGAGGCGTCGTGGGAAAGCGGCCTCATGATGGAGAGACCCTAAGACATGGAGTGGCGGCCACAAAAGACCAGCAAGGAGCACATGGAAGTGGGAGGAATCGGGAATGGCCTGGTGGGAGCAGAAGGGCAGAGAGCGTGCAGACATCCAGGCCCTGCAGGGATGGCGCGCAATGTTGGAAACGCCCCCCCGACACTTCTGGGGCTCAGCAAGTGGGGGGCACACAGGAGGGATGCAGGAGAAAGGTTCAGCTCCTCTGGAGGAGCAGGACCGCCATGCAGGGACACAGCACAACATCCCTGCCACACGAGGGGAGAAAGCATCTTGCAAGAAGCACAGCTAGAGGGAACTGGGGTTGGGGGGTTAAGCCCCAGGAAGCAGAAAGGGCTGCTAGAAGGCAAAGCTCACTTCTGGGGGTGGGGGACTCTGCCAGCGACAAAGATGTTGCTTCTTGCTCTGATAATGCACAGAGCCATTTCCTTTGTTCCCTTGAGGATCCGTACTTCGGCCATTTCCTCACCTGGAAGCTAGGCTGGCTATTCCGGGAATTGAACCTGGATCCGGGAATTAGAAGGGGGTTCAGGCACTCAGCCCACCCCTGCCCAAACTCACAATAATACATACTGCCCCCCGCCCAGTCCCCTGTCTCTCTTCTTCCTCCTCCTCCTCACCATCCCATAATTCCTGTCTGTCCACCCCTGGGGTTCAGCCCTCATTCAAATTATGTCCTAATCAAAGTCGGAGGGAAACATTTGCGTTAACAACCACACGACCTGTTTTTTTAATGTGTCATCAAGGCATTTCTGCAGAAAGGGTGGGCCCGGTGAGGGGCAGCCCTTTCCCCCAGATACACCTACATACCTGCCAGAGGTTTCCCTCCTGTCTCCCAGGGACACCTGTTTCGCTTTGTTTCGGAGAGAAATCCCAGCCGGCTTTCCATGGCTATTGCAGGAGATTTGCATCTCCGCGGTTTAGACGGGCAGGAAAATGCCTGTGATAATACGATGGGTAACCATAGCAACGTAAACAGAGTGGGAATCCCAAGACCAGGGATATCGGGGATGGGTGGGCCACAGGGAATGAAGCAGTGGTCCCTAATTTCCTTCGGGTTTAAACAGCCCCAAGTCTCACCCCTGGGATCTCTCAAATCTCCACCCTAGAATGTGTGCATCAATACCCGAGGTAAGGCCTCCATGGACATGTGCAGAGTGCCATCACCCCTTCCCTCATAACCCCCACACAAATGTAGGTTTTTCCAGGAAGGATCTGATAACCTTTTGTTACTTTGCATGCACAACCACTGATTCTGGAGAACTCGGGGTGAGAAGGACCTAGCTCAGCCCCCAGCTCAGTGGCACAGAGGTTTCCCGTACCTCGAGGGTTAGAGGGCAGGGTACCACCTTTTCCCCTTTGCCAGGCTTCTGCAACTCGATCTGCTCAGCATCGGGCAGAAACCCAACAGGTAATTTGCTTTTTTGGCGCAGATAGGATGCCCAGAACAGCTGCCCTGCAGAAATATCGTAAGAAATGGTGTTCAGCAAGGCAGTGGCAGCCAAACACTTCACCTGTTGAATTTCTTCCTGCTCACAGCGGCCTCATGATGGAGAGACCCTAAGACATGGAGTGGCGGCCACAAAAGACCAGCAAGGGGCACATGGAAGTTGGGAGGAATCGGGAATGGCCTGGCGGGAGCAGAAGATCTGGGAACGTGCAGACATCCAGGCCCTGCAGGGATGGCGTGCAATGTTGGAAACGACCCCCCCCCCCGACACTTCTGGGGCTCAGCAAGTGGGGGGCAGGCAGGAGGGATGCAGGAGAAGGGTTCAGCTCCTCTGGAGGAGCAGGAACGCCATGCAGGGACACGGCACAACATCCCTGCCACACGAGGGGAGAAAGCATCTTGCAAGAAGCACAGCTAGAGGGAACTGGGGTTGGGGGGTTAAGCCCCAGGAAGCAGAAAGGGCTGCCAAAAGGCAAAGCTCACTTCTGGGGGGCGGGGGACTCTGCCAGCGACAATGATGTCGCTTCTTGTTCTGCTAACGCTCCCCAGAAGTGAGTCCTCAGGCGTCACCATGTGCATGGAAAGGGCTGAGCGGTGGAGTTTGGTCCTTGAGCAAAATAGGATTGCCAACTTTTCTGTGCTCGCAGGCTCCTCTGCAACGTGACTTGCATAAGCAGAGTTTATTGATGGTGACGGATGGGGTGGGGAAATGCAGAATGCTCAGAGAGTCTTGTGGTGGAGTGGAGAGCCAGCATTCCTTGGTCTTCACAAAAGGATTCTACAATAAGATGTGCTCACTGGTTGCTGCTTTCCTACTTTTGGATCCCCTTGGAAGCAGACTGGGATGGTTATTTCCAAATGAGGCTACCATGCACAGGAACATAACCCGCCAACATTTCTCTGATGAGAATAGGGATGTCCTATTCCATAATGGAATAGGAATTCCAGTTACTCTGCGCGGCTTTGAACAGATGTAAAAAAATAAAAACCTAATAAAACATCAAACATCCCTATACAGGGCTGCCTTCAGATATCTTCTAAGGGTTGTATAGTTACTGATTTCCTTGGCTCGCTGGTTGCTTAACTCCACACCCTCCAACATTTATCCGGTGAAAATAGGGGCGTCCTAAGGAAAAGCGGAAGTGAGAGCTGGACCATAAAGAAGGCTGATCGCCAAAGAATTGATGCTTTTGAATTCTGGTGCTGGAGGAGACTCTTGAGAGTCCCATGGACTGCAAGAAGATCAAACCTATCCATTCTTAAAGAAATCAGCCCTGAGTGCTCACTAGAAGGACAGATCCTGAGGTTAAGGCTCCAGTACTTTGGCCACCTCATGAGAAGAGAAGACTCCCTAGAAAAGACCCTGATGTTGGGAAAGATGGAGAGCACAAGGAGAAGGGGACGACAGAGGATGAGATGGTTGGACAGTGTTCTCGAAGCTACTAACATGAGTTTGGCCAAACTGCGAGAGGCAGTGAAGGATAGGCGTACCTGGCATGCTCTGGTCCATGGGGTCACGAAGAGTCGGACACGACTGAACGACTGAACAACAACAACAAGGAAAAGCGGGACGTTCTGGGATCATACCAGAAACTGGGATGGCTTCTGTAAATCTGGGACTGACCCTGGAAAATAGGGACACTTGGAGGATCTGCAGGGGCGCGTGCGCACACACACTCACATGTAACAACACTGGTAAATGTCAACAATCACCACATTTCTGACATTATCCAGATTGTATACTCATAGATGCATTTGTGCGCATTATATTTCCTGTCAAAGCCAACATCAGGTTATATAATATTTCTATTGCAGGTGTGAGGATAGGAGCAAGAATTGTTTTCAACCCTGTCGCTACTCACCAACGCCACGTAATCCTTATCCGTCCATCTCTAGGGTTCAATCCGCAGTCAAATTAGGCCGTAGTCTGAAAGCTGAACAATTGTTCTTCCCGTTTTCTTCTGCCTCGGCAAGGTGTTTCTGGAGAAAGGGTGGAGCTGTCGGGGGAAGAAACTTTTTCTCCCCTTGCCCCCCTGATGGAGGCTTCCCTCCTGTCTCCCAGGGACACGTCGCCAATTGCTTTGTTTCGGAGAGAAATCCCAGCCAGCTTTCCACGGCTATTGCAGATTTGCATCTCACTCTGTGGTTTAGCTGGGCAGGAAAATACCTGTGTGGTTGGTTGATATTCCGCTGGGTAACCATAGCAAAGTAAGCAGAGTGGGAATCCCAGGAACACCGATACCGGTGGGTGGGTGGCGGTCAGGGGTGGGTGAGGTGCTGCCTCATTTTCACATAGATTTTTGGGAAAGGGGTTCTTTGTGGTTATGGAAATCCTGCTTCGGTGACATTGCACGCTGTTTCCTTTTTCCAGGATTCCCTCGGCCAAAGGCACCTCCCAGAGTTAAGGTGGAATTACCGTTGGGCCCATTATTAGCGAGTGAGGACTGTGTCACGTACGCAGGAATGCGACCCGACCACAAGGCTGGTAAGAACTGACCACCGTTAGTGGAAAATGACTCCGTTTAAGGTTCAAGGAGAGTCCTGACACGTACAATAAAAAACAGGTTGAGCAAGTTGTATCTCATGGGTCGTGGCCGGCGGAGAGATGGTGAGGTGCTGGGGTGTTTGGGTGCCAATGGTGGGTGCCGGAAGCAAGCCACGGATAGCACACATGGCACTAGTGAAGTGAACTCTTTATTCAAAGAAACAAACATCTCAGGAGGCCAAGCCTGGTGATCTCAGCTTCTCTTCCCAGGAGATCTTGCACCAATGACGCAGTTGCAAGGGCCGAAAGTCTCCGCCTTCCCTCCTCCTCTCCCAAGTCCTTCCCAAGCAATCTGAGACTCCGCCAAGGGGTCTGTCTCTGCTTCGCCCTCTTCATGCCTCTCCTGGACCAGGAGGGAGGGGAGCTGGTCGCCCTGGTTCCTTCAGCGTCTCTGCCTCTTGGGCCTTGCTCCTCTGCAGCCTCCTCTTCTCTCTCTGCACTGCTTTCTGCCACCGACTCTTCCTGCTCACGAAACCCTGTAACCTCTTCAGCGTCTGACACCTCCTCCTCCCAGTCTGCTCCCTCTTCGCCCTGACCACTCATCATCATCCCAACAGCATCAATCCCCTGGCTCTGAGCCTTCTTTCCCTGGGGATTCTGCAGCCGGTCCTGGCACCGCTCCTTGGCATCCAGCCCATCCATGATTTTGGGTAGACTTGAACAGCTAAGGGCTCGCCCACACTTCTGCTTTCACCCTTGCTCCACTCCTTTCCCAGGGAAAATCCACTCTTTAGTGCTAAATGGGAGCAAACTTCAATCCGGACTAAATCCAAATTACCGTTTGCTCTGATTGAGTGCTGAAGAGCGCTTTTCCTTGGGGGAAAGCAGAGGGGCGTGAATGAGCCATAAGCATAGCTGTCAACCCTCCCTTTTTTTGGCGGGAAACTCCCTTATTCCAATGCCGTTTCCCGCTGCTATCCCGGATTGTTGATATCCCTTAAATTTCCTGGATTTCAAAGGAAGCAGCTCCTCTCCCTCCCTGCCGGCCAGGGAGGCTCCTCCGCTGCGTTGCTCAGCTGCCAATGAGGAGTCTGAGACCGACTGGGGGCGGAGCTTGCATGCCTTGTGCAGCCAGACCCTCACGCCCAACCAGACAGACAGCCTGCCTGCCGTCTACGCGCTCGCTCTTTCACTCACCCGTTCGCGCGCAGCCTCTGGAGCACAGGGTGGCGAGGCTACTTGGTGCCATTGCACCGCCCTCGGGGCATCCCTTATTTTCAAATCCGAAAGTCTGAAAAAATCCCTTATTTTCAAATCCGAAAGTTGACAGCTATGGCCATAAGATGACATATGTTTGCCTATAGTGTTTGCCCCAATGGAAATGCTCTCACAGACTCTTGGGCTCTGTCCTATAATGCATCCCTTAGTAAATTCTGGCTGATTGGGAATCTGAGATGAACCTCCATACTTGAACCCCCAGTAGCAATCTTCCCCACTGAGATCTGGCACGAAAAAACGAGGTGTCCTGTTTTGGGGGGGGGGGGTGACAATTGGAAGGTATGTTCTCATTTTCTCTGGGTCTCAACAGCCTCTGGTTTGTCCTACCACACCTCACCACAGGAATCTGTTTCGAAGTCAAATATCCATCCTTATAATATGTACAGTTGTGACACAGGCAGGGTCTTCAAGAGCATGTGCAGTGAACCACACACCCCACAGCACTGAGTAGTCACATGACCCACAAACAAGGGTCGGTAGCCCCAGAAAGGATGCCATACCTGTTACTTACATTTCAAATACCAGTATAACCACCGATTTTGGAAAACAACTCCTGGCTTGGCATTGCCAAGTGTGCGCTCCCACAGCCGAAGATGCTGCACATACCTAAAAGAATAGCATGGCCTAGTGGCAAGAGAGCCATGGCGCCACATTCCACACACAAGCCCGGTTCAAGGCCTTTGTGCCTCGGTCAACTGTGAGCAGGAAGAAATTCAACAGGTGAAGTGTTTGGCTGCCACTGCCTTGCTGAACACCATTTCTTACGATATTTCTGCAGGGCAGCTGTTCTGGGCATCCTATCTGCGCCAAAAAAGCAAATTACCTGTTGGGTTTCTGCCTGATGCTGAGCAGATCGAGTTGCAGAAGCCTGGCAAAGGGGAAAAGGTGGTACCCTGCCCTCTAACCCTCGAGGTACGGGAAACCTCTGTGCCACTGAGCTGGGGGCTGAGCTAGGTCCTTCTCACCCCGAGTTCTCCAGAATCAGTGGTTGTGCATGCAAAGTAACAAAAGGTTATCAGATCCTTCCTGGAAAAACCTACATTTGTGTGGGGGTTATGAGGGAAGGGGTGATGGCACTCTGCACATGTCCATGGAGGCCTTACCTCGGGTATTGATGCACACATTCTAGGGTGGAGATTTGAGAGATCCCAGGGGTGAGACTTGGGGCTGTTTAAACCCGAAGGAAATTAGGGACCACTGCTTCATTCCCTGTGGCCCACCCATCCGCGATATCCCTGGTCTTGGGATTCCCACTCTGTTTACGTTGCTATGGTTACCCATCGTATTATCACAGGCATTTTCCTGCCCGTCTAAACCGCGGAGATGCAAATCTCCTGCAATAGCCATGGAAAGCCGGCTGGGATTTCTCTCCGAAACAAAGCGAAACAGGTGTCCCTGGGAGACAGGAGGGAAACCTCTGGCAGGTATGTAGGTGTATCTGGGGGAAAGGGCTGCCCCTCACCGGGCCCACCCTTTCTGCAGAAATGCCTTGATGACACATAAAAAAAACAGGTCGTGTGGTTGTTAACGCAAATGTTTCCCTCCGACTTCGACTAGGACATAATTTGAATGAGGGCTGAACCCCAGGGGTGGACAGACAGGAATTATGGGATGGTGAGGAGGAGGAGGAAGAAGAGAGATAGGGGACTGGGCGGGGGGCAGTATGTATTATTGTGAGTTTGGGCAGGGGTGGGCTGAGTGCCTGAACCCCCTTCTAATTCCCGGATCCAGGTTCAATTCCCGGAATAGCCAGCCTAGCTTCCAGGTGAGGAAATGGCCGAAGTACGGATCCTCAAGGGAACAAAGGAAATGGCTCTGTGCATTATCAGAGCAAGAAGCAACATCGTTGTCGCTGGCAGAGTCCCCCACCCCCAGAAGTGAGCTTTGCCTTCTAGCAGCCCTTTCTGCTTCCTGGGGCTTAACCCCCCAACCCCAGTTCCCTCTAGCTGTGCTTCTTGCAAGATGCTTTCTCCCCTCGTGTGGCAGGGATGTTGTGCTGTGTCCCTGCATGGCGGTCCTGCTCCTCCAGAGGAGCTGAACCTTTCTCCTGCATCCCTCCTGTGTGCCCCCCACTTGCTGAGCCCCAGAAGTGTCGGGGGGGCGTTTCCAACATTGCACGCCATCCCTGCAGGGCCTGGATGTCTGCACGCTCTCTGCCCTTCTGCTCCCACCAGGCCATTCCCGATTCCTCCCAACTTCCATGTGCTCCTTGCTGGTCTTTTGTGGCTGCCACTCCATGTCTTAGGGTCTCTCCATCATGAGGCCGCTTTCCATTGACGCCTCCATGTTCTCCGAGCAGCGAAAGCGCCAATCAAAAGCCCAGGGGCAGCAAAGCAAACCAGTGTCATCACCCATGGCCTTGATTTTCCTCCTATCTGGTTGTTGTCCTAATCAGAGCAAAGGGACGACAGCCTGGATTCCTCACTTTCCTCTGACTCTTAAAATTCACTAATATTTCTATACGTTTCCAACACGACAGCATTTTAATATGCAACGAGCGATGTAGCCTTGTCCAGACTGAGGAAAGTTCCCCTGTGTTTTGCAGCCTTTGGTGGCGTTGAGGAAAGGAGAAAGGCAGCAGAGGAAAAGCCTCACTCAGGGCAGAGGAATAACGGGTTTCTGCTGAGCCCTGGAGATCAGAAAAGGGAGGTCCTGGGGTTCAGCTGTGCTATACAAAGAAGGTACCCCCCAATTGTAGCCGCTTGGGGGTGATGTGCAGTGACGGTGTCTCACGGGGGTCAACGCTCCCTGCCACAGCTCCTCATTTGACTGAGTGACTCAGGGACAGCCAGCTTATCTCTCAGGGAAGGGACAGCAGCCTTACGAGAAGCACCTTTGGCGGAGGGAATTCTGGAAAAACAAAATAGCTTCCAGGCTTTTCATAACCACCAGGAGAGCCCTGGTCAAAGATCAATATGGCTGCCCACACATCAAACTGCTTGCCACAGGGGACATCCCTCTGCAAGGGCCACACCTTGACCACACGGCCTGGGCTCTCTGCCAGCTCCAGGAGGGGTGTGGACTCTGGACCAAGCAGGTGGACAGGGGGCAGCTGGGCTCCTGAGCTCAGCATCTAGATCTTTCCGGAGGCCGTGGGGTCTTGCTGGTGTGCTGCCACCCCTGGGAACTGAGATACCAGGGGCCCAGAGGGCCTGGGCGAAGGTCAGATCTAGCGACACATTTCCAAGGTGTGGGGCCAACCCCATTGTCACGGACTGGTTGGCCCCAGAAGAATGGAGGGAGGAACCGGCTGGGGAACCCCCAAGGGAAGACAGAGCCTGAGGATCAGAGGACAATGGGTGGTCAGAAGGAGAAGACTGGGAGGGGGGTGTCAGAGGCTGAAGAGGCAACGGGGCTTAGCGAGTGGGGAGATTCTGGCAGAAGTTGAAGCGGGAGAGGAGGGAGGCCAAGAGGCAGAGATGGGTCAGACTGGGACAGAGTCCTGGATGTCTCCCCCTCCTGCTGCAACAAGCTCCCCTCCACCTGGTCTCCTGGAACCAGAAGAGGCATGAAAAGGGTGGAGGAGAGGTTGCCTTCATGCTGGCGCAGTCTCTGATTGCGTTTGGAAAACCCTGGAGAGGAGGGGACACCGGCAGCTGTGGGGAGGCAGGAACCCTCAATCTCAGCACTGCTTAATGGAGGCAAGACCTGCCGGAGAGGAGTTGCTGTGCTCATAAGGTAATGTTACCAGATTTTTTTCAATGAATCCGGGGACACTTTTCAATTTCAATAGGAATGATAGGATTTTGTCAGGGGACTGATTTGTAAATCCGGGGACTGTCCCCAGGAAACGGGGACGTCTGGTAACCTTAAAGGCCTGACACCCCTCTGCAGAAGATACTTTTGTTAATGAAGAGTTAACTGGAACAAGCACATTGTGATCTACTGCTGGCTCGCTCTTGACACCCATGAAACTATTCCCCTGTCCATGACTCCATGCACTTCCAAGAAGGGGGGGGCATTAAGAGCTCTCAGCCCCCATTGCTCAGTGCTGGGGCAACAGCCCTTGAGGGAGAGCCTTGCAGCAAGCTGTGGAGCACCAGAGAGAACCTCCATGGTCAGGGGCAATCTATCTTCTCTGAATACCAGGTGCCAGGGAGGAGCTGGCAGGGGAAAACTCGCACTTTCATGGCTCATTTTGGATTTTCCTGTGTTTGTGTCCCCTCTCAGAAGAAAGACTCTGGATTCAGAGTTTAATAAGATGAGTCCGTCTGGATGAGGCCGATGGCCTGTCTGCTCCAACATCCTGTTCTCACACTGGCCAATAAGATGCCCCAGAGGGAAGCAGGGAAACAGAACCTGAGCACAACAGACGGACGCTGGGCAATTGGTCCTGATCTATGAGGGCTCCTCTGACCTTCTCAGAGAAATGGCAAGGTGCGTTTCTCCATCCTTATTTAGTTCATGGCACAACCTCTTGCGTGCTTGTGGGTCAAATGTCTGGACCAGAAGATTTAATTTTATAAAAGTCAAAGCAAGTTATGAATAGGTGGGAAAGTCCCGCGATTTGAAAGCTGATCCCATCTTTGGAAGGTAGGAAGGAAGGAAGGAAGGAAGGAAGGAAGGAAGGAAGGAAGGAAGGAAGGAAAATTCAATTTTCTTAGGTGCTAGTATCGCACTGGGCTTGATGCCCCCTTGATCCTGGGGGGCACCTTCTATTACCCATCCAGCATAAGGTAAACAAAAGAGACATTATACGTTCAGGAAATAGGCGCTCAGTTCTTTTTTTTTTTAATTCCAAAATTTGCATGGAATGGAATCTTGCAGGCCATAAAATAGGGATCCCGAGGCTCAGAGGGACAGCAGTTCCCTGAGCCGTCTACAGACACGAGGTCCTGCTCCCGGAGATCTGACATGGAGAAGACTCAGCTGGTAAGTGTGCCAATTCAGCTCCTCACACGGAGGGAAGGGGCAGGGGGGAGGCTGAAGGAGGGTCCATAGGGAGGCCGTTTGGGTTCTGCTGCTAGTTTCAGGAGATGTTGGGGGGGCTATAAATTGTGCTGTTGCCTTCCAAGTATAACAACAATAGTCTCCATCCTCAAAACCATCAACCCTCTCTCATAAGAACCTAAGCAGGGTCTTCTTGGATTCAAGCAGAGATCTGTTCGGCTTCTGAGAGTGGGCAACCAGATGATCTTTCTGAGACACTCAGAGGCCCCAGCCCCCTCCCGCTCTTCCTTGCCAGTAAATGCTATTCAGAGGTAGAGTGCTGCTGGTCCTGGAGGTTCCATTATTGTCATCAAGGCTGAGACCTGTCCAAGGGCCTTCCCTCCTCCGCCACAGCTTTGCCCGATCCCCCTATCAAAGCCATGTCAGACCGTGGCCTTCGGCCGTCTTGTGGGGTGGGGGGAGTTATTTTTAACGCCGCCTCCCCATCATTCCTTACCTTGGCCAAGCTGGCTGAGACTGGTGAGAGTGGTAGCTTTAAATATAACCGGAGGGCAGCCCCTTGATTTATCATCTTGCCCACCTTTCTCAAGTGTCCTTTCTGCCATGACTCCCAGTCTAGTGTTTCTCAAACGTGGGTCTCCAGCTGTTGTTGGACTACAATTCCCAACAACCCTAGCAAGCAGGACCAATGGTCAGGGATGATGGGTGTTGTAGTCTAGCCGCACGAACTCGGTTTCCCCCACCTGATCTAAATGGAATCTGATTATTGATCATTAGTTGTGCTCTTTATTATTTATTGACTCCTCATCTGTTTAATTTCTGTCCATCTGGAAACCTGGTAGGCATGAGGTAGGAGGGACACAGCAGCCATAGTGATCCCTGTATTTTGGAGACAGGAAGGAATTTCCACTCTCAGTTCACTCAGTCTAGCGACTGTGTGGGGCTGCCCCCACTTTGCTCCTTGGCTCATTGAGGTGAGCTAGAAAAAGGGGGGAGAGCAAAGGCCACTTTGTCCGAAGGGCTAGCATTGTCCTGACTTTGGCATATGAGATTTCCAACTGGGGGAGGAATGGTTGGGCTGTGAGTCTGAATTTCCCCCCATGAAGGGGTGAGCGCCCTAAATGTAGAAACATAGCATGTCAGGGACTAACCCAGCCTTGTTCTTGATATGCTAGATTTTGATGTGCAAGGAAATTGTGACTGTTGTCTTCTTCCTTCCATCCCTCTCATGGGGAGGATTCCTATTTTGTTATGCTTTTCCTTAGAAAGATTGGCAAGCAGCTTCATCAAAGAGCTCCAAGTGGTGTGTGTGGGAAAAATGAACATAAAACACAGCTTAAATTTTCAGTGTGTATCTATATCTGTATAGATTTATAGATATATTGCATTGTTATACAGTATATAAAATATAAATGTGGGACCCAGGTGGCGCTGTGGGTTAAACCACAGAGCCTAGGGCTTGCCAATCAGAAGGTCGTCGGTTTGAATCCCCGCAACGGGGTGAGCTCCCGTTGCTCGGTCCCTGCTCCTGCCCACCTAGCAGTTCAAAAGCACGTCAAAGTGCAAGTAGATAAATAGGAACCGCTGCAGTGGGAAGGTAAACGGCGTTTTCGGGCGCTGCTCTGGTTCGCCAGAAGTGGCTTAGTCATGCTGGCCACATGACCTGGAAGCTGTACTTCCAATACTGGCCAATAATGCGAGATGAGCGCCGCAACCCCAGAGTCGGTCACGACTGGACCTAATGGACCTTTATATAAAATATATCATTTACTATATAATATACTTATCATTAGAGCATGGATATAATCATAGATATAGGATCATGTATATAGTAAGCATTTAAAATTATTTTATTTTACAAAAATGTACAGCACCCCTGTGAGCAGGTTGGAATGACACAGTCCAGGAAGGACTGTACCACTTGATTCTGCCAATTTGGCAGGCTGGTTTTGGGAGAGATCCCTGCCCATGTTATTCTGGGAATACTCCAACTTTGGAAGGCTGCTTGGAAAAGGGAGTGGGAAATGGGCTGCTAGATTTCTCTGTAAGGCAAAATAATATTTGGAGCAGTCCCGTTTGGGCTGTTCCACCATGACCAGTTGTGACCGCTGCCTTCTCTTGCCCTTCCTTCCTTCCTTCCTTCCTTCCTTCCTTCCTTCCTTCCTTCCTTCCTTCCTTCCTTCCTTCTCCTAGGCTGCGATGTGCTTCCTGCTCTCGGCGTTTGGGGCCAGCCAGGCCATCCAATGCATGTCCTCCTCGAACTGTTGTAAAGAGACGACACTCAACGAAGTCGTGAAAAAACTCACCAACCATTCCTCAAAGTCCGCCCATTCGTCCCAGTCCGCCCGTTCCTCCCGCTCCGTGTCTTCCTCTGACAACTGCAGCGCCATTACTGGTAAAGGGAAGAACAGGGCCTCCAGTTCTCCTTGGCGATACGTGTAAGAGAGAACAATCGTACCTTTTATTCCTTTGCCCCCTCATCCGTCCCATTTTCATAGAATCGTAGAGCTGGAAGGGACCCCCAGGGTCCTCTAGTCCAACCCCGCCCCCTGCAATGCAGGAACCCCGAAGTGCGGTCTCCCATCCAATTTGAAACCATACCGGACCCTGCTTAGCTTTCCAAATGTGCTCGCAGTTTTATTGCCGCACCACCGACTGGAAATAATAATAATAATAATAATAATAATAATAATAATAATAATAATTTATTATTTGTACCCCGCCCATCTGGCCGGGTTCCCCCAGCCACTCTGGGCGGCAGGCATCTCTTTTGCCCTGCCAGGCAGAACCAACAATGCCCTCTAGATTTCCTGGAGAGCTTAGCATGGTATTGAGGAGGCCGAGGTTGCAGCTTCGATCCCCGAAGGGGAAAGCTGCATATTCCTGCCTTGCAGGGACTGGTTGCTCCCCAGGGTCCCTTCCAGTCAGACCAGTTTCAGGGGAGACTGGAGTTCCTTTCCCAGATATCTGGAGGGCACCGGGTTGGGGAAGGCTAATCTAGCCCAGCATTAGTCCCCCAAACCCCTCATCCCATACTATTTCATTTCATTTCATTTCATTTTTCCCTCCTTCGCTCCGCAACCAGCATCCCAGTGCATTCCCCGTTATAAGAAAAATCTGCCCTTATTCCCTTATGGGGTACACAAGAGCCTTTTGAGGTTCTCCATCGGTAGGAGTAAATTTACAGAGACCAACCAGAGAAAAATTGAGAAGCAAAGTTTTATTATATCTGTTGCAACAGGGCCCTTGCTCCCAAAATGGAGGAGGGAGGAGGAACCCAGAACAATGGTGTGCCAGCTCCTATATAGACTTTTGAAATTCCCCCCTTCCCGCTCAAGACCACCCCCCTATACATCATACATACATCACAAAAAGGGGTGTAACCCAGGACCCCCTCCCAGATACATCACAGCTACATCATGAACGGGGAGGTCTGGTAGCAGTAATCTGAGCATCCTTGACCCTCCCCGTGCCTCCTCTTGCCCTCCACCCAAAAACCCATCAAGTAAAACAAAAGAGATATTTACATTTCCCTGGTTCCCAGCCAAGTTAATCACACCCTTTTGTCTGGCACTCAGGTATCAGGAAGCTAGGACAATCACCTCCTCCTCCCTTGCAGAGAAACAGTTTGGGAGTGAAAAATGGTGAGGCCTGTCTGGCCTTGTTTGCTTGGTACATTAATAAGAATTATCCCATATAATAAAGTGCAAGTGTCTCTGCGTGCCATCCGTCCGTGGGTTTGCGCTACTGCGCATGTCCCCCACGGACACAGGGATTGGACGACGCAGAGACACTTTGAGCGGCCGGCCAAAACTGCGCCGCCGCCATTGCCATGTCCGCCTCCACCTCCTCCTCAGGCAACCGCCGCCTCAGCCCCGTCGGGCGGCCCGCCCGACGGAGGCTGAGGCGCCGCCGCGGACGACGATGACGGAGCCGTGGTCGCGGACACCGAGGAGGAAGAGGCTGGCGGGGGTGGGGGCGGGGGCGCCGTCATTGCGAAGGAAGGAACAGGGAAGGAACAGGGAAAGAAGAACGGAAAAATGGAGGGAGGGAGGGAGAATAGAGAAAGGGAGGGAGGGAGAAAGGAAGGAAGGAAGGAAACATGGAAGGAAGAATGGAAAAATGTAGAGAGAGAGGAAGGAAGGAAGAACAGAGGGAGGGAGGGGGGAGGGAGAAACAGGGAAGGAAGAACGGATGTTCTAGCGCCTGTTAATTTAACGGGCTGAATGTCCACTAGTTATATATATAAATAAAATACCTCAAATTCTTACAACACCCCCATCTGACCACCATCCAGCCATCAATGGCTCAAAGACAGACCTGCCCTTTCTCTTGCCTCCCCCAGGGAAGACATTGAGGACTCCCGCTACCCCCGACTCCTCTGGAGAGCCCAGTGCATCTGCCAAGATTCCTGCGTCTCCTTGCGGCACCCTGTGGGAAATGCCACCAAAAAGACCTTCGTCCAGAAGGAGGGGAACGGGGTATCCGTCCCGATCTTTGCCGACACAACCGTCTACTATCGGAAGCCTTGTGCGAATGTCGACAAGTCCTTCTACCTTGAGCAGCAGAAATATCCTTTGCCCGTGGCCTGCACCTGTGTGGCTGCACAGTGAGGCTTCGAACCCGGAAGAGGATTCCCAGAGCAAAACCGTGGATTGGAGGGAGCCTCTGAACATGTGCAGAGTTTGTTTCCCTCACAGGCTGCTGTTTATTTGATCATTTTTTAGCATCAGAATTAATTGGCGTGAAAAGGAAAAACACCCTCAGCTGACCGGTTGGAATCGGATTCAAATCTTTGGCTTCCCCCAAAGGCCGCTGAGGACCAGCTTGAACAATATCAACAAGGAACAGGGATCAGGGATCGGGGATGGAGTTTATTGCGCTGTTGCAGAATCCCAGCCCCCTCTGTGCCCTTTGGGGGGCTGTCAGGACAGCTTATCCTAGATATGGCTGCGCTTTGTAGGGTAGACCATACTGGGAGAAAGCGAAAGGGCTTGTGCGAACATACTCAGATATATCAATTGGGGGATATTGGATTCTATTGCAGATAAACCCGGATTAAGTAAATCCTTGTCTCTCTCTTATTGCAGTTTGCCCACTCTGCCAAACGTCGGGAGGCAACTTTTTCTCCCGCAAATGCTCCTCTGCTTTCTAACGTGTGCTTAGCTGCGAATTTTCTGTTAGAAGTAGAGGAGCATTGGCAAGAAAAAAAGTTGGCCACCCACTTAATATCTCTATGTCTGGCCGGCTACTTGTAAAGACATAGGAGCAGGGTCCACAGAAAAAGCTGGCGACTCTAAGTGACATTAGAGAATAAAGTTAGCAAGAGCCAAACGGAATGGCAATGGGGGAAATGTTCACGCAAGAATTGTTGCAGGAGCAAGTTGTTACAGAAGAATATCCCCTGATAGGCCTTGCATCCTGGCTTGTGAGTGTGACCCTCTGCTCATCCCTGTAGCTAGCAATGCCCACATTTATAGGTCAGGATCATTTCTCAACTATTTGTACGCTTGCACTAAAATCCGCTGTCTCTTGTCTGCTGTCTCAAAGAAAATTAACCATCTTGCCTTATTTGAAGAAGAAGAGTTTGGATTTGATATCCCGCTTTATCGCTACCCGAAGGAGTCTCAAAGCGGCTCACATTCTCCTTTCCCTTCCTGCCCCACAACAAACACTCTGTGAGGTGAGTGGGGCTGAGAGACTTCAGAGAAGTGTGACTAGCCCAAGGTCACCCAGCAGCAGCTGCATGTGGAGGAGCGGAGACACGAACCTGATTCCCCAGATTACGAGACTACCACTCTTAACCACTACACCACACTGGCTCTATCTTATTTTTAAATTTTCAATAAAACATTCCAAAGACAGCAGAACGTGTCTTGCCTTCTTCATCCAGAGAAAACAGAACTCCCCCTGCCTTTGAGGACCCCTGGGCTAGATGATCCACTGGGTCCCTTCCAACTCAGCCCTTCTGTGATTCTGTGATTCCCTGCGGCTGATACGTCGATGGCCCCCACCCCTCTGCTGCTGACACTCCCTTGCCTTGAGAGTCCCAGACTGATCCCCAGGAAGATCCCCCCCTCCACTTTCTGCTCTCGCCAAAGTGTGCTCACTGCTCCCGCCTTAGATATTTTGCATGATTCCCAAATAACGCTGTTACGCTACTTTTCCTTTGGGGATATACTTAAGGCTTGATGGATCCACACTGCTACCTGCAACGATGATGTCACGGTGCCTGCCTCATGATGTCATCATACTTGCCACCACCCAAGAGCACAGAGAACCAGCTTGGGCCGTGAATTCGCCACGTTTCAGTGTCACTCGGCTTCATTTGGGGCAAGAATCTGGTGCACGGAGCAGCTGTCAAACAGACAGAAATGTCACAGGTGATGCAAGACAGTACACAGGAAAGAGAACGCATCACCTGTTGTATTTTCTCCTGCTGCACAGAAGATCCAGGCTCAGAAGTCCAGCAAGGGCGGCAAGAAATGGTATCCCGCTCTCTAACCACTGGGCGATGCTACCTCCCAAGGTCTGTGTGGCTTATCTGGCTTCAATGAGAGAGATGGTGAGCTGGATATTACAGACACCAAACTCCCCCCTTATTAGTGCTAACATTTTCCAGGCAAGGAAAGGTGTGGGAACCTTCCTGGGACTTCCTCCCTTTGTGTGTGAGTTGCAGCTACACAGTGATAGGTGCACTGGCACTCTGCACATGCTCAAAGAGACCATGCCCGTGTTGGTTACTGTACATATTCTTGGGTGGGATTTTGACTTCCGGGATTGAGATTTTGGAAGGTGGAATCAGAGGCTGCTTGTTGGGCCCAGGGAAAATGAGAGCTCACCATCCCCTAGTGCCCCATAATTCACACCCATAGCATTCCCGTTCTTGGGATTCCCACACTGTTTACTTTGCCATAGTTACCCAGCGTATTATCGCAGGCATTTTCCTGCCTGTCTAAACCGCAGAGTGAGATGCAAATCTCCAGTAGCCATGGAAAGACGGCTGGGATCTCCTTCCGAAACAAAGTGACATGGGTGTCCCTGGGAGACGGGAGAAAAACCTCCGGCAAGTGGGGGGTGAAGGGGGCTCTGCCCCACCTGCTTCACCCAGGAATGCCTAGATGGCACTTCAGAGCAAAGGGAATCTTGGAAAAAGAAAACAGTGACCATAAGGACATAAGAAGGTTCTGTCTCTCTACATTTCTTTCCTGGTAAGGTATTTGTATTTTTATAAATGTCTGTCGCGTCACTTTGACAACATTGGCTGCCTGTCTGCCAGAATCAGAATCCGTGTGTGTGTGTGTTTTGGACAGAGCAGGAGAGTTCGGGTAAGAAGAAGGGTTTGGATTTGATATCCCGCTTTATCACTACCCGAAGGAGTCTCAAAGCGGCTAACATTCTCCTTTCCCTTCCTTCCCCACAACAAACACTCTGTGAGGTGAGTGGGGCTGAGACTTCTGAGAAGTGTGACTAGCCCAAGGTCACCCAGCAGCTGCATGTGGAGGAGCGGAGACGCGAACCCGGTTCACCAGATTACGAGTCCACCGCTCTTAACCACTGCACCACACTGGCCTGGAAGATCAGGAATTGGAGTTCTCTGCCAGAACCAGGTAGACTCTGAGTGTGGATTCTGGACCGAGCAGGTGGACGGGGGGCAGTTCGGCTCCTGAGCTCAGCATCTAGATATATCCAGATTCTCTGGGATCTCACTGGTGTGGTTGGTGGGATGCCTGCCCATGATTTGTGACTTGTATCAATATATATATATATATATATATATATATATATATATATATATATATGTTCCCATTGCGTGTTTGTCCGAAACACCCTTGCTGTGTAACCACTGGACCAAATCGCATCAAATTTGGACACAGCGTTCCATTACCATGTCAAAATAATCTGGCATAATAAAAATTCAGAAAAACCACACCTGTCATACCTAAAATAAAGTTTAAACACAAAAAAATTGTCGCAGCTATTAGATGTCATCAGCAAAACATCACCCTCTAGTGACGGCTATACTGGTACTACAGCTACAAAAGCAAAAAATTGGCACAGCTTTTAGACATCACCCACAAAACCTCAGAGCTCCGTCGGCCATTTGCAAGCTCGCAAACCGGTAATTGAAAAGGGGGGGGGCGAGAAGAGGGTAATAGAAAAGAGGGGGGCCGAGAAGAGGGTAATTGAAAATGGGGGTGGGGACAGAGAAGGGGCAGACGGAAGTTGAACAGGGGAACTTCTTCAGTTTCACAAAGCCGTGAAAGTTAGGCCGGCACTATCACCACAGCCCGGGTCGCCGCCGTTAACGTCATCAAATGCAGGCCCAGCCCAAACGCCGCCCAGGCCCCTTAGCCACCCCGCCACCGTGAAAGGCAGGCCCTGGCCCTTCTCCACAGCCGCTCACGCCGCCGCCGTCAGAGCCAGCCTGGGCTGCCCACTGCCCACTTTCCCACCGCAGCTGCCATGAAAGGCAGCCTGGACACCATCCCCACAGCCACTGCCGGCCCTCTCCTCTCCTACCACCACCCACAGATGCAGCCATCAACACCACAGCATTCACACACATAGCCACAACAAGGCGTGGCCGGGTCAGCTAGTATTGAATATATTTTTGAGCTCTTGGGAGTAAATAAAAGTGGCCTTAAAATGCAGTTTATGAACAAACAAACAGACAACACTTATAATCATTCTTGGTACCTTTGAGGCAACCCACTGCAATTATTATTCTGCTATTAATTATTAACTTTATATCCTGCTCTTCCTTTCAAAGGAGTCAAGAGCAGCTGACACACAAAGCGATTACAACATCTAAAAGTGATTCCAAGACTTGGGAAAGGTTGGTAATAAAAGGGATGGTGGGAAGCTCAAATCTAAACCAGATAAGCATAGAGGCCACGTCGAGGAAGAGCATAGCCAAAAAGGCCCGGCTGCCCTTGAGAGTGAGTGATAATTGTGCGTTTATCTCACAGGCATTGTTGCCCCGCAGAGAAATGTCCCCAGACTGGATCTCATGCAAATCTAGTCTCTTTTGAACTCACTGTTTACAATTCCTCCCATCGGTGTGCATGCGCTCACGTGTTTGCATGTGCCAGTCGAGGATAACAGTTCACATTGTGGGCTTCAGTCTGTGAAACAGGGCCGGCCCAGCCGTTTGGCAGGAGAGTCGGGTGGGGAACGAGCCATAGCTCAGGGGCGCAGCAACTTCTCTGCAGGCAGAAGGTCCCAGGTTCAATCCCTGGGATCTCAAGGCAGGGGCCTGGATTCTTGGAAAGCGTAGGCCAGGGGTCAGCAACCTTTTTCAGCCACTGTCCCTCAGACCATGTGGTGGGCCGGACTATATTTTGGGGGTAAAAATGAACGAATTCCTATGCCCCACAAATAACCCAGAGATGCATTTTAAATAAAAGGACACATTCTACTCATGTAAAAACACGCTGATTCCTGGACTGTCCGTGGGCCGGATTGAGAAGGCGATTGAGGCAGCAGAAAGTCTGCATGTGCAACTGTAGATTTATTATTTTGTGTTTTTATCTTTTATTTTTATGTTGTGAACCGGATGAAGGGCAATATACAAATTTAAATAGATAAATACATTTAAAGCACATGCGCGCACACACAGAGAGAATATCTTGGGAGCTGCAGTTTGTTGGTGGAACTGGGAACTGTGAGGCAGCGGTGGTGTAGTGGTTAGAGTGCTGGACTAAGATTTGGGAGACTAGGGTTCAAATCCCCACTCGGCCATGAAGCTCGCTAGGTAACTGCCTCTCAACCTGACCTACCTCACAGGGGTGTTGTGGAGATTAAAACGAGGAGAGGAAGAACCATGTAAGTCGCCATGAATTCCTTAGAGGAAAAAGATGGGATATAAATGCTGTTGTTGTCATCTGTCTTTCTTGGGACACAATGGAAGAATGCGCCTTCGGGGGGGAAAGTCAAACCGTTGGAGAGTTATGAGAGAGACATGTTTTTTATATAAAAAAAATATTTATACTTTTCAGGTTTATACATTTATAAAAAATTTCAATCATTTTAACATTTCAAAACTTGACTTCCTTCCCCCTTAATCTGCGGTTCTTCCTTAAGATTTATTTTTAATATCTTCTGCATATCCAAATTAACTTAATTTGTTCATTTACTCATCTACTTTAAATATATACTCTTATCAAACTGCAGGTTATTACGATAATCCTGCCAATGTTTTTATCTGTTTACAATTTATCTGTAAATTTTCACTAAAACCATTTCCATTATTTTATAAAAAAGTTTGTTATCTTGATTTCTTATTCTTCCGGTAAGTTTCTCCATTTCTGCATATTCCATAAGTTTTTGTATCCATTCTTCCTTTGCTGGGACTTCTGCTTCTTTCCAATTTTGGGCGAGTAGCATTTTTGCCGCTGTAGTAGCATACATGAATAAGTTTCTATACAGTTTCAGTAGTTCTGTCCCTATAATTCCCAAAAGAAAAGCTTCTGGTTGTTTTGCAAACATTATTTTAAACATCCTTTTCAATTCATTATATATCATTTCCCAATAAGCTTTAACCTTAGTACAAGACCAGCACATATGATAAAAAGAACCTTCTTTCGCTTTACATTTCCTACACTTATTTGATTTAATTTATACATTTTTGCCAATATAATCCGTGTTAAATACCATCAATACAGTATATAATTTTCATATAATTTTCTCTTAGACTATAACATGTTGTAAATTTTATATCCCTATTCCACAATCGTTCCCATGCTTCCATGCCTAGGTAAAGGGTAAAGGGACCCCTGACCATTAGGTCCAGTCGCGGACGACTCTAGGGTTGCGGTGCTCATCTCGCTTTATTGGCTGAGGGAGCCGGCGTACAGCTTCCGGGTCATGTGGCCAGCAGGACTAAGCCGCTTCTGGCGAACCAGAGCAGCGCACAGAAACGTCGTTTACCTTCCCGCTGCAGCGGTACCTATTGATCTACTTGCACTTTGACGTGCTTTCGAACTGCTAGGTTGGCAGGAGCAGGGACCGAGCAACGGGAGCTCACCCCGTCGCGGGGATTCTGTCGTCCCCTTCTCCTTGTGCCCTCCATCTTTCCCAACATCAGGGTCTTTTCCAGGGAGTCTTCTCTTCTCATGAGGTGGCCAAAGTCTTGGAGCCTCAGCTTCAGGATCTGTCCTTCCAGTGAGCACTCAGGGCTGATTTCCTCCAGCACCATAATTCAAAAGCATCAATTCTTCAGCGATCAGCCTTCTTTATGGTCCAGCTCTCACTTCCATACATCACTACTGGGGAAACCATAGCTTTAACTATACGGACCTTTGTCAGCAAGGTGATGTCTTTGCTTTTTAAGATGCTGTCTAGGTTTGTCATTGCTTTCCTCCCAAGAAGCAGGCGTCTTCTAATTTCGTGGCTGCTGTCACCATCTGCAGTGATCATGGAACCCAAGAAAGTAAAATCTCACACTGCCTCCATTTCTTTCCCTTCTATTTGCCAGGAGGTGATGGGACCAAAACAAACTTAGTTGGTCTCTAAGGTGCTACTGGAAGGAATTTTTTTATTTTGTTTCTTCCAACCGTGCTGCTAGTCCTTAAGATTCTGCAAGATCTTCTTCCTTTCTTTCCGAGGAGGATGGAGTCTCTAGGACCCAGGACTTGGAGGCAGGAGAGAGGGAGGGGTCAGGGTCTGGAGAAGGAATAGGGAGGGGAGGGAGCTGGGCTGTGAGCCAAATCCAGCTGCCTGCCCTTTTTTTCCCCTCCCCTCCTTCGCCCTTTCCCCCCTCCCCTCTCTGCCTTTTTCTAAAGGTCTCTCTCTCGCTCAGCACGTTTTGGTGGGAAAGAAAAGGAGGAAGGAACCGATTGCAAAAGGAGAGCAGAAAAGAAAGAAGAGAAAGGAAAGAACGGGCGAGAGGAAGAAAGGTGATTCTCCCGGCAGCCGCGCGAGGGAGAAAGGAAAGAAAGAAAGAGAAAGAAAGAGTGGCAAAAGCTGAAAGGAGGAGAAGTAGCACATCCGGCATACAGGAGCCGGAGAGGGGGCGGGAGGCGAGACTTTTGCAGGGAGAAAGGAGGGAAGAGGACAAAATGGGAGAGGGAGGAGGAGGAGAGGGCGCCGCTCGCCCTCCAACAGATGGGAGCGAGAAGAAGTAATCCCTTCGCCCAAACTGGGAGAGAAAGGAGAGACGCGCGAGGAGAGGAGAGAAGGAAGAAAGAAAGAAAGAAAGAAAGAAAGGAGGAGACAATGATGGAGAAGGCGCTTTGAAGTCCTCGAGGAGCCTCCACTCTGCTTCCACCTCCTGCCCTCTTTTCTGCTTTTCTTCCCCAACTCTCATTCATTCCTTTCTTTCCCCACGACTTCATTTCCCCGGGTCGCTTTGCGCACCAGGATTGCGCACCGGGATCGCCCGTTCCCCTTCCTTCCACCTGATCCCTGCTTTCTCCTCCTCGTCCCCTCTTTCGCCTCTCCTTCTTTTCTCTCTTCGTCCCCTACTTTCTGCCTCCCATCTGCAATTTCCCTCCTTTCTTTCCCCTCACCCAGTTTCCGTCCAGCAACTTGGTTTCTGACTTGGACGCTCCCTGGGCCGGATAAATTGCTACCTTGCAAGGAAGGAGCAGGCCGCCGGACCCTTCTATTATTGGCTTGAGTGGGAGCCAGGATCCCAGCCGAAGGGAAAAAGGCCGAAACCCTAAATTTGTGGGTGTGGGTATCTGCTTTTCCTTGGAAGAGAGTTCCCCCCAAATTAAGCCTGCAGCAAACCCAGGCTGCCTGCCTCAGCATAAAATAGATTTATGTAGGAAAGAGCCAATAATATTCCCCCCCCCCCAAAAAAGCAAGGAAAAAAGATGGGCCTGCGACATTTCGAGAGAACTGGTCTCCCTCCAAAATGCAGAGCATCTGGAAAGCAAACCGCCAATCCCTCATTTTAAACCCACAGAAGAGGGAAAACATAACTTGGGAGTCTTGAGAGAGAAAATTGCTACTTCAGGTTAATATGGAAAGCTGAAGTCTAGTTTATGCAAGCTGACTATTTGGACTTTGCTTATGGCAAATGACAGAGAGGAGTACGTTTGGTTTGGATCAGCTGCTTTTTCATCTGGATTGTGCAGTCTTTTTCTGGATGCTGAAGTTCAACATTAATTCAACTTCTAAAGACCACCTGCGTCATGTATAATTTTTCCGGATGTTGGACTCTGTCATTTGTCAACACTGATTCTGGATTTGAGCTGGATTGAATATTTATGCTAACAAGTATATTTTTCTAGATTTTGGCAGCCTTCCCAATTCCTTTTTTGTTTTGTTTTGTTTTGTTGGGAAAACACTGCTTTTTCTGGAATATAAAGGGTGCAGAAACAACATGCGGAATTCCTCAAAGTTTACAAATGATTTTGGGTTTTTTCTGAAGAGTATCACGTTTCCCATGCTTTGAAAAAGTTAAAATTATGGTGTGTCATCTCCCCCATCACCAAATCTTACATCTCCCCTGTAGTTTAAGGGAGAAAACATGGGTTTTTCTTAGGCAATTAGCTTATGTTAATGTGCATCATGATTGTTGAAGTTTGATTTTTGTCAGTATTAGCATTTTCAAGCTTCCCGTCTCCTGGAGATTTGGAGCTTTCCGCAAAGCAGGCTGGATTTGTACACAGACATTTTTATTATTACTATTTGGGGGGGAATTGGATCAAACCTCAGGATTTAATGAAGAATTTATTGTCCTGGGGCCTGGAGAAAGTTTGCAAAACATCTGGAAATTTCAAGACATGGTAAATACTGCCTGCATTCTCAGGGAAAAACTGACCTGCTGGATTTGTGTGTGTGCTTTTTTAATCTATTTCGGATATGGTATTTTGGATAAGTAGGAAAGTTTGTTAGCATCTGTGGATCTACAGACTTTCTGCTGGCAAGCCTTTTGGCTTGAAAGGAATAGCTCAGGCTTTCTGGATTTCATGACGATGCAAAAATCCCTGGTCGTTCTTCTGAGCCTGCCAGGTTTTTTTTAAACAAGAACCTTTGGAGAGAGAAGTACTGTATTGCAAATGCCTCTGTTTTGGGTTGCAATTCCACTCTGCGGTTGCAACACAAGCCCATGTTCCAACTTGTTACTCTTTCGCCTTGCCTGCCTCATCAATCCATGCAGCCTGCACGGCCTGGAAGCACCCAGGCCTACTCAGATGGTTTTTCTGGGAAGCTTTTGCTGACCAAGAGATTTGGGAAGGCTTACAAAAACTTCTGGGGTGTGGGGAAAAGAGAATTGCAAATTGAAAGTGGCTGGACTTCTGAGAAAACCAGACTCTTAGCGATCAAAGGACAAGGGAGTGTTTGAATTCGGTTGGAAATTACCTTTTCCCTCCCACTTTGCATTGGGATAGTGTTTTGCAACAAATTTGCCAACTTTTTTTGCTTGAGAAACTCTTGTTTTGAATCCATTCTCGCTTCTTCCATCCCAAGCACTGGATATATATCTTTCAAGGATATAAGAAACCCGTGCTGAATTTCTCAGGAATCTCTTCTTCGTTTCGGAACAACCAAGTGTATGGACAAATAATGCACCTAGAGGCACGGTTATTGTTTTCGGAAGCCAGCGGAACAGAGGTGTAATCTTCGTTCACAATCTCCTGGGTCTGCGGTTGTTCCTTTTTCCACTTCTCGGTGTTCGGCACCCTGCCTTTTGCGAAGCAACATGTCTGTAAGTATGCTGAGCTAGGAAAGAGAGCCAGCTAGCCCTGAGAGCAAAGTCTAGAGTTGAATCAGGAAACAAGAGCTCTTTTGACCTTGCACAAAAGATTAGCTTCAGGGTCACTGGGCCACAGCATGCTCCAGGTGTACAAACAGTGAAGACTAGGGAAAGAAGTACAGAGCTGTAAAAACCTCTCTGGGGAACTTTTGCCAATGGAAAACCATTTTTTATTTCCCTCACAATTCCCTGCAGATGTTTAATCTATGTGTGTGGGTCCCAAATTCACCTGAGATTTTGCTTCAGGTGAAATTGGATGGCGTTGCTCCTTGGCTGAAGAAGGGTTGTTGCTTTCACTGGACCTTAGCCCCTGCACCTGTTTGAATGCTGAATAATAATAATATAATAATAATTTATTATTTGTACCCCACCCATCTGGCTGGGTCTTCCCAGCCACTCTGGGCGGCTTCCAGCAAACATTAAAATACATTAACACATCACAGATTAAAAACTTCCCTGAACAGGGCTGCCTTCAGGTGTTTTCTAAATGTCATGTAGTTGTTGATCCTTTTAACCTCTGATGGGAGGGCGTTCCACAGGGCAGGTGCCATCACCGAGAAGGCCCTCTGCCTGGTTCCCTGTAGCTTGGCTTCTCGCAATGAGGGAACCGCCAGAAGGCCCTCAGAGCTGGATCTCAGTGTCCGGGCTGAACGATGGGGGTGGAGACGCTCCTTCAGGTATACAGGACCGAGGCCGTTTAGGGCTTTAAAGGTCAGCACCAACACTTTGAATTGTGCTTGGAAATGTACTGGGAGCCAGTGTAGATCTCTCAGGACCGGTGTTATGTGGTCCCGGCGGCCACTCCCAGTCACCAGTCTAGCTGCCGCATTCTGGATTAATTGCAGTTTCCGGATCACCTTCAAAGGTAGCCCCACGTAGAGCGCATTGCAGTAGTCCAAGCGGGAGATAACTAGAGCATGCACCACTCTGGCAAGACAGTCTGCGGGCAGGTAGGGTCTCATCCTGCGTACCAGATGGAGCTGGTAGACAGCCGCCCTGGACACAGAATTAACCTGCGCCTCCATGGGCAGCTGTGAGTCCAGAATGACTCCCAGGCTGCGCACCTGGTCCTTCAGGGGCACAGTTACCCCATTCAGGACCAGGGAGTCCCCCACACCAGCCCGCCCCCTGTCCCCCAAAAACAGTACTTCTGTCTTGTCAGGATTCAACCCCAAGCTCAGATGTCCCCAACTATATTCAGTAGGTCTTTGCTTAATAACGTGACTTAATAGATTCAGGGGCAGAGGATCTGGCTGCTTTTGTAGGTTTGAGCCACCAGGCCTTCCAACTTTCTCAAATAAGGCACGGCTCAATTTATTTTATCTTACTTTCTGCAGCTTCACCAAAAAAAGTGGGGGAGAAAAGGGACAGGGATCCCTCAGCATGGACCCTCCCCCTATAGAGAAACACATGTTAACTTCTTGAACGTTGCCCTCATTTCTAAGCAGTCATGCACCCAACTCCCTAATGAGATCATCCCTGGCAAAGATTTATCTGTCAGCACCCAAATTGGCTCTTTCCCTCCCCACCCCCCACCCTTCGATTGCCAAATACTCTGTATTTCTCCTCCAATACTGGAATAACAAAGAGCATATCCTATTAGTGGCCAAGATCTGCATTACATTTTAATCTGATTATTTTTTTATTGTCGTAGGCCACTTTCGGAACTGGTTTGACTGGAAAGCAAGTTAGCAGTAGCGACAGGGATCTGGCGCCCTAAGGGCTATTTTATCTGCCGCCGCCACCTAGAAACTCTTCCTAAATTTTAATCAACGCAATAAAATGCCCCCTCTTTTTGCGCATAATGTAAAGGTCACTGGGTTGTAGTCAATGCTAACCCTACACAGAGCTGACCCATTGAAATGAATGGGCCTAAGTTAGTCATGGCCATTAACTTCAGTGGGTCTTCTTTTGAGTATTGGATGCAACCCACTGCTTTTCAAAGTTGTGGGAGTGAGGGATTTCCAGATGAGTCAGTCGTTTCAGCAAAAAAACAAACCCAAAGTCTCGAAGACTTCACCGATTCAGTGTCACATCAAATCCTTTGGGATTTGAATGTTCACATTTGCAAGTCATGCGGAGCCTGAATATGCATGTTCCATAGCATCTCTTACTAATGCGCTCTTACTGCTAGATGAGGCAACTTTCCTGCGGAGCCTGGATACCTGCAAAGGGCTGCCAATTTGTGTTGCAAAATGCAACTGGCATCTGGAAAACAGGTATACCCGTGTTTCTCCTAAAATAAGACACCGTCTTATATTTTTTCCCCCTCAAAAAACACTATGGTTTATTTTCGGGGGGATGTCTTATTTTAACCATCCCGCGTCGGTACGCTGCATAGCCACGCCTATCCAGGCTGTCTTAAGGGAGAGGCGCCGCGTCACTATGTCTTATTTTCGGGGTATGGCTTATATTTCGCAAATGCATAGAAATCTTGCTACGGCTTATTTTATGGATACGTCTTATTTTAGGAGAAACAGGGTATATATCTCTGAGCAGTACAGTCGCACCTTGGAAGTCGAACGGAATCCGTTCCGGAAGTCCGTTCGACTTCCAAAACATTAGGAAGCCGCGCCAGACGTTTGGCTTCCGAAAATCGTTCGGAAACCGAACACTCACTTCCGGGTTTTGATCGTTCAGGGGCCAATTTGTTCGGGAGCCAAGGCTTTCGAGATCCGAGGTACGACTGTTTAAAAAAAAATCTCTTAGGAAGGCATCTGTTCAGCTCTTCCACCCCAGGAAGAGTTTCAAGCGGGCAATTTTAAAAAGGGAAGGCAGATGGATGCATCCCAAAAAAAAAAAAAATAATAATCATGGTACAGCCTTCCTTGGACTATACCACTTCAGAATATGGGGGGAGGTTTGAATCCTGCTCTGCAACTCTCTGCTGTTTAAAGTGGCAGAGCCCCGCTTCCAAAATGCAGGGAGGGTTGACCCTGTTTTGTTGTGTCTGTTTGTGTCTACATGCACTTCCGCTTAGCTGGTAGCCCCCTCCAGGAGTCCCTGCCACATTTGGACTTTTGCCTGCCTGTGCGGGTGGCCGTGAGTTATAAGCTACAACTTGGGAGAAACAGATGGCAGCTTGGGATTTAGGGGGATTTGGGTGGCGAAAGCGAGAGTGTTGGAGAGAATGCTTTGCTCCGCACCAGATCGGGGTCTTGCCCTGAGCTCATTTATCGCCTCCTGGGCTGCATCTAACTAACTGGGTTACCGGCGTCTGGGCCCATCGCTATCCAGGGCTAATGCAACAGTGTGAACATCTGCATTCGGAGCAGCTCTTGTCTGGGAAACGCCCTGGATCGAGGGACAACCCTTGTGATGCAATATATCCCATGTGGGGAGTGGGTGGGTCCTCCAGCTCCCAGCCAAGGAGTATAGAATCATAAAGTATAGAATCACAGGATCGTAGAGTCGCAAGGGACCCCGAGGGTCATCCAGTCCAACCCCCTGCAATGCAGGAATATTTTGCCCAACATGGGGCTCGGCCGGCACGACAAAGGATCAGGGAGGATGGGGGTTGTGGTCCAGAGGGACATTCCCACCCTTGCAGATTGCAAAGGCAGCACAGCCTGCGTCCTCTTTTGGGGGAATGATCTGTCTCCAGGCGGGCGAATCCCGAGTCGTTTTTAGTTGTGCGGAGTCAGGAAGAGGGGGTGGAAGCCTCTTTGTGTTGCTGTTGATCTGTAGGTGAAGTTTCAAGCACCTGTCTTGGACCCTGGGTTGTACGCTAAGGGTTTGTTTCCTGCCGAGTCTCGCTGTGTCTGAGCATCCCCCAAAAAGGACAGCGTGTGCCCATCTGCAGCAGCAGATGGCTGTGTGATGGCCTGTCCTTACGGCTGTGTGTTACGTCCTTAAAACTAACACCAACCAGGCAAGTCTGGGCGTTTGCCTCTCCTGGGTATGCTCAAGTGCCTGGGGCCAAATCAGGGACTGACCCACCCTCCCCAAGGCATCTCGCTGGCGCCAATCAGCTGATCAAACTTTATGGCGCTTTGTTTGAGGCAGCCGGCCCCTTTCCACCTTTCTGTTGACAGTGAAGCTGCCTTATCAAAGGCCTTGGAGCTAGATGCAACCTCCCTGCGGCAGGGCAGGCAGGGACAAACAGCATGGAAGGGGGGGGTCTCTGTGTCCTCATGTGCTTCCTGGTAGCATCTGGTGGTGGTTGTGAAATGCAGAGCGTTTCTGAAAGTTGGGATCCCGGCTGCTGTTGGGACTACAACTCCCATCATCCCTAGCTAGCAGGACCGGTGGATAGTGATGATGGGATTTGTAGTCCAACAACAGCAAGTTTGAGAAACACACTGGCATGGCAGACCCTCAGGAAGAACTTCTCAGGTTCTCTGTGTGTGCGATTTGCACATCCCTGGGAGAAGACTGCAGTCTGTACTGGGATATCATTTCATCCGTTCCTTTAAATTTATACACCGCTTGGTTGTAAGGAGGTGGGGCCTTCAAAGCGGCTTGCAAGAAGAATAAAATCAGTAAAAGCTGTGAAGAACAGCGATTCAAAAAATAATTAAAAACAGCAGCAAGCTAAAAGCATATCAAAACACACGTTCCACATATCTGGGTAGGCTCGCCTAAACGAAAATGTCTTCAGCAGGCGCCCAAAAGAGTGCAGCGAAAGCGCCTTCCTGATGTCAAGAGGCAGGGAGTTCCGGAGTCTAGGCAATGCCACACAAACGGAACAAGTATTCAATGCAGAGCAAGTATTGGGTGGCATCCGGAGCAAGTTGGGCAGATTGAAGCAGTCAAGTCGGCATACGTGTAGTTTTGTGAAGAAGATACAGCTCAGTTGGCAGAGCAGGAGACTCGTAACCTCAGGGTCGTGGGTTCGAGTTGGGCGAAAGATTCCTACACTGCAGGGGGTGGGGCTAGATGACCCTCGTGGTCCCTTCCAACTCTGTGATTCTGTGAGTTCATATAGAGATGTAGTTCCTTTGCCTGACCTGCCCTCTGCTTCTTGCCAGGCCCAGCTTTGCCGCGCCCTGTACGACAACGCAGCCGAGTGCCCGGACGAGCTCTCCTTCCGCAAGGGCGACTTGATGGTCCTGCTGCAGCCCGAAGCCCCGGGCCTGGAGGGCTGGCACCTTTGCTCCTTGCACGGGCAGCAGGGGATTGTGCCAGCCAACCGGGTCAGAGTCCTCCCCGAGCCAGGGTCTCCAGGGCCCACCCCTCGCCGGAACCACGGCCCGGCGGACGTCTACCAGGTGCCCAGGAAGGAGGCGGCGGCTGCAGTCGGGAAGGCCTACGAAGCGCCCCAGGAGGAGCGGAGGAGGAGGGGGCGCAGGAAGGAGGAGGAGCAGGAGGTGAGGAAAGGTGCTGGGGGGGGGGTCATTTGTTTATTGGCTCTCCAGGATTTCAGAGGGCCCTGCTTGGAAATTGAACTCGGGACCCTCTGCATGCAAAGCAGATTTAGCTCTATTCCCTAGAACCCCAAACTACAGCGAACCTTGAGATTCGAGGCCAGTATTCCACTAGGTGTCACCTGGGGGGGGGGTGCAGCTGCTTGTTTCTTACCTCCACCCCTTCTCCTTTAGCCACGCCCCTTTAGCGCTGCCACCTCCCCTTGACAGAAAGAGCATTCTTGCCGTTATTAACTAAAATTGTATACTTTATCCGTAGATCTCGGGGTGGTTCACAATACAAATATAACAAACACAAAATACGCAGTGAAAAATAAGAACAAAAACAAACCAATAATTCCCCCATCCGCAACACATTTAAAAGGCTGTGGAATCTTAATCAGCCAAAGGCTGAAGAGGAACGTTTTTGCCTGGTGCCTAAAGGTGTATAATGAAGGTGCCAGGCAAGCCTCCCTGGGGAGAGTGTCCCACAAATGGGGAGCCACCCCAGAAAAGGCCCTGTTCTTGTGTTGCCGCTCTCTGGAGCAAATTTATTTAAAGCAGCCTTCCCCCACCAGATGTCTTGGCCCTCAACATGGCTGAGGCCAGTGGGAGTTGTTTTCCTTTTTTAAAAAAAATGATATTTATTGAGTTTCCAATTTATAACATATAAATACAATCTTTGTTTTTTCACATAAGTTGAAGCTCATTTGAGCTCATCGACTTCCCCCCTTCCCACCTTATTGTCACTTTGTTTTTTTGCTGTATCATCACATTTCCAATTTCCCCCTTTTTACCTCACATTATTCCCATGTCCTATTTAATTTATCTGCAAAAAGGTAGAATTTTCAGCCTTATAAGCCTTTTTAAGTCATTCCTGCCAGCGTTGTTTTCCAAAACACCTGGAGGGCGCCAGGTTGGCGAAGGGTGCTCTTAAGGTATTCCTCTGGGACTACGGCCAAATCTCACGCCTTGTACTGGCTGGCTTTCGTTACTGCAAAACAATCCCAACCATGAAGCCACGGCTTCCTTTTGTCGATCCTGGTTTGATTTCTCCCTCTTCTTCCTCCTCCGCCCCCAGGTTTATGAGGTGCCGCCGCCTGCCAGACCCTGCCCTCTGCCCCCCGAGGGGATCTATAGGGTGCCTCGCTTCACCAGACGAGACGGGGACACCGCAGAGGTTAGTGCTTATGCTCATGGGGGAATTGCACGATGAAATCCGAGCGGCTGGCTGCATTATCGTTGACTGTGATGGTGTACCGTGTTTAGTTAATTAACGCGTTTTTAAAATTCACAATCCCTTCAAGGAGATCGGAGCTATGCACACGGTTCATCCCTCTCTCTCCCGTCCTCTCAACAACCCTGAGAGGTAGGCTGGGGAGAAGGCGTGTGGCTGGGAGCTCCATGGATGATTTGAAGCCAGCTCTTCTTGTCTGCTGTCTGACGCTCCGACCACTGCGCCACACTGCCTGTAGGATTGGCACAGGGACTGCAGATGGCGGAAGCAGCATTTTTCAGTTGGAGAGAGGGCTTCGGTTTGCTGAGTGCCTGCAGACCAAAGTTTGAGGACCCCTGTTTCCGACTGAAGGCTGGTTGGGGCAGGGAGCCATTGCGAAGCTCCAACGATTCCTGCGTTGTCGCGGGTTGGGCTAGATGACCCTTGGGGGTCCCTTCCAACTCTGCGACGCTTTTGTATGCAGTGTTGCATTAGTAAGGCTAATAACAGCCTTCCGCTTTGTCGCGCTAGCAGTGCATTCGTTCGAAATCTAGCCCGTTAATCCCTCATCTCCCAGGGTTTTCCCCCCAGAGTCCTGTTTTAACCTTTTCCCCAAGGGTGAAGGCCCTGCCTTGTAGCCCGAGCTGCGGGTGGGAAGATGCATTTGATAACCGTGCCATTTAAGACAACTGGGATTCGGCTGCCTGCTGTCAAACACCCCCCCTCCGTTGGAGAGCTGCCTTTGTGGACAGCTGGACCCGTCTGTTGCTAAAGACAGCTGCGGCCGTGCCGGTCTCCGAGGGTAACTGTATCTCAGCCCAAATGCGGAGACTGCTGTCTCCGGACCAAACCGGTGTCCTTTTCAGACCCTCAACTGAGGCAGAGGTTGCCCTAGATGGACGAAAGCTGGGTGGGGAGTGGCAGGTGGGGTTGGGTAGAGAGGGGGCCACTGGATTTGAAGGGTTGAGTGTAAGAGATACACTCTTGAGTTTGGGGGTGCTGAGTGTGTGGGTCTGTGCCAAAGGATGTTGTTGTTTAGTCGTGTCCGACTCTTCGTGACCCCCTGGACCAGAGCACGCCAGGCACTCCTGTCTTCCCCTGCCTCCCGCAGTTTGGTCAGACTCATGTTGGTAGCTTCGAGAACACTGTCCCACCATCTCGTCCTCTGCCGTCCCCTTCTCCTTGTGCCCTCCATCTTTCCCAACATCAGGGTCTTTTCCAGGGAGTCTTCTCTTCTCACGAGGTGGCCGAAGTACTGGAGCCTTAACCTCAGGATCTGTCCTTCTAGTGAGCACTCAGGGCTGATTTCTTTAAGAATTGATAGGTTTGATCTTCTTGCAGTCCATGGGACTCTCAAGAGTCTCCTCCAGCACCATAATTCAAAAGCATCAATTCTTCGGCAGTCAGCCTTCTTTATGGTCCAGCTCTCACTTCCATACATCAGTACTGGGAAAGGATAGGGGGCAGCATTTTGGGGGAACAGGCCTTAGACATCTGCCGTGGGGCTCTTTGGGTTTAGGGGGGCGTCTCTTCAAGGAGAATTTGTTTGGGAAGTGGGAACAGCTGCTTAAAATGGTGGGAACGTAAGACGCCATCGTATACCAAGTTACACCGTTGCTCCATCTAGGTCAGAAGTGTCCCTATTAGGGGTGGGCAACCTGCAGCCCATGGGTCAGTCATGGCCCCCCAGGGGTTTGGCCCACAAGGCCATATCTTCAAAGCCATGCCCACCTGTCAATCAGTTGGCATCGCTCCAGTGGGCGGGTGACACTCACTAAGAGGTGAGGTTCAATTCTGTGTGCACCAGTTCTTTGCAGGGTTTTGTCCCTCTGGCCCTACCCACCCGACCCGTGGCCCTTGGAGGTTTGCCCATGGTGAGATATATCCCCCCCCATCTGTCAAGAGTTTACCACCTCTGTTGTAAACGATCCAGAAATCCCCTCCCAAAATCTGTGGTTCTCCTCCTTTCTCTCTTGTTTCCCGGAGTTGATTAACATAGTACAGAATTCCTGGGAGGCTACCATTTCAGTCTGATGTGAAGGGGTTGTATATATCCAAACACTTCCCCATATCTCCAGATAAGACACCTCTTCCTATATACATAGAAATGTAAGGCTGTCGTCATGCTAGAGTTTGAATCCAGGATGACAGCAGAAAGGCAGGCGAGCAGGCAGCGGGGTGGGGGTGGGGGGCATGTGGCCGAGGCAAGCTGTTGGGCAAACCCCTCTCCGAAGCGCCACCCCCTCTTTAAAAAGGGTCGGGGGGGGGTTGGTCGAGCTGTGTGGGGAAAGGCAAGGGGAGGGGGGAGGTGTAAAGGGGGAAAGGGCAGGCCAGGTGTTTGGGAAACAGGGTTGGCAGGTAAGTGGGGTTAGTAAGCGGAGCAAAAAGGGGCAGCATCCCTCCCTCCCTCCCTGTGTGTGTGTGTGTCCCCGCAAGTAGAAGGTGAAGCCTAGAACCTTCTCACAAGCAGGCTAGCTTTCAACAGGTGAGGAGATTTTGATGTGAAGAAACACTCAGAGGTGCGACTCCTCATTCCCTACGTGAAACAGTGCGCTCCAGGCAACGTTATAAAAAGTGACTGATTTGAACCCAAAGTTTGGCGTTTCCACCCAGCACCTTAAACCTCGTTATCTCTCTCCTTCATCATCATCATCCCTGTTCTTCTGCGCTCCTCAGGTTTACGACGTCCCCTCCTCCCTGATCCGAGACTCCCTGTCCGACACCTACGACTCGCCCTCCCCCTGCCCGAAGAAAGTGGCCCGTGTTGCCCCGCAGCCCTCAGCCCCTCCGCCCTCCGATGACCCCTACGACGTGCCTCTCGCCTTCAAGAAGCCCGCCGGTCTGGAGGAGGAAGGGGAGGCGGAGGACGGGGGCTCGGAGAGGCCCCTCGTCTACGCCACCCCGTCAAACCTGCGCCGCGCCTCGGCCTTGCTGAACTTGTACGAGTCGCCCGAGGAAGTGTTGGCGAGAGGCGGAGAGGAGGAGGAAGAGGACGGGGGCATCTACGACGTCCCTCTGCTGGCGCCCGGCTCCCCGCCCCTCGAGGGGGCACTCCAGGGACTGAGCTTGCGGGATCCGGGACCCCCTTCGAGACCCCGCTTGCCCTCGGCCGAAAGCCTGTCGCGGCGCCCCCTGCCTGCCCTTCCCAGCGAGGAGCGGCTGTCCGCCGAGCCCCCACCTCCGTCCCCCAGCATTGTGCGGAAAGGGAGCATCCAGGACCGCCCTCTGCCCCCGCCCCCGCCCCGGCTGGGGGGTCTTGGGGCAGGAGAGCAGCTGGAGCAAGTCACGGATGACGGGCACAACGAATATGAGGGAATCCGTCTGGCGGAGGAATACGACTACGTTCACCTTAAGGTGAGTTCAGCGGTGAACGGCTAGCCACAATATGGTATGTGGGTCAGCCTTTGACCCTGGGGCCAAGGCAGGGTCAGAAATCCCTTCATCATTGCTCTGGGTTTGCATTTGATCCGACCAAGCTCTCACGCACAAAAATAATTTGTTTCCCTTCACTGAAATTAATTGTTTTCATCGGTTTAATTGTACTGCTGCTGCTGTTATTGTTATTTCAGTGAAGTTCAATAAGTGGTGGTGATTTTCCAGAATAGGGATGGGAAAAGCTAAATCTGCCTAACTGCTGAATGGCAGGCAGGAATCCAACAGGCGAAGTTGTTTTTCTATCAATGTATCCTCACTCTGAAAATCATCCGCAGCAGTTGCCTTCAACCTTTGGTAGGGACCCCTCAGTTGGTAGAGCATCTCAGGGGATGGGTTTGAGCCCCACATTGGGTGAAGGATTCCTGCATTGCAGGGGGTTGGACTAGATGACCCTCGGGGTCCCCTTCCAATTCTATGATTCTGTGATTCTAATTTAATTTTTCGTGGCTTCACTCCCAAGGGATCCTGGGAAATAGGATCAGTGTTCTCTAAACGTAGCATCCTCATGAAATGCAATCCCTTGGGTGTCTTGACAGCTGAACCAGATTTTAAAACACCTGAGCCACGTTCGCAGTGAACCTATGCCTCAATTCTACTTCCATCTCCCAAGAACCATTAAAATTATCACCACTACTCCCATGTTTCTCTGGTCTTCACCCAAAACCCGTGGCAAACAAGCTGAACTGTGCATCATTTACATGGTGGTGGTGGTGTTTTTTAATTTATTTAGAAAGATTTGTACATTGCTTAATCACAAAGCTCTGATAAATAAAACTACCTGTGAAACACAGCTAAAGTGTACGAAACTGTCAACGAGACAAATATATACAAGATAAGTATTAATAAAATTGATACTGCAATTCTGGGCTGCATCAATAGGAGTATAGCAAGGGAAGTAATAGTACCACTCTGGTCAGACCTCACCTGGAATACTGTGTCCAGTTCTGGGCACCACAGTTCAAGAAGGATACTGACAAGCTGGAACGTGTCCAGAGGAGGGCAACCAAAATGGCCAAAGGCCTGGAAACGATGCCTTATGAGGAATGGCGTAGGGAGCTGGGTATGTTTAGCCTGGAGAAGAGAAGGTTAAGGGGTGATATGATGGCCATGTTCAAATATATAAAAGGATGTCATATAGAGGAGGGAGAAAAGTTGTTTTCTGCTGCTCCAGAGAAGCGGACACGGAGCAATGGATTCAAACTACAAGAAAGAAGATTCCACCTAAACATTAGAAAGAACTTCCTGACAGTAAGAGCTGTTTGACAGTGGAATTTGCTGCCAAGGAGTGTGGTGGAGTCTCCTTCTTTGGAGGTCTTTAAGCAGAGGCTTGACAGCCATCTGTCAAGAATGCTTTGATGGTGTTTCCTGCTTGGCAGGGGGTTGGACTGGATGGCCCTTGGGGTCTCTTCCAACTCTAGGGTTCTATGAAAATTGGTAAAACTCTTAAAACAAACAGAGAGAACTACATTCTATGTCTGAGGAGGCAGATCTCTGAGCAGAGGGTCTCATTCTGTGTGGATAGCTAGCTTGTGTAGCAATATCGGAGGTCAGATAAAAGACTTCCCCCCCCAAAAAAGGCATGGACCACGGTACATTCCCGCCAAATATGAGACCTTTACGTTTCTCAAGGAGACTGGGAAAGGTGTGGGGGAACAGTGTCAACCCATAATAAGGCATGAAGCAGCAGGAACAAGTTGCAAGGACCTGTGAAGGCTCCCTGAATGTACTGGATATGTGGCTGGTTTCTGTGTTGTTACTGATGGCGTTTTCTGGATCTTTTGATATGAAATTTGATCTTCTCGAGAGACCAAACACCTCATCACCTTCTAAGCTTTCTGATCCACTTACCTTGCACACATACCCACAATTCTGCCTCTCTCTTCCTTCCCAGGGAGCAGATAAAACGCAGCCCAAAGCTACAACTTCTGACGGAAGCCTAGGACTCGCCCTTTCTGGAGATACAGCCCAGGCTGAAGAAATGGTACGTCTCGCTTTTTAAAATGTACTAATGTCTTCAGCTTAGGCTGGGGGCGGATGCCGGCATTTCCTTATGAAATTTATCCTCCCTGTGAGGCAGGCCTCTTGGTTTTTATGCAGATTTTTCCCACCAAAAGGAGAGCCGAGACCGTGAAGAGCAGGCATCCCCAAACTGCGGCCCTCCAGATGTTTTGGCCTACAACTCCCATGATCCCTAGCTAACAGGACCAGTGGTCAGGGATGATGGGAATTGTAGTCCAAAACATCTGGAGGGCCGAAGTTTGGGGGTGCCTGGTGAAGAGACTCTGCCAAGGCCACACAGTCGGTCTGTTGTCAAGATGGGGTGGGCCACAGGTGGCGCTGCAAACCACAGAGCCTAGGGCTTTCCGGTCAGAAGGTTGGCAGTTCGAATCCCCATGACAGGGTGAGCGCCCGTTGCTCTGCCACAGCTCCTGCCAACCTAGCAGTTCGAAAGCACGCCAGTGCAAGTAGATAAATAGGTACCGCTGTGGCGGGAAGGTAAACGGCGTTTCCATGCGCTCTGGTTTCCATCACGGTGTCCCATTGTGCCAGAAGCGGTTTAGTCATGCTGGCCACATGACCCAGAAAAGCTGTCCGTGGACAAACGCTGGCTCCCTTGGCCCAAAAGTGAGATGAGCGCCACAACCCCATAGCCGCCTTTGACTGGACTTAACCGTCCAGGGGTCCTTTACCTTTACCTAGAGGTGGGGTTCTAAGGTGGTCTTCCCACAAACCACGCTCAGTCTTGGTCCAGCAATGTGCATGACACACATGCACCCTTACAGCATAAGCAGGCAGAGGGGGAAGGCGGCCGCCATGTTGGATGGCAACGAAGGTTGCCATCTTGAATTTCCCATAATGCCCCTGGGAGGGATGCTACATAACTGCATTCGGTTATGTCACAAGAGCCAAGGAGACACACATACAACAAGGCGGCTACAGATGAGGCAATTAGCTCCCACTGAAGCCTTACGTCAGGGGTCAGCAAACATTTTCAGCAGGGGGCCGGTCCACTGTCCCTCAGACCTTGTGGGGGGCCGGACTATATTTTGAAAGAAAAAATGAATGAATTCCTATACCCCACAAATAACCCAGAGGTGCATTTTAAATAAAAGGACACATTCTACTCATGTAAAAACACGCTGATTCCCAGACTGTCTGCAGGCCGGATTTAGAAGATGATTGGGCTAGATCTGGCCCCCGGGCCTTAGTTTGCCTACCCATGCCTTACGTAGACCAGGATTTTGCTAGGCTCTTCCTCCCAGTGAAAACTTTGGCATCCTCCAGCCAGGAAGGCCCAAAATAAGGCACAAGCAAGAAGTGGCACCTTTTTGACAGCTTGGGGGCCATGTTCCAGGGCCAGAGACAGCAAATGGAGGCAGCCACAGACTCTTAATTTCAGCTTAGAAGGCCATATTCCAGCCACACGGAAGCACTTGAGGAGAGTGTGGAGCAGGGCTGAGGAGGGGCATGGCCTAGAGAGAGACCCAAGGGCCTGATGTGAGGGCATGGAGGGCCACATACAACTCCTGGGCTGAGGCTCCTGCCCCCCCCCCAAGGAAGAAGCCCGGATCTCATCCTCACTGGGTTCCTCTGACATGTGCAATGCAAGAGATCCTCTGATCATGGCAGCTAGGGTAGTTCTGGGGGCATTATGGGAAATTGGAGGTGGGAGCCGGCAGAAGCAGCGAGGAACAGAGAAGAGAATTGGGGAATTTTGAGGTCCTTGCCCCCCTCACGTCTTCTCTTGTGCCAATGAGGGAGATTTTGGTTCTGTTGTAAAAAGCATGCCACTTAAATAAGTCTCCCCATGTTTGTGAATTTTCAGAATTGCACACAGGAATGTTTCTCTGGCGCCCAACGGGAAAGATGTTCCAGGCAAAGGAAGCAGCCAGCCATCTCTCGTCTCTGAAAATAACGCACACAAACACACAGCCAGAGGGAACAAAATGGCAGCCTCCTAACCTTTTTCTCTTCTGTTTGTAGGCTCCGCCTTCCCCCGAGGACAGCCAGCTTCTGCAGTTCTACACAGGGCAGTGCCAGACGCATTACACCACCCTGCTCTCGGCCATCGAGGCGCTCCTGGCCAGCGCCGGTGCCCACCAGCCCCCGTGGGTCTTTGTGCCCCACGGGAAGTTCGTCATTGTCACGGCGCACAAACTGGTCTTTGTGGGGGACACCGTGTCACGCCTGGCGTCCTCGGCAACGGTTCGGGCGAGGGTAGGGGCGGCGAGCAGCACCCTCTGCCAGGCCCTGAAGGACGCCGTGCTCTCGGTCAAGGGGGCCGCCCTGCACTACCCCTCTCCGCCCGCCGCCCGGGAGATGCGCGAGTGCGTGGCAGAGCTCTCCCGGCAAGCCTTGGCCTTCACTTCCTTGCTTGGCACCCTGGCGCCATCTTGAATCCTGCGTCAGTGCCGATTCGCCACCAGCAAACTCCTGCCCTGAAGCTGTGAGACACTACGCCCCCTTCCTGTGGCAATAACTGCAGTGGTTTTCTGGAACTGAGCAGGCCCGAACCTGCCCCATGGATAACTCAGGCCCTCGCCTAAGGACGAATGTTTCCCTTGAGTTCCAGCTGCCATCTTGTCAGGGCCTCTTAACCCCCATTGAGTTCAGTGTCTGCAGCCTGAAACGTTTAGTGACCTTCGACCCTCAGGTGCTCAGTTTCGACCCACAGAAGAGACGGCCTTGCTCAACTTCATGACAAATGGTCCTTGTCAGTGCCAGACCTTTGCCTCTTTGGTTTTACTCCCTAGCCCTTGCACCTGCGACCAGCCATCTTGGACGGTTTCCTAACCAAAGAACGTTCCGGACCTTCGGCCTCTGACCCAACGCTGCGCATCATGACGCCCATTTCCCCGCTCCAGTTAGGTTTTGCTAATTCTGACATAGGCTCCTTCCTGAAAACACCAAGGGTTTCCCAGACGCCCCTCGATAAAGATGGTGGTGTGAAGTCGTAAGACCAAAGACACGTCTCCTCGCTGGCTCTTCGTAGACTTGACAACAGTTCTTAAGAGTGGGGGGGGGGGGAAACCTGAATGGGAAAGGAGCTGAAGGGAGACAGAATTGATGGGAAATGACCCTTGTCATCCTGTAACAAAAGATTCTGGAGCAACGGCTGGAGAAAGAGGGGGGATTGGGAGAATGGCCAATATTGCTGCAGCAGAGAGGGTTATGGGAAATTGCCAACAGGGGCAAAAGAAGACAAAACGCAGAGAGGCAGCCAAATGTGAAAAGAAGCAAATTAATCTGGGGCAGAAGGGAGGAAGCCGAGGGTGAACAGGAAACGATAAAAAAAATGGACAACGGGGGTGGGTCAGTACGGACACTGTTACAATGCACAGTGTGAACTAGCAACTCAAATAACTGGGCAGGGGGGTTATTGAGCCATTGCTAGGTCAGCGGAATAAAGCCAGCACCTGGAACGGGTCAGTATCCTTAATAACTATGGATTCATTCCTCAGGCTTGTTGTCTTCCTCTGCAAAAACCCCTCTAGATATTGGACAACTGCCAGACAATTCTGCAGTTTACAGCACACACACCCGCCGGCTGCCTGCAAAGACCCTCATCTCACTTCCTCACCAGGAAACAAACGGGGTCAAGAATATCTTCTCTCAGGAAATATTTGCCAAGTTATTTTATAGGTTTGATCATAATAAAAATGGGTGAAAAAACAAACACCCATGTTGTGTTGCTTCCTTCCACATCCTGATTGGTTTCCCTCTCCCCCCCACCCCCTGCCCCGCAAATCTCCCCCGACAACTCTGGCGCGCTTTGATTCCATTTCTGATTATTGATATGTTGCTGTTCAGGAAATATAACTTTGCAGATTTAAAATACGAGCAACAAAAAACGATAAAGCAGCTGTTAAAAGCAGACACACCCACACACAAGAAACAACCCGGCAAAACAGCTATAAACTAGGGGGAGACAGCAAACCGTTTTCAAAGGCAAACTGGGAATGAATGTAAGAGTTTTACAAGAAAAGGCTCTGCGAGGTATAGATGTCTAATAAAGTTGACCACCTGGCAGCATGGGAGAATGACGTGTGGGTCCAAGGTCATTAAACGCCAGAATGAATTTTCCAAGCTGCAAAATTAAAACTGGGTGGTATTCAACTAAGCTTAGTTCAGAGTATAACCACTGAAATATGAAAATTCCTTCCAGTAGCACCTTGGAGACCAACTAAGTTTGTTCTTAGAGGGACGCGGGTGGCGCTGTGGTCTAAACCACTGAGCCTAGGGCCTTGCGATCAGAAGGTCGGCGGTTCGAATCCCCACGACGGGGTGAGCTCCCGTTGCTCGGATCCCAGCTCCTCAAAGTCCCTTGCACCTCAAAGTGAAAGTAGATCAATAGGTACCGCTGCAGCGGGAAAGTAAACGGCGTTTCCGTGCGCTGCTCTGGTTCGCCAGAAGCGGCTGAGTCATGCTGGCCACATGACCTGGAAACTGTATGCCGGCTCCCTCGGCCAATAATGCGAGATGAGCGCCGCAACGCCAGTCGGTCATGACTGGATCTAATGCTCAGGGGTCCCTTTACCTTAAGTTTGTTCTTGGTATGAGCTTTCGTGTGCATGCACACTTCTTCAGATATCTGCACACGAAAGCTCATACCAAGAACAAACTTAGTTGGTCTCTAAGGTGCTACTGGAAGGAATTTTTTTATTTTGTTTCGACTACGGCAGACCAATACGGCTACCTACCTGTAACTGAAATATGACTTAAATTTGGTCCATTCGTTTTGACAGGGCTGCTCTGAGTAAAGTTTAGTGGAGTACCGCCCTGTAAAAATTTGAAAAAACTTCAATTATATTTCTATATCTGCCTCCTGCAATTCCCGTTCTTGACACCCTTGCCCAGGTACATGCTTTAGTCGTGGGGTCTAGAAGACTTGTGCCTATAAACAGTTAAGAAGCGAAGGAACATGAACACTGGTCTTGTTTATTAGCCTAGCTATGCCTGGTGAGGTGCAGAGGAGAGTTTGCCCAAGACCAGCGAGAGGCGAAAACTGCACTGCAAAATTAAGCAAGAGAATCTCTCCACCCTTTCAATGGAGTCGTGAATTCGGGTGATTTTCAATGTGGTGTTGCATTTATTTTCCACAAATACATTTGAATTAATAGTTTCATTTATGTCCCTTTCTCCGAGGAACTTGGAGCAGTCCCCACGCCACAACAACCTTGCGAGGTAGATTAGGCTAAGAAAAGGCCTCGGTGGTTGAGCATCTGCTTTGCCTGCCTCGGGTTCAATCCCCGGTGTCTCCATTTAGGTTTGGGATCCACCGCCAGCCAGTGTGGACAATTCTGAGCTAGACGGACCCGCAGTGCTCTTGACTCCGGTATAAAGGCACCTTCCTGAGAGGTCGCCCGGGGAGCCTTTGTGGCCAAACAGCCATTTGAGCCTAGATCTAGCTCAGCACTCTAACCACTGCGCCACACTGCCTTGGCAAGGCCAAGCGTTTCAAGGAGAGCCCCTTTGACCCAACGACCTGCGCCGGGCTGGCCTGCGAAACCTGAGCTGAACTAGACCCCAAAAAGAGATTGTGGAGCAGACGGGTTGGGAAATAATCTGATTCGCTGATGCGCCAAGAGGCGCGGGGCGCGTGACGCACTGGCTGAACGCGTTTGGAGAGAGAAGCGCCGGCGGCGGCGGCTCCGCGGATCGCGCTCTCGCCCTTGGCCGGTCTCCCTTGCCGCGCCTGGCCGGCTCGAGGTTGCGGGGCGGAGCAGGCTGTGCCGGGGGACGCGGCCGTGGGGCGGAGGCAGCCTCGCTCCGCCCCGGCCTGCGTCGCCCCCTTGCGCGATCCCAGCCTCCGGACGCCCACAGAGCCCGATCTCGGGGCGCAGCGTCGTCCCATCCCTCCCCGGCCGCCTCCGCCGCCCCCAGCACCCTTCTTCTCCCATGGGGACCCTCCCGGAGCGCGGCCACCCGCCCTCGCCCCGCGCCTGGTGGTGAGTCTGTCTGGCCACCCGGTGCGCCCGTCCTTTGTCTCTCTTTCTCTCCCTCTCTCCTTCCATCTCTCCCTCTCTGCTCTGCGCGCGCCCCTCTCATCCCTCCTCCGGCCTCATCCCTCCATCCGCCCCTTCTCTTCTTTTCTCCCCCAAGACTTCTGCTCTCCCCCCCCCCATGTCCCGCCTCGCTCTCCCTCTTCCTATTCCCACCGTCGTTTTTTCTTTCTCTCCGCCTCCCTGGGACCCGGAATGCGGAAACGGGAGGCCTGCCTCGGCTCTCCACGCCAGGGGACCCCCTTCCCTCTTCCGGCTCCCTCCATCACCCACACCCCCTTCTCCCCTTTTTGACCCCCACCCACCCTTTAACCACACGCAGCCCGTTATTATGTTTCCCTCCCTGCAGCCAAAACGACCCCACCCACCCGATTTTGGCTCACCTCCACCTCTGCCCCCTGTATTTATTTATCCATTTGCATTTCTGTCCCCACCTTTTTCTCAAGGGGGTGGGCCTTATGGTGCTCCCCCCCCACTCCTTTAATCCCCAGGACAACCCTGCAAGTAGGTTAGGCAAAGAGGCAGGTGACCTGGACTCAAGGTCACGCCTTCATGGCCAAGTGGGGATTCGAACCCTGATCCTAGTCCGATGACACTCTAACCACTGCACAGCAACACAGTGCCCGCCCCCACCCCCTTCCCCCTTCATTCAACCCATAATTCACCCTAGAAATCCCAGGGATTGAACTGGGGTGCGTTCTGCATTCAAGGCAGATGCTTTACCCCTGAGCAAGATAAGTGTGGACGCCTTCTTCTCTTCTGCCCCACAGTTCTGCCCCCACAGTGCTTTCAGGCCCTCCCTATTCCTGCTACCCTGCCCTTCTCCCTCCGTCCCGTTCCTTCTGTTCTTCCTAATTAATTCATCCCCCTTTTATGCTTCTGCTCATTTGGGAATTGCAGGATGAAACCCGAGTAGCTGGCCGTGTTATTGTTGACCTCGAAGGCGTAATACTGTATTTAGTTACTTATTACATTTTAAGGGGGGGGACACACACTTCAAGGAGATCAGAGCTATGTACACAGTTCATTCCTCTCTCTTCTTCCGTCCTCTCAACAACCCTGAGAGGTAGGCTGGGCAGAAAGCATGAGACTTCCCCACGTTCACTCTAGGGAACTTCATGCTGATTTGAACCCAGATCTTCCTGGCCATAGTCTGACGCTCGCGTACAACTGGGGTCGAGTTTGGGGGACCCCTGTTCTTGACTGAAGGCTCCTTGGTGCAGGGAGCCATTGCCAAGCGCCAGCGATTCTTTCATGGTAGCGGGTTCGGCTAGATGACCCCTGGGGGTCCCTTCCAACCGCACAATTCTATGATCTGCTCTTTCTCTCACTGCAGACGCTACCCCATGGATACCAGCCCCCCGACTCCGGACCCCGGGGGCCCACGGAGGGACTTTGTGGCTTCTGACCAAGGACCCCGTCTTTTGAGGGGCTTCTGGGGCGGCTGGGGGCTGGGGGGGCGAAGGCAGCGCCTCCTCCTGGCCCTGACCTGCCTGCCATGTCTCCTCCTGGGCTCGGAGCCGGCTCGGACGCCCTCTTCACTCTGACGCCTCCGCGCCACTGCCGGGATCCCAACAGCACCTGGTTCCCGGACAACGCAACCTGCTGGGACCCCCGCTGCCAGAGCTGGGAATATGGAGGCCTGCCGGCCCTCACCAACAATCCGGGTGACCGAGGTGAGAGCCCCGAATCCCCTCTCGACGTTGCCACCGAGGTCCATTTCCTGCCCCCAATACCCTCGCCGTGCCCAGAGGAGGCTGAGGGGTGCAGTGGTTCTCGTGCTAGACCAAGGAGACCTGAGTTCGAATCCCCAGGAAGTTAGCTGAATGTGCTCTTGGGCCAGGCTACATTACATGGTTTGTTGTGTCTATAAAATGGACGAAGTGGGAATAACCAGTTATGCCTGTTCTGAGCTCTTTAATTTTGCAGACACAAACACACACACATATATATAGTGCCAGAAACTTTCTTACAGAACATGTTCCTTCACTCCTACACAAAGCAGTTAATTGGAGCCACTCCCCAAACTGGCTTCTTCAACGCTGGCTCAACCTGAATCACATGATGCAATACTAATAATAATAATAATAATAGGGAGGTGGTATCTGAGCCTATGCACAGGGTCTTTGCTATGCTTTGCCCCCCCCCCAACTTGTTTTGAATTTTAGCTTCCGGACCCTTTGCCCGAAAGCACCGTGTAACGCTTGTTGTATCCGCGCACAGCTTAATTTGGAACCCAGCTCTCCGTGTCCTGGAACAAGTGAGAAGCAGTGGCGACAGGAGTGCTCCTGAGCATGTGCAGGGTATATTCTCCCTGTTTCCCGTACCGCTGGATAGTCGCTGCCAGATCCTGCAACCAGGATCGGGGAACATGGGCGTCACACTTGTAGGTCACACTTAGCCCCATCCCAGAGGCGTAGCAAGCCCAGGTGGTACCCGGGGCGGAATTTTTTTTTGTCACCCCCCCACCCACTTTAATTTTTTAAAAATTAAAAAAAATTAAAAAGTGTCACCCCCCTCTGATCGGGTGTCACTTTGTGAGGTGTGGGGGTTTTGTGTGTGTGTGTCTATTATCTCTTTTTTCCCCAATAAAGTTAAAATAAAAAAAATTAAAAAAATTAAAAAAAATTAAAAAAGTGTCACCCCCCTCTGATGGTGCCAAACTTTGTGAGTTGTGGGGGGTTGTGTGTGTGTGTGTGTGTGGTGGTGTGTGTGTGTCTATTATCTCTTTTTTTCAATAAAGTTAAAATAAAAATTAAAATTAAAAAATGATAAAAATAAAAAATAAAATAAAAAGTGTCACCCCCCTCTGATGGTGCCATTTTGTGAGGTGTGGGGGGTTGTGTGTGTGTGTGTGTGTGTGTGGTGTCTATTATCTCTTTTTTTCCAATAAAGTTAAAATAAAAAATAAAAATTAAAAAATGATAAAAATTAAAAAAAATTAAAAGTGTCACCCCCCTCTGATGGTGCCATTTTGTGAGGTGTGGGGGTTGTGTGTGTGTCTATTATCTCTTTTTTCAATGAAGTTAAAATTAAAAAAAAAAAAAAATTTTTTTTAAAGTGTCACCCCCCTCTGGGGTGGAACCCGGGGGCGGCCCGCCCCCCCCCCCCCCCCCCCCCCGTCCCCCCCGCCCCTCGCCCCCCCCCCCCCCCCCCCCGCTCCCCCTCACCCCCCCTTCCAGCTCTTTGACATCTTGCCTGCATCCATTCGGGGCCAATTTGGCCCCAGACTTCTAGGACCTCAAATTTAGATCCTTGTTGATTTGGTGGTTATTAGTAAGTTTTGCAACCTGTTTTTAGCGCATCGAGCCAAAATGCAATGCAACTCTCTCAACTCAGAGCTGCACATTTAAGCAAATAAGAGAAGCATTTGGTAAAAATCTATATCGCCGATAAAGATTTTGGCATATTAAATACTGAGAAATGTGCATATAAATATTAATAAATATATTGGTTCTGATGGCGCAAGATTAGACATTTCCCACCAGCTGATTATAAGGAACAAACCACTCGCTCTTTGGGATGGGGGGGAAACCTGGATATGTTTTTTGTGTGTGGTCACGCAATCATAGAATTGTAGAGTTAGATGGGACCCCTGAGGGTCATCTAGTCCAGCCCCCTGCAATGGAGGAATCTTAATGCGGGGCTCGAACCCAGCAACCCTGAGATTAAGAGTCTCTCGCTCTACTGGCTGGTGGTCCTTTTTATTTTTGTTACAGTTATGGGCCTCCAAAGCTGGAAGTGGCCTGGGCCTCTCTGGACCTCTGAGAGGGGCTGCATGCACCACCACCAGTATTTCTGCCCTCCTATAAACGTAATATTCTCCATTGTTCCGCTGCTTCTAATCTCTCTTTCTCCTCAGTGGTCCTGGACTGTTTCCGAGGATGGATTGTCCCCTTGGAGCAGCTCTGCTTCCTCCTGGGATTTGCCGCAGGGGCGCTGCTGCTTGGACACTTGGCAGACAGGTAAGCCCAGAGGGTGAGGCGGTGGGCCTGTCGATGGGGCAGCTGGCAGCTGGCAAGGGAAGCCATTTGTCATGAAGACGATCGTATAGAGACTTTCGGAATGTGTGGTTTCCGAAGCTTTTATGTACCTTCGTTTTGTCATACCATAAATATGCGTGCCATCCAAATCTGTATCGTGTCCTTCCAGGTCTAAATATATCTGGTTTTTTCAATGTCATCCATTCCTTAAACCAACTGAGGACAAGCTGCTTCGTAATACAATTTCAAGTCTGGCAGGGAGAATCCACTCTTTTCTTTACATTCAGTTAGTAATTTAAATCTTATCTTTGATTCCCCCCCCCCCCGCCAGATAAATCTTGAAATTCTTTTTTTCATTCTTTAAATATTGCTGTCCCCTTGATTATTGGAATTGTTTGGAATAGAAATAACATTTTGGTAGCACGCTCATTTTAATCGCACCCTCCTTGTCTTTTCATCTGCAGCGTGGGGCGGCGCGGGACCCCTCCTCCTGGCCCTGGCTCTGGGTTGCCCCGCGGGCTTCTTGGCTGCCTTTGCCGCCTCGCCCTCCGTCTTCATGTTGGGCCGTTGCCTCTGGGGGGCGATGCTGGGGGGCATGCAGCTCTCCCTCTACCTTAGCCGTGAGTATCCTCTCGTACGTTGCGCGAGCGAATCCATCGGTTGGGAGGGTTCCTCCATTGGAAGGCCGCAGCGTAGGAAACACAAGACGCTTGCCTTATGCTGAATCAAGTCATTGTTGCACCTAGCTCCAAATGGGTGCTGCGGCCCCCCCGGGGGGTGGGGGGGTTCACTAAGGGGGGGCGAAGAGCCAAGGGGCAGCGGGTGTAAATGAGCATCCAACCTGACAGGCTGCTGGCGCTGAATCCAGCTTTGTTTTGTTGCATTAATTAAAACGAATCGTTTTTGTTGCATTCATTAAATAGTTTTCATTGGGTTTGAATGAAGGTGCACGGGTGGCGCTTGCGGTCTAAACCACTGAGCCTCTTGGGTTTGCTGGTTGAAGGTCGGCAGTTCGAATCCCCACAACGGGGTGAGCTCCGTTGCTCTGTCCCAGCTCCTGCCAACCGAGCAGTTCGAAAGCACACCAGTGCAAGTAGATAAATAGGTACCACTGTGGCGGAAGGTAAACGGCATTTCCGTGCACTCTGGTTTCTGTCACGGTGTCCCATTGCACCAGAAGCGGCTTAGTCATGCTTGCCACATTACCCAGAAAGCTGTCTGTGGATAAACCCCGGCTCCCTTGGCCTGAAAGCGAGATGAGCACCGCAACCCTACAGTTGCCTTTGACTGGACTTAACCGTCCAGGGGTCCTTTACCTTTTTTTTACCTAAAGGGTGCAATGGATTGTTGCTCTTTTGCGTTATTATATTCCTTAGTGGATTGTGCAAACCACGGTTTATCGTGCATTTTTGCAGAGTAGGTACTGGAGATGAGTTGATGGAACCAAGGGGGTAATGGCTGGGGAAACGACCTTATCTACCGGTAGGAGACTGGCAAATGCTCTCCTGAATTTCAGGCAGGGCTCTCTCCAGCCCTACCCGGAGATTTCTGCAGAGATTTGAACCTGCGGTCTCCTGTGTCCAGAGCAGACACTTTAACCCTGAGCTACGGCCTTTCAGAGTTTGACTCTTAAATATCAACTCTGTGAAATATGGTTGTACCTTGGAAGTTGAACGGAATCCGTTCCGAATTCCGTTCGACTTCCAAAACTGTTCGAAACCAAAGCGCGCTTCTGATTGGCTGCAGGAAGCTCCTGCAGCCAATCGGACGCTACGGAAGCCCCGTTGGATGTTTGGTCCGAAAACTGTTCGAAAACCGGAACACTCAACTTCGGGGTTTCCGATCGCCAAGGCGTTCGAGATCCAAGACTGTAACTTCGTTTGCTTTTTAATTAGCTTTAGGGCCGTGGTTCCCAACAATTTAATTTTTAATGGGGCAATTCGAGAATGAGTTATTAACAGTTAATGCCCTTTTAGACTTCCTCCTTAGGAGTTCACTTTTTGAATCATAAGAATTATATGTCACCGAGGAGGGGGGGCGTGCATCAGGAATTTAGAGATGCTTATGGTGGGGCACGGACTACAAGATATTCACATCAATCTTGGCCAACCGCCTAAAAATCATCTTAGGCAAGTTAATAGCCCCAGACCAGACTGCTTCGTCCTTGTCGCAATATTACAGGACTACTGAACCTAATCGAACACAGAAAGGCAACCTAACTTCCACTGACAATTATGTCCCTAGGCATCCTCAAAGCTTTTGCTTGGCAGGGGGTTGGACTGGATGGCCCTTGTGGTCTCTTCCAACTCTATGATTCTATGATTCTATGATTGCTTAGAGTGGAAATACCTATTAGCAGTACTAACGAGCATGAAATTTGGCCCCAACTTCCTACAGATCCTCAAACAAATATACTCCCAAGCCTCAGCAAAATACAGAACCAACAATATGGACCAGGGGTCAGCAACCTTTTTCAGCCATGGGCAGGTCCACTTTCCCTCAGACCATGTGGTGGGCCGGACTATTGGGGGGGGGGATGAACGAATTCCTATGCCCCACAAATAACCCAGAGATGCATCCTATATAATAATCTTGCTGTGTCCCTGCGTCCACTTTCTGTGTGTCACGGAAGTGCGCTACTGCGCATGTCACAGAGGGACGCAGGGATTGGACAAGCAGAGACCACTTCCGCCGCCGCCTTTACTGGAGGCTCCCGCCGCCGCCATTACTGCTTACAAGGCCAAGCGCGGGGGAAGCGGCGCAAAGCGCCGCTCCCGCCACCACCGGCCACCTCTGCCGCCTCTACTGGCTGGAAAGCGCGGGGAAGATCCCGGCCGCCGCCGCTAGCTCTCGCTGCCGCCGGCGGCAATCAGGGCCTGCCCCCGAGCGGGCTTCACGGGCGGCGACGCCCCCGCTGCTCCTCCGCTCTCCGGAACCGGCTCCCCGCAAACCCCAGAACACTCACCGCTCCGGGAGGGAGGAGAGAGGTCCGGCGCCAATTCCTACCTCGGCTTCCTCCCTGACTGCGGCCCCCGCTCCCCAGACCCGGCTTCCTTCCACCGCCGCCGCCGCTGCGCACTCACCGCTCTCTAATCCTTCATGGCCGTTGCCGCGTGGCCAGGCGGGGGCCGGGCTTGGGCTTGGGCTGGGCCTTGCGGGAGAGGGGCGCTCGCCCCGCTCGCTGTCGGTGCAGGCGGCAGGAGGCTCCGGCTGGGCCCAGCCAGGCCCAATCCCCCCCCTCCCCTGCCAGACCGTGGTCGCCTCCACCCCCACATATGTTCTAGGGGGTGGTCTAGGGCTGCAAGGGGTGAGTGGTTTGGCTGCAAGACTTGGGGGTGGTCCAGGGGTGCAGGGGGGTGGGTGCCTTGGGGGTGCAGGTCTAGGGGTGCAAGGGGTGGGGTGGCTTGGCTGCAAGACCAGGGGGTGGTCCAGGGGTGCAGGGGGTGGGTGGCTTGGGGGTGCAGGTCTAGGGGTGCAAGGGGTGGGTGGCCAGGGGGTGGTGGCTTGTGGGGTGTCTAGGGGTGCAAACGGGCGGGAGTGACTGACAGGTGCGTGCGGCTCCGAAAGGGAGGGGGGAGAGCAGTGCCGATAACAATCAAATGCATAGTCCTCAACTTCCTTTTAAAGTACAACAACTCTCTTTATACAATTTATGAGCATGTTTCAACACATATCTTCTAGCGCCCGTTATCTAACGGGCTTAATTTACTAGTTTTAAATAAAAGCACACATTCTACCCATGTAAAAACACCAGCAGGCCCCACAAATAACCAGAGATGCATTTTAAATAAAAGGGCACATTCTACTCATGTAGAAACACGCTGATTCCTGGACCGTCTTCGGCCGAATTGAGAAGGTGATTGGGCCACATCCAGCCCACGGGCCTTAGGTTCCCTACCCCTGATATGGGACTCTAATACATAGCAATCCAAAGAGGCGCAAAACAGGGATGCCACTGTCTCCCCTTCCTATTTATTCTAGCTTAGGTGGGGCCTGGTCAAAGAAAGGTTGGGACCACTGCTTTAGGGAGGTTTACTGATATTTTCGTCTGCGTTCCTAATTGTTTTCCATGTCAACCGCCACTCCGTTACCCTCCCCACCCCTGGAAAAATATTTAATTGCAGCTTAGAAATTTGACCCCGTCCTTTTCACCTGGCCATGCCAGTGTGGTGTAGTGGTTAAGAGCGGTGGACCTCGTAATCTGGTGAACCGGGTTTGCGTCTCCACTCCTCCACATGCAGCTGCTGGGTGACCTTGGGCTAGTCACACTTCTCTGAAGTCTCTCAGCCCCACTCACCTCACAGAGTGTTTGTTGTGGGGGAGGAAGGGAAAGGAGAATGTGAGCCGCTTTTAGCACTA